>JAHDVF020000689.1:0-1200000 GCA_022606425.2 Lepidostoma basale
TTTTTAGTGTGCTTCCATTTGTGTTCATGCTCGACCGGTTTCGGCAGCTTGCTCACACGTGGAAGGACACTATATACATAATACGAGTAATAAAGAAATTTTGTATCAACATTTTTTTCATGATTTAATTGTATCTCAATAGAGACGAAGATGCAAATTGGAAACTGAATATGGTTGATCAAGGTGTTTACAGGACTTGTGACCTGTCATTGGTTGGGTTAAGCGCACGCTTTATGTAATTACAACATCCCCATTCCACCTTTTTCTTTATGACCATGTAAGACGAATTTTTTGGAAGTGGTATATATGTTACAAATTTATGCCTAATTTCACATGTCAGTTTCAATGTGCCATCTATGAAGATTTTGATTACATATGTTAATCTGGATGGTAACCCACGGTGGGTGAAATCCAGTATTCGTATACAAGTATAAGTATACATTCACAAAAAAACATTTTTTTGTTTTGATTATTTAAAATGAACTTCTACCAAGAAATTTCAATTAAAAACATGAATTATTTGACGATTTTTTTATTCATAAAAAAACCGTCTTCCACTTTCGTCTTTATTTCGACAGTGAACGGTTTCGCCAGGTTCGCTGGCCTCGATAGACTGGTTAAAACATCGTTTTATTTAATTATTATTGAATTTTATTTACAAAAATATCCTATTAAACTATCGTTGTCTACACCTGCGCGCTTTTTAATTCAATCAAGTCGAAACAAAGTCCAACTAAACGGCCAGTTAATAACTATTATTTTAGCTCCTGGAGTTCTTAGTGAAAGTACGTGTATCTATCTGCGCCTGCGCATGTCAGTGTCACTTGGGCGCGCACTGATAACAGGTCGCTTTTGCGCAGTCCACATAATAAGGTTATCACGTTATGATTTTCTCGGCGCACTTGTAATGTTTATGTCGCTTTGTGATAGAAACGATAGCTGTCTAGACTTATTCAATTTGATCTGCCTTTGTAATTGAATGGTTGCAATAAAATAGGCACTAAGTACCAAAAAATACAAAAATAACTATGTATGCCATATAGGACAAAACTGCATACTTCGTTTTATTCTTTTTTTTTTTTGGTATAGTGTCTATTTTACTTCAACCATTCAATTGGAAATTCTCAACCGTGTATTTTTAGGTACTTAGTGTATATTTTACTTCAACCACTCAATTGGAAATCCTCAACCGTGTATTAATATTGAATATGATATAATATTATATCAATTGGTTTTAATTGATAAAAATGAGTCAGTTGTAGAACTTGTAAAATTCATGTATGTAATCTAACAAACTAACTAACTAACTAAGCATCACGCCATCTCCCCGGAAGGGTAGGCAAAAACAATGGACTGCCACAAATTTCTTTCCTGACATTTCTCTCGTTTCCCCAACATTTATACATCGTGTCATGCACATTTATTCATCCTTCTTTGGCCAGTTGCGTGCTTCGCTTCCAAACATAAGGGTCGGTAGAAGAATACCATTGTGCACTGCCATTCTAGCTTTTTTGGATAGATTTTTGTTTGCGATGACAATTTTAAGTGCACCATTCACTTTGTTGCCTGCCCCAACCGTTTTTTCAATATCCCTCTCCACTCGCCCATCTCTTGTAAACATACTACCTAAATACACGAACTCAACTACTTGCTCCAAATTTTCACCATTCACGCTAATGTTGCAGACTGTGATGATTTCTTCTTTTTCAAAAATCATTACCTTGGACTTATTAACATTCATCATCAGATCATTTCGCATGCATACATTGACATTTCTCGGCAGAAGTTCATTGTAAATAGTTCAAAAATAGTTATAATACACAGTTAGCAAAATAGTAATGAATTTAGTCAACCTGTTCTTTAGTTTTTACCGGTTTCGGCACTTCGCTGACCAGTAGATGGCAGCGAGCAGCTAAAACTGGTTGATACTAAAGAGAAAGTGGAATTAAACTAAAATATTTAAATAAAGATTTGAAAATATATATTGTCATTATTTCTGATATAAGGAAATAATGCAGATGTGCAAAAGTGATGAAAATAAAAACTAAGAAGGTTGAAAGATACAATAGAAACAAAATGATCCGATTATGATGTGAAAAGTTTAAACCTCGAACGTGCGTCCTTGACAAGCTGCACGAGTACCTAAATCTATAAGATTGTGTGAAAATAGAAGAGTATGATGATCCATTCTCTCTGCCTATAGAGAAAAGGCGTGATCAGCTATCTATTACAAAATAAGTGCATCATCAATCAATAACAACATTTGTATTATTTTTAATGTGAAGGTGAACTAATTTAATATGTTTTATTAATGTGAAGAGATTATAATGATACTGTTTCAAAATAAGTTCCTTAATAAAAGCAATAAAGATTTATGGTCTACGCATTTTGAAGGTGAGATCTTTATAAATTTTTTAGAAAAATTTGAATTATATTGCATGGTGGGAAGGTAAGATACGAGTACATACAATTTTATTATTTCCTAACAAGGTTATCAACTAACATTAAACCATATAAACTATTTATACAATATAAAAAATATATTTCAATATTTTCCTTCAGGCTTTTACGATATGATAAGTGTAAAATAATAGCAATTTTTATTGTTATTTAATGGATATCGATCATCGATACAGGAAACTATATAATCTCATATACGATTGTATCGTGTGTATCCAAAACACGAGTCATGGTTATGAAAATAAAAATTTATTATTTTTTGTGGTTGTACATCCTTTCTAGAACGGTTTTCAGAAAGATAATAAAAACAAATTACAAAATACATTAGCAGCTTTCCGCGATCAGGGGTTAGGGGCAGTCAGAGGTATGAAAATAACGAGAATTTGAAATATTATTTTTTGTCAGTAATTTAATTTATTTTATAAAACCAACAATATGAAATAGTTAAATTATGTTTTAACTTGATTTGACCCAAATGTGAAAAAAATATAAAAATTATATATGAAGTTGTCGCCATATCTGTTGGACCCTGTTCCATAATGCGGTGACCACTCTAACTACTTACAGGTTCATCTAAAACTTCCAACATTAATAGTTAATCTTGTACCCGATCGAAGGATTTTTTTTCTTTTTGAAAACTTCTATTTTTTATTAACATTTTTCCTTGAAAATCCGTAAGCAAATTATCAGAGGCCGGTATTTCATTTATTTAAAAAAAATGCTTCGATCAGGCATTAGATTAACTATTAAAATATTATTTTAATTTTATTTCAATGATATGAGATGAACATGTAAGAAGTTATAATGGTCACCGTAAAGCACTACTTATGGAACAGGGTCCAACAAATATGTCGATAAATATGGATCAAATCAAGTTAAAACATAATATAATAATGAGTGTTGTTAGTTTTATAAAACAAATTAAATTACGGACATAAAAAATATTGAAAATGACTGTCTGTCCCTAACCCCTAAAGATGGCTGAAAAATGGTGTTAAATTGAAGAGAAATAATGATATTATTATTATATTGTTGAATCGATCTTTACATCATTACAGCGCGATCCAAATCGATGTAAAGAGTATTTAGCTATCAAATTGATTCTCGTGACATGTAATAGGTAGCTAGTCTATCGCCATTTTATCGTCACGTAAATTCTACATCAGACCAAAGACAGTGTGACAATCACACTGCCTGGGAGTCGAACCCGGGACCTTCGGTGTGGCAGTCATAGTCTTGCCACTCTGTCACGAAAGTCGTCTTAATACGAGTAAATTATCGGGAAAAAATATATTTGCGTTTTTTCCGAATTAAGAATATTTTCATTAAAAGGGTTTCGACCCACGGAAATAATGAATGAAGCAGAAATGAAAAAAAAGTATTTTTTAACGATGGGTACGGAACAAGATACAGAGCATGACCGAGAAAAATATGCAACCAATTAATTAAATATTAAATGTTAGACACGGAAAAATAGACGTGTGTGCATAACATGATAAATGAATGTCGAGGAATCGAGAGAAGTATGTCCGGAGAGAATAGTATGACAATCGCACTGCCATCGCCGGGAATCGAACCCGGGACCTTCAATGTGGCAGTCATAGCAAATGCCACTCTTCCACGTATTACTGTTACGCAAAAATAACTAACTAACTAACCATCACGCCGTCTCCGAAAGGGTAGGCAGAAAGAATCGACTACCACATTTTTCTTTCCTGACATATTTCTCTCGATTCCTCAACATTCATACATTGTGTCATGCACGCGCGTCGGTTTCTCTGACTCCTCACTTGGCAGACACTCTATTTCTGGTTCCAGTTACATCGTTAACATATATTTTTTTTACCATTCTTCTTCATTCATTCTTTCCATATATCCAAACCATCTTAAAGATCATTTCATTATTTTGTTCATCACACCATCATTCGCACCGCATTAATTTTTATATATTTTTATTCAACACTCTATCATACACAGAGTATCTACACATTATTCTAAGAGATCTCAATTTTAGTGCATTTATTCGACTTTCATCTTTCAAAATAAATAAAATTATGGAAAGCTGTGTATAAATGTGTAGTTTAATTTTATTAATACATTGAAATGAAATAACACAGTTAAGTAAAATATCAAAAGTTTATAGCAATAAAAAATGTATTGAATTGGGATTATTGCAATACTTTCACAGTTCGGAAGCAGATGTCATAAAATTTAAGAGATCTTTTTTATGATCTTGGAGCATGGCGATTTGGAGATTTTATTGAACAATAAATTACTGAATTGGTAATGTATGCTGCAAGAATAAAAGCTTGGGTAGATGTTCCCGGTGCGTTTACAGATTAAATAAATACACATTTATGGAGAAAAATGAAACTTTTCATATGAAAGTAGAGCTTTTATTCGCGAGATTTACGTTAATACCTTGATTGCGGAAATAACTTAATCGCACCGTTGCGATACAATCGATAGAGCGTGGGAGACGTCAAAGCGCGTTTTGTACAAATTTCATATAAAATACATATTTTTAATATTATCAAATGATTTTACTGAAATCTCTTGATGGAAGTTCATTTTAAATAATAATTAAATAAAACGATGTTTTTTAACTACTTCCACTTTTGTCTTTATTTAGACAGCGACCGGTTTCGCCAGGCTCGCTGGCATCGACAGACTGGTAACACTATTGTAAACTTAGTCCTTTATATACATACAGATCAGGGGTGGTAAACATGATTCTATACAAAAATAATCTTCAAATATTTATGTAAAATTTTTCTGAATTTAACTATTGGTATTACAGGTATTCTTGGAGGTTCGTGTTTAATACAATGGGTTTTAATTTTTATTATCTCTTTTTCTTATCTTCTTTTATTATCTTCGTGTTTAATACAATGGGTTTTAATTTTTATTATCTCTATTAAACACGAACCTCCAAGAATACCTGTAATACCAATAGTTAAATTCAGAAAAATTTTACATAAATATTTGAAGATTATTTTTGTATAGAATCATGTTTACCACCCCTGATCTGTATGTATATAAAGGACTAAGTTTACAATAGTGTTACCAGTCTGTCGATGCCAGCGAGCCTGGCGAAACCGGTCGCTGTCTAAATAAAGACAAAAGTGGAAGTAGTTAAAAACCATCGTTTTATTTAATTATTATTTTTAATATTATTCAAAAATAAGCAATGCATAAAAAATATAGCTTTTTACGTGAAACTTAAATTGAATTCATTTCATATTTGGCATCACTTTGTGTTGTGGACTCATGTTTGAATATTAAAACAAAAAAACATGAATTACAAAACTATAAGCACTTTCCACAAACATATTTCGGGCCGCAGTCGCCCTTCCTTGTTGTAGAGAGTAGTAAGAAATTCAAATGTTTCTTCAGTGAAGAAAGGAGTCTGCGGTTCGAAACATGTTTGCCAAAACTCTATTATCAGTTATAATGTGAAAGTGATTGTTTTGTCGGTTTTAAAGAGATTTTTTATTTATTTAATGAAGAGAACCTCTCACGCAAAATCATCATCAACATAAAAATACAAATACTTCTTACAAATATGTATCGCTTTGCGAGGGCATTCTCAAACCTTTTGAAATAAAAAACAATTTGAAAATGCCCTCGCAAGGCAAAAATTACATTTTATATTATATTTAAACAAATCCAAATTTATATTTATAAGGATTTATATTTTTATATATCATAAAAGTAAAAAAAAAAATCCGTATAAACGACAAAACAATCGCGTTTATATTATGACCGAAACGTGTTTGTGATAATACAATGTTAATTTAACAATTGTTCCAATTAAATTGATTTTCTTTTTAATTTTCTGTTTTATGGTGTGGGTGACAAAAAACCACCCTCAAATAATGTGTATAAAAAATCTAATACCATATTTAAAAAAAGGCCTTATCTAAAAAAAAACATTAACTGATTTTATGTAGGTAATTTATAAGAATTGTTTCATATAACGTGACTAATAATTCAGTAGAATATTTTTCACCAGGACTAAAACATTTTGTATTATGCAGCGAAACCTACAATTAAAAGGCAAGCCTTAAAATACGAATGAATGAGAATCGCCCCATTCACAGTTAAAGGGGTAATATTTCAACTTCATTGGGGCATTTAGACATTCATATTTCATAATAAATCGCGCCTTGGACAGGGTCACGATACAATTTAACAATTAAAAGTGATGAACGATGTAATCAAATGAGGGGTTATTTTACTAGAATACATTTTTGGAATTCTTGACTTATACGAAAATAAGAGTAAGGGTTGAATAGAGGGCGGCATCACACCTGTAAGAAATACAATATGACGATCTCTATCGAAAAAACAAAATATATGACCTTTTCCAAAACACCCAAAACATGTAACCTGGTTATACAAAATCAACCCATAGAACAGGTCAGGACCTTCAAGTATCTAGGCATAGACCTAGTGGGAGAAGCTGATCTGCAGGAAGAAATACAAGCCCAAGTAAACAAGGCAGCTGCAATCTATGGCGCTCTAAAAGCCACAATATGGAAAAAAAAGACATGGCCATTAAATGTAAAATGAGAATCTATAAAGCATGCGTAAGACCAATAATAATATATGGCGTCGAAGCAAGGACAGACGCAGTAAGGACCAAACAAGTTTTGAGGACTTCCGAAATGAAGACACTGAGGACGATAGCAGGCAAGACACTGAGAGATCGCGCGAGGAACACCAGAATAAGAGAGATATGTGAGGTTGAGGATTTCATAAGATGGAGCAGACAGCAAACCAGGGACTGGTACGGTCATGTTCAAAGAATGGACACCACCAGACTCCCTTATATTGCATTGCAGATGCAGACTTTCATCATCATCTTCAAGATTACAACCCCTGATGGGCCTTAGTTTCCTACAATAAACGTCACCTTCATGTCTTGTCTCTGGCTACAACCTCCCAGTCCTTTTAGGGGCTCTAGAGATTAAAAAATCTTATTTTACCCGCCCAGGCTTTTTAAATGACTCACTCGTTGATTTTTAAAAACTAACCTTTACTTAAGTAAAATATGTTAAAAAAGGAAACGTAAACGTTTTATAGGATTTTAAATGGAAAACAAAAAAAAGTTTTTAAAAAATAATGTACAAAATTAAACCCGTTTCTCAAAAAGGTTCGCCATCACTGCCCTGGACCAAAGCTCATTTTTCGATTGCATATAACCGCGTTATTTTTAAAGTTTTGAACGGCAAGTTTGATTAGTTAACTAATTCCGAAATAAATAACAAACAAAAAAAAAACAGAAGTTTGTAGTCGACATTACACATAGGAAATTAAGTAATTACTTATATTAGGCGAATTACAAAAAATAAAAATATTGTGCAAATCTCACACACATCTTCAAATCACATCATTCTTATGTGGACGTATAATTTCCGTTCAGTCCCATGAGCAGAAACACTTATCTCTAATCGCTCCGATCTACCTTGTTCAATAGAAAATCATTAATTATGAATTACCACAACAACGTTCACAACATGGTTCTCCTATTAACAGCTTGTAACATTAATATTTACGAATATTAATAATGTAAAATCGCAAATATTTTGGTTTAATTGTAAATGAAATGAGCTTTTACAAAATCATAAGTATTTTTTTTTAAATGATATCTTCTCTCATCATGAGATAAAACGATAAATCTCATCAATTGGAAAGTATCCATCTTTATCTTCTTCTTCTTCCTCAGCCTATTCCCGTCCACTCCAGGACAAAGGCCTCCTCCATTTGCTTCCATGTCATTCTGTCCTGTGCAGACTGCATCCAGGTTATTCCGAAGTGTCTGTTTAGATCATCCTTCCACCGTAGTTGCGGTCGCCCTGCACTTCTCTTCGCCGTCCACGGTCTCCAAGTCAGCAGTCTAATTGTCCACTTTTCATCTGGGCTTCTGGCTACGTGACCCGCCCATTGCCATTCTAGAGTCGCCACCCGGTAGATGATGTCAGTGACTTTTGTTTTTTCTCTCACCGTAACGTTTCTGACTCTGTCTCTTAGGCTTATTTCTAACATGGCTCTTTCCATGGCTCTTTGGGTCACTCGCAGTTTCTCGGCACTTTGTTTGGACAGTGTTACAGTTTCAAGACCATAAGTACCAATTGGCAGAACGCAGGCTTCATAGACTTTTCGTTTCAGAATCGAGAATCCATCTTTATGGTTCAGAAAAAAATTCTGAGGTATCCGTACATGAGGGAGTACGGTAGTTATTCGTGGCTCTATTCCACGGCATTTCTTTTAGGTATGCTTGGAACCAATTCTTTACAGCTTCGAAGAGATGGGCATCTCATTACCCATTTCTTTAAATTAATCAGGGGATATTTCGAGAACTCGGCCGTGCTAGAAGGTGTTAGTATTTTTGTCCCTGATAGATTTCTCCGACAGCGACAGCACATATTGTTTTACCTACCGGCCACCAGAACCAATCTGCCTCTGGTGACACCGGTGGGAAGAGCAATTAGTCTGATGAAAGCTGTCTCCTCGGAGATCGACGTCTTTCATATTAGTAAAGGTACATTTAAGAGACAAATACTCTTGACTTTGGAAAGTATCTTGTCTTCCTAATGTCGGACCATCTCTAATGCGTTCCAGGTACTATGTTGTATTTTTATAATAATTTACCTGTACTCAATAGATGCCTTAAACATTTTGCCGTTTGTAATACCTTTTGTGTTAATAAACTGATTAGATTTGATTTGATTTATAATCCGGGTGGGTATCTTCGACATGAAAATGGAAATGATCAGAAGATCGACATTTCTTATGTTGATGGAACCAATGACGACCTTCGTGGCCGAGTGGTAAGTGCTTCGACTGCCACCCCGAAGGTCCCGGATTCGATTCACGGTGATTACAGTGTGATTGTCACATAGTCTATGGATCTGGTGCAAAATCACGTGACAATAAAATGGCGATAAATTAGCTTTCTATCACATGTCACGAGAGTCAATATGATAACTATACCCTTTACATCGATTTGGCTCACGCTGTGATGATGTAAAGAGCGATTCAACATAATAATAATAATATTTTTGTGAATGTATACTTATACTTGTATACGAAATTCTGGATTTTCACCAAAGGGTGGTTAATTCAAATTTAATTGTATCTCAATAGAGACGAAGATGGGTCTCAATAGAGACGTTAGTGGGTCGGTTGTATAAGTTAATCTTGAATAGATTCACAAGTGCAACCAAATCTACATAGATGGACAATTAAAACTGACACGTGAAGATAGGTATGGATTTTGAAGTATATATACATCTTCCAAAAATTTGTCATGCATGATCATAATAACAAAGGTGGAATGGGGAATGTTGTAATTACATAAAGCGTGCGATTAAACCAACCAATGACAGGTCATAAGTCCTGTAAACACCTTGATCATCCATATTCAGTTTGCGTCTTCGTCTCTATTGAGATACAATTAAATTTAATAATAATAATTATTATAAATTCTGAATTACTAGAGAGTATTCAGCCTCATTAGCGTCGTTCTATTTCTTGTGATCCTAGGTGGATGCATTCTTCCAAATCGACGATTTAAATGTTTTTTTTAATTAATACGAATAAAAACGTCAGTTTTTTAGAAGTTTTATTATATTTTATGGGAATGACATGTTTCGCCCTTCTATGGTATTATCAAATGTAATTTTTTTTCGTTTTAAAAAAGACTAATGCGAGGGATTTTAATCAACAGCATTAAATTTTATTTTACAATTTTCAATATAAGCAGAAAATAGTTCATTATTATGATGAAGGAATCATTTCGTGTGTTCAGTCTTGAACCCAAGTCCCTTAGATCAGGACCCAAGCATTCTATCCTCGACCACTAGACCGCCACCCGATTGTATGTATATACGAGTATGTTCCTAACGTCTATTTGAAATTTTTGAATCTAAATAATAGTAAAAAAACGTTACAAACTTTAATAAAATTCGTAGATATATTTATACGCATTCTATTAGAGCATAGGTTTTCAATCTTTTCTGGGCCACCGCCCCCTTTACAAGAAAAATAAACGTTCAACGCCCCCCTCCCATAAAAGTTATTCCAAATATTTAGAAACACATAGTAGAATTTTAAAATATTATTAAATCTTCTATGTATCTGAAAACGACATATGGTAGAATACCGAACGAAGAAAAGGAAGAAATGATTAGCGTGTTTTTTTGTATTTTTAGGCTATATTTTTTTATCTGTCCACGCTCTCTATTTTTTCTGGGTCTTCTACTGCCCCCCTGAAAGTCTCAAACGCCCACAAGGGGGCGTTATCGCCTACTTTGAGAACCTAGGTATTAGAGTTTTAAAATTCTTAATAAGAGTTTTCCTTTCGTATCAAACTATTGTCAATTATCCCCAGAAATTATTTTTGCACCAGCGCATGGTGGTTAACAGGTTAACGGTGATAAATTGATGGGGCATTTCGTTCTAAAAGGTAAAAAAAATCAATAAGTAATTTGATTAATTATCGTATTAGTCGTAAATACAAAGTTTAAAATACTTTCAAGGCAATGCCTAACTCTTGTTCCGTGAGAAAAAAATAATACGACTGTTTTACAAAATGTATTGGGAATTTATTCATAAATCTATATAATTGCGTACATAAACATAACACGAGTGAATAGATAAGGTGCGTCACGAAATCTTAAAATATTATTAATAACCAATAAGAAGTGTAACGAAAAGTATAAAAAATAGGCGTGAACTATGAACGCGAATGATGATCATGTCTCATGAATCTTAATACCAGAAAATATATTTACTAATAATAATAACAAATCCACAAATCGCTCTAAAATCCACAATATGGAAAAACAAAGATATGACCATTAAAAGTAAGATGAGATTTCATGATCTATAAAAGATGCGTAAGACCAATAATAGCATATGGCGTCGAAGCAAGGGCAAACACAATAAGGACCAAACAAGTTTTGAGTACTTCCGAGAAGATACTGAGGACGATAGCAGACAAGACACTGAGAGATCGCCTGAGGAACACTAGAATAAGAGAGATATGTGAGGTTGGGGATATTATAAGATAGAGTAGACAGCGAAAAGGGGACTGGTACGGTCATGTTCAAAGAATGGACACCACCAGACTCCCTTATATTGCATTGCATAATCAGCCTCATGGGACTCGTCCTCGTGGAAGACCTCTTAAAAGATGGAAGGGTAGCTGGGAGTCTACCTCGCAGGAGGAGCAACACTCTGGAAAACAGACCACATAGGTCTACAATAAGGAATAATAATAATAATTAGGCTAATTTGTATAGCGCCGTTTACGTGAATAATTTACCCTTTAGTTTATTGTACTGTCCGAAATACTATAATAAATACTTCAAAATAATTAACTGTTAAATTCACGACACTGTTGTAATATCACAATTTTTATTATACACGTTTTGAGAATGTCGCGACAACTGGATCGCCAACCGATGTTGGCATCATTAGGTGTTACGAACAATTTTTTTTTTGTTGGCATCATCAGGTGTTAATATTTACGATCGAGACCGTGTCGACTCGGTTTTTTAAATTCAATCGTTTCATCAAACAATAATGAAATAACAAAATTACATACCTTTTTAAAGTGTGATCAAAGATAGTTAGAAAACATATCTTTTATAAGATCAAAGAAGGTGTAAGAACGTTGAATTTTAACTTGTAATTCACATTTTTCATGAACACTTTTCTGATTCACTTGCATTCATAAAAATAAACGAATACGTAGATATAATTTTCACTTATCACGCTTTTGTAAGATTGCAAATTTATGCAATACTCGTATGTTGAATTGACACAAATAATACTCCAGAAATATTCACTCACAAGGATACAAATGATTCACAATCAATTGTTTCGTAATTTGATAACTGGCGAAGCAGATAAAAAAAAAACGCTCGTGAACTTGCGATAACAAAATATTTGATCGATACTCGAGTCGGGAAATATATTAGGCTAAAACAACACGTACACAACCGCACACGTCGCGTGGACAAAGTCAACTGATAGATAACTAGCAATCGAACTTTGATATGCCAAAGAAACGGCTAATTTGAATATTTATTTTATAAATAAACGTTCGAAAGAAGCAGTCAAGGACCAGAGGATGCGAGAGAAAAACGCCGGATCGCGCGCGAGCTCGGAGCGCGGGAAACGTGTGCGGAATTAATTAAGCAGGACCGGTTGCGGTTGTCGCCATCTTGTCAAAACGATTTATTCCGCAAAATGGCGGGAGGTGCCTTCTAAACAAGACGCCACCATTAAAGTGGTCTATTATAAAACGAAACAACTATTTCAGGTGCGTTAAGTGGCTTTTGCGGGACTCTTCAAATAATACCACACCACAAAGAGAATGTTTCTGGATGTGAACTGTCATTTTTTTTGTCGGGCTCTTTTAACTGCGGACAGCAAGAGATTGTTGAGTAATGAAGTGAAAAGGAGAACAAAAACCACATCTTAAACAGTTATCTTTTAACAAGAATCTTAATTTTAAATATGTTTGCAGATGGAGTGTAAAAATGTTTATGAAATGTAATGTAACTGGCGGAAGAAGGATAAAAAATGCGGTAGAGATGAGATCTCTTAGATGTACTCGTATGTGTAATTAAACCATGTTTGATAGAATTTCAAATGTTGATATCAGGAAAAAAAGAAGGATGAAAGTAGAATAAACGCATTAGAAATGAGATCTCTAAGACGGATGTGTTATAAATCTGTATATGAAAGAGTGTCAAATGCAAGTGTAGGAAGTGAATGCGGTGCGAATAAAAGTGTTATGAACAAATCAATGAATGTAGAGGAGGCGAGAGAAGTATATCAGGACAGAACAGTGTGTCATTCCATTCTGTCTGCCTACCCCTCCGGGGAGACGGCGTGATGGTTAGTTAGTTAGTTAGGAAGGAATGAGGAGCATTACGAACAAAATTATGAAAGGATCACTGGGTTGGTTTGGACATATGTAACGCACAGATGAAGAAGAATGGCTAAGAAAGTATATGTTAATGATGTGAATAGATTGCGGAGTCGAGGAAGACCGAGTAAAACATGGCATGATCAAATTCTTCTTCTTCTTCTTCCTCAGCATATTCCCGTCCACTCCTGGACAAAGGCCTACTCCATTCGCTTCCATGTCACTCTGTCTTGTGCAGACTGCATCCAGGTTATTCCGACGTGTCTGTTCAGATCATCCTTCCACCGTGGTTGCGGTCGCCCTGCACTTCTCTTTGCCGTCCACGGTCTCCAAGTCAGCAGTCTTCTTATCCATTTTTCATCTGAGCTTCTGACAACGTGACTTGCCCATTGCCATTTTAGAGTCGCCACCCAGTGGATGATGTCAGTGACCTTTGTTTTTTCTCTCACCGTATTGTTACTGACTCTGTATCTAAGGCTTATTCCTAACATGGCTCTTTCCATGGCTCTTTAGGTCACTCGTAGTTTCAAGTCTATAAGTACCAACTGGCAGAACGCAGGGTTTATAGACTTTTCGTTTCAGGTTGATCGGAATTTTCCGGTTTTTAAGGATGTAGCCCTTGTTTCCGAAAGCTGCTCAGCTTAGTCCAATTCTTCTTTTTAGCTTTGCGGTTTGGTTGTCTTGGCGCAATCGAATATTGTGTCCCAGGTAAGACCGGAAAGGCTTTAAATCAACGTAGATGGCAACAGAATTGAGAATGTCGAAGAATATACATACCTGGGACACAAAATAATCTAATTAATCAAATATTAAATAAAGGTTGGCTATGTTAGAAGTCGGGATAATCGACTATGTGTTTGAATATTGAAGAAGCTAAATAAAAAATATATATTTTGGGCGTTGTCTCTTTTCCAAAATAGATAATATACTCGTATTAGAGAGACTGTGCCAAAGAAGCTATCGATCATAACGAAATCGATAGCTAAACTAGATTGAGGCGATATGCATAACTAATTTGGCACAAATATAACTGGTATTATAAAAAGTCTAAATTTTAAATACGAACTAAGAAGAGAAAAATAAAAAAGAAGTTATCAGCGAGAAAAAATAATGGTATAATCAAATGATTTAACCGAAATCTCTCGATGGAAGTTCGAAAAACGATGTTTTTTATAACTACTTCCACATCACAGACCAGTCTGTCGATGCCAGCGAACCTGGCGAAACCGGTCGTTGTCGAAATAAAGACAAATGTGGAAGTAGTTACAAAAAACATCGTCTTATTTAATTATTTTTTAAAACAATGATAGAAAGGATTGTTCGAAATCTAAATTACGAAGAATGAAAACGAAGACGAAAACCAGATTTAAATAATGCACGTTTTTTTTGTTAAATGGATACATTGGAAGTATGATATGTATCGAGTTATCGAATAGTGATAACACTTTGCACCAACTGATAAAGAATTTTGTTTAATCTTATTGATTTTTTTTATCACATATTAGTAAGACAGTCATGTTTTGTAACACGTTAAAATATTCTTTATTTAAGATTGATTCAACTTTAGTCAACGGCATTTATATCTGAACTCTGCAACAAGTCAAAACATTGTTGATAAGCAGTTATCAGTTTAATCTTTTGAGATTGGCAAGTTATCTTAAACGAAATGCTATCCCTGTATAAATTTTGTCGACCGGATGTTTCGGCTAACCGGTCCTTCAGGCAAGAAAATCAAAGATAGCACAAGAGCTTGGAGATTTAAAATGTTTCTTTCGAACCATACAAGTTTACAGACAAACAAAACAAATGGACATATCAGACCTGACCAAATATGAGACCTTAAAAATTGTACACAGAGTCACCATGGAAAAGACAACAGACAGCAGCTACAAATTAACTAAAAATTCAGACATACACAGACACTGGACCAGGAACTGTGACAGATATCACTTATAGATTGCACGAACTAAGACAGGACAATCAAGGATATTGAACAATGGACTGAAACTTTACAATGAACTACCAAAAGACACAAGGAATCTCACTAAAACTCAATATAAAAAATATCTGAAACAATACATAATTAATAGTAAGATCTAAAAAGGTATCCATATAACCCAATTGGGTTTTAAAAAAAAAAAAGCTATCTCAACCGTTTTGAAATATTTATTGATCTTCCTTCTCATGGTGTTAAATATCACTCCAGAGTAGGTATATATGACCATGACAGGTCGAAAGTCCGGTCCCTTATGTTGCGGATCCAAGAAATTCGTCTTCTGCCAACATCTCGTCGACCTTCCATGATCAGGTGCAGCAATTCATAATTTTGTCCCCTAAGAACATGACCAAATATGACAGCTATAATGTTTGTCAACAATTATCTAACTGCTTTGGCTATCTACAAAACAATCATGTTGATAATCATATCGGTCCAAAGAATGATTTGATCGCAACATTTGAAATGCTTCCACCCGGTTCATGGTACTAATTTTTAGATACAAAAGAAAATTAACCATAGTGTAAGAGGCAAAAACTCTCTCAGAAAGTAATTCGATGTGCACACGATGCGCATGCCGGAGAGCGTTGAAATTTTTAACTCGTAAGAAATAAAATGATTTACAATAGAAGTTAGAACTTATTACTGACTACGATTGTACAGTGAACCGAGTTTATGAAGGATAGAATTTTTTGAAAACACAAAAGTCCGGATCATCCATGTCAACATGTGCAACATCGAAAAAAACATTGTGTTAAATTATTTTTATGTTATTTTATTTTAGATCATTGTATTTTATATTATGTGTTTTAGATTTATTTTGTGGGTGTTGGACGATCGAAGTGTGCGCGGGAGATGCCTATTGGTGGCGATGAGGTTCGCAACCCATCACACCGCGTCTCCCGCGGGGCGAAAAGAGAAGGATGAAGTGCCGCATCAGTAAAAGTGTGACAGTTCATTCTTTCTGCCTACCCTTTCGGGGAGACGGCGTGATGGTTAGTTAGTTAGTTAGTTAGTTAGAATTTTGTTTACTTCCTCGAATATTTTATGAGTTGCAACTAGTTGATAATATTCTGAATTTATATTGTTGTAAATGAACATCCTAATAATGATATATTATATTAAATGTATATGAATGCATAAAAAAACAACGCAGGTGCAGTTTGATATAAAATAACATCTATTCGCATAATAACTAATATTGACTGGTTTTGTATCAAAAATCTGTATTCGTTCCCCGTAGACAAAAACAGGTCCATAAAATTTGCATATTGTTATTATTCAAGAATTATTCAAAGACGATCACCAAAAACAAGTTCCTCCCAAAATAGCTATCAGAGATTTGTTTTGAATGCGACCTTTGTGAATGTTAAAATTAAATTACTTTTAACTATTCAATAAATAATTTGGTTAAATATTTTATTACGTAAGAAATAAAATATGTAAATATTATATTAAGAATACTTTTATAAAATCGTGAAAAATGTTTTATTATACATATTATGACGGAGTGAAATGTATCGTCTTGCCAGTGAAATATTATATAACATTTAATTATGCCCTAGCAAGGCGTAACACATCACTTTCTCATAATATAATAAATAAACAATCTATTCTTTACTGGCGACTCAAATTCAAACACCGCAAAGTTGAGCAGAATCTTTGGTTTAACAACAATATCGTATTCTGCTCCTCTAACTCGCGTATATAAACAACAACGCGTTTAATCTACGCTTCATTTTATAATTCCTAAAAAAAATTCCATTCACAAAAAATATAATAAGACTTTTAGAAAACAGACGTTTTCTTTCGTATTAATTATTAACGCTATTGTTCAAGGAAAAATAAATATTTATAATATATTGTCTTTTTCTTCTCGTTTTTGGTCCTCTTCTATCGGAGGTTGGATAGCATAATCTATGTCTACCCTTTATATAACTCTAAACAGGAATGTAGTGCTGAAACTGAGCCACGTCATTCCCATAAAATCGAGTATAATAAAACTTGTGGAAAACAGACGTTTTCATTCGAATTAACCTTTAGAAGTCCAGTGGTCCCGTATGGGACCGCAGATTTGCGTCGTTCAATGCCTAACGGTTATGCACGAAACCGGTGATTATGGTGCATTTCGCTATCGGAAAACACTGATTTATGACAAATGATTTCAAAATATGAATATTAGCTTACGTAAATAATGCCTTTGAGATACCGATCCATAATTTTATTTTCGGTTTCGATAAATATTTTTGTCATGATGCGTAATATTAGTGTGCGTTACAAGGTCGAATCTTGGGATATGCGTTGCTTTATTACGGTCCGCCCAATAAAACACACAATCTACATTACTGCCTAATAGGTCTATGCATAGACAAATGTTTTCAAATTTGGCATTATTGCCATATAATTATACAGGTATTATGTGTATATTATACATGGATGTATATATAATATAACAGATGTTGCTTTTTCGTTATTTTATCATATTTATTGAAAAATGAATAGGATAACTTGTAGAGAGAAAAGACAATAACGTAAAAACTCCAATTAAACACAATATTATTTAAACATGAAATAGAACTATATTCACAGAAGCAAAGATGGCAGTACACAATGGAGTTCTAGTGCCAACTCTCATGTATGGAAGTGAAGCTTGGAGCTGGCAAAAGAAGGATGAAAGCAGGATAAACGCCGTAGAAATGATATCACTAAGAAGAATGTGCGGGAAAACGTTGTATGATAAAATACCGAACGACAAAATAAGAAATAAATGTAAGGCAGATGACTGCATCATGAATAAAATTAAAAAAGGATCCCTGAGATGGTTTGGACTTATGGAACGAATGGATGAGAGTAGAATGGTTAAAAAGTTGTACACAAGCAGCGTGAGTGGGAAAAGAATCCGAGGACAACCGAGGAAAACATGGCATGACCAAATTAATCAATTACTAAAAGGCGGCCACATTCGAAGTCGGAATAATCGACTACGTGCATGGTACGATGTATGAATATAGAGGAAGCCCGAGAAGTATGCCAGGACAGGCCATTGTGGCGATCCATCCTCTCTGCCTACCCCTCCGGGGAAATGGCGTGATGGTTAGTTAGTTAGTTAGTTGATGCATTATTTAATTTTCATATGAAGCACTCACTTTGTGGTTAGAAATTTTAATCGATGATTGATGCATTATTGTTTTATGACACATTGAACCAATATTACATTATATTAAAAAGACTTTACAATGCTGGTGGTCCTCTACAGATGTACATTACTACGCGAATCTAATATAATGGCTTTTTTCTACGAGTTTCGAATTCGATCATCTGAACTTAATGATTGATACTAAACTTATGACTGTAATTCTATGGTGTGGCGAATTTGATACACAATTCAATTCATTTTTACCAGTCCCAAGAACGTGGTTTCGACTACAATAAAATAAATAAAACCAATTAATATTCATAAGAATTCGTTTCACATGATGGATAAGTAATGTTTTTCTTTTAGAACTAAACTTGTAATTGAAGTCTTAATAAAGCAAATAATTGTTTTTAATAGACTTTATTTTTATCTCTTAGACCAGTGATTCTCAAAGTGGTCCGTATGGACCCTCAGGGGTCCCTGGTATCATTTAGATGGTAAGTGGAAAATTAAAATTGATTTGGGTGTCCCCGAACAACGTCAGAGGGTCCTTGCAAGGTTTACGGCGACCTTCTTTTTTTTTTAGCTCATTCGTGAAAATCGGAATGAGCAAAACAAAGGTCGACAACGAATTGCAGATTTTTTTTTCTATTGCCCTAATATTGCTCTGTGTCAGCTTCAAAAAACTCATTTTATAGTTATAGGTGAATTTGTAAAATAAAACAATATTACGAAAGTAGGGGGCTTACACAATTTCAATGCCAATTTCATATGTAAGGACCTAATATTAAATTAAACATTGATCAATTCCTTCGTCGTATCCCGACTAGATTACTGCAAATGGTGTCTACGCCAACATCCCCAAGCAGCAAATAAATAAACTCCAGTCTGCATTCAATGCAGCAGCAAGACTGATAAGGGGTGTGCCAAAGAGTTGTCACATAACACAGCATCTTAAGGAGCTCCGCTGGCTGAAATGTCCAGAAAGGATACAATACAAGCTCTGCTGGACGGTATATAAGGCGTTGCATGGAATGGCACCAACTTATATATCTGAACTCTGCATCAACGAGAACCTGAATGCTAGACAGTCTAAATTGCGATCAGCTAAGTCTTCTGCGATCGGTAAATTGACTGTGCCAAAACGCCGTCCAAGCACAAACTTTGGCGACCGAGCCTTCGCGGTAGCCGGCCCTTCAGCCTGGAACAGTCTTCCAGCAGACCTTAAGTGCATTGAGAATCAATCAGAGTTTAGATCGAGACTCAAAACGCACCTTTTCAAATTATCATTTCCTGACAGGAAGGGCTGATCGATTTCGTCGGGTGCAGCCCTCATACTAAATATGTTTATATATATTTTTTATCATTATTATTATTATTATTATCTAGTCGATAAAACGGAGCATCTTCTACAGCGCCCTTGAGATGAGCAATTCATAAAAATGGCGCTTTATAAATTATCCAATTAATTATTATTATTATTATTACACAAAATAACATAAATCAGCAAGGGGTCCACGGGACAAACAAGTTTGGGAACCACTGTCTTAGACGAATGGGTACTAAATCTGTATCTGATAGTGTCAAATGCTAATATAAAAGTGAATGCAGTGCGCATGAAAGTGATATGAACAAAATAATGAAAGGGTCATTGAGATGGTGGACACGTGGAAAGAATGAAAAATAAATAATAATAATAAATAAAGTAATTGTGCAAGACGTAAACGGAACATGAAATAGAGGATTTAAGAAACATTAAGATGATTTCTTTCTTAATTCATTCCTTCCGTGTGTCCTTCATGGAAGGAATGAATTAAGAAAGAATGATAAAATAGTACATTTTTAACGAAGAGAATGGAACTATCATAGAAATAGAGGAAGACCGAGGAAAGCGTGGAACGATCAAATGAATCAAATATTATAATTGAATAAATATAGTTACACTTTGTACTCGTATTACAACACTTTTAATTTTTACTGGACTCAGACATGTTTCGGTTACAAGTAATCTTTATCAATGAATTCAATTTTAACCTTAAAATTGTATACATTGATAAAGGTTACTTGTAACCGAAGCATGTCTGAGTTCAGTAAAAATAAAAAGTGTTGTAATACAAACTGTAACTATATTTATTCAAATATGAATCCACGACACAAAGTGAAGGCGAATATAGAAGAAACAAATATTCTATGTCTGCTACGTGAGGAGTCGGAAAAATCGACATGCGTGCAAGATGTAAGAATGTTGAGGAAGCGAGAGAAGTATGCCAGAAAAGAACAGTATGACATTTTTCCTACTCCTTCGAAGAAACGGCGTGATGGTTAGTTAGTTAATTTAGAATTCTATTTTGAATAATCAAATCAAATCAGTTTATTTTCTTAAAAGATATTACAAACAACAATTATATAATAGTTTGAGGCATCTATTGAGAACAGGTAAAACATAAAAAATACATAATACCAGGAACGCATGAGAGATGGTTCTACATTAGGAATACAAGATACTCTCCAAAATCAAGAGTATTTGTCTTCTGAACATACTTTCACGAATATGAAAGACATCGATCTCCGAAGCGATCATGTTCAGCAGTTTAATTGCTGTCCCCACCGGCATCACCAGAGGCAGGTTGGTTCTGGGAGATAAAACAGTCTGTGCTGACGCTGTCGAAGATAACCATCCGAAACATAAAGATGGGATAGCCTCCAAGATAACGGAATTCTCAAAGAATCCCCTGAAAAGTCTGAAGAAATGGGTAAGTGTGCACCCATCGCTTCTTATTTGACAATAATAATGCCAAAATATACTTTATAAAAACGCCAAAACTAAACATATTGTACTTTAGAATCGGTGCCCTGATCATAAATAAAAATTTAATTCCAATATCACAAAACATAATAACGACTTCACATTACGAATAATACTTACCCATTGGTAAGATTGGTAAAATAGCCCACGGCAAAATACGCATGCTGTGCTATGTGAATAAATATCGGTGTTTGCCATGTCTGTCATACGGCATTTGTATCTTAAGGTCAGATTTAAGATATACGCGTTATTGATCTATTAAATCGAGGCTTTTATCCCATAAAACTTAATAGAAACATTATGTGAGCGGTGCAGCCACGCTGAGATGGAATCACTATGAGAATTTTGCGTTCACGCGTTATGACATTCAAAGAAAACTATAAAATACGAAGGAATTACAGAAAGGAAAAGATTTATAACAGAAGAGTGAATGTACATAAGCGTTTTATTAAAATCACGAATATAATATTATATTGCGCCTTTCCCAGTGACAAGATATTAAACCAATAAAATACCGCAGCATAAATTATACGATTTATGCGTGAGAAGTACTACTCCTGAGTAACAGTTTCGATGATCAAATTAAAATGAATACGGCATTAGTACTGCGGTATTTCAAATTGGACTAAGCTGAGCAGCTTTCGGAAACATGAGTTACATCCTTAAAAACCGGAAAATACCGATCAACCTGAAACGAAAAGTCTATGAGGCCTGCGTTCTGCCAGTTGGTACTTATGGTCTTGAAACTGTTACACTCTCCAAACAAAGTGCCGAGAAACTGCGAGTGACCCAAAGAGCCATGGAAAGAGCCATGTTAGGAATAAGCCTAAGAGACAGAGTCAGAAACGATACGGTGAGAGAAAAAACAAAGGTCACTGACATCATCCACCGGGTGGCGACTCTAAAATGGCAATGGGCAGGTCACGTAGCCAGAATCTCAGATGAAAAGTGGACAAAAAGACTGCTGACTTGGAGACCGTGGACGGCGAAGAGAAGTGCAGGGCGACCGCAACTACGGTGGAAGGATGATCTAAACATACACGTCGGAATAACCTGTATGCAGTCTGCACAGGACAGAATGACATGGAAGCAAATGGAGGAGGCCTTTGTCCAGGAGTGGACGGGAATAGGCTGAGGAAGAAGAAGATTTCATAATATACTTTAATGACTCGTAACTAAAAATGTCACAGTGCGACAAACCCCGCTGGAAGGTATGTACCTATAAAATGCCGTGAAATGCCAGCAAGACTTCCAGTAAGTCCGACTCCCTGGCGTCCTAGAGGGGTCCACGTGATTTCGCGAGTTCCGGGAAATGTAATCACTGACCTTTCCATTAGGATCACAGAGAGGGAGGGAGCTTATGGTGTATATTCGGAGGCACAAAACCGAGACCCACCAGCTAAGTGAAGATAGCCCCAACAGAAAATCCCCGGAGAAGGCAAAGGGAAACCACTCTAGCAACACTTTCCAGGAAATCACAGTGCCGAGAAAGCATTCGTGACAATGATCGCCAACGTTAGGGTGACCTGACTCGGCACTATAAGAAGAACATTTTTTGTAAATTATAATAGTCCATCTCGAAGTGAAAGTACTTTCAGAAGACAAATAATCTTGACTTTGGAGAGTATCTTGTATTCCTAATGTAGAACCATCTCTCATGCGTTCCTGGTATTATATATTTTTTATGTTTTACCTGTTCTCAATAGATGGCTTAAACTATAATTGTTGTTAGTAATATCTTTTGAGAAAATAAAATGATTTGATTTAATGAGCGTAGCTGACGAAAGGGCGACGCTGCGCCTTATAACAGCCTCGGGTATGTGGTGGGAACCCTCTTCTCTGTTTAGTTAGTATCAAAATGTAGCTCACTACATAAAAAAAATAATCAGAAATGTCAGCCCATTTAGAAAAACGTGTACCTAAAGTTTCATAGTTATAATGAGGTTTTGCAACCTACCCTTTCCAATTAAGAAAGGTTATAAGTAGTTAACACATAATGGCATACAAGAACAGGAATACATCGGCAATGAGGGGATCTGGGAAGCATGTAATAATTAAATATTCATATAAGATAACGCGCGGTGATTAATCTAATCTTCGTGATTAGTTTCACCTCAACCGTTGCAGTTTCGCACTGGTGCAACCATAAAACGACCTTCTTGCACAAAAGGGTGAAAAGCGCACTTAATTAGCTTAGAGCAGCGGTTCTCAAAGTGTGCTCCACTAGATCTCTGAGAGGGCTCCGCAGCGTGTCAAATTCAAATTAGTTTAATTCTGTCAAAAGACATTACAAACATGTTGACAGTTTGGGGGATCTATTTGAGATAAGTATAATTAGTTGCATCCCGAGAAATATTCAAGGATGTAAACCAAATTCAACATTTTTGAAATATTGAATAGAGCAAGATCATCTTAAAGTTTTTTGGGTTCATTAATGTTTTAATACTTAATTATCTTTCTAAAATCTATTTATACACGATTTTGTGTGTATAAGTATAACTGTTGTTCTTTTTAAATTGTTGATAAAGTTTAAACTATGTATAATACCAGGAACGCATAAAATATGGTTCGACTATAGGAATACAATATATTCTCTAAGGTCAAGAGTATTTGCCTTCTGAAGGTACATTCACTAAAATGAAAGACGTCGATCTCCAAAGCGATCATCTTCGGTAGTTTGATTGCTCTCCACAACGGCATCACCAGAGGCAGGTTGGTTCTGCATGTTGGGAAATAAAACGGCAAAAATGTCAAATACATCGAAGTGATCATTTCTCTAATTTGTTTATAATGCTTCTGTAAGCCTCGTATTTATTTAAATCATTGTACTTGCATATTAACAGATTATTCGCTCATTCGTGAAAAATCCAATTGTTACCTTAATTTTTTGTTCGAAATTCTATGATAATTGCATTAAATCTATCATATATAGATGAATTTGTTAGTAACAAACTTATTAACTAACAATCATGCCGTTTCCCGGAGAGTAGGCAGAGAGGATATTCTTTACATTTATACGAGGTCTGTTCAAAAAGTATCGCGAATTTTATATTTTTTCAAAAAGTATTTATTTATTCATGAATATCTATTTTGTCCCCTTCAAAGTAATTCCCCTCGGATATAATACATTTATGCCAACGTTTTTTCCAATCCTCGAAGCACTTAAAAAAATCATTTTTTGTGATCTTGTTCAGCTCCTCCTTCGATGCCGTCTTTATCTCCTCAATCGTGGCGTAGCGTCGTCCTTTCATGGGCCTCTTCAGTTTTGGAAACAGGAAAAAGTCACAGGGGGCCAGGTCTGGGGAATACGGTGGCTGCGGCACCATTACTGTGTTGTTTTTGGCCAAATATTCGCGCACAAGCAACGATGTGTGAGCAGGGGCGTTATCATGGTGCAAAAGCCAGTTTTTGTTCTTCCACAAATCCGGGCGTTTCTGGCGGATTGCTTCGCGCAAATTGCGCATAACTTGCAGGTAATATTCCTTATTGACCGTACTACCCTGTGGCAAGAACTCATGATGCACCACGCCCCTGCAATCGAAGAAAACTGTGAGCAAAACCTTCACGTTCGACCGAACTTGGCGCGCTTTTTTTGGTCTTGGCTCATGCGGCAGCTTCCATTGGGATGATTGAGCTTTGGTTTCCACGTCATAACCATAAACCCATGATTCGTCACCAGTTATGACCCTCTGGAGCACATTTGGGTCGTCACGGACCGAGTCCAACATCTCCTGAGCAATGTTAACGCGATGCTGTTTTTGGTCGAAATTGAGCAATTTTGGCACGAATTTCGCGGCGACCCGACTCATGCCCAAATCATTGGTTAAAATCGAATGGCACGAGCCAATCGATATGTTTAGGTCCTCAGCAACTTCTCTAACGGTGATTCGACGATTGGCTAATACTATTTTCTTCACTTTATCAATGTTTTCGTCTGTTGTTGACGTGCTCGGGCGTCCGGCACGCTCTTCGTCGTTCATATCTTCTCGGCCCTCTGAGAACATTTTGTACCACCGATAAACGTTGCTTTGGTCCAAGGTAGCTTCACCATATGCCACAGTCAACATTCGAAATGCGTCCGCGCACTTTATTTTGTTTTTCACACAAAATTTGATACAGATTCTTTGATCCATTTTTTGGAATAGGCAAAAATCGAAGACGAGCCAAAACACATCCAAGCAAAACAGCTGTCAAAAATTAACTAAACATTCAAAATGGCCGACCTTGTCAGCATAAGTAAGGGACATGAGTACCAACATAACGCTACAAAAAAATCAAAAATCAAATATACGTAGCCAGCGGAAATTCAAAATTCGCGATACTTTTTGAACAGACCTCGTACATCGAGTTCCTCTACATTTATACATCGTAACACCTATTCCCGTCGATTTTACATACTTTAAATGTGGCTGCCTTTAAATAATTGATTAATTTGGTCATGCCATGTTTTCCACGGGCGCCCTCGGCCTCTCTTTTCATTCTCAAAAGAGAAGCGTGTATACAAGTTATTAATCATTCTTCATTCATTCGTTCCATACGTCAATTTTTTAATAAACAATTTTTTTAATGTGGGATTTAATATACTATTATTTGAAAAGCGCATACTCACTGGGATTTGCGTATCAAAAGAAAAATCTCAGATAACTTGCGTTGATTTTTATATATATTCGTACAATTACCTGTGGCCGAGGAGTTGATTAAAAATTCGTCCATCATAATTGTATTTTTAGAAGTAACACCAAACGTACCTGGAACAGAGAAATAAAAAGAATTAAAACAAGGTCAAAGAAAAAATACATTATATAAAGGTAAAAATAATTGAATTGTATGAGCAATTGCGTATATGGTCAATTATTTTGATCGCCGCGATCAATTTGGATTGCTTTCATGTAAAAAATGTTATTGTACATGTAAAAAAATCCAAACTTAATTATTTTGATTAGAACGGATTCTGTTTATGATTTTGTAATAAGATGACGCGCAAAAAATCTGAGATTCATGTTAAGTCACTAGAAAAATATTCGATAGAAGAACGGAGATAAAATCAACGAAGGTTATTTTAAACAGTCATTGCTTATAATATATAAAGTCCCTTCTATGTACGCAATTTTTCGAAAAAAAATTAAACGTCAAGAATAATGACAATAAATTTTTTTTTTAAATCTTTTATCATATTTAGTTAAAATCCGCTAATGTTTGTGTCTTTTACCAGTGTTGGCAGCTCGTAGCAAATTTTTGGGTATCCACCAGAAGATGCCATCTGAACTACCGAAACCGATCGAAAACACAAACATTAGTGGATTTAAACTTAATAAACATTTAAAAAATTTACATCGAAAACGGATATGTTATAACCGAAACATGTCTGTGATAAGTGAAATAAAGTGTTGTAATAAGTTCAGTTACGATTTTTTTATGAATTAAAACACTTTTTTCCACTTTTGTGTTTATTTTTCAAAAGAGTTTTATATCGTTCTCCCGATGATGAAGGTGTAAGCCTTCGAAACATGTCGAGAAAAATAAACTCAAAAGTGGAAAAAACAGTGTTTTAATTCATAAAAAAATCGTCATTATGGAATTCCACAGTGTTAATGCCTTCTAAAATCAATGTATATTTAGTTAAAATCTACTTATGTTTGTGTCTTCGACCAGTGTTGGCAGCTCGATGCAAACGTTTGGGCATCCACCAGATGATGTCATCTGAGCTGCCGAAAACGGTCGAAGACACACACATTAGTGGATTTAAAGTAATGAAATATTTATAAATCTTGTACATTGAACTATGTTATGTTATAACCGAAACGTGTCTGTGATAAGTGAAATAAAGTGTTGTAATACTAAGTGCAATTATACTAGTATTTATTCAAATATGAAGATACTTTGAAAAAGGTTATGTTAATTAGAGAAATAATGGATACTTTCTTACAATATTGTAATGCAGTATCCAGCTTCCAATCTTCTGTATTTAATTGAAGATACTTGAAGATTACATTCGTTGACCTGCATCTCAAAGAGATGCTTTCACAAGATAGTACATAATTACAAGACATTATTCATCTTGTAATTTCATTCACTTAACTTAATCTAATCTCTCAAATACCTCCAGACACATTTAAGAAACAAATATGATTTCACAAAAGGAACATACGAGAATCTTAGATTTCGGAGTTAGGTAGGTTAAGGCAGTTAGTTACAAGGGCGTTCTGCCCCGACGCGGCTTTTGATCATAATGCATCATTAGATAATAAACGTGTGTTTGATCCCGCGTTCTCAGGGCAATTACACTGCATCACGGATCAGGGTCGCGGTCCTTTTAACACGGGGGCATAAATCTAGTATACGCTACAAGCAATGTAGGCGAGATTTCATGTAATCAGTCTTACGCATCTCCAGCGCATCTTACGAACTTTCATAGAATAAACGAGTTTACATAGAGTGTATCGTTACGAATATAAATAGTATATTAATTACTAGGTTTTTAAATGAAGTATTTAATATTTAGTAAAGTGAAGCATGGTCTGCTAAAAGAAGGATAAAAATAGAGAAGAAAAAAGTGGTGGAAATGATATATTTACGTAAATGCGAAATACTTAATACAAATTTCACGATCATATACATTTAGTTTACAAAGCTCCCGGTCTCTCCACATAGGTCAGACTGAATAGACTGAGATGGGCCGGTCACGTGCAGAGGACGCCGTCATCGCGAACCCCAAAAAGATTGCTGGAGTGGCACCCAGGTAGTAGAAGACCAATTGGACGACCAAGGCTGCGATGGGAGGATGAAGTTGGGAGAGATGGGGCGAAATTGTTACGAGTGTCAGATTGGAGGGTCGAAGCGGAGGACGGGAGGAGTTGGAGGCTAAGGCTCGATATGGGCTGTAGGGCCATCGAAGAAGAATAAGAAGATACATTTAGTTTTACTCCACTAGCATTTCTAGTTTTGACCGGTTTCGGCAGCTCGCTGCTATCTTCTGGTAGACTTTTGATCAGAAGATGGCTTCTGACCAGAAGATAACAGCAAACCGTCGAAACCAGTCAAATTAAAAGAACGTGTGGAATTAAACTAAATGTATATTATAAAGAATAAAAATATACATATGTACAAAGATATTCTACCGTGCGCTACATGGAATGGCTCCTAATTATATATCCGAACTCTGTAGAACGGACAGCCTAAATACAAGGAAATCCACACTTCGCTCGGCAGGAAGATTAGTTGAGCCAAAGCGTTGCCCTAGTACAAATTTCGGGAATCGAGCGTTTGTGGTAGCCGGTCCATCAGCTTGGAACAATCTTCCTTCACACCTCAGATGCATAAATGATCCGACAGACTTCAGATCTAAGCTAAAAACCAATATTTTTCATATTTCATACCCAATTTAAAACCTGCATATTTTGATCTATTATACTTTCTTATTGATCGCGAATATCAATCAGATGCAGCGTTCACATTTAGATTTAAAACACGTCTTAATGCGCCCTTAAGATCATTACAGCACATAAACGGCGCTTTAAAAGTTAGCATATTATTATTATTATTATTATCGGGGGGAGCATGGGGAGGTGGCGGCCAGAGACAGGACGAGTTGGAGACGATTCTTGGAGGAAGCTAAGATCCATCAAAGGTTGTAACGCTGAAGATGATGATGATAAACTACGTGAATAAAGCAATAAATAGTGATCTGCCCAACGCAAGATGGCATCCCTGAGAGACGTGTCTGATAAAAGATTCTATATGTTTTTTTATATCATTCCTCCACAACTTTATCAGTTTAACGATCATTGAACCAATATGAGTGGGGTACAATGAAGTTAGCCGGGATTTCCATTGCATTTGCGGATGACCCGACCTGACCTTCTCTGGCCTGGGGTATCGCCACTCCGGCACTCTGTTGGCTTCTCTAGACTGCTCACTAAGCAGTGACGTTCCGGCGATCAATTGTATGAAAATTCATAGTTATTCTTCTATATTCCCCTTCACTATGTGTTATGGATTCACATTTGAATGAATAAAATTGCACTTTGTATTTTCTTAAAACATCATTTTTATTTTTATAGACACATTTTGGTTGTGACCCAACTATTTTCGATGTACAAAAATGTGTATATCGAAAATATACCAAATTATCTTCGTAAATCAAAAAATTTCGTCACTTTGCTGTTTTGCGAGATTATAGATTTTGAACAAGAACATTTACATTTTTATTTATATAGATTATAAGGATATCTGTTATAAATATAAGCGTTATTTACGAGATGAAGCCGCGTATTTCGCACTTGGCGGGAGATTGGATTGACATTTTTCACGAAACGTGTTGTCGCGTCGACACGTCTAGACGTACTGACCTCGAACCGATCTCGTTGCGGAGGGGAAGGGTCAGGCTACACGGAAGTGTAGCCAACATGTCGAAAATAAAATCCATCCGGTCGTGAGAGCCTCAGTACACTTACTTTCTGGATATGCCTCGTATATTGTTTGACTTAATTTTGTCGGAGAAGTCGACGAGGGTTTATGACAAGATAATGAAGAAGCGAAAGAAGTATGTTAGAAAATAACAGAGTGGCAGTCCGTTCTTTTTATCTACCCCTTCGGAAAGATGGCATGATGGTAAGTTAGTTAATTAATTTGATTTAAATTAGTTGATTCGGGTGGTGGTCTAGGGGATAGAACGCTTGGCTCCTGATCCAGGGGACATGGGTTCAAGCCTGGACACAACCAGATTCCTTCTTCATAATAATGAGCTATTTTCTGCTCACATTGAAGATTGTTAAATAAAATTCTAATATCATTGATGTAAATCCTTGATATTAGTCTTTAAAAAAAAAAAAATATTTACAATTTCTAACAGATTGATGAGCATAGCAAATTCAACAAACGTTTAGATCTTGATTGCACCAATCATAATAGTACAAGATGCTGCGAGCAAGTAATAGGAAGATGTTATTACAGCAGCCTCTCGGTGCTCTCAGTGCTCCGGTACGCAGCACCGGGCCTATAAATATGGGGCCTGTTATTGCCCATTCCCAGCCGATGCAGGATGTATTAATCAATTTGCGGCCGGAGTAATTGAAAATGTCCGCCGTTCAGTATAAACAGATTGAAGAGATTTGATATTCCAAATAAAGTAATTGAATTCATCGAGTACGAATAGTAGAGAGGTAATGTTAACACGTTGTTTGCGGGAAACGCACAAACATGTTTTTGTTCTATTTGTTGCTATTTTTGTTTTGTTGGAACTCGAATGAATAGAAGTGTAACAAATTTGATAAATCTTTTTACCCGATGATCAGTGGGGAGTATTAAAACCAATTAAATGACATATATTGCTAATTGATCTAATAAGGGGAGAGCACGACATTAGTAATTATTGACTTCGGCATGGGATTTTTGCAGGATTTTAGTACCTCCTATGAGTCCTCGATAGTTAATGTAAGAAAGCGCAATAGCCAGCCATTATCGTTAAAAAAATCTTGAAACTTTTCTCCGTTGTTGTATATTAGAAATTTCGCCACTAGTTTTAACAGCTAGGCGGCTGAAGAAAAAAAGGACGATGTGGGATTTTAACAGGAGAATAGAGAAAGAAAGCTATCCTCAGCTACATAAATGTCCAATATATAGGCATCGGTGAAAAGTTTAGAGGGTTTTTTTCTAGAAATTGACTGGCTATTGCGCTTTCTTACTTTGACTATGGACGACTCCTAGGGGGTACTACAATCCAGCAAAATTCCATCCTAAAGTCAATTTCCTATGTCGTGCCCTCCCCTTGTAAGGATATTGTGTATTGGGACTCGAATGACTGGAAGTGTCACGGTGGAATATACCCTGCTGAAAGGTATGAACTTATACAAGTCAAGAAACGCCACCTTGCTTGACAACAGCAAGGCTTACAGTATGTTTGTCCTATGGCGGGAAGGAGCTTCAAATTTACTCTTGGCATCGCGGGACTGGTGGCGTGGAACAGACTGCTTCCCAGAAATGCGCCATCGAAATGAATCATGTAATGATCATCATATGAGATACGAGTGTCTCTTGAATGCCATTGATGCGACAAATTACAGGGAATGTGGGGTAGGCGAAGAGGTATGCGAGGACATGAACTGCGGCTTGTATATTTTAATAACTTCAATTTAATATGTTGAACTGAAGAGGGCTACAGAAGACAGAGCGCAATGGAAGACAAGGTGTAAGATTTTGACGTAAACCAATTCCTAAGATTGAAAGACGAAAATATATACGATTAAATATCTTTTCTGGCTCTACACTCCTGGGTGAATCCGACGATCCTTCTTCCTTGAAAATGTGAATTTTCGCAAAAAATAAATATTACAAAATTTCTCCAGCTTGCAGGTGTTGGGAAACACCCGTATATAATGTGTTAAATTTATTAACTAGCCGAGAACGATTAAATGTTCTCGTCTGAAGTAAGACGATTGTATGTACAATATGCAAGGGTACAAATTACACACAGAGTAAGTTTATGTACTAAAGTGTTGGCATGTTTCCGTGTGAAGAATGAGAACTGTTAAATGTGTCAGAAAACTGTTCTGTACAGTGAAGGAAAATGTTTACTTCCACTTCATAAATAATAATCTCGAAAATTGAAGTAATTTTGAAGCTGGCAAAATAAGGATTAATTTAGTGTTAAGGTCCATTTACACTGGACCGTCATCATACCGACACGTCACGCGTTTGCGTTGAGCTAATAATTGTTTTGATTGTTTTGATGATGTCTTGTTACTTTTAATTAATGCCGATTCCCTTCATATTATATTTAGATTCTGAGATAATCGCCTTCTCTACGTCGAATTTAAATGGTATTAAATACGGTATTCTGTAAAAAAGAATTATATACTGTAGGAAATACATCCTGAAAAATATTGATAAGTTTTATAAAGCGTTAATTTTATGTAGGTAGGTGCTTTCTTCGGCAACCCCCGACGGCGATTTTATTCTAGCATTTGAGATAACGAGTCAGTGAGATTCAAGGCTATTTTTATCGTGACGTGTCGGTATCGGCTGATGACTGTCCAGTGTAAATGGACCTTTAATCTGTAGAAATGGGTTTCTAACAAATAATTTGCGTAAATACGATGCGTGATAAAATACGGAATGAAAACAAGTGAGAATCAGATGAATGCATCTTCTCTTGTTCTTTTGCTTTCTTTAGGACTGTATCCTGTTTTTCTTGGACCCTATTTCTGGGACGTATCATAGATGACCAGTGGTCACGTCATTGACCACCCAAAGTCTTCTTAATGGTTGGCTTCCCGTTGGTACTTTATTTTTTCGCTTTGCTTATCACTTTTTCAAAATGTACGGTCCATTCTCTTTGCCGACTCATCCAGTGAAAAAGAGTTATGGTTAGTTAGTTTAAGTATCCTATAGACCTTCAGTGTTTATTGTATTAATGACGCATGGACATGGATCCTGTGAATTACAGAAGTTCAGCTCTTGTGGCTATTCCTCTTACGTCTAATGGGAACATTTTTGCAAATGTGGTTTGGTGGGTTGTCGGTTTATACGGGAGCTTGAATTATTCTCCTGACATATTTTTCATATATCTAATCGGGAAATAATTCCAGTGTTAATGCCTTAAGTTTATAAAAATACAAAACTAACTAACTAATTAACTAACCATCACGCCGTCTCTCCGAAGGGGTAGGCAGAAAGAATGGTCTGACACACTTTTCTTTCCTGACATATTTCTCTCGATTCCTCAACATTCATACATCGTGTCATGTACGCGCGTCGATTTCTCTGACTCCTCACATGGCCGACATTCAATATTTGATTTATTTGATCGTGCCACGTTTTCCTCGGTCTACCTCTATTTATAGTGCCATTTACATAATTAACATATGATTTTTTTACCATTCTTTTTCATTCATTCTTTCCATATGTCCAAACCGTCTCAATGATTCTTTCATTATTTTGTTCACAACACCATCATTCGCACCGCATTCACTTCTTATATTTTCATTCGACACTCTATCATACACAGAGTATTCACACATTCGTCTAAGAGATCTCATTTCTACTGCATTTATTCTACTTTCATCCTTTTTTGCCAGTTCCATTTATAAAAATACATCATCTGTAATAGTACATTGACTCCAGTAATTATAATCAGTTCGAATTTGTGATTATCTCAGCGTCGTTATATAAGAGAAGTTATAATTACTCAAATTATCACATACACAGTAATGTAATTATCTATCTCTCTGTAATGGCATTGGGTTCAAGCGACAGAGATGTCACGCAGAAAATTGGTTATTGTTCTCTCGTTTCGAGAATTTCACAGATCATTATTTGCGTGGAGTTGAGACAAATAACAGAAATCCTAAAACAATAAGATTTGCCTGGAACTAATCAGAACCGGAACAGATCGCGATATTAATCAATTATTTAAAATAGTTAGCCATGTACAAAAAATCTGTTTTGTGATGGTAAAACTAGCAAAGGAATGATATTAAACATCAAATGAAATGAAATTAAATCACTTTATTTCATCAACAGACATTACAAAATTATTTTTTAAGGCGTCTTTTGAGAACAGGTAAAATAATATATTGTGTATAGTATACTACCAGAAACGCATGAGAGATGGTTCAACATTAGGAAGACAGGATACTCTCCAGAATTCTGCTGGACGTACTTTCACTAATATGAAAGACGTCGATCTCCGAGTAGACCGCGTTCAGCAGATTAATTGCTCTTCCCACCGGTGTCACCAGAGGCAGGTTAGTTCTGGCGGCCGGTAGGTAAAACAATCTATGCTGTCTCTGTCGGAGATATCTATCAGGGACAAAGAGCCGAACATCCCCCAGAACGGCCGAGTTCTCGAAATATCCCCCGAGTATGTAAAACATAAAAATGATGGATGATTGAAAACGGGATTGGAGCAATTGAGACGAATATAGGGTTACACATGAATGGATCCCATTTACAGGCCGTCGCCCAAATTTTGGCTTAATGAAAATGTAATTTGGGGATATAAACAGCGACGGCGAAGTAGTCAGTCCAGCAGTGCATGTGCGAGAAGCAACACGCCAGAACCAAGAGAAGTGGCCGGGCGCCGCCTCGCACAGTGAATCGCACCACTTCTAAATTTAACTAAATAAAAGATCTAATAATAATAAAACAAGAGTTTATACAGATTTAACGTATGCAGGAAATTATGTAATATTTTCTTATAATAGACATAAATTCCCTACTTATATGAAAATTTCATAAAATTGTCTCTCCCATTAAAACATTGTTTATTTATTTTAAGTTAAAATGTTGGCCGCGACCGGTTTCGCCAGGCTTGCTGGCATCAACAAACCGGTCGCTGTCGAAATAAAGACAAAAGTGGAAGAGTAGTACAACAGGTCTTTTGAATCCAATTACTGTACACAGTTTAATTTTTAGCTATTAAAAATAAAAAATAAAAATAATAATATGCTAACTTTTAAAGCGCCGTTTTTATGATGTAATCACCTCAAGGGCGCATTAAGACGTGTTTTAAAACTAAAAATCTAAATGTGAACACTGCATCTGATTTTCGCGATCGGTTAGAAAGTATAGTAGAACAAAATATAAACGTTTGAATTGGGTATGAAATATGAAAAATATGGGTTTTCAGTTTAGATCTGAAATCTGTCGGATCATTTTTGCATCTGAGGGAGATTGTTCCAAGCTGATGGACCGGCTACTGCGAATGCTCGATCCCCGAAATTTGTACTGGGGCAACGCTTCGGCTCAACTAATCTTCCTATTGCCGAGGAGTTCGCCGAGCGATTCATTATTATTTCAAATAAACTTACATCAAGAGATTTCAGTGTATCATTTGTTTATCTTTAAAATGTTGGATTTGTATTGTAACAATGTTTCTAATCATAAAAAAGTTCTTCAAGTTAAAAGTGTTAAATATTTCAAATTTAAGCTTCGATTTTGTATGTAAATATGTTGTAAGTTTCTGCAGGTATAAAATAGCGTAATAGATACCAGACACAAAAGCTGTGAAGCCACTTGAAATTTGTTTTTTGTTTTAAATACCCAAGTAAAGAATCCAACAAACATGAGAATAGTTCTGTTTAAAATCAATCATAACACTTAAAACCAAGACGTGACAAGATTTTTTTTAAACTAACGGTTCACATAGCTTCCACGAGTGGTATCTACTGGAGGTATGTGATTTTTTTTTTTGAAAGCCAATAAACATAAAATATGTATGTGTACAATTTAGCGAATAGCCGGTTTTGTGGTTTGTCATAAACACAGGAAGACGGTGTTAAAACGATTTGTCATTTATCAACTATGTAGTTAAACCTGACAGAGAAATTACTTGTGAAGAGTGGTATAGAGATTAGCCAGACATTCTAGGACCGGGATGCTATTAGTAAAGAAAAAATATTATCTCACGCGTAGATTGTCACGGCTGTCTGAATCATATTTTCTGCGATTTCGGATAAGCCCGTGTCAAATGGTATGGTCATCGACCGATGTATCGGAAATCGTTGAAGACTTAATTTTCAGGGATGTAAAGTGTCATATCCAAGACAAAACGAAATGTAACATAAAGATTTGTCACCCGGAGGGGTAGGTAGAAAGAATGGAACGCCATACTGTTCTGACATACTTCTCTCGATTCCTCTACATTCATACATCTAGTCATGTACGCACGCAGTGGCGGTACTCCCATAGAAGCCCAGAGGCCGGCTTGCGTAAGAAATTTTGAATCAAAACCTCTTCCGGCTTACTCTTGTGGCTATTCCTCTTACGTCTGATGGGAACATTGTTGGAAGGTGATTTGGTGGGTTGATGGTTTATGCGGGGGCATGTTTACGTAGATTTGGGGGTTTTGATTTAAAATGTCTTACGCAAGCCGGGTTTCTGGGCTTCTATGTGAGTACCGCCACTGTACGCACGTCGATTTCTCCGACTCCTCACGTGACCGACATGTAATATTTGATTGATTTGATAGTGCCACGTTTTCCTCGGTCTTCCACTATTTCTAGCTCCGTTCACGTCGTTTACATATACCTTCATCACCATTCTGTCTTCACTCATTCTTTCCATGTGTCCAAACCATCTCAACGACCCATTCATTATTTTGTTCATAACACTTTCATTTGCACCGCATTCGCTTCTTATACATGCATTTGACACTCTATCATATACAGATTTACCACACATTATTCTTAGATCTCTCATTTCTACTCCATTTATTCTACTTTCATCCTTCATTTGCCAGTTCCATGCTCCACTTCCATACAAAAGGGTTGGCACAAGAACACCAATATGCACTATCATCTTAGCTTTTTTGGATATCAATTTAAAATTTGTAGATATAAAATAATAAAACACTTTGTATTTAACCGCGGTATGGTTATCATAATAGGCCCTGAAGAAGTTTGGGTTCAAGCGAAACTAGTTGGCATTAATTATAATAACCATACCGTGGTTAAATACAAAATGTTTTATTATTTTATATCTATAAGTTATGTCATACACAAAGTGAGTGCTTCATATGAATTTTTTTGTTTTCTTCCGTAATGTTGAAACCATTTATAAAATGATTATGGCAACATCCGAAAATTCACACTTGTAACTTCAATGTTCTATCGACATCACTACTTTTACTTGAGCGAATTCATTACAAACTATGTCTACTTGTTCACAAAGCCTTACATGGACAAGCTCCCCACTACCTCACAGACCTTCGCAAGACACTCGACCTGAACCCTCGGCGGTTAACGCTACAACCTTCAAGAGATGAATCTATAAACAAATTTCTTGTCCCACTGCGTCAAGGAGCTTAAAATTTCGCGGATCGTGCTTTTGTAGCGTGGCGTAGAAACTGCAGTATCATATTCGCAATCAAGACTGCGAAGGAGTTTTCATGAGCTCTCTTCAACCGCCAAACTAACTAACTAACTAACCATCACGCCATTTCCCCGGAGGGGTAGGCAGAGAAGATGGATCGCCCCAATGCTCTGTCTTGGCATACCTCTCGGGCTTCCTCTACATTCGTACATCGTACCATGCACGCACTTCGATTATTCCGACTTCGAATGTGGCCGCCTTTTAGTAATTGATTAATTTGTTCATGCCATGTTTTCCTCGGTCGTCCTCGGCTTCTTTTTTCACTCACGCTGCTTGTTTACAACTTTTTAACCATTCTACTCTTATCCATTCGTTCCATATGTCCAAACCATCTCAGGGATCCTTTTTTAATTTTATCCATGATGCAGTCATTTGCCTTACATTTCTTTCTTATTTCATCGTTCGGTATTCTATCACACAACGTTTTCCCGCACATTCTTCTTAGTGATCTGATTTCTACGGCGTTTATCCTGCTTTCATCCTTCTTTTGCCAGCTCCAAGCTTCACTTCCATACATGAGGGTTGACACTAGAACTCCATTGTGTACTGCCATATTTGCTTCTGTGTACGTATTTCTATTTGCACTAATGACTTTGAGTGAGCCAATTGTTACGGTCTTCCAAAATGAAAATGCACGATCGACTGGATCTCGATGATTTATTATATAAATATACAATATGTGTGTTACAAGCTTCGTTTCCAAAATTAATGTGTGTGACAAATACAGCAAATGCCCTATTTATAAGCAGGAGTTATCAGGGAACATTAAGATAATATTCTGGACTTTGCTGCATTCAAAGTGCATAAGTTCCGTTAAGCTTTCAAAGTCCTTATTCACAGCATGTTTAGATAATATTATTTTTCGATAGATTAGGGGAGACAGGAAGTCCACACCAGATAAAGATTTGCTTGATTACAATTTTGGTACTGCATTCTAGTAGGTACATAACACAATAGAGTGTAAAAATCATATTGTAAACCGCCAATTGAGTGTAAAAATCATATTGCTTGTGTCGCCGATATTGCGCCTTCAGAGATATTATAATATTTAGTATGTCGCAAATGCGTTGCCAATGCAATGCAGAAGGTTAAAATTGCAAGACGCGTTATGGTACATATTATATATCCCAATCATATGATTTATCAACATCGCGAAATATTCAAGAATCTAATTATTGACGGGGGAAGGCTAACGGCGCCGAGGTGAAGCGTATTATTCACCTTGCGCGTTTCGCCCACAAGATAAATGACACTAAAGTTGGACATAACTCCATTCATCAACATCGAAGGACAGATTTCAAAGAATATGCTAATTCGCGTTCACACAATGGATAATGAAACTCAAATATTAGAAGGGAGCGCACGAATATGTCGTTGACTCGTACGACAAAGAGATTAGCATACGGAGAAATATGTAATATTTACATGTATCCGTGTGTGTTCTTATCTACATAACTTATTCACACTTGTCCATGCATTAGATTCGCCACCTTATCTTACTGTTTGCTTAAGTTACACCACGCACAGGTAATATTATTCCGCGATCTTTGCTAGCAGAAATTCGAAATGACGCGAAACTGTCAGATAACACAGCATCTTAAGGAGCTCCACTGGCTGAAATGTCCAAGGATACAATACAAGCTCTGCTGGACGGTCTATAAGGCGTTGCATCGAATGGCACCAGCTTATATATCTGAACTCTGCATCAACGAGAACCTGAATGCTAGACAGTCTACATTGCGATCAGCTAAGTCTTCTGCGATCGGTAGATTGACTGTGCCAAAACGCTATTTAAGCACAAACTTTGGCAACCGAGCCTTCGCGGTAGCCGGCCCTTCAGCCTGTGTGCATTGAGAATCAATCAGAGTTTAGATCGAGACTCAAAACGCACATTTTTAAATTATCATTTCCTGACAGGAAGCGCTGATCGACTACGTCAGGTGCAGCCCTCATACTAAATATGTTTATTATTATTGTTATCATTATTATTATTTATCTAGTCTCTATAAATTATCCAATTTTTTATTATATTATAGTATGTATGAAGTATGTATAGGTTCGATTCCCGGCGATGGCAGTGTGATTGTCACACTGTCTTTGGTCTGGTGTAGAATTCATGTGACAATAAAATGACGATAGATTGGCTACCTATCACATGTCATGAGAATCATCAATATAATAGCTAAAAATAATGTGTACACAGTACCTGTTGAATACAAGGAAAAAAAATAATAACATAAAAAAAAATAATAAGTATGACAACGTTCGTGGCAAGTGGTATTACTGCCACACCGAAAGTACCAAGTTAAATTCCTAACGATGGTAGTGTGATTGTGACTGTCTTTGGTCTGGTGTAGAATTCACGTGACAATAAAATGGCGATAAATTAGCTACCTATCACATGTCATGAAAATTAATATGATAGCTTTACCATTAATATCGATTTGGCTCGCGCTGTAATGATGTAAAGAGCGATTAACAAAACAATAATAATACAATTTTAGAAAGCAGACGTTACCATTCGAATTAATTATTAAACAATTTAATTTCTTCTTCATCTTCGATCGTCCTACAGCCCATATCGAGCCTTAGCCTCCAGTATTCTTCGCCTCCAACTCCTCCTGTCCTCCGCTTCGACCCTCCAACTGACACTCAACAATCTCGCCCCATATCTCTCAACTTCATCCCCCCATCGCAAACAATTGAATTTAGAAACAGTTTTTTATTTATGAATTGAAACACTGTTTTCTCCATTTTCGTGTTTATTTTTCTCGACACTTTTAGAAAACTATACACCTTCATCATCAGGAGAACGGTATAAACTGTTCTGTTCTCCGGATGACGAAGGTGTAAAACCTTCGAAACACATCGAAAAAAATTAACACAAAAGTGGCTCATAAAAAAAATCGACATTATATTATTCCACAGTGTTAACGCATCCTTAAGTTTATCTAAAAAGAAACAATAAATACTTTTTTATTTCTTAAACAATAATGTAAGAACTTTGCGGTCATATACTGACAAAAAAAAACTGTGTGTTAAAACAGTTAATTCATGTTATCCGTATTGAGGAAAAGCGTTTTATTTCTTGATTTAAATAGGCGCTTAAGGGTCTTGACCTTAAATTTGAATAAGTATGAATGTTTGATGTACTTGAAGATAGATCTCTCTATTGGGCTACAAAATTAGGGAATCAAAGGTGTATCTGATTCCGAAGACCGTAGGAGTCTGACAAATGGCGCGGAAAGACGATATGTCCACGATTCATCACAAAAGGGAGAATTGTGGAGAAAGCTCGAACAAGTGCGTGGTCGTGGGTCGCGCGATTCTAATTCTCGTGTGCCACTAATGAACATATGGCGAGTTCAGCCTGCCTGGAAATGCTCGCCGGGAAAGAACTTTCCCGCGTCTTCTTCGCTGTCGAGTGCCTACCCGTCTACAAAAGGCGCAATTAAGAATCGGTGATTGGCGATTCCATTTTTGAATCGGCTACTTACGTAGGCACGCGATGCGATAGGATTGCAAGAAACACGAAAGGCGAGTCGCCGTGCTGTCGTAGATGGGTCCGCGTTTTGGCGGGAAACAAAAGATACGCAGTAGAGTTCACAGCTCAATAAACCAGGAAAATATTTAATAATATATACATATAACAATATAAGAAGTGAATGCAGTGCGAATGAAAATGTCAAAATAATGAGAAGATCTTGTTAAGACACATGGAAAAAACGGTAAATAAAATAAATCTAAATAATGTTAACGGAACTAGAGATAGAGGCAAGATCAAATAAAGCAAATATTGAATGTCGGCCACGTGTGAAGGCGGAGAAAACGATGTGCGTCCATAACACGATGTATGAATGTAGAGGAATCGAGAGAAGTATGTCAGGACAGAACAATATGGTGGTCCACCGGAGATACGGCGTGATGGTTGGTTAGTTATATGCATGCAGAAACAACCTGCCTCTGGTGATGCCAGTGGGGGAGAGCAATCAAACTGCTGTACATGATCGCTTCGGAGATCGATGTCTTTCAATTTCGTGAAAGTACGTTCAGAAGACATTTACTCTTGACTTTGGAAGGTAAGGAGTATAATGTCGAACCATCTCTCGTGCGTTCCCGGTATTATATATTTTTTATATTTTACCTGTTCTCAATAAATGCATTAAACTACTCGTATAATTGTTGTTTGTAATATCTTTAGAGAAAATAAACTGATTTGATTTGATGTAAAATTCCTATATTTGAATCGTCCAGAAACAATAGTTCATAATTATAAAGAAGGTTAGGTTTTAACCTGAATCCATTGTATCTAAGCATCAGTTCTGTCACCCTGACCACAACCTGCTGTTATTAGTTTTCACAAGACATTCTGAATCATCAAATAAGAGTTTATAATTGTGAAGAAAGAACGGTGTTATCTCCAGGTTTTAACCTTAATCCTCTATTATTTATTGTTTCTTGAACAATTATGTTAAATGAAAACGTCAGTTTCCTAGAAGTTTTATTGTATTTTTAATGGAAATGACACGTTTCGCCTTTCTAAGGCATTATCAAATGTTGACATTTGATAATGCCTTAGAAATTTAATTTAATTTAATCCTTTGTATCAGAAGGCAAGCATTTTGTCACCCTGACCACAGCCCGACGTTATTAGTTTTCACAAGACATTCTGAAACATAAAAAAGAGTACACAATTGAGAAGAAGGAGCGGGGTTATCTCCAGATTTTAACCTTTATCCTTTGTATCAGAAGGCAGCGTTTTTGTCACCCTGACCACAGCTCGGCGTTATTAGTTTTCACAAGACATCAGTACGTGAAATCGTAAGCCAGACCGATGAAAATACATCATTCCGCGCATATAACATGCGGAATAATTACTCACAATACAGTGGTACCAAGTACCACACGAGTTGCAAGTGCTGTGGTAGCGTGAAGAGTAATAAATAATTAATTCAGCGCGGTGCCGAGTATGAGGCAACGCGAGTCGATGTTCCAAGGATGATTCTTGCTAAAAAAATGTTGCAACAACGCGAGTGCCTTTGCTAAGTTAAACACACAAACGACCTAGAATTTTAATCGACTGGTTTCGGTTAAACGCATTTCCTTCGCGGCGCTAACTGAAAATCGAACAACGGTATTTCTATACACAATAGATGGTATTATTTTTCTCAAAATACGACCTGACACTCCCAGTTGCCACAAGTGTCCAAAATTACCCCTCCTTTCAATTTATACTCCAGGTCACACATATCAAACCACAAGAGCTGCCAGTATGCCAGAAAATCCAAGGACATATTTATTAAAATAATTAATGTTTTTAATTGAAATTAAGGTAGACGATGGCAGCAAGCTGCCGAAACCGGTCGAACATAAACACAAGTGGAAGCACACTAAATACATAATAATAAAGAAATTTCGTATAATTTTTTTTTGTTTCCATTATTTAAAATGAACTTCTACCAAGAAATTTCAATTAAAAACATTAATTATATGAAATATGAAATTATCATATATTATTAAAATATATTTCAGTAACGAAAACGAGATTCTTAATACAACAAGCGGGCAATAAACAACAAAGGCACGTGTCGTGGACTTAACGTCGGTGCGGAATTGCCTAACGTTTAGAAGAATATTAAAGAAATGCACTTTTGCACGTGGGAGGCCGTGAGAAGTCAGCCAGAACGGGGACCGTTAGCAATGCTCACGTGGGTCACGTGGGATACCCGGAATGGATGCCTCGCAACAAATGCTAAATACCACAGGTACATAGAAGAATTCCAAAAACCTCCAACTAGCATCAATTATCATCGACCATCTAAACAATAACAATGAGCGTTTCGGCTACATACTAATAAGATTATTACCATAATAACGAAGGTACTAATCGAGTTCCTTAAATACGTGTACGTTTTAACGGTAACGTAATAAAGAACACACGAAAAAAACTGTATTTTGAAAACCATTCGTCATGTTTTCATAACCACTTTGAGATTCACTGTCATCGTGAACACAACTGAATAATATTTTGAATGGACGAAGTTCTGTAATATTACAAAACTATTGTTTTGGCCGAATTTGTTAAGCAATCCACTGTCTTGGTCGAAACTCTATGATACATAGTTAATCTGCCCATGGTGACAACGGTGGGAAGAGCAATTGATCTGCTGAACGCGGTCTCCTCGGAAATCGACGTCTTTCATATTAGTTTAAGTACGTTCTGAAGGCAAATACTCTTGATTTTAGAGACTATCTTGTCTCCCTAATGTCGAACCATCTCTCATGCGTTTCTGGTAGTACTTCAACATTATAAAATGTAAAAATTTAAAACACTGTCATTACGTATTACGATTTATTTAAATGAGTTTGTCGCGACAGCTGTTTCGCCAACATATGTTGGCATAACCAGGTGTTACAAACGACAGTTGTTACACCTGATTATTACCAACTCGTTCCCTCCACTCAGTCCTGTCTCCAGCTAGTCTTTTCATTTCTGTGTAGCTGCAGCAGCGCATGTCTCTTATAACCTGGTCCACATAGGCGTCCCTTGGGCGGCCTTTGCAATTTCTGCCCTCAACCATTCCCTCTATTATAGTATAAGCAGGCCCGGATGCCGACTGTTATGACCTATCCAGTTTCCTCGTTGCTGGGTAATCTTTTTGAGCATTTGTATTGCTTCTTCGGTCCTTCTCATTACCTCGCGATTTTGGATGTGTTCCTACAAATGGACCCCCTCATGCGCCTGTAGCACCACATTTCAAAAGCAGCTAGACGTCTGCACTCATCCGGCCAATGGTCCATACTCGCAGCCATACTGCAGCACACTCCAGACAAACGTCTCGGTTATTCAATAAATATAAATTGATAGCTTAAGTAACAAAATGTTGAAAGTTATATGTAAGTACTCGTATGAATAATGTTTTTAATTGAAATTTCTTGGTAGAAGTTCATTTTAAATAATGAAAACAAAAAAAAATATATACAAAATTTCTTTATTATTATCATCAAAATCAAAAATCACATTATATAGAATCATTCCGAGAGAGGGCCACCCTAGTAATTGCTTTTTAATTATATAGTAAACAAGCTAACCCAAAACATAATAATTTTACATTATATAGAATCATTTCAACTACAAATTAATAACATCAATAAATTATTTAGAATCAGGAAAAAAATGTTTAACCCCCACCACTATCATTTATTATATAAACCAAATCAATTTTGATGTAGGTACCAGAAGATGGCAGCAAGCTGCCGAAACCGATCGAACACAAACACGAGTGGAAGCACACTAAATACATAATAATAAAGAAATTTTGTAACATTTTTTTTTTTGTACTAGGTATTGAGTGAATATATTACGAGAGATTTACGAAATACTACGTTGTTTTTTTAAACGTCACCCAAAAAACAAAATTCAAATAATAAAAAAACAATTCATTTAATTATAGGGTAGCGTTTTCTATTATCCAATAGATTCAATTTTGGAATAGTTTCAAATTCTAAAGAACACAATACAATTTTTATAAATCGAGCACAATAATGTCACTGCGTGTAGGTACCTATTTGTTTGATTATATTATACAAATGAGATTTGATTATTGTGGGATATTTCCCCGTTGATCAATGGAGCCCATCTAATGTTTGCCACTTCCGTTGGAAGATTAAAGGGCAGGGTTTAATGGCAGAAGCCCTTCGACTCAACTTCCACTTATCAACTAAAATTATATACATTTCGTACCATTCTTGTTAAAACTTCATCAAATCGTTCATCACAAACAAGTAATCAAAATAAAATTATGATATATAAAAAATATATTTTTGTTTGTTTTAACAACAACTAACCATCACGCCGTTTGTCCAAAGAAGTAGGCAGAGAGAATGAACCGCCACACTTATCGATCTTGAAACACGCCTCTAAGTTCCTCCACATTCATACAACGAGTCATAGACCAACGTCGATTTTTCCGACTTCTAAAATTTTTAAGTATGGAATACGCAGCGTTTAACATTTACGTACCAAAACACAGTTTGTTATATATAGAGAATATGTTATATTATATTTAAGATACGGAAAACTAAACATATTTAAGACAATACTCTTGAAACACTTCAAATGATCTTTCTAGGTAAGTATTTTTTTAAACTGTTAACCGAAGGTACGAGTATGTTAACGTTCCCCAGAGCTATAGCAGAGCGAGGGACCATATCATATTTTATGCTCCAAATTGCCGCACAGAGACGCTTGGAAGTTCTCCTGTATGAGGGCGAATCATCTTATAAACGAGGCGACAAAGGACGTAGACCTCTTTGGATGCAATTACAGCGAATTCGTGAATACCCTTACGAGAGCAACAAAGAGATATGTAACTGTCATGTATCTATTCATATGGTTCTACTCGTATGTTAATTTTCTTTGATGTTATTTTTTTCCATTCTTTACATCGATTTGGTTCACGCTATATTAATAAAAATAATAAAAATAATAATGGGCCCTGTAGAAAATGCTCCGTTTTATGAACTAGTTATAATAATAATAATATTAATAAACATATTTAGTATGAGGGCTCCACCTGACGTAGTCGATCAGCCCTTCTTTAAGGAAATTGTAATTTGAAAAGGTGCATTTTGAGTCTCGATCTAAACTCTGACTGATTATATCTATGCACTTAACCCTTAGCCTGCGTGCGTATCGACGTATGATACGGCAACTCCCATATAAGAATTTGTACCGTTCACTGCGCGCGTATCGACGTATGATACACCGACCGGCCGGGATATTCAAATGTTGATAAAACAGGAATTTGTCCCTTTGAGACGTGTCAGCATTGATAAATATTTAGTTTATTTCATAACACCAACGACATCTACAATTATTCTACACAAATATTGAGTTAACTTGACAAAAAATTGGATTTACGGGATCCTTGACATCGACCGCGATCTCTGTAATAAGTAGGTATTCATTCAAAGTTTCCCGCGTTCAGTCCGCTCACTCCCACTACTCAGCATACGAAGCTCGAGTCCGGAGATGTGCGCGGTTTTCAATATCGATCCTCGAGCTTGCTTCTAAATTTATTTTTGTATTTTTTAACATTTAAATTAGTATTATTGTCGCGGATTTCTTTGCAAGGACAAGTTTTTAAAATTGAGTGAAAACAAAAATTTGTTTTGTAGTGCGAACTATATTTAATTTTAAAAAATACTAAAAAGCAATAACATAGTTTTTTTGTTTTGAAAAAAAGTAAATTTCAAAAAAGTTTTTAAGTTAATTTTGTATTTGGGATATTTCAAAAAGTTGTGAGTATTTCTTATGCAAATATGGCGTATCAAAATATATCTGACGAAAATATATCTGAAATAATTGGTGAACTAGATTCAGATTATGAAATGGAAGAAGACCTCGAGTCTCGGGAGAGGCATGTTCTTGATATTGACATGGAAGAACAATCTGTTGAGGGAATCGTTGAAGAGCAATTATATAATTGGACATCTGGAACTCATATCCCCATAATTCACGAATTTTATGACTTTCAATCCGGTATTACTAATAATAGCCTTTCCGAAAATTCATCTGAGTGCGATTTTTTTTTAACATTTCTTGAATCACGATATCATGTCAAAAATAGTTACAGAAACAAATAAATTCTATTTATTTACATAAACCAGGAAGGTACAAACGCCGACGACGTATCACATTTTTTTGTGACACGACGTATCCGACATCCGATATGGTAGAACATTTGCCGGAACTTCTCCAATTTAGTACCAGAAAAGCCCCTCGAAGACGTTTCCATGTTTGTGGAAATTCCTCGGTTCGAGGTAAAAAAACAAAAGCTATCAAGATATTTTTGTCCTCCGTGTGACGTCAGCCTTTGCTTAAAGCCGTGCTTTAAAATTTATCACTACGATCCAATTTTTTAAAGTTATAATAAAAACAATCAGTAATTTCTGTGTCCCATAAAAAAGACGATTATATTTGTTTGAATACAACACATCAACATTTGAAATTCAAAACCAAACATCTGTGCTTGTTGAATTGAATAGTCCTTTGTAAAATTATCAGTGTGAACTTATAGGTACTTAAAAACGATCGTAGTAAAACAATGTTCCCTTTCAATATTAATTGTGTTTACGTTTAACGGCGACGCGATGTGTAATACCCGCGCAGGACTCCATCTTATCTGTCGGTAGAATTCGGACTTACGAACGTGTCACGTGATGAACAATTAATGGCGCCGCGTCTTTCGTTGAGTGATTTGTATTGAATTTGTTGTTTACATTTATTCAACTATTCAAAGAGTGTTTTTGTTATTTTATCACGCACAATCAGATGAAAAATCTGATTACCAACGTTTCGGCTATGATTATAAATTTTTAGACAACATATTTATCTTACGAACAGGAAACATAAAATCCCTGTCAATACGCCGCGTGGAGTGCTTTTCTTATAAAGTATTAGGGAACGCAGGTGCCAGGTTAAGGTCTGCTGGAAGATTATGCCAGGCTGAACCGCCGGCTTTGGACAGCGTTTTGGCATAGTCAATGTACCGTTCGCAGAAGACTTAGCTGAACGCAATGTAGACTGTCTGGCATTCAGGTTCACGTTGATGCAGATTTCAGATATACATATAAGCTTGGGCCATTCCATGCAACGCCTTATAGACCGTCCAGCAGAGCTTGTATTGTATCCTTTCTGGACTCCTTAAGATGCTGTGTTATGTGACAACTCTTTGGGCACACCCCTTATCAGTCTTGCTGCTGCATTGAATGCAGACTGGAATTTATTTGTTTGCTGTTATAACGAAGCATTCAACAAATTAATAAAGATAATCTCTAATATTTTACGCAAATAGAGCGAAGGTTACACACGTAATTTGCGATAACAATGAATGCAAATCTGTTATGCGAAATTACGAACAAATTATGTATAATCAACATCTAAGTAGTGTGAGATAATGTACATATTTTTATAAGATGCGTTAAAACTGCGACGGTATGCTGCATTGAGTGTGGTTCATAACATAATACAAGCTTATCCCATTAACATAATTAGCAAGTTTTTATGTAGATGATTAATAAAAACCGTTCTTTCTCACGATGAGAAAACTGTTGTTACAACAATATTACATAATTAAATAATTATTATTCTAGAATACGCTAACTGCATATATAATACATGTTTGTATAATGCATAATTTATTTTAGATGATTATATAAATAAATAGCAAATATTTAAAGATTATTAAAAATAATACATTATAAAAACCTAATAAAAATTACTTAAGCCAGTGGTTCCCGAGCCAAATGCGGCTCTTTAATAATTAAAATCTTTAAATTACATTAAAAGAATGTGTATTTCTTCTTCTTCTTCTTCATTTTGTCCTGTCACACCTCCGTGGTGCATAGGGCCTCAAGGAATCTTCTCCACCCGACTCTATCGCATGCCTGATGCTTAACATCGTCCCAAGTGAGACCTGCTGCCTTAACCTCGTCCTGCAGGGTTCTTCTCCAGATGGCTCTAGGTCTGCCTCGCTTTCTCTTTCTATTGTATATTCTATTATTTGTATACTTTCTATTGTATATTATATATTCTATATATCGCTAAGAATGTGTATTTAATACTTAAATAATTACATTTTTTAAACATATTATGGTATATCTAGTTAAATTAAAAAAAGGATCACTAAGATAGTTTGATGGTGAAAATATGTTTTGTTAATTGTAAAGAAGGAATGCGAAGGAATGAAGAAATCGAGGACGGTCTAGGAAAACATGGCATGATCAAATGCTTGCGTGTTACGATGTATGAATGAAGAAGAAGCACTAGAGTATGTCACTACAAAGCAGTGTGCCGGTCCATCCTCTCTGCCTACACATCCGGAGAAATGGCGTGATGGTTAGTTAGTTAATTAGTTAGTTTTATGGAAATCAATCATGCCTTATAAGAATTATCAATTGTTAGACATGTCCGGCGAAATATGGCATTCAATACATAAAACTTCTTGAAAACAGACGTTTCTATTTAAAATAATTTAATAATGGTGTTTAACATCATTATACTTTCGTATGAAGCACTTAATTTGTGGTGAGGCATTATTAAAAATAATTTAAACCACTTGTTAACAAGTACACAAAAACAAAATAAATAGAATGTTTCGAAACCGGTTGGTTCGATAAAGTAAAATAAGTGGTGAAAAAACGAAATATACAAGATTTTTATCATAAATATATTTTTTAACATCTTTGTTACAGAAACAAAAAATATGTATAATGTAGCTTTACAATTTTATGAATGAAGACGCCGTTTTTCAAGATGACATGTTTTGCCTTTATCAAATGATGTGTCAATTTGATAATGCCTAAAAATGGCGATTACGTTATAACATTTTAAAACAATTGCGTAAATTCAGAACGGAAGTAAACAATGTAAACCTACTGTCGTAAGACCTATAATCTTGTAATTAAGATTTTGTTTTATTTGTATAAAAAAAATCTGACGAAACTTATGTGTGTAGAATAAACTAGATGTGAATTTACGGTTTTCGGAAGTGAGTGGGAGAGTCCATATTCTAAACACGTGCATATTGGTATGCCGATCCAAACGTACAGAATCGTATAAGACACAGGGTAATGCAGTGAAAAACTAGTTTTTTCAGCTGTTTTTGGATGAATTATGGCTCTGTTGAAATCCAGACGTTTACTACCGTATACAAAGAAGTTTCGATGTCTTTGTATCGGATTAGAAAGGTTAATTAGTAATAGGAAGAATTCTGAAAGTTTTCCTTTTTCCATTGTGTACAAATAAAACTGTAAATAACCGGTCAATAAAATATGTTTTATATGCAAAATAATAATTTTGTTAAACCTAAGGCCTAAACACTGCGGAAATCCATAATGACAATTTTTTTATGAATTAAAACACTGTTTTTTATTCACATTTAGAAGTTTATATGTTTATTCCGAAGATGAAGGTGTTAAACGTTCAAAACATGTCGAAAAAAATAATCAAATAAGTGGAAAAAAACATGTTTTAAATCACAAAAAAAACGGCAAAATTATAATATAAATTTATAAACTGTTAAATTATAAAAAATTGTCTTTACGTATCACAATTGTATTTTTATTTTTCGCGACAGCTGTTTCGTGATTTGATAACATATATTGAAACACCTGATGATGTCAAAATAGGTTGATGAAATAGCTTGTCGTGAAAAATGAAAATAAAATTGTGATACATTCAATTTTATAATTTAACAGTTTATAATTTTGAAGTATCATAGTGTTTTGGTCCAGACAATGGACTTTTTAATATAAATTTGTCAAGTGTAACGTTGAGTATCACCTCGGTTTAAGGTTTGAAAATGCAGCTGGTATTAGGAGGAACAGAAGCAAATAAAGACCCATCATCCACATAACAAGCACTTTTAAAGAAGCACTAAAAAAATGTGTCAGATGTTGAGACAGTATAGGCTAAATCAGCCTTATATTGTTAAGATATTTGGATAATTCTTGGAATCTTGAGTATGTCTTTATCTCGTGATGATTTCATTTCAGACTCTTTTATCAAGTTGTTGGGTGTGTGGCTATTAGTTTACTTTTCTGAAAAAAAAAATTAGGAGCAGAAAGCGTTGCATCATGAAGCGTTGCATAATTCACTAGGGAGCATTGAAGAAGATTGAAGTCGCTTAGGTGTTTTATGAGGGATTTAAATGCATTGGGGGTGTTTTTTTTATGTATAATCTTGAGTGATAAGTATTGTGTGCTAATAAATGATAACATTAATTGAAGGAAAAACATGCACGTTTTCAATAAAGATACTGGCAACTGAAACATAACTAGGAGGAAACAACGAGGCAAAAGGTTGGGAGCCTCTGAGGCAGTTAATACTCTAAGAATCTTTTTCTCAAATTTAAATTATTTTATGCTATTCAGTAACCGTGTCAATAATCTAATTTTGGGTGATCAACAATATGCACTTATTTATCAGAGATAATTATCTCATTTATTTCTCTTTTTCTTTTTTATATACTTTATATATACAACACTTACATTAAAAAAATAAAATTACATAGACATGTTTCGGACAACCAGTCCTTCATCAGTGATACATACTTAAAATATTATACAATTGTTTACATAATCTGACAGATGTTACAACATCTGTAAGATCATGACGAAACTTATGTGTGTAGAATAAACTAGATGTGAATAATCTGACAGATGTTACAACATCTGTAAGATCATGTAAACAATTGTATAATATTTTAAATATGTATAATAATTAAATAAAACGATGTTTTTTAACTACTTCCACTTTTGTCTTTATTTAGACAGCGACCGGTTTCGCCAGGCTCGCTGGCATCGACAGACTGGTCGATGCCAGCGAGCCTGGCGAAACCGGTCAAATGTCAAAGTAAAAAAACATCGTTTTATTTAATTATCATTTAAAATGAACTTCCATCAAGAGATTTCAGTAAAATCATTTGATTATCTTAAATATGTATCACTGATGAAGGACTGGTTGTCCGAAACTATGTTATTTTTTTTTTAAATATAAGTGTTGTATAAAATATAAGAAAAAGAGAAAAAAAGCATCATAACAACACAAAGTATGGCGAATATAGAAGAAACTATCTAATTAATTAAAGAAAAAAATCCACGTCTTAACACCTACTAATTGTAAAAGGCTACGATGGGCTAAAAAGGTTGGGAGTCTCTGGTGTAATGAATATGTAAAGAATCTTTGTCTCAAGTTAATAATCAGTTTTGCCTTCATTGGCCGTGTCAATAGCCGTGTGTTAACTAATATAATGCATTTCATGCCATTTTATCTAAGTCGCAATCGTTAAAATCAGCGGTTCGGAGCAAGATTGCGAAATTATGCAATAGTACCCTCTGTTTATGCTATAGTACCTTCTATTTATGCTATAGTACCTTCTGTTTATGCTAATGCTATGTATGCACTACGGGTGTAAGCACGCATAGTGCAAGCTACAAGCCGGTGCGTTGCGGAAAACTTCTGCCCGTATCGGTGACAACCGGTCCGCGTCTCACCTACCAAAGAAAAAGCGGTTCACTTTGGAGGCGCTACCCGAAAGTTGGAGGAATTCCACCGTAAACAATTTTTTTTCCGTAATTCGAAGATTCCAATAATAAACAAATAGAAATTTTTCTTCTATATACGCCATACTTTGTGTTGTTAATTGTTATGTTAAAAATGTTAATAAATATTATAAAATTGTTGTTTACATGATCTGACAGATGTCTGTCAGATCATGTAAACATCAACAATTTTATAATATTTTTTAAATATATATCTTTTAAGCGGTTAAGTGCCTACTTACAGCTAATTTAAAAAAACGGTGGATACGTGTAACATAAATGAAATAAACACAAAAGTCCGGATCGTCCATGTCAACATGTGCAACATCGAAAAAAACATTATGTGTTATTACATTATGTGCTAAATTAAAATAACGGTGGATTCGTGGAACATAAATTAAATAGACAATATGTGCACCATCTAAAATGAACATTTTGTGTTAAATTATTTTTATTTTGTTATTTTATTTTATATCATTGTATTTTATATGATTTGTTTTAGATTTATTTTGTGGGCGTTGCACGACCGAAGTGTGCGCGGGAGATGCCTATTGGTGGCGATGAGGTTCGCAACCCATCACACCGCGTCTCCCGCGAAGCGAAAAGAGAAGGATGGAGTGCCGCATCAGTAAAAGTGTGACAGTCCATTCTTTCTGCCTACCCTTTCAGGGAGATGGCGTGATGGTTAGTTAGTTAGTTAGTTAGTTAGTTAAATATTTTCTGAAGAATGACTGTTTGTCCGACACTGTCAATATAATTTTATTCTTTATAAAAGTGTTGTATTATATATACAAAAGTGTATAAGAAAGAAAAATGGAAATATATAGAACAATGTTTATAACTTTGTAAACAACACTTACTTTATTAAAAAAAATTAAATTAAAGTATAAACATGTTTCCGACACAGAAGCCCTTCATCAGTGTTTTGTTATCATAGTTTTTTGTATGCTATACATGAAATAAATATTTCATAAATGTGGTCAGTTTTGACAGATATAATTTTTTCTTAACGTTTATGCATTCTTTATATCAATATTTTTTTAGCAAATAAATTTATCTTGCAACAAAGGAATTATGCAATAATTGGACTTTATTTAATTATTTATAATATTTTCTTTAAGTAGTTGCTTTTTTAAGATCTAAAATTTCAAGGTTATTTAAAGTTATATTTCTAGTATTAACATATAAAATTTTAACGCCATTATCTTTATTGAATGAATGATCTTTTCAATGAGATGATTTTCGAAGTTATGCAACACAAAGTTATGGCAAATAAATAATTCAAACGAATCTGTCTGTTATCAAAAATAACAACAACAAACCATTAAGTCGTTCGCCCGTAAGAATAGGCAGAGAGAATGGACCGCCACACCTCTCTAACTTCCTCCATATGCATACAGCGAATCATACACGACTTACAACGACCTTCATGGCCGAGTGGTAAGTGCTTTAATTGCTACACCGAAGGTGCCGGGTTCGATTCTCGGCGATGGCAGTATAATTGTCACACTGTCTTTGGTCTGATGAAGAATTAACGTGACAGTAAAATGGCAATAGATTAGCTATCTATCACATGTCACGAGAATCAATATGATAGCAATACCCTTTAAATCGATTTGGCTCGCGCTGTAATAATGTAAAGACATATTCTACAATACAATAATAAGCGTACATGACACGATGTATGAATGAATGAAGCGAGATAAATATGTCAGAAAAGAAAAGTGTGGCAGTCCATTCTTTCTGCCTACTCCTTCGGGGAGACGGCGTGATAGTTAGTTAGTTAGTTAATAATAATAATAATTCTGTTTTTGAGCAGAGCACATATGTACTTCAAGCAGAGTTTTCGCGATTTACAGTGGTTCACTTAGGTATGTATAAAATTTTATCAAGATTTTCGAATTTAGACGAAGGTATAAAAAAATATCAAAACATCTTTAATACCATGTTGACACAGTGTGGGAGTAAGAATCACGATCTCATCGCCGGGAACCGAACCTAGGATCTTCGGTGTGGCAGACATAGCTGTTGTTACTCTGCCACGAAATAGTTAAAATTGCTATAGATATGCAATTATAGTGCATATATTTGGAATATTTCCATGGTTTTTCTGTTCTGTTGCGCGCGCACATAATCGCATTGTGACCCGCAGTCGTCGGTAATACGATCCAACCACGCTCGTGCGCGTGCGTATAATGCACGAGCTTTTGTTTTGGCCAACCAGAGTGCGCAAGAGCTGAGAACGGCATAAACATTTTGTCTGAAACCGTCATCATATTTTTGACGCGGGGTCCGACTTCCGCGTCTTAAATATTAAAGTTTTTTTAACATTAAACAACGGTACACGAGGCGAGAACAAGTGATGCCAGCCTACCCCAGGATATTACGGCAAACGATGACTCGTGAAATGATTCGAGTACATTGTGAATCTGTGAACTCTTAAAAACTAACGCTAATGCATGATTCGCTGGTATAGGGCTATGCGGGGCCGTCTTAAGAATTTCTTTCTTCTTCTTCTATTCGGTGTAGGCCTTGTGGCATGTTTCTTAACCCTTACCACTCCATTATTTTTTTATATTGTTTGTCAGCCAATTCTAATTTAAATAATGTCAAAATATTTTTACTGATAGGTAGTTCGTTCCAATTTAAAAAAAAAAATTCATTTGTAATGATTTATTCTTCAAATAAAAAACAATTCACAAAAAACATTATGGACTACTTATAGTTTTGCATAGTATGGTACGTTTTAAAATAATCTTAAGGATGGAGATCAGGTTTTCTGGAACAGGTCTCACAAAACCACACTGTTTCCCGTCTTCCCCTGGAATCTTTCTGTTACTGCTCACAGTACAGTCTTTAGAACCTTTGTCCAGTTTCGCAATGAAGTGGGGCTTGTACTCTAATCGCTCCTTTGCATGACATATCACGCGAAGTTCCCGCCATTTTAGTTTCTGTGATTTTGCAAGGATTATTTTATAGTAAAATAAAAACGGAAAACATTCAAAATCTTATTAAAACGTGAAATTAAATGTTTTTTTAACGAATAATGACAAGAAAAAACGACACGTATCAAGTTTTGCGCCCGAAAATACACCGCGCGAGCAAATATTATCTTGTCGGCCGCCAGCCGACAACTGAGTTGTAGCGTACATATAGCGATGTCGGCTGGCATTCGACAAAGGAATGGTAAGGAGAGGTCGACTCCCAGATGTCGATCGATCTCTTTGGTACATTGAAGTTGGTCGTGCAACACAATGAAGGGGAGTCTGGATGGATCCATTCTCCTCACGTGTGCATACTAGCATATTCTCCTTTGCCTTCCCCAACGAAATCCTCGACCTCGCATATCTTCCTTATCCTTAGGTTCCTTATTCTATCTTGTAGTGTCTTGCCAGATATGTTTCTGAGCGTCTTCATTTCTGATACTATGAGCTCGTTTTTGTGATTGTGATGTCCGCCCTGCACTCGATCTCATATGTCATGTCGGGTCGCACAAAAGAAGCCACATAAAAAATTCACAGGACCTAATATAGAAGACGAGTTCTGGAGTGAAGATCGCGCAAAGGATTTCGTAGAGTTGGACTGGTCGACTGATCTGTCGATGCCAGCGAGCCTGGCGAAACCGGTCGCTTTCTAAATACAGACAATAATGGAAGTAGTTAAAAAAACTCATAAAATGATTTTACTGAAATCTCTTGATGGAAGTTCATTTTAAATAATAATTAAATAAAATGATGTTTTTTTAACAACTTCCACTTTTGTCTTTATTTCGACAGCGAGCCTGGCGAAACCGGTCGCTGTCGAAATGAAGGCAAAAGTGGAAGTAGCTAAAAAACATCGCTGTATTTAATTATTATTTAAAAAACAAACATTGTTTTATTTAATAATTGTACAAGATATTCGCTTTTTTTCAATTATGAACGAAATAACAGTATAACATGTAGCGTTCGAGTCGAAAACATAACGTGAAACACGCAATCGAATACGTATTATCGAGGCCGAGTGCAAATACTTAAAAATATTTCTTGCAGCGGCCCTGGCGATTAAGTACTACCCGCGACATGTTTCACACAAGCCAAGATGAGTCTATTTCTTCAGATCGAGACCTATTGACGCCCGCTGACCCGCGATCCATTCTCCGAGAATCAAAAGGTCCGCACTACACGTCGGCAACAATATCTGTCAAGTTAATAAATGACCAGGTCCACAGACATCAAAAACAATTGTAAAAAATCACAAAGAATGGCGAATCGGCGGGTTTAACCCTCTGGGTACGAAAATTTATTATTCATATTTCTACGAAAAGTGTCCATAATGCGTGGAAAAACAAAGTATTGATATAAAGTATGAGGATAAACGCCGTAGAAATGAGATCACTAAGAAGAATGTGCGGGAAAAAGTTGTATGATAGAATACCGAACGATGAAATCAGAAAGAAATGTAAGGCAGATGATGCATCATGGATAAAATTAAAAAATACCAAAATTATGACCAAATTAATCAATTTCTAAAAGGCGGCCACATTATAAGTCAGAATAAACGACGTGCGTGCATGGTACGATGTATGAAAGTAGAGGAAGCCCGAGAGGTATGCCAGGACAGAGCATTGTGGCGATCCATCCTCTCTGCTTTCCCTTCTAAAAGAACAACAAAGAATCTAATGGTTTGAGAATAGGATACTTAGAATGATCCTGGGACCCAGACCCGGTATTGTAGTGGGAACTTGGAGGCATAGGACCAACCGAGAGATCCGTACGATGACCCAGCAGCCCCTCATAACGAGCACCGTGAGATCTGGTCGCCTAGCATGGATTGGGCACGTATGCCGAACGGAAGAGACCAGAGCAACCAAGACCCTGTACGCGTCTAAACCGACTAGAGTAAGACCTCTACGAAGGTCTAGACAGCGCCTAATGGACAGTGTTCTGGCTGATCTGGCTAGGTTGGGCGAATCGGACTGCTGGGAGCAAAAGGCGCAGGATCGAGGAGCTTGGCGAAAATTCATCAAGGAGGCTAAAACTCTTCAAGAGTTGTATGGCCATAGGAAGTAATTAAGTAGATTATAGACACTTTTTTTAATAGAAATAATTTAGTAGATTATGAGATCTCTTAGACGAATGTGTAGATACTCTGTGTATGATAGAGTGTCGAATGAAAATATAAGAAGTGAATGCGGTGCGAATGATGGTGTCATGAACAAAATAATGAAAGGATCATGAAGATGTTTTGAACATATGGAAAGAATGAATGAAGAAAGAATGGTAAAAAAAAAATATATGTTAATGATGTAAATGGAACAAGATAGAGGAAGACCGAGGAAAACGTGGCACGATCAAATAAATCAAATATTGAATGTCGGCCATGTGAGGAGTCAGAGAAATCGACGCGCGTGCATGAGACGATGTATGAATGTTGAGGAAGCGAGAGAAATATGTTAGGAAAGAAAAGTGTGGCAGTCCATTCTTTCTGCCTACCCCTTCGGGGAGACGGCGTGATGGTTAGTTAGTTTTTTTAGATACTTTTCGTAAAAATATATGAAAAAATCCATTTTTGTACCCAAAGGGTTAAGAGACATAACGTGTTGTGGCGATGTATCGTACCTAAAGAGTTAATGAATGGCAAGATTCCCGGATCGTTATTATGTTCTTAAGATAATAGACGATCATAGACAATAATGTATCAAATTGTTATAACATTATGCCCGCTAGTTGCAGCCGTACGGTGAGAACTGTTCAATATTAGTACGTAATCGATCGAAAACACTGTAATCCAATGGGCTTTGTGCATTTCAAGAAACGGTACATAACTGTAGCGGTGATGGGTTTCTAGGAATGGGATTGAGAACTTGCCAAATATCGACGTGTCTATTGTGCGTGAGGTATAAAAAAATATATATAATAATTTATATACGAGTACAATGTTGCTATCTTATGTGATAGTTTCCCGTTGCTTTTCACATGTTTGTATGCACAGGTTATTTGAACCCAATTACTGTCAAGTATGTTTACAAATGATGGGAGGGTGCAGAAGGATATTGAAAGGAGGGTAAGGGCAGGCAACAGAATAAATGGTGCACTTAAAGTTGTCATCGCAAACAAAAGCATATCCAAAAAAGCTAAGATGGCAGTGCACAATGGTGTTCTTGTGCCGACCCTTATGTATTGAAGTGAAGCATGGAACTGGCAAAAGAAGGATGAAAGTAGAATAAATGTAGTAGAAATGAGATCTCTAAGACGAATGTGTGACAAATCTGTATATGATAGAGTGACAAATGCAAGTATAAGAAGTGAATGTGGTGCGAATGAAAGTGTTATGAACAAAATAAGGAAAGGGTCATTAAGATGGTTTGGACACATTGAAAGAATGAGTGAAGACAGAATGGTAAAGAAGGTATATGTGAACGTCGTGAACGGAGCTAGAAATAGAAGAAGGCCGAGGAAAACGTGGCACGATCAAATCAATCAAATATTGCATGTCGGTCATGTGAGGAGTCGGAGAAATCGACGTGCGTGCATGACAAGATGTATGAATGTAGAGGAAGCGAGAGAAGTATGTCAGGACAGAACAGTGTGGCGTTCCATTCTTTCTGCCTACCCCTCCGGGGAGACGGCGTGATGGTAAGTTAGTTAGTTAGTTAATTACTGTCAACAATTTGTTTTTTAAGCGATTATATTGATTCTCATGACATGTGATAGGTCTATTGCAGAGGCTCCCAAACTTATTTGTCTCGTAGACCCCTTGCCGATTTCTTATATTTTGTGTAGACCCCCTGCTTTTCTAAATTAGATTTTTCGAATGAGCTTAAAAAAAATTGGTCACCAGTAGAACCATATATCCTCCGGAGCAACATTATTCAAAGCGTCTAAAAATAAAATTTAGTGGATCGATAAAAAAAATAAGCCAGTTATCTACAAAATGTTAATTAATTATTAACGCAATTTGGGGATTTAATTCGTAAAAATAATATCGTCCAAATATAAACCCTCGCGTTCGCGGCACTCATTTAGTCGAACAGTAAAAATTCTGATGACGGCTCGGCAGGTAGACTCCGTGATGGGTGCCATTTCGTGACCAAAATTTTTCTTTCAAATGCGTTAGAGAAGTCGGTTCATGAAACTTTAGATTTTAGATAACCCCACAGGAAAAAGTCCATAGGGGTTAAATCAGGACTGCGTTGAGGCCAATTTATGTCACCTCTCCCGGGGACCAATTTAATAGGGACACAATTTTACGAACTCGAGGCAGAGACGTTTTGGACGTGTGTGAAGTTTCTCCATCCTGCTGGGACTATCATAGTCTTTGGTTGTAGTCGTAAAGTTTTGCATTCAGGCACCAAGAAAGATAATATTAAACTTAAAAACATTAGATTGCTATCGCACGTATGATCAAGCTATTATGTAAAGAAAAATCATAACAATGACATGTACATTCAGCACTGTGGGAATAGACAAATTGGAACAATCTACTCATGTAACTTTTGTATGACATTATTCAAGGCATGTGTCATTTGAAAATTAAACTCTAGCAAAGGATGAAGTAGGTAATATAAATGCGGATAGACAAACGAACTATTGACGTCACACTATAATTAGCCAACCGGTCTCAAGAAAAAAAAACATTATGCTAAGTTCTTTGAATTAACATGGTGCTCTTAATGCGAGAAGAATTTGCGTTCTAAATATAAATAATGAAGTGTAGGCGATTTCCTGGCGATTTTGATTTAAAAAAAAACAGTTACAAAATTCTTATTTTATACACGAGTATAACAAATAATATTTAATAAGATGAACACAATAATGAAAGGTTCAAGAAAAGGGGCTTATAAATCATCCAATTTATTAGTTTTATTATAATTACTCGGCATTGGAGTAAAAATTATTAAAACATAAATTAAATTAAAAAAATCATTTTTTTTATGGAGTAAATAATTTTTTTCCACTTTTGAGTTTATTTTTCTCGACATGTTTCGAAGGCTTTGAACCTTCATCGCGAGAACGATAGATCAGATAGTTATCTTCGACGGCGTTGTATGTCAACTGTTGTATGTCCCAACATGCAGAACCAGCCTTCCCCTGGTGATGCCGGTGGGGAGAGCAATCAAACTGTAGAACATGATCGCTTCGGAGATCGATGTCTTTCATATTAGTGAAAGTATGTTCAGAAGACAAATACTCTTGACTTTAGAGAGTATCTTGTATTCCTAAAGTCGAACCATCTCTCATGCTTTCCTGATACTATACGAGTATATTAAATTTTTATCTGTTCTCAATAGATGCCATAAATTGTAATTGTTGTTTGTAATATATTTTGAAAAAATAAACTGATTTGATTTGAATTGTTAAAAACTAACCACTTTATATCGTTTATCCCATGATGAAGATGTAAAGTTAATAAACCCAAAAGCGGAAAAAACTGTTTTAATTCATAAAAAAATCATAATTCGAAGCCAAGTAAATAATGAAAATATACAGAAATGTAGAAAAACTTGTAATTTTCTTTTATATATCTTTTTAAAATGAAAATTTAGTTTAAATCCACAAATGTTTGTGTCTTTGACCGGTTTCGGCGGCTCGCTGCCATCATCTGGTGGCGACGATCTCCCAGAAATCTCAATTTTTACATTTTTATTTATATACAATGAATTTCTACCATGAAATTTTAAATAACAAAAGGAATACAGTGTTGACGCGTTAAGTTTATCTAATAAAATAATAATTTTAAATTAAGAACGGTAAACATTGCAATCAGTTACAGACCAAGAACGATGCGCAGGTACGCAAGAAACGGAAGATCTTTATCGCCACCCGATTCCCAATCACGACCAAGCTTGTTATGGATTTGTAACGAATGCCAGAAATAGCTTACGCAATAATAGCATTTGACAAAGAAAATAGCTTGAACCAACAGCGGTCTCCGGTCACGGGCGATACGGTCTGGCGGTCTGTTTGAGATGCGATTTCGGAGACAGGTCAAGGCATGCTTGAAGATATCTGCTTAGCTGTTTAACTATAAAATTCGTTTGAAAACGTATACGAACAAGAATACATTATATAAAACGTTTAATCGAATGAATAATTGAAGAAAGTAATGGAAAAAGAAGTCGAGGTAGGCCAAGGAAGATATGGCATGACCTTCTTCTTCTTCTTCTTCACTTTTGGTAGACTCGGGAGTCTGTTATTTCAGGCGGGTCCTCTTGAGACGCTGAACTCCAGCTTTCTCTCCACCGTTTCGGGGGTCTTCCTGGTCGGCGTTGTCCGTTTGGCGTTCCATGGAGAGCTATGTGTGGTATCCAATTTGAGCTCATCCTTTCTACGGGTTGATGCCAGTATCGCCGTCTTTGACGTCCCCATCTGACCACATCTTCGACCTCGCAGATTTCTCGGATTGCTGTATTCCTAACTCTTGACATGGCATGACCGAATTGATCAATTACTGAAAGGTGGCCATGTTCGAAGTAGGAACAATCGACGAGCGTGCATGTCACGATGTGTGAATGTAGAAAAGGCGCGAGAGTTATGTTAGGATAGAACAATGTAGCGATCCATCTGGGGAAACGGCCTGATGGTTAGTTAGTTAGTATGATAAACCGACGACCTTCGTGGCCGAGTGATAAGTGCTATGACTGCCACACCGGAGTTCCCGGGTTCGATATCTGGCGATGGCAATGTGTTCATCACACTGTCTTTGGTCTGGTGTAGACTTCACATGACAATACATTGGCGATAGATTAGGCACATGTCATGAGAATCAATATTATTATTATTATTTTGTTGAATCGTTCTTTACATCCTTACAGCGCAAGCCAAATCGATGTCAAGGGTATAGCTATCATTTTGATTCTCGTGACATGAAATAGGTAGCTAATCTATCGCTATTTTATTGTCACCTGAATACTGCACCAGACCAAAGACAGTGTGACAATCACACTGCCATCGACGGAAATCGAACCCGGGACCTTCGGGGTGGCAGTCAAAGCTCGGCCATGAAGGTCGTCAGCACCCTGCACATCAATTTGGCTCGCGCTTTAATGATGTAAAAAGCACGTGGCACAAAGATCACTGCGTTGGTTTGGACTCATGGAAAGCATAGATAAAAAAATGATGTCTTTGAAATGGGACATAAAATGAAAATAATTATGTACACGGTTTATGACAATTTCTCTCATAATTAAAGTAGCCTTAACGCTGTTATAATTCTTGCTAGAACTGCAAAGAATGACAAAGAGGAAACAATTACTAAACATATAACATTTTTTAGAAGAAATTCTAAGATATTAAAAGGTACATTATTTTAGAAATGTTTCAAAAGCTAGTGATATAAGAATGCTGGTCATGTAAAAGTTATGCGACATAACTAAAGAAGATTCTAAGGCGTACAATGGGTAATAGTCGCGGAAGGTCGTGGTATATTTTCCAGTTAAACTTGTTTCAAATGGTTTCAGAGAAAAACGTTGAAGTTTTCCAAGAAAAATATCACTAACGCCTGTCGCACAATACAGTGAAAGCGAAGCGGATGCGAAACGGTAGCGAATATCGAAACTGTTTTTCATGCTTTTGGAAGAAAAAAAACTGGCGACACGTAAGAACTTGTTGCGGACGTCAGGCGAACTGAATTCGGCCCGCTTTCGTTCCGCGCGCTGACTCTTTTAATAACAAAGTTTCGCTAGAGTTTCGTATCCGCTTCGCTTTCGCGGCAGTGTGCTACAGGCGTAAGTGCAATCCATTCATTGATCAAATTGTAATCAGAAACATCAAAAATCACTTTATTTATTGTCGAAAATAAAGTGAAATAATTAATTAAATGTAAAAGTTTGAAACACTGATATTATACGTATAACAATTTATTTTTATGAGTTTGTCGCGAGAGCTGTTTCGCCAACCTATGTTGGCATCGTATGGTGTTACAAGCAACTAATCATTTTGATAACAAAATGATCTTCTTTTTCTGGTGCCGTGTTATATCCCCCAACGTTGGCGAACACAGCAGCGAAAGAATCTCTGTCCTGCGCCATTTGGAAAAAGGTTCTCAAATCTGCTTATTCCTGTTCCTTGTCCATTGTCCGAAGTGTCGAAAGGAGGAGAACATTCTAGCTAGAAAACTTTCGAGAATGGTTCAGTTGTAGCACAACATCCCTGTTTAGAGCTACTGTATCAATGTTGGACAAAATATGCCATGATGTTGTCCAACCTTCGATAGGAACAGAACAAGAAGAAGTTAATTATTATTATTATGTTAAATCGTTTTTTACATCATGACAGGTAGCTAATCTATCGCCATTTTATTTATTGTTTCTTGAACAATGATGTAAAACTCCATTTTAAATAATTAATACAAATGAAAACGTCAGTTTTCTAGAAGTTTTATTATATTTTATGGGATTGACATGTTTCGCCCTTTAAAGGCATTATCAAATGCTGAGAGTCTAAGGCATTATCAAACATTTTATAATGCCTTAGAAGGGCGAAACATGTCATTCCCATAAAATATAATGAAACTTCTAGAAAACTGACGATTTCATTCGTATTAATTATCGCCGTTTTATTGTCACGTGAATTCTACACCAGACCAAAGACAGTGTGACAATCACACTGCCCTCACCGGGAATCGAACCCGGAACATTTGGGGTGGTGTTCAATGCACTTACCACTCGGCCACGAAAGTTGTCAGTTAGACAGACGTTTATGGTAATAATTGTGCGATATCTTTAAAACACGTCGAGGAAAATACACTCAAAAGTCATTAAAAAACGAGCGTTCAATCCGCGTGTATAGAAGTGCTCAGTAAACATGAAACTCAACATTTCCGTGTGGCTGTTTACTAAGTTCAATTCGTTGAATGTATTCGAATAGACCAGTGTTTCTCCACCGTATTGAAAGAATCGACCCCTTTACCACGGTAAAATTATCCAGCGCTCCCCCCCCCCCCCCCAAATGCGAAATTCTAAATTTACACTTTTCTCCACGTATGTGTTTTATGCAATCGGTTTCCTACTATAAATAAAAAAATTGGAGAAATAAAAATAAAACACGTGATTATTTTTAATTTTTATAAATTACTCAAAACATTACAAAATTATTTCAATAAAAAAAAGTACATGATTCAATACGAAATATGAAATTTTTAATAAAAAATAAATTTAATGAGATCCTTAAGCCTCGTGTGATTGCGCCAATTTCGTAATATTAGGTTCAAATTTACTTAAATACAATCTCAAATCGCCTTTTGGCTTATTTGTAATCGATTTCGATTTTCGTAATCTTATTTTTGTATTTCGACACGCCCACTGGAACTCCTGTAGCGCCCCCTAAATTCTAAAAATTTATGAACGCCCTCCCAGACCTCTAAAACGCCCACAAGGGGGCGCTGGCGCCCCCGTTAAGAATCACTGGAATAGACGGACCGAGGAAGGAATCATTTTACGAATTGGTGTATCGAGATTGTTGCGGAAGGTGTAATAGGCGATAAAAGAAATAAATCAAAGTCACTCGCGGGTGTTTCTGTGTCTGTAGGAAGTAGACAATGTTAAATAATATTCACACTTACATGCACGTAAATGAGTAACTAGCGGAGAAGTGGGTTAGGTTTAATTATGTATGATTACATGAACGAGTTCAGTGACTGTGACAGGAATGTTTGATAATAATTACACTCGATTTCCATGAGAAGCCTACCTTTCTTTGAAGCCCCAATAAGAACTGATATCCCCGTGGGAGTAAACCCTAAAACGCCTTATATATGTTTAAAAAACTCTAAATCGACACTCAGATTATCACAAATTTCGAATTAACTGAATTTTAATATATTGCCCTACAATTCCAATAAAATAAAATTTTAGTAGGCCCTTAGTTATGAAATGAAGCATGGACTCGCAAAAGAAGGATGAAAGTATAATAAATGCAGTAGAAATGAGATCTCTAAGACGAATGAATGGTATAAGAAGTGAATGCGGTGCGGATAAAAGTGTAATAAACAAAATAATAAAAAGGTCGTTAAGAAGGTGTGGACACATGGAAAGAATGAGTGAAGAGAGAATGGTGAAGAAGGTTTATGTAAACGACGTGAACGGAACTAGAAATAGAGGAAGGCCGTGGAAAACGTGGCACGATCAAATCAATCAAATATTGAATGTCGGTCACGTGAGAAGTCGGAGAAATCGACGTGCGTGCATGACAAGATGTATGAATGTAGAGGAATCGAGAGAAGTATGTCAGGACAGAATAGTGTGGCGGTCTATTATTTCTGCCTCTCCCTTCGGGGAGACGGCATGATCGTTAGTTTTAGAAGGGGTCATAAATGTCTTATATTTGGGTCATGTGCAAAGGTGAAAAATATACCACCTCCTTCAGCTGATAATTATGTGCAAAGTGGAGGGACGTCGGGGAGTTGGTAGAAAGCAGTTGTCGTGGCTACGAAATATAAGAGAGTGGAAAGGAATAAGCAGAGTTGACAACTTGTTCCAAGTGGCGCAGGACAGAGATGTTTTCCTTGCAGTGATCGCCATGTTCATGACAATGGCAGTGTGATTCGCTATTATTATTTTCTTTATCAACGCCTTATTTACATATATTTTTTATTTTTATATACTTCGTATACGAATTAAAATGAAATATCAAACATGTTTCGGACTACCCAGCTCTTCCTCAGTGATATTATATAGATATTTAAAATATTATACAATTGTTTACAAATATCAGTCAGTTTTGTCAGATGTTATTAATAAGCTTAGAAAATCAAAAAAGCCAGTGCAGGGTTAAGCTAATTAACAGGACGCAAAACAATAATACACCCCACCTTTACCAAAGTATTGTTTTAACCTTCAGGGTCATAATTCAAACATTATTCACGGTATTCATTGCTACGTGATGCAATGTACACCTGTCAAAAATGCTGCGTTAACGAGTCCTTTACATAGTTTTAATAACTAACAATCGAATGGGATTCGAAAGGCGAAACACCTGAGAAAACACGATTTGATCTTTCTAGAACAGCATCTGGGCTGAAAAATGCGCCGCCGGACTCGATGCGAAACGGAATTATGCAACGGAATAAATAATTATTGCACTATTCCTAAATGTCAACATAATCAGATACGAGTTCCTATTAAGCAACAGCATCACGACTTGATGCAGAAAAAAATGTACACGAACAAAATTAATGTGGACCTGCCATTTCTATGTTTGCTGGCTATCTCATTCACCTAAATAATAAAACGTAACAGTCATAATAAATTATCAAAAATCCAAAATCTCCATAGACAAGACAAAGAGAATGGTTACATCAAAGCAACCAGTACGATGCAAGCTTTCATTAGATAATAAAATAATAGAACAAGTGATGCATTTCAAGTACTTAGGTGTTGACGTATCAAGCAGCAGACCTCTACGGAGAAGTAAGTGAACTAACAAATAGGGCCGCCGTTGTGGCTGGCTGCTTGATGAATGCTGTTTGGAAAAATAAAAATACAGGTATGCTAATGGAGAGCAAAAATCGAATCTACAAGACATGCATACGTCTTATAATGACGTATGGAATAGAAACGAGAGCTGACACCATCAGAACAAAAAGTCTCCTAAGAACCACAAAAATGAAGACTCTTCGATCCGTTGCGGGAACGACACTCCGAGACAGAATAAGAAATTCTGAAATAAGAAAGATCTGCAATGTGGAAGATGTCGTGCGATGGGGAAGACTGAGAAGACACTACTGGAGAGATCATGTGGAAAGAGCATGTTCTGAAAGAGTGATAAATATAGCCGATAAAAGTTCCAACAGGAAATCGACCTGCAGGAAGACCACCTTAAAGATAGCGAGACAGTTGGACATCTGCATCCCAGGAACAGGCTCCGAGAAATAGCAGGATAAAGTCCTAAATAAAGCAGAAGAAGAAGTCATCATAGTTAAGAGTCATCACTGCGCTTGACAACCTTCGTGGCAGAGTGTTTACGTATGAGAGATGCAAATGTCTAACCATTTCTCATGCGTTCCTGGTATTATATAATATAATTATATTTTATCTGTTATTTCACCATTATTATATTTTACCTGTTCTCAATAGATGCCTTAAACATTAATATTTGATTGTAATATCTTTGAGATACTCGTATAAACTGATTTGATTCTATTTTTATTATGACGGCCACGCTGAAGATGGCAGTGTGATTCTTATTATTCATTGGTCTGGTGTAGAAGTCGCGTGACAACAGAATGGCGATAGATTACCTAACCAAGAAAAGTCATGTCTCAGAATGGCACACCGAAGGCCCCGGGTTCGATTCCCGGCGATGGCAGTGTGATTGTCACACTGTCATTGGTCTGGTATAGAATTCACGTGACAATAAAATGCCGATAGATTAGCTACTTATCACATGTGTATCATACAAAAAAAGAAACATATCCACCGAAGCAAAAATGGCAGCACATAATGGAGTTCTAGTACCAATCCTTATGTATGGAAGTGGAGCTGACAAAATAAGGATAAGTTGGGAAAATGTCGTAGAAATGAGATCACTGAGAATAATGTTAGGAAAAATAATGTATGATAGAATTCCGAACGACGAAATAATGAAGAAATATAAGGTAGATGATTGTATCAGAAGTAACTTTAAAAAAGGATCTCTGAGATGGTTCAGTAGTATGAAACGAATGGATGAGCAAGCAGTGTGTGTTGAAAAAGAATCCGTGAATGACTGAGGAATGCATGGTAAGAGCATAAATTCTTCTTCTTCTTCTGCTTTATTTAGGACTGTGTCCTGTTATTTCTCGGAGCCTGTTCCCGGGATGCAGATGTCCAACTGTCGAATTATTAAAATACAAAAATATCATTTATTGAAACAATGTGTTTGTCACATGTATTTTAATGATATAAATCGTTTTTTTTTTTCAGAAAATCTACTGGTTTGTGAGCTTTCTATTTATGATTTAATGAATGTATTCCACTTGTACGTGTTCATATTTAATTAAAGCACTGAGGTGCCGTGCTAAGCTCGGACTATTAGTGAGTGAAACAAGTCGGCAATCTAAGGCGGTTCAGACCTATCGAGTTTATCTAAGTGGTCTTCCAGAGCCGGCGGAAGCATTCATTTGCATCGATACTGTCCACGCAATCGAAATTATTAGTTTCTAATAATAAACTTTACTTATTTAGGGCAGTATTTGATCTAGCACGCGATTCATACTAAACCCTAGAGATGGGAAAAATGGACAGTTTAATGAGGCTCGATTCGTAATCGAAACGGGGTGTGGTTTATTACTAAAATAATGTATTATTTTGATATGAATTAGTACAACAAAGGGCCAGAGCCAATATAAAGCTGTTGTCGAATGTGAAGGTTAGAAAGGTCTCATATTTTGATCATGTGCTAAGAGGAGAAAGATACCACCTCCTTCGACCGACGGCGTGGAACAGGCTGCCCTACAATATCCGCAATCAAGACGACGAAGGAGTGTTCAGAATCCCTCTTAAAAATTTTCTTTTTAAGAGGAGCTTTCCGGACGAAGAGCGCCCTTGAAGTGAATCTCTTACAAAAATGGCGCTATACAAATCATTATCATCATTATGTTCCTGTGATTCTGTCTAAATTAACTAACACATGTTATGTGTGTTCCTAAAACATTGCATTCATTTTGGTTAGTTAACATGGTTCTCCCGATGATGAAGGTGTAAAGCCTTCAAAAGGTGCAGAGAAAAATAAACTCAAAAGTGGAAAAACGGTGTTTTAATTCATAAAAAAATGCGTCATACAGATGATTTTTTTTGGGTTATATGACAGTAATAACGCACGCTTAAATAGAACACTGGCTTTACTAAAAAAAAACAAGTTTTGCTCAATCTGACATGAGTCGGTGTTTTAACAAAAACAGTCGAAAAACACGTACGAATGAAAAAGACCGATATAGTGTAATGGAGGTCTACTGGCGGAATTTTGACTTAATTTTAACGCGAAACGATGGATAGCGTTATCACAAGCCTCTGTCTAATGTTAACTCAATTATGACCTAAACCATAATCGGTCAGTTTACTATTAAGCGTGCGATATGACAGTTTGTGTTATGTAATTAAGTTTTTTTTGTGTTATATGACAGTAATATGAAAGTATTTTAATTCATAAAAAATCATCATTATGGAATTCCACAGTGTTAACGCCTAAAGTTTATATATAAAAAAATACTAAAGATGTAAAACGGTTGACTTTCGAATTGGGTATTCGATTATATCGATTGCTCTCATGCCTAGTGGCGGCTAACCTGCGAGTAAGGTTTGTTACGATTGACATAAATGTTTAGCAACGTTATTTATGGCTAATGGATAGGCCTGCGCACCAAACTATGGGCGGAAAAGACAACAATGAATAGATAACGAAAGCGCCCTGGGTGTATACTTGACATGGATTGAGATATTTTCTTATAATGACCATTTTATTTATAGCGGCCCACGAAGCCCTTAGTATGTGCGGACCGATGTAGGCTTCCGCTACATTTTATTTTTGCCTTATTTTTATTTATAAATGGAACATTGATTGCGTATGAACAATCTTCACATTATTTATTGTTTCCTGAACAACTCCATTTTAAATAATTAAAACGATTTTCAATCTTAATTAATTTATGTGTATGATAGAGTGTCGAATGAAAATATAAAAAGTGAATGCGGTGCGAATGATGGTGTCATGAACAAAATAATGAAAGGATCATTAAGATGGTTTGGACATATGGAAAGAATGAATGAAGAAAGAATGGTAAAAAAATTATATATTAATGATGTAAATGGAACCAGAAATAGAGGAAGACCGAGGAAAACGTGGCACGATCAAATAAATCAAATATTGAATGTCGGCCATGTGAGGAGTCAGAGAAATCGACGCGCGTGCATGACACGATGTATGAATGTTGAGGAATCGTCATCAAATATGTCAGGAAAGAAAAGCGTGGCAGTCCATTATTTCTGCCTACCCCTTCGGGGAGACGGCGTGATGGTTAGTTAGTTAGTTAGTTAAAACGATTGTCTGGTAAAACTCAATATTGAATAATTAATATGAATGAAAACGCCAATGCGAAGAAGTAGGCAGAGAAGACGATTCCGGGGGGACCACATCAAGAGGATTGACCAGGTAAGGATTCCCAAGATCGAAATGCGCACATCTGAGTGCCGTCGACCACCAGGACGACCACCAAAGAAATGGAGAGAAAGCTGCACGTCTTCATCACAGGAAAAAAAATGGTATCTCGTCTAAAGAGATCGCCACTTAGGAGAAAAAGAAGAAAACGTCTGTTATCTAGAAATTATTTTATAGATTATGAAAATGATATGTTTTGCCTAAAAACACCCTAGAAAGGCGAAACATCATTCCTATAAACTACAATAAACAACAACAAAACGCCGGTAGGCAGAGAATGGACCGCCATACTTTATAAATTAAATTTCAAAAATAGAATCTAACAATATAAGAAGACTAACGATTGATTTGAGATTGAGGTAAATAATGACATAACGCATACATAATCACAATGGTATAATACATTACATATAAGGTCTTAGAAAAAAGGGTCTAAAGTCAAAGCGATTAATAATAAAATAATTGCCCCGAACAAACATGGACGTGATAAATTGATTGGACACGATAAATAACTAACAAACGAATAGAAACCATTCAGAACTATCGAGGCAACAATTATTAAAAGCCGAATAATTGGCCGAGGTTTGATTTACGATCACGCATTGATTACACTCCCTGTGGAACTGTGAAGAAACGAGGTAAAGCGGAACGGGTAGATCGATATAGCAGTAATGGAAAAGTTGAAGGTTAAACGCAAGAACACTCTGAAATGGGGACATACGATCAATGATTGACGCGTTTTTCATACAAATGGAACGTCTACTCTGCTAACATCACGCTAGAATCCATCCAAACAGGTAAGTATTGTATTTCGAAGACAACTGTATACCTATCCACTACAGCGTGAGTAATGATCCAAAAATATTAAATTAGAGACATAAAAAACGGACGTTTGGAGATACGGAAAGAATAGTAAAGAAAGAGTAAAAGTATTTCCAGAAACTATTGAAATATTTGAATTCATAGAATTACTTGAAAGTCTAACATTGTAGAGCAATTTTATAGAAACTAAAAATAATTAAGTTTACAAAAATAATAATAATATTAAAATTAGTAATGGAGACCCCGCGAAGATAGAAGAAACAGAGAGAGACCCCCCACACGTTGGTCCGATGACATTCGAAGAATTGCTGGCGATTGGATGCGAAAGCCACAAGACAGGAATACACGGAGGCCTATGTCCAGCAATGCACAAGGGCCCATTCCATGGATTTTCTTATTTTTTATAAAAGGAACATAGAAGTTCCCGCCACATACCCGAGGCTGTTATAGGGCGTAGCGGCGCCCTTTTATCAGCCTCGCTCGTACACTCCCTGGGCCTGTCCCCGGTCCATCCTCCCATTCCAAGGATTATATAGAATTGTTGAACTTTAACCCTCACCATTTTCATTTCATACATAAGCCTAACAAAATTTGATACAGGTATCGGAAAAGGGCAGCGAGCAGCCGAAACCGGTCGAAGACACAAACATTAGTGAATTTTAACTATAAGAATATTTAAAAAAAATTGCATTATATTTTTATTTTCATTATTAACAATGAAATTTCAAATAACAAAATTAATTTTGTAAATTAAGTATATGTTAACGCTGTAAACGGAATTAAAAATATAGGAATCCTGAGGAAAACGTGGCACGATCAAATAAATCCAAAATTTAATCGGGTGGTGGTCTAGGGGATAAATCGCTTTTCTCTTGGGTTCAAGTTTGGACATGATAAGATTCCTTCTTCATAATAATGATCTATTTTCTGTTCATGTTGAATATTGTAAAGTAAATTATAAAATCATTGATGTAAATCCTTGCGAACATCATGCTATAACTTATCCAAAGAGATAAATATTGTATTACGAAGAAAACATGCAACTAGCAAAAGAAAGATGAAAGTAAGACAAATGCCGTAGAAATGAGATCATTGAGAGGAATGTGCGAGTAAACGATATATGATAGATAACATATAAGGCTGATAAGTAAAAATAAAAAAATTATCCCTGAGATTGGACATACGGAACGAATGGAAGATATGGCGCTCCATTCTCTCAGTCTACCCCTTTGGGGAAAGGGCGTGATGGTTAGTTATTTAGTACTATATTCACTACAGCGTGAGCAACGATAAGAATATATGAAATCAGATAAATATAAATAAAACACTTTTTTTAATTAGGGCGTTAACTGTATGAAATTCGAGATATATAAAAAAATAATTTGTCCTTGCCATGAGGAGAAAAACTACGTGGTTAGTAAAAAAAATATATGGGTAGGTACTTCAAATAGGCCAGGGAAATTCATTTCAAAATGAATCCCCTTGAAGAGTATCGATTGAATAACAAGACACTATGAACAGAGAACTGCGGTCAAATAAACATATAAAGAGGGTGACCCCATGTGAATATGAAGCTGAAACCATGCAAAGAGAGAGTCGAAACAATTATAATGTCAAAATTGTATCTAAGATGTCTCTACTATACAACAATAGATGTTGCTTAATTAAATTATTAACAGAATTTCAATCGTATCGTAATAATGTGGTAAAATCCGAAACGCATAAAAATAAATTGTTGAAAAATATTGCCACTAATCGCAGTCGCTACGAACAAATTCAAGCATTGAGAAATGACTATGGTATTATTAAAAGTAAAAGGTAATTTCAAATACATACCACTACAGAGGATCTGAACTCGCCAATAATAGATAACAAGTGGTAAACTACGCGAAACTTGAGCGATAGACATCTCGAAACATTTCGCAAATAAAAATCAAAGTGATTTCAGTGCAGTCATTGCGCACATTAAAAAATATTATTTGTACGAAAAAAAAAAAGATTTTATATTATCATCAAAAAATCTTTTTTTAAATGTTACCTCTTGATCTCATAATGTTATGTTCCCGGTATCAGAGGCCGCCATTTTGTTTATTTTCAAAAAATAATAAAAGCCTCGATCAGACAGTATATCAAATATAATTTTTATTTTTATTTGAATGATTTGAAATGAACCTGTAAGAAGTAATAATGGTCACCGCAAAGAACCAATTATGGAACAGGGTCCAACAAATATGGAGTTAACTTAATATATGATTTATATAATTTTTTCTTCAAATATTGGTCAAATGAAGTTAAAACAATATAAACTAACTAACTAACTAACCATCACGCCGTCTCCCCGAAGGGGTAGGCAGAAAGAATGGACTGCCACACCTTTCTTTCCTGACATATTTCTCTCGCTTCCTCAACATTCATATATCGTGTCATGCACGCGCGTCGATTTCTCTGACTCCTCACATGGCCGACATTCAATATTTGATATAATAATTTAAAACAATATAATAGTTACATAATGTTAGTTTTATAGAATACATTAAATTACTGACATAAAATATTGAAAATACTTGGTTTTTTGTACCTCTGCCCTAACCCCATAAGTTTAACTAAAAAAAAGCAAATGTTTTCTATAAGTTTTTGCTATGGGAATGACATTTTTTGACTTGCTATGGCATTATAAACATTTAATAACCCTTTTGCAAGGCGAAATATGTCATTCTCATAAATATAATAAAACTTCTAGAAAACAGACCTTCTCATTCAAAATAATTATTATATATGGAGTAGTACACCATTGTTCAAGAAACAATAAAAATATGTAAAAAAAAATTATAAGAGAAAATTTATTTTTTCTTCGCAGATCGTTTATGCGTAATAATCATAAAATATATATCAAAAGCAAAACCAAAATAGAAAGACATATTTTTGACGTTTCTAAAAATAGTTTATAATGCATCGAATGACCTAAAATAAATATTACGAATGTCAGACGTAAAATGCAGCATGTTATACAGTGTCGGTATACATCTTTAAATATTCAAGTAGCACGCTTTGTAATGCACCTAGAATATATTTCTATTTATGTAAATTTTTCATGGACCACATAAATCTGTGCCTTCACGCTAACGATCCTACAAATGCGTTTCTAATTAGGAACAGACTGACAAAACAGACCATTATAAATATTCAAGGGTCAACATGGACTCACATTATAAATTCAAACAAATAAAAATCTCGGCCGAAGTTTCGGAGATCAAGACAAGTTCGACGAGTCATTCGTGGCAGAATGGCTAGTTCGATTCTCGGCGGGGGTTGTGTTAATTACACTGTCTTTGGTCTGGTGTGTAAAATTCACGTGACAATAAAATGGCGATATATTAGCTACCTTTCACATATCATGATAATGGGTGTGTACGGCGGGACATCGAGGAAGAGTAGCGTAGCTTAAATGTGGTCTGGGTTCCCCTTGGTTGCAAATATACACAATTTTTTTTTAACGTAAGTCCCGCATGGACGGGGGACGGGCCTAGGGAGTGCACGAGTGAAGCTGACGAAAGGCGCCGCTGCGCCTATAACAGCTTCGGGTAAGCGGAGGAGCCCTCTATGGCTCAGCCATATATATCATGATAATAAATATAATAAATTAATGTTACAAATCATTACACAAAGGTTAACAAAAGTGTTTTATCTTATATTATAAACAGTATTTTAAAGAGCGTATAGGTACAATTAATGTACTGTATAATATGTATCAGGTAATCTCGATCCAGAATACCAAGAGTTTCGACTGTGATAAATTGAATATGCATAATACTTTGATATTAATGAAAAATATTCCTTAAAGAAAACCAGTCCATCTGACAGTCCTTCCAACTGGTATTGATTTCTTCATGTCATGATAATCAATATAATAGTTAAAAAAAAACTGTAGACAGTAATTGGTGTCAAACACCCTGTTGTATACATTAAAAAAAAGTTACACGGATATACCCAAGATCAAATTTTTTTTTTGCTACCAAGCGTGAAAATGTACGCAGTTTTCTTTGTTATTAGTTATCCTCTATTTTAAATTTATTTTTTAAAAACATTTTATTTTCACCCACAAAAGGAGTAAATATAGAAGAGATTGACGAATTTTTATGAATCGAAACACTGTTTTTCCCACTTTTGAGTTTATTTTTCTCGACATGTTTCGAAGGCTTACACCTTCATCATCGGGAGAACGATGATGAAAGGAGAACGGTGGAGAAATCCCGATGATGAAGATGTGAGCCTACGAAACATGACGAGAAAAATAAACTCAAAAGTGGAAAAAACAGTGTTTTAATTCATAAAAATTCGTCATTATGGAATTCCGCAGTTTTAACACCTTAAGATAATCAAATAATTTTACTGAAATCTCTTGATGGAAGTTCATTTTAAATAATAATTAAATAAAACGATGTTTTTTTTAACTACTTCCACTTTTCGTCTTTATTTATCGACCGGATTCGCCAGGCTCGCTGGAATCAGTCTGTCGATGCCAGCGAGCCTGGCGAAACCGGTCGCTGTCTAAAATAAAGACAAAAGTGGAAGAAGCTAAAAAAAACATCGTTTTATTTAATTATTATTAACACCTTAAGTTTATCTAAAATAAAAAAAATAGAAGAGATTGACAATTTTCACCTGAAACACAAAATAACTAGGATGGTGATGTCGTTAATCGTGTGTTCATGTTGAATATGAACTAATGCCTTAGTTTCTCAGACATCTGAACAAAATATTTAACTTTACACAATTAAACAGGTGTTTAAAACACGAAAGCAGGATGTTACGGAGTGAAAGTGTGTCCAATCCATCGTACTGCACCAGAAATGGACGAATTAAAAAAAAACAGCTGTTTTTTTAAAGTTCGAAAAAATGCACGTGCCAAAATAATGCCATTTGGGCAGATGCAACCGCGCAATATTAAACAACAAGCTTTCACAATTTTGGCATTACAACGAGCGTGGATGAAAATTTTTATGACTTATAATTAGAGAACATCTTGCTTGTGATGGGAGAATGTAGTCGAGAATGAATTGGAAAGGAAATAACAAATGTTTGGAGTTATTGGTTGAAATAATCCATTTACTCAATCACTGAAACATATTAATAATTTGAAAGTCTCCATATTGAGTAAGTAAAAATCGTTCTCTTTGAAAACTGCCTGGACATTCTTTTTCATAAAACTTCTGGAAAATAAACGTTAAATTCGAATTGAAGATTGTTATGAAAACAAACGTTTTCATCATAATCTTGAAGATTTATTTTATTTTATGAGAATGACATGTTTCGCCTTGCTAAAGTATTATCAAATGTTATTCTTATATTATAATATATGTCATTCCCATAAAATAAAATAAAATCTTACAGTAATCAAACGTTTTCATTCGTAGATATTAATTATATGATACGGAGTTCAACATTTATGTTAAAAAAAAAGTAATAGGTATTGAAAAATGAACAATGTTTCTTTGTAAACAACACATTATTAAACATTAAAATTAAATTAATAGAAATATGTTTCGGATACAGAAGCACTTCATCAGTGTAGTTAATTATTGTACAATATATAGAAAATAAATATTTAAACACCTCAAGTCGCGTTTACTGTCCACAAAGACAAAAACCACATTGTAAAAAGCGCTGATTAGACCAGTTCTAACATATGCCTCGGAGACTTAGACACTCACTAAAGTGATGAAATAGAAATGAACTGCTTCGAAAGGAAGATCCTCCGCAGAATCTTCGGACCCATTAAGGATGGTCAGACGTGGAGAAGGAGATACAACACAGAACTCTACGGTCTATACCAGGACGTCAACGTGGTCAAGATTATAAAGATTAACAGACTGCGCTGGCTAGGGCACTTGCACCGCATGGGGGATCTGGAGCTCCCCAAAAGAGTGTTGTATGACAATCCAGCAGGGCGAAAAAGCGTCGGCAGGTCGAGACTGCAATTGGATGGTGCCGTGGTAGACGGTCGGGTCCTGGAGCAGCAAGACTAAGAGATGTCGGCCAGAGATAGGACGGGATAGAAACGTTTCTTGGAGGAGGCTTAGATCCACCAAGGGTTGTAGCACCGGAGAAGGAAGAAAAAGAAATATTTAAACAATTTTTTCATGAACATAGAAGAAAAAATCAAAATGTTTAATTTATCAAACAGGTTTTTGACAAAATAATTTTTTTTTAAATCCTCTTAAACTCTTTAAGATATTCCAGATGGAAAAAAGGTTAATAATAATAAAGATACGCTAACTTTTAAAGCGCCGTTTTTATGAAGTAATCGCCTCAAGGGCGCATTAAGACGTGTTTTAAATCTAAATGTAAACGCTGCATCTGATTGATATTCGCGATCGATTAGAAAGTATAATATACGTAGAACAAAATATGCAGGTTTTAAAATGGGCATGAAATATGCAAAAGATAGGCTTTCAGCTTAGATCTGAAATCTGTCGGATCATTTATGCATCTGAGGTGTGAAGGAAGATTGTTCCAAACTGATGGGCCAGCTACAAACGCTCGATCCCCGAAATTTGTACTAGGGCAACGCTTTGGCTCAACTAATCTTCCTATTGCCGAGGAGTTATAGATAATTTACAAATAAAATTATATGATGAGATGATTCGTGTATCAAAAATCCACAAGATATGTTGCGACATCTAAAATGTTAGAATTGTATACATTAAGAAATCATTTTTAATTATTTGACAAAGTTAACAAAATTACATGTTTATCAAAAACAACTTTTATATCAAATATCAAAAGATCATCCGATAGCGGACCCCGTAGCTTTAATTAAAGGGCACTTAAAATTAATCACGTAAATTCGATTTTATGGGTGATCGCTGCACCATAACAATAGATGGCCTTCACTTTCACCGAAAATCGTGAGGAAACAATCGATGATATCGAAAACTGAGTAAATCATATTGATATGTAATTAAGCGACTAATGGTCCATTGTCTAGTGGGCAGCCACTCCGGTTAACGTGTCTGATCCCAATCTATTACATCTCCATTTAAATAAGATCAGTTTTGAAAAAAGAATATTTTATAGAACGCGTAATGATTAATTACCACGCCCCTTGCTCTGTAGAATTTTATAAGACGTGTGTCTTAATGGTAATGAATAGAAAATACGTAGAACATAAATCAATTTTTATGATGTAAAATATAATATACACTTTAATGATGTAATCTTAAGTGTTTTTGAACAAGACAAACATTACAATATGATATAAAAAACATTCTTAAAGGTCTCGTCTCACGCGAGTTTTATTTAGTTCAAAAATCATAAGTTTCGGGCATACTCATAACCAAATTAAATTTTAATAATAAGCTTCTATTTAGGGGTTGGTTTATTAAACGATCTTCTGTACAATAGGCTCGAATTTTTAACTTACTAACTAGCCATCATGCTGTCTCTCAGAAAGGGTTGGTAGATAAAATGAATAGCTACACTTCTTTCATTACACATTTCTCTCGCTTCCTTGCGGCACGAACAAAATAATCGAATATTAAATTATGACCACCTGAGGAGTCGGAGAAATTCACGTGTGTGCACGACACAAAATATGATTGTTGGGGAATTGAAAATAATATGTCAAGAAATAAAAGTGTGGCCGTCCATTATTCCCGTTTATCCCCTTCGAGAAGACGTTGTGATCGGTTTTTAGTTTATAATAATATAATAAATTGGATAATTTATAATGCGCCATTTTGATGAATTAATCATCTCAAGGGTACTTTAGAAAATACTCCGTTTTATGAACTAGTTAACACTTTGGTTGCCAAAAGCCGATATATCAGCTTTTGCTATACCAGCGAGAAATGCCAAATCCGACAGATCGAAGTCATGATTTATAAAAGAATCATTTAAATTTTCGCCAGAGTGTGAGGGAGTGAGTCAGTGGTACATATTATTTACAATTTGGATATATCTTTAATGAAATAATTATAATTGGAATTGAAAGACAATTTATGAAATAAAAATATCTACCCCAAAATTGCTGGCAACCAAAGAGTTCAAAAAATAAAAATAATAATAAGCATATTTAGTATGAGGGCTGCACCTGACGTAGTCGATCAACCCTTCCTATCATGAAATGATAATTTGAAAAGGCGCGTTTTGAGTTTCGATCTAAACTCTGACTGATTATCTATGCAATTGAGGTCTGCTAGAATATTGTTCCCGACGACTGAAAGACCGGTTACCGCGAAGGCTCGGTCGCCGTTTATTGTATTATGTTTTTTGGGAGTAACATTTTTCGTCTTGCAAAGGTATTATCAAATGTATGAGATTTGATAAAGCATAAGCAAGGCGTTTGCATCAATATTAAAAGGTCAAAATATATATTACTGTTTTCGTTACGTATTATTGTTGTATTTTGGTTATTCCATGTGAAACATATACTGAAGTTTTTTTTTTAATCACTCAATATATAGACAATGTGATAAATTATGCGGCTAGCTTCTTCAACAGTAAACAAAAATTGGTATCGAACTGTGGCTGACTACATTTGCAGCTCTCACAGATAGTCCAACGCACCTTCGGTAAGACACGGGCATAATTGTTAAAAATTCTCAAAATGAGTTAAGTATGCCAATGTATTTTAAAAACATCCCTTTATCTGGAAGAACAAAGTCGCTTATTAACCCTTTGGGCTCCAAGTTTTTTTCATAAAAGTTCATAGTAAGTAAGTTTTCATAAATATTTCTAGAGTATTCATTTGATTCTTACATAATATATACAGATATAGAATAGCAAAACCCTATTTGAAGTTCATAAAAAATGTCTGAGAAAAAAATGGCCAAACGTAGTGGACATAGGAGTTGGTGGGAAAAACCCAATGGCCACAACGTGTGGACATAGGAGCTGTAAGGGTTAAGTTCATTCTCATTTAGCCAAGGGGCGATAGTGTATGATCAATATAGCCAGAATAACACGATTAATATTATTTATTTAATATAAATAGTCTCTAATGAAAAATTACAAAACGTGCAATTCTGCCCTTGTCTTACCGAAGGTGCGATAATTTTACGTACAATTTAGTAATAAGGATCTAAACAAAAACTTTTGAAAATATACATTCATACATGAACTGCAAATATAGCCAGCCGCACAATAGGGGTTAAACTAGGAAAAAACGTAAATTATCTTAAACTTATATGGGCATCAAAGACGGACAAGTCAAACGTTTAATTTTTCTGGACAAAATGGTACAGATTTTAATAGGCGGCGAGTAATTTGAGATCACCGACGCAAAAACACTAGACGAAATTACCGTTTATTAGATGAATTGATCATTGGTTCGAGGTGCATAACGATCATGTATATTCTGCAACGATGCTGTGATTATTCAATCGATAAACACGTAATAGCTACCAGAGATCGGTGATTATCGACATCTGTGTGAGAGAATGATTTCATTCATAGCGCGTTGGCGAACGCACAACTTCTGTACATGAAAACCTATATACGAGTATAATCAATATTAAGATGAAAAAAATATATTTGAGATAATAATTACCATAATGGTTAAGTGCCTAATTACAGCTAATTTAAAAAACGGCAGATACATGTAACATAAATTAAATAAACACAAAAGTCCGGATCGTCCATGTCAACATGTGCAACATCGAAAAAAACATTGTGTTATTACATTACTAGCTAAATTTAAAAAAACGGTGGATACGTGGAACATAAATTAAATAGACAATATGTGCACCATCTAAAGAGAACATTTTGTGTTAAATTATTTTTATTTTGATATTTTATTTTATATCATTGTATTTTATATTATTTGTTTTAGATTTATTTTGTGGGTGTTGGACGATCGAAGTGTGCGCGGGAGATGCCTATTGGTGGCGATGAGGTTCGCAACCCATCACACCGCGTCTCCCGCGGAGCGAAAAGAGAAGGATGGAGTGCCGCATCAGTAAAAGTGTCCATTCTTTCTGCCTACCCTTTCGGGGAGACGGCGTGATGGTTAGTTAGTTTTTATAATAAAAACTAATTCGTAAGAACTCTAATTCAACAATGTGTTCTCAGTTCGTAATTGATATTAATTTGTTCGCCATCGCACAACGGCGTCAAAAACATTTTTAATTCTAGATCGAGCATTAAAATGGAATTTCGCTTTCATAAACGAGACCCAATTTCAAATCCACACACACGTTAAACACGCAATGTCCATCGTGTCATAGACGACGGTTTTAAAACAAAACGGTTTGCTCTATACATTTTATATGTAGCAATAAAGCTGAGATGAAAATAAAAATAAAATAAATACTGAAAAAATTACGTGTTACGTTTGCATGGGTGGTAAAAATTTAATTTGCATAAATTTGCACGAATTTTCGCTTTCTTCGTTGCTGTTAAATCAAATTGTTTTATATTTGCTGTCAGACGCTTATAATCACAACAGACCACATGCCGTGACGATGGAACGTAACGCGATAGAACTCCTTACAATGTAAGGGAGAAGTATTAAGACTAACTAACTAACTAACTAACCATCACGCCGTCTCCCCGAAGGGGTAGGCAGAAAGAATGGACTGCCACACCTTTCTTTCCTGACATATTTCTCTCGCTTCCTCAACATTCATACATCGTGTCATGCACGCGCGTCGATTTCTCTGACTCCTCACATGGCCGACATTCAATATTTGATTTATTTGATCGTGCCACGTTTTCCTTGATCTTCCTCTATTTCTGGCACCATTTACATCATTAACATATAATTTTTTTACCATTATTTCTTCATTCATTCTTTCCATATGTCAAAACCATCTTAATGATCCTTTCATTATTTTGTTCATGACACCATCATTCGCACCGCATTCACTTCTTATATTTTCATTCGACACTCTATCATACACAGAATATCCACACGTTCGTCTAAGAGATCTCATTTCTACTGCATTTATTCTACTTTCGTCCTTCCTTTGCCAGTTCCATGCTTCGCTTCCATACATAAGGGTCGGTAGAAGAACACCATTGTGCACTGCCATTCTAACTTTTTTGGATAGGTTTTTGTTTGCGATGACAACTTTAAGTGCACCATTCACTTTGTTGCCTGCCCCAACCCTTCTTTCAATATCCCTCTCCATTCTCCCATCTCTTGTAAACATACTACCTAAATACACAAACTCAACTACTTGCTCCAAGTTTTCACCATTCACGCTAATGTTGCAGACTGTCGTAGTTTCTTCCTTTTCAAAAATCATTACCTTGGACTTATTAACATTCATCATCAGATCATTTCGCATGCATACATCATACATACAATTCACCAGGACTTGTAGTTCATGCTCGTTGTCTGCAAGAAGGACAGCGTCATCCGCATACAAGAGACAGCTTACTGACACTCCGCTCATTTTGGCAACTACATCCAACCCTTTCAGCTCTTTCATACATTTGTCCATATACAGATTAAATAACCACGGGGACATTACGCAACCCTGTTTGACACTTTTATTGATATCAAACCAGGCTGTAAGATCTCCATTTACTCTGACACTAGCAGTGCTTTCTGTGTATAGCGACTTAATGGCCGTGATCAGTTTTGTACTTATTCCATATTCAGACAATATTTTCCACAACTTTTCTCTATTAACGTAATCATATGCTTTTTGTAAGTCGACAAATGCACAGAAAAGTTTGCGATTTTTGGCCAGAAACTTCTCTGTCAATGTACGAAGTCCAAAAATTTAATTTAAGTAATATAATAAAAAGTTATTTAGTGTTTCTTGAACAATGATGTAAAACTCCATATTAAATATTTATTACGAATGAAAACGTCAGTTATCTAGCAGTTATCTAACACTTTCAAATATTTCTGGACCTACTCAAATATTTTTTTGTTAAAAATGTATAAAGTCATGTCAATTTTTGTTAATTACCATATTCTGCTCCATTTACTAGTGTATATAAACTGCGAGTTGAAGATTCGTCACATTTGATAATGCCTTAGAAGGGCGAAACATGTCATTCCCATAAAATATATTAGAACTTCTAAAAAACTGACTTTTCATTCGTATTAATTGATAAAAATATAAACGAAAATCAAGACGGATCGATCGCATAAATTAAATAATTTTTTAAATTTCTTTCATATTCGTCATCACTTTCTCTTGTGGATTCACATTTAAATATATTATTTAAAACATTGTATATTCACAACACTTACGTAAAAATAATAGTTTAAGATAGAAAAATATGTCAGGAATGAACAGTGTGGGGATTCGTTACATCTGCTTACGGGGAGACGGCGTGATGGTTAATTATTTAGTTTGTTTATATTCAACATAATCGGCCATGTAATACGACAAGAAGGCCTCTTGCATGCCATAATGGAGGGTATGACCGAGGGGACAAACTCTAGGGGACGCCCACGCCGAGAGTACCTGGAGGACCTGTTGGTGGACGTGCGTTGCTCATCATATTTCAGATTTCAAAAGAGCCGCACAAAACAGGGATGAATGGAAGAGAAGAATAGAGGAAATTGCTGCAAACCAATCCCAGGATTGAAACCAGGGAGAGAGATATCCAACTTATTTTATGTATTACAAGACCCAAGAATAACCGAACTTAACAAAAAAAAAATATATGTGATTTTTTTAGGATATACTTAATAACGAAATATAAGTGAAAATAATTTTATGGGCAGAACGAGCTCATGTTAATACGGGTATCAACCATGTGTGATTATTTAGCAAAGGCCGTAACCCAGATCGCTTTTAAGGCGAGATATTACAATACATCATTTATGTATGATATGTACAGAAAAATACTCAATGTCAACCGAGTACGGACTCCCATTAAGGAGTGAGAGAAGAATCCAACTAGAATACACGAAAATAGCAAACTATAATAAATTAAAGAATAAGATTGCCTATGAAACAAGTGTTGTAATAGAAACAAACGAATTAATTGTTTCTTGAACAATGATATAAAATAATTAATAAAAATGAAAACGTCTGTTTTCCAGAAGTTTGATTATAATTCATGTGAATGACATGTATCGCCTGTCTACGGTATTATCAAATGTCTACATTTGATAATGCATAAGACAGGGGAAATATGTCATTCACATAAATTATTAAATAAAACTTTTAGAAAACAAACGTTTTCATTAGTTTTAATTATTCATTTAAAATAATAATTAACTGTCTGATCAGGTCGTCGATCCTAGCGAGTTTGGAGAAAACGGACACTGTGGAAGTTCTTAAAAAATTCTTGAAGTTTCTTAAAAAAACATTGTTTTACTTAATTATTATGAATGAAAACGTCCCTTTTCTAGAAGTTAGATGAAAGGCGTTTTAGGAAGAAAACACAGACATATTAATTTCATTAAATAGATTCTTATATTTTATGGGAGTGCGTCTTCTAAATCTCCTGGGAATGCAAAAATGTCGTTCTAATTTTTTTTTTTTATAATTATAACGAATTGTAATTTCATCGCATTTTAGGGATTTTACAAAAAAAAACAGAAACAGTATTTTTTATTATTGCGTAGGTATGCAACCATACAGCTTGCAAATTAAAATGGCGCAAGAGTGAAATTTTAATTGCAGAGTAGAACAAATTTGCGGATACGGCCAAGGCGGCGCGCAGTTGTTTGCTGTTTTAGACGAAGATAGCGAAGAACGAGAGAGCAGTGGGCCAATAATTACACAGAGACTACGAGACCTGATACGTGAAATAGTAATTGATTCTATGGTGAAGGAAGTCGAGTGATCACAGACTATATGCCTGAAGAGATAAATGCTAACAAGAGAACGCTGTCCATGAAATAAAAAGGGGTTTTAAGTATACGAGTAACTGTGGTGTAACTGCTGTTTCGATAACAAAATTTATCCAACTGCCTGTAAGACTGTGTAACAATAATTCTGTAAAAACACTGATTTTCATATTTATTAAATCTTCAACTATTTATTTATTGTTTCTAAAATATTGATGTAAATCTCCACTTTAAATAATAAAACTTCTAGAAAACAGACGTTTTCATTAGTAATAAAGTTCTTTATGGTATACTAATTTTTATTCGCGACAGCTGTTTCGTCAACGTTATGTTGATATCATCAGGTGTTATAATGATGTCAACATAGTTTGACGAAACAGCTGTCCCGAAAAATATGAAAATAATAAAAAGGTGAGATACCGTAAACAGCGTTTTATATTTTAATCGTTAATAATGTTGAAGTATCGTGGTGACTAGAAAAAGTCTAAAAAACAGTCGTTTGATAATTCCTTTTGTCAGGCGAAACATGCCATTCACATAAAATATAATAAAACTTCTAGAAAACATAAGTTTTCATTCGTTTTAATTCTCGATCAATTATATAAAACTCTATGTAAACCCCTGTGCTACGGCTGGCTATATTTGCAGCTCAAATTTAAATGCATCTTGTGGTACAAACATTTTAATTGTTATAAAGTTTTTTAATACAAAATTGTACGTTATATAATGATGAACATGATTCTCTGTTAAAGCTATAAATGTAGCTAAAGGGAATTCGAGACCATTTTTTTACTGCAAATAAAGCTAGCTGCACAATGAGGGTTAAATAATTAATAAGATTGAAAACGGGGTCAAATAATTAAAATGAAAGATTTATTAAATTTTCTGGAGATGACATGATTAGCCTTTCTAAGGCATTATCAAATGTTTATGTAACATTATCTAATGATTTTACTGAAATCTTTTGATTGAAGTTCAATTTAAATAATAATGATATAAAACGAGGTTATTTTAATAACTGTTTCCACTCTTTGCTAATAATAACTACTTCCACTTTTGTATATAATAATATCAAATTGATAATGCTTTAGAAAGGCGAACTATAGTTATATCATTCTCTAAATTCATTTTTAATTGTATGGAAATTCTTAGAAAAAGAATTTCAAGACAATTTAAAAAAAAAAAAAAACTGTTTTTTTCCACATTTGAGTTTATTTTTCTCGCCATGTTTCATAGGCTTACTACACCTTCATCATCGGGAGAACGATAGTTTATATCGTTCTCCCGATGATGAAGGTATAAAAGCCTTTGAAACATGTCGAGAAAAATAAATTCAAATGTAGAAAAAATTGTTTTAATTTTAGATAAACTTTAGGGGTTAACACTGTGGAATTCCATAATGACGATAATATTTTATGAATTTAAACCCTTTTTTCCACTTTTGAGTTTATTTTTCTCGACATGTTTCGAAGGCTTCATCATCGGGAGAACAATATAAAAATGATTTATACAATTTTGCCTTATAAGCCGTTCTGGCATTATTAATTTTTGATAAACTTAAGACGTTAATACTGTGGAGTTCAATAATGACGAATTTTTTATGAATTAAAACAATGTTTTTTCCACTTTTGAGTTTATTTTTCTCCTGGTGTAAGCCTTCGAAACCCCTGTGTCAAATGCCGCTCTCTGGACTATGGCAGGCGAAAAGCCAATTACAGAACAGGTCGCTAGACGCAAATGGCAGTGGATCGGTCACACTCTGAGACGGAACCCAGCCTGCATCGCTCAGGGTGCACTAGACTTGTCCCCTATGGGGGGAAAGAGAAAGCGAGGCAGACCTAGAGCCACCTGGAGAAGAGCCCTGCAAGACGATGTTAAAGCAGCAGGCCTCACTTGGGATAATATTAGGCATCAGGCATGCGATAGAATCGGGTGGATAAAGACCTTGAGGCCCTATGCACCACGGAGGTGTGACGGGACAAACAGAAAAAGAAGAATGGCTAAGAAAGGCGAAATATATCATTCCCTAAATTTATTTTTAATTGTATGGAAATCTTAGAAAGAGAAATTCAAAAATATATTACAAATATGGTTAAGTGATTCCATAAATAAAAAAGAAAAGTTTTTGTATTATGTATGCGGTGTGTCATGAATGCATATTGCGCCTTAAGATCTAGGAAAACGATAACAAATCCAACTGCAATAGTCACACAGATTACAATGTGACCACGTACCAAGCAAACAAGTTTGGTGTGGTTACATCCATACGCTTGGGTATAGAGTTGAATTCAGGGAACTTATTATTAAAACTGTTAATTCCGTATGAGACTCAAACAAGAATGGAATTTAATCAGATAAGAAGATCAAACAAGCGAAAAAATATCCTCAAAATCTCGTTAGCAAACGAACCAAGGCAATTTATGATGATTCACTGGTTTGCGAACAATGGTTATGGCCATAAAGAATAATGGAAAAACTGTGTAGTTTGCTATAACTGAGCGGATTTGGTAAACTCTTAATAAATGAGAAATTATTATACAATAAGACTTTATTACGAATAATTATGTTTAACAATCGTGAGAATCACGTGATATTATGGCATTATCAGATGAGCTTTTTTTAAATAAATATTTGAGTTCGAAATAGGTTCAAATGTAATAATTAACACCCAGGTGATTAGATAAAAATGACAAATAAGTAGTTTACATTATACTAAGAAAGTTTGAGAGAATATTGAAGAAAAACATATTTTGAATTTTATTTCTATCGAAAGACGTGAGAAGGCCATTTTAGGGCCATGTTAAAGCAACCAATTTGGAATTGACAATAATAAGAAGACATTATTTGTAGTTTCATGAACAATGATGTAAAACTACATATTAAATAATTACTAACTAATTAACTAACCATCACGCCATTTCCCCGGAGGGGTAGGCAGAGAGGATGGATCGCCACAATGCTCTGTCCTGGCATACCTCTCGGGCTTCCTCTACATTCATACATCGTACTATGCACGCACGTCGATTATTCCGACTTCGAATGTGGCCGCCTTAAATAATTACTATGAATGAAAATGTCTGTCTTCTAGGAGTTTTATTATATTTTAGATGAAATGACATATTTGCCCTACTAACGCATTATCTAACATTTGATAATGCCTTAGAATGGCGAAACATGTCATTCCATCTAAAATATAAAAAAACTCCTAGAAGACAGACGTTTCCATTCATATTAATTACAAGAAGAATTAACACAAAACGATACAAATGTGATCTTCGGTGTGTTAGATCACCCAAAAGATTTCGGGACAGTTGGAAAACTATATCATAGGAACTGGCTCCAAGAAATAACATGAAACATTCCTAAATAAAGCAGAAGAAGAAAAAGCAGATGATAAATCGGTTTTATGGCCATAATAAAAATACCACATTAGATAATCCATTGTTTTGGCAGAAACACATTGACATTTCATTAATAGTAACTGTTTAAATAAAAAAACTTTGTTATAAATATCACAATTGATTAAATTTTGTCACGACATCTGTTTCGCTAACCGACGATAGCATCGTCAGGTCTTACAATCAACTAAAAATAATATTTCTTATTATTATTATTTATCTATTCTTAATATTTTAAGTTGATTGTAAGACCTGACGAAGCTAAGATCGGTTAGCAAAACAGCTGTCGCGACAAAATATAATCAATTGTGATATTTATAACAAAGTTTTTTTCAATATTTAAACAGTTAAATATAACACCTTTTTATCATTCGTTGAATTTATAAGGTAAAATTTATGGAGTTCTAAATATTCATTATATACAACTTGAGACAACCTGATACCGCCGAAGCCTTGTTGACTTGTCCTATTATTTCACTGACAGGATCATATTGACTGAGCAGATCCACTCCCAGATATCTAAACTTTGCAACCTGTTCCAGCATCGTATGCATGCTTGGAGTTCACGGAATTCATGGTGAAATGGCAAAATGTACTGATTACAAATCAACTGTCAACTGTCAAATTGACAGTCTGCAGAAACAATGTTGCCAGTTTAAAAACCAAACCTCTAAATAAAACACACTATACACACTATATTTAGACTATACGAATAATGTTAAATTGGATTTAACTATTATACATTTATCGACGCAGTTAGGAACTTCAGATCGCGAGACAAGAAAGATAATGAGGCAATACTTGGAGAAACGTGGACAATTCTAGAGTAGGGATACACGATCGACCTCAAATAGGTCAGTGCAGATATTCAAGTCATAGGTTATACACTCAGCCAGCCCGTGAGTTACGTTCATCTTACCAGCGTGATGTTGGTTTAAGGAGAGTACCATCGGGGTTCAAATATGCTTTAAGAAAACGACATTACACGTACGCGCAGTTATTGTTAAGATCTTGGGAATCGTGCTGGGTTTTCACTTTTCCGAATGTTTGCGAAGACATGTTTATTGATGTTTACTTCTCGTGTGTGCGGTAGAGAATAGATAAACACGAATGAACTGCCGAGGATGTTCGAGAAAGATAATTCCAGTATTTTGGTGTCAAACACTTAGAAGATAAAATCGCACTTGGAGAGTGTTCATTGTACTGTATAATAAAATACAATATATGCATCTTAGAAAGTGTCTGTGAATCCTACAGAAAAATAATCCAAGAACACGAAAAATATCTTAAGACCAACATCTGTGAATTTCCGCAATTTTTACCATAAGCCTACAAAGAAGATTAAATATAATATCGAAAGGCGAAACATGCAAAAAACATAAAATAAAATAAAATTGTTAGAGAAGGTTTTTTTCCTCGGTATTAAAAGCATTTTTATTTCATTTTCAAAATCTAAATCTAATCTAATTTTAAGTTATACACTTTAGGATATGTGTAACTCCCCTTGTTCATTAATTTTTCTCTAAATTTGTAAATTATATAGAGTTCGAAAAATGCCTCCCTAGAACGGGTTACCCCAGTTGGGAGATATTAAAACCATGTACTTGGTAAATAATCAATAAATAAATCCTTTTTAAAAATACATATTAAAAACGTTTGAATAATACTAATCATCTCTAAGATGAATTAAAAGGAAAAAAGAAGGAAAAAGGAAAAAACATTGCGCTCAAGCGAGTACGAGTAAATAAGTCAAATAAATAAATAAAAAAAAGATGTAGTTTTATTGTGGCAATTACCTTGATATTTCTTAAACCAAAAATATTTTTTAAGAAGCCATAAAAATATAAAATATGATAAGTGCATAGATACTTAAGAATGCATACATACCATATTTTTTTTACATGAATTCGAAGAGTCATAGTTATTATTATTATGTTGAATAGCTCTGTACATCATTACAGCGCAAGCCAAATCGACATAAAGGGTATTATACCGATTCCCATTACATGTGATAGGTAGCTAATCTATCGCCATTTTACTGTCACGTAAATTCTTCGTTAGACCAAAGACAATGTGAGAATCACAATTTTATCGCCGGTAAACGAACCCGGGATCATCGCTGTGGTGGTCATATCTGTTGTCACTCTGCCACAAAGTTGTTAGTAGACTGATGATGATAAGTCTTGAAGCAGACCGACCCATAGTGAAAACGTTCATAATGTGTTTGAAATTTTCACGATAAAATGTATAAAGCCATTTTGTTAGTGAAATATAAAATTTCTCAAACATTGCAAAGTGCAAAACCATAAAATTGTGATACACAGGGTAAAATCTGAGAGTACAGTCTAGTGTAAAATTTTTAGTATTATGAATTTATTTAATTATTTTTATTGTTATATTAATGAGACTTACGGTATATTTACTATTCGAATAAAACTAATTTATATAAATGTTTATGATTTACAGTCCATTGTTTGGCCGAAACACTATGATACCTTAACATTTTAAACTGTTAAATTAAATAACTTTGTTTCATATTGTAACACCTGATGGTGTCAACATAGGTTGACGAAACAGCTGTCGCGTAAAATAAAATGCAAATGTGATATATAAAACAAAGTTATTTAATTGAACAGTTTTATGTTTGAATGTATCATATAAATCTTTTTGTGTGTTTCCAAAATGTGACTCTATCACAAAATAAACTAAAAACAAAATTGTTTAATTTGTAACCCTGCCAAAGCTCCGGCGGAAGCGAAACCGGTTGGTTTTAAGAAAAATAAAGTGGTGTTAAAACTAGTAAAAGGGTTTGAATATATATATTTTTTAAATAATCAAATGTTTTGGCCGAAACACTATGATATTTCAACATTATTATTATTAAAATTTAAAACAGCGTTATAGTATCACAATTTCGATTATATTTACTGAGAGTGTCGCGACAGCTGTTTCGCTAACCGATGTTGGCACACTGTCGCGACACTCGGTGAATAAAAAGAAATTGTGATATTATAACAGTGTTTTAAATTTTAATATTAAGATTTCATAAACATACTGAGATTATTGGGTACCTTTTCAAATAACATATGATCCCATTTTGAAGCCCAGAGTTGCTAGCTGTTAATACATTGTATACTTTAGTACATGCTTTGTTTAAACTGCTTTCTAAAATTCTATGCATTACAAAATAAACGCATCTTTAAACTATTGTGTAGGGACTGTATATTTACGACGATAAACCGTTAGAATTTCGCCATTCTCTATGGGTAGTTATCACAACGTGGAGATAACATCTTAGCGTTCAGGTAATCGTCTATCACTCTTCAATCACAGTTGCAACTTGTAAGATGGGTGAGGTTACTCTAAGCGAAGAGCTTTCATAGCGTAAGCAAACTTTACTGAAAATAATATTTGACTTGAAAGATTCGTATCTTTGTCTTTATGTATATAATCCTTCTGTATGGGCGTATGTAGTTGAACTCCTCCTAAACGGGTGGACCGATTTTGATGAATTTTTTTTGTGTGTGTTTGAGTGGGTCCCTCGATGGTTTAGATCAGTGATTCCCAATGTGAGGGTACGACAAATTGCAAGGGGTCTACGACCGTTGCCAAAAAAATCAGGGGTCAATGAGATGTAAACGGGGGTCCACGAGATGGTTCAACTAAATTGAAGCCGAATATTGAAACGCAAAACGAATATCGAAATCTTCGGTGACCTTTTTATTAAGCTTAACAGCGACTTCAGGCAACGACCATTTTTTTTAACTAACTAACTAGCCATCACGCCGTCTCCCCGAAAGGGTAGGCAGAAAGAATGTACTGTCACACTTTAACCGATGCGGCACTCCATCCTTCTCTTTTCGCCCCGCGGGAGACGCGGTGTGATGGGTTGCGAACCTCATCGCCACCAAAAGGCATCTCCCTCGCACACTTCGATCGTCCAACATCCACAAAATAAATAAAAAACAAATAATATAAAATAACAAAACAAAATAAAAATAATTTAACACGAAATGTTATTTTTAGATGGTGCACATATTGTTTATTGAATTTATGTTCCACGTATCTACCGTTTTTTTAAAACTCATTCGGAAAAATCAATTTTAGGAAAGCAGGGGGTCTACACAAAACAGAAAAAATTGGCAAGGGGTCTACAGGACAAAAAAGTTTTGGAACCTCTGGTTTAGATTCACAATTGAACCCGGTAGGTGGCTTGGACTTGGATCTTCTGGCTTACAGAGGTTCAGCTCATGTGGCTATTCCTCTTACGTCTGATGGGAACATTGTTAGAAGGTGATTTGGTGGGATGTTAGTTTATGCATGATTTGTGTGGCCCGGAGTGTTCCTCTGAAGGAGGATCGATTTTGGGCGCTTGTGGTGGCTGGAGGTGTTTGGTTCTAGTAAAAAAATATATTTTCGTTCGGGCAAGACAACGTCTGTCGGGTCCGCTGACCGTATCAGTATACTCTGTATACTTCATTTCATAATATCCGATTAAATAATATTTTTAAATGTACAGAAAAACTATTAGACATCCTTGAATATGATTTGATGACTGATGACGCAAATGACAAATACATTTACAATAGCCAATATAAAATAAAATAATAAACAATAATTATTCATATAAAATATAAGCATTCAAGTTTAAAGACTATGATTAAAGATACATTGAACATTAGACCGGACTCTGGTAGTGTAGAATGCTGTGTCTACGCACGAATGCAGGTCAAAATTTGCGTAGAAAATTTCTATAATCTATACGATCATTGTAGAAATCTTGTTTGACGTATACGCATCCATTTAAAAACAAAAATACATTAGAATATGTTCCAATCCCAAGCTTATTGCGATGTTAATCATTAATAATATTAGTTAGCCGTGGCGCTCGTATGCCCGAAATCATATTTAAACAATAATGTCATAAAATTATCTATTAAATAAAGCCAATATCATAGACATTAACAATATTTTAATGTGTTTTCTTTATCATTTTAAATTTGTATACCTCTAAAAAAACACCCTTATGCACAATGTTACAAAAAGGTTGTTTTTTTTAGAGGAATACAAATTCACAATGAAAAAAGATTTCATCTTTAACAATTTTTGCAATTTTTGTATTCTCCGTGCGGTCCACATGGTCTCTCCAAAAGCGCCTTATGCTTCTTCCCCATCTGACTATGTCCTCAACACCACAGACGGGCCTTATCATTTCATTTCAGATCCGATCTCTGAGGGTTTTGCCTGCGATAGAGCGTAGGGTTCGCATTTCTGCTACTCTAAAAAGGTTCTTAGTTCTATTGGTATCGGTTTTGACCTCTATTCCATACGTCATGATGGGGAGAACGCATGCCTTGTATATCTTTTTAGAACCAATATCTAAAAATATATATACCGCAATTGGGATCAAATAACCTGTACAAACATGGTGAAAGTAAAGAGAAACTACTACATAAAAAGGTACAAATGCCAAAGGTACAAAATACCAAAAATGTTACACTTTGCTGCAAAACCAATCCCTAGGATTGAAACTTAAAAATAGAGTGAATATCATCAATAATAATAAAAAAAAGTCTTCATACCTGTTGGGTGGGTAATCCATCCATGGATCTGCTTATTCCCCAGGGAAATGTAGGGACATTTTAAACATAAATGGCAAACTGATTTATGACACAAACTAGCACATCACTATCACATATTTGCACATATTAAGTTAGCAGTATTGAAGAAAATGGCCTTCATGTTTACGTACTAAATTTCACCTAAAACAAATTTACTGTTCTTAAATAAATTACACACTTTTATGATTTCGTTATACGATTTTACATGAAATGGTTTATTTTAAACTGGGTAAAAATTATATAATACATAAAATGTATTAAAAAAAATATTTGTGAATTATTGATGAAAACGTCTGTTTTCTAGAGGTATTTTTATATTTTTTAGTTGTGATATGTTCCACCTTGGTAATGCATTATCAAACGATAAAAACATTTGATAATGCCTCAGCATGGCAAAACGTGTCATTCCCTTAAAATATAATATAACTTTTTTAAAAAATACGTTTTCTTCAATTAAACTGTTTAATATGTACGAGTTGTATATAATTTTTCTAGAAATAATAAATAATACACTCCACATGATTGTAAATGGTTTTTTATTAATTTTGTCTGAGTGGGGGCAAGGAAGGTGCCTCCACGTTTAGTGTTACTATAATACCCGGTGCACTTGGAAACAACACAAAGTTGGCCAAACCTTCCACCACAATGGCAAAAGAAAGATGCGAGTTAATAGCGTGTTTGGGAAATCTAATGATGTTTACAGTATAATACTGCAATTATAATAATTAATGGTTATATGTGAAATTAAATAAAAGCTAAAATGTGATTTTTAAACTAATAATAATGAAGAAGAATATTTTTATATTTATATTTATGTTCAGTGGTAATTCAAGTAAAAACAGTTTCCCGTTCAAGTATAATTAAATACGTAAATATTGACGATCAATAACTCGTTTACGAAAAAGGCATATGTCAAAATCGACATTATAAAACCTTAAGAGGAAATCAAAGATTAATCTGTGTTGGGTGTTCAAATTAAAGACGAATAAATACAGAATCGTGCTTGAGTTTCGTTAATTATCTAAATCAGCTAAGTTGAATGATTTATTAAATCAAATTAACTATTAATAACTTTGTTCATATTAGAAGATTCAAGGTTTAAAAAAATACACGTTCGATTAGTGTTATTTATTTGTTTTCGATATACGAATGGTTTTTAACCCGAAAGTGATGCACTTTTATTTTTTTAAATATATTGAGCGGAATAAACATTTGCAATGTTAGATATATGACTAAACCACCTACATCAAATTTAGATGCTCAAATTGCAATCTTCAATTTTTGTTATCTGTGAAAAATCTAAATGCGGCTTTGCGTTTCAACAAAGCCAAAAATTATCGTTTTATTACAAAAAAAAATCCTTTAATTAACTATACTAACTAACTCATCCTTTTATTAATCAATCTTTATTATTATTTAATCGTCTTATATCAAGGACTATAATTTATGTATTCTTACAGTTAACGAATTTTGAATTGAATAAAATAATAAAAGGGTCATTAAGATGGTTTGGACGCATGAAAATAATGAATTTTAAAGAAAGTATATGTAAAACGACGTAAACGAGACTATTATAGAAATAGAGAAAGACCGAGGAAAACTTGGAATGATGAAATCAATTAAATATTAAATGTCGGCCATGTGAGGAGTCGGAGAAATCGACGTGTGTGCATGACACGTTGATTAAATGTTGAGAAAGTGATAGAAGTATGTCGGAGAGAACAATGTGGCAGATCATTCGCTCTGCCTACCCCTCTAGGGAGACGGTGCGATGGTTTGTTAGTTTATATCATAATATCAAATTTATAATTATCATTATAAATGCGCAGTGTTTCATATTTGAACGATACTCGTTTTTATAAAATAAATATATTGGTCTTTACATGAATCCAAGTGAAGTTGTGGAAGTGAAGCTTGGAGCTGGCAAAAGAAGGATGAAAGCAGGATAAACGCCATAGAAATGAGATCACTAAGAATAATGTGCGGGAAAACGTTGTATGATAGAATACCGAACGATGAAATAAGAGACAAATGTAAGGCAGATGACTGCATCATGGATAAAATTAAAAAATGATCCCTGAGATGGTTTGGACATATGGAACGAATGGATGAGAGTAGAATGGTTAAAAAGTTGTACACAAGCAGCGTGAGTGGAAAAAGAAGCCGAGGACGACCGAGGAAAACGTCGCATGACCAAATTAATCAAATACTAAAAGGCGCCCACATTCGAAGTCGGTATAATCGACGTGCGTGCATGGTACGATGTATGAATAATCCCGAGAGGTATGCCAGGACAGAGCATTGTGGCGATCCATCCTCTTTGCCTACACCTCCGGGGAAATGGCGTGATGGTTAGTTAGTTAGCTAGTGTGAGTGAAAATAAGTATTTTTTTTCAATAATAAAAAATCTAGCATTGCAGGGTTACCATAATTGAACATCCTAGTTCCTGAGACATTCAAAATCAAGTTTGAAAGAATCCTGGTTGGAATTTTCTCGTATATTTTAAATATTTGGTAATCTCGGGTAAGGCTCTTACATAAGCGTTTGCTTAAAAACATAACAGGCATTTGACGCGGTCGAATGTACATATAATCCGATAATGCTGGATTGGAGCCCGAGAAAAGCTTTAGCATACTTAAGATATACAAAACGTGTTACGAATCCATTTTTTACGGTTCACGTTGGAGGTATATTGAACGGAAAGCAAGCGTACTAATCGTGGACTGTTGGACTATGGTTGGCGAATGATATAAGTACACTTATAAAAGGTGAAGTAGGTCAATCCGATTATTTTTCCATAGGATAAATCTTAAGCGCCCGAAGACGGTAATGAAATTGAATATGTTAACGTGGAATAATGCTCGTTGATGCAATCGATTGAACGTTTAAATTGGCAATCTCATTGACGGAAGAGGATTTACATCCAATGAGGAATTTAAACTAATAATAAGGATGTATCTCAATAGAAACGAAGATGTAAATTGTTTTTTGGAAACAAAATATAGTGGTCGAGGCGTTTACAGGACTTATGACCTGTCATTGATTGAGTTAAGCGATCGCTTTATGTTAATAACATTCCCCATTCCGCCCTTCTTACGACCACCACGTCTGACAAATTTTTGGAAGTTGTATATATGCTACTATGTTGGACCACACTTCACATTTTTTAATTCAATCTACACTAGCGCCATCTTTTAAGAATAGGTGTAAGCATTAAGCAGAACATCTTTTTATTAATGCTTAATATTGGTAACATTTAATGATAAGGAATTTTAAACTAACTAACTAACCATCTTTACTTTAACAAATATTTTTTATAGCAAAAAAAATACTTCACACAACACGTTTCGGATGTGAATTGCTCCATCTCAGACGATGCAGGAGGTCACCTTCATCATATTAACACTGAAGGAGAAAAGGTCAACTCCCAAACATGTGTTAAATATTATTGTTAGTAAAAATACTTAATAAATATAATGGATGAAACATTGTCTCAAATTCTCCTTCCAAATAAATACTGAAATTCACATCAATTAAGTGCACCGTTCACTTTATTGCCTGCCCCAACCCTTCTTTCAATATCCCTCTCTACTCGTTCATCTTTTGTAAACATACTACTAAAATACACGAACTCAACAAACTAAATATAAATTTAAAAAATATTTTTTACATTTTTATTTTATTTTCGATATTATTCACTAATAACAATTACGAGTACCTTTATAATGTATTTTTTAGAATTGTTTTACTAACGAAATTCATTTCTAAAATTAAAAAAATTCTCTAGTAGTTGAATATTTATTTTATGATTTTACACCAGGTTCATTATTGACAGTACATCAGGTTCGTCTTTCACACTATTTAATAAATATTAATTACTCAACAAGTTAAGTACCAGCGTATCTTATTTATAACACTAAGTAAGTATATAAAAATAAGTTCATACATTTTTTTGTTGTGTTTAATTAAAAAAAATGTAAATTTCCAGGGGGGGGGGGGGTCTTATGTAATTTTGTGTCTGAAAGGGGGGCCGTGTGTCAAAAAGTTTGGGAACCTATGGTCTGCATCATCCTTTAGATATTTTGAAAACTTTGATTAAAAAATATAATATCCAACTAACTAAACATTATGCCATCTCACTGCAGACTTCTCTGGTGGACCAGTCACTGATTGCGAATCTATATATGTCTTTCTTAATTCTAAATAACTAACGTTTCTAACAGTATCATCATCAAACACTCCGCAGACAATCACACCTGAGGATGATATGAATAAAGAAAGTAATGAGTTTCTCGTGTACAGTTGCAGAAAGAAGATTTGAAGATGGACTTGAAGAAGGGCGATATCGATACAAAAAAAACTTATTAGCAGTTAACAGTAAACGGCAAACAAAAACAAGTAACGGGGCCGCATGTTCGCATTGGTTTTGCACTGTACACACATCGCTGCTCTAGGTTCAGTTTGTTACAATTCCATATTTTAAAAAATTGTTTTTTTTTGCAACTTACATGAGTTTTTAATATCGATATTAATTTATATTTCATACCCGAATTAAAATCCGGGTTGTAAACTTGTTATATTATTTTTTTACCGATCGCGAATACCAGATCAACGTTCATATGTAGATTTTTAGATTTAAAACTATATATAAATATTTATTTTGTTTTTCTACTTGTATGAATTTTTTGGTACTGACACGCTTTGATCTTTTTATGGTTCTCTTTTTTATTTGGGTACATAATCGGGAGAAACGATAGAAATATCAAAGGATTACAACACCAAAAAAAATAATTTACATTTGTATTTTTGGGTGATTTATTACACTAAAGCTATTGATTTTAGCAAAAGAACTGTTAACATTTTAAGACATGAAGGCAATGCCAACAGTTCCGGTTAAATAAAACAATAACAAGTATAGAAGTGAAGCTTGGAGCTGTCAAAAAAAGGATGAAAGTAGGATAAGTGCCGTAGAAATGAGATCACTGCGATGGATGTGCGGGAAAACGAAATTTGATAGAATACCGAACGACGAAATAAGGAAGAAATCTAAAGCAGATGATTGTCGTAATTGATGATTGTGTATCGTAAGTAAAATAAAAAAGGATCCCTGAGATGGTTTGGACGTTTGCAACGAATAGACGAGAGAAGAATGGTTACAGATATGCAGTGTAAGTGGAAAGAGAAGCCGTGAAAGAACAAGGAATGCATGGCACGTCCAAATTAATAAAATATTAAAAGGCATCCACATTCGGAGTCGAAAAAATCGGAGAACTTGCATGTTATGATGTACTCTAACCAAATATATAAAGGGGTCAACCTTAGACGTAGAAAACACTTTTTTCTTTTAGATTTAGTAATTTTAATTATATCTTCATATTGTAATTACCAATGTTAGCATAAGATTACTAACAACCGCCGTTTTACTAACAAACCGCCATTTTACTAACAATGCTACTAACATCCTATTTTATGTAGTTGCCACGATACAGGCCATGCCTAGTGTGACAACTACAGTCCATAAACTTTTTTTGGCTAATTATTGTTATAACATGTAAAATAAATAAAATAAAATAAATGTGAAAGAATCTTTAGAGATATGTCATGATAAATCAGTATGCCTGCCCCTCTGGGGAAATGGTGCGATGGTTAGTTAGTTTTTTTCATAACAAGTGAACAATCTAAAGGGTATTCAACAGACCCGGTTTATTTGTGAATTGGTTGATGGAACAAACTAAGACCTGTGTGTTCAAACCTAGATATCGCGAAGCCGTTTCGTAATAGTGTAATTTCTAATGGGGTTATGTAACATAATGGACTGGCAAAAACGAAAAGTATTATGGGGCCGTCGCTGCCATACGTAACAGACACATCGAAAAATATTTCTAGTCTGCAATCCTACGAACGTTTAAGCGAAACAGTGGTCAATCAGTAACTGATATTGATGTTTTCGATACGAATTAATTTATAAAATGAAAATATATAAATTTGCGATTTTGAACTGAGAGATCGCGAGAGGAACACCAGAAAGAGAGTGATATGTGAGATTGAGGATATTATAAGATGGAGTAGACAGCGAAAAGGGACTGGTACGGTCATGTTCAAAGAATAGACACCACCAGACTCCCCTATATTTTCATTTAATTTAATTTATTTTGATAAAAATCACAAACATTACAGACATACAATTCCAGATCGTTTGCAATTACATTATAAAAAGAGAAGCACAAAAAAAAATTAAGCTTAAGAATAAAAAAAAATCATAACATTGATATTGCATCCCTGAGGCAACTCACACTATCACGAAATATGTCGACCTCCGAGGCGATCCGATAAAGCAATAAGATTGCCCTACCCACAGGCATAACCATTGGCAGGTTGGTTCTGCAGCGCGGCAAATAAAACAATCTGTGCTGTCTCTGACGAAGATCAGGGACAAATAGACCTACATCTCTCAGGACATCCAAGTTTTGTATTCGGCCGCCAATCAGCTGAAAGAAGTGAACTCCCAAGTGAATATTCCTTCTTCTCTCTATATTGCATTGCATAATCAGCCTCATGGGACTCGTCCTCGTAGAAGTCCTCCTAAAAGATGGAAGGACAGCTGGGAATTTACCTCAAAAAAATACTCGATTACTTATCTTGGTATTTCTCCTTTATAAATTTAGGTATTGATTAAAATCATTCATATTAACAAAATATCTTATTTTCTTATATTTTATTGAAAATCAGAGATAAATTACCAATACAATTAAACGACACCGTTTGCGATGCACACTGGCGCAAAGTCGCGTATTACAGTGTAAGATACATAATGTCTGTTGTTGAAACCCGCTATTATAAAAAGTATATTTGTAAACTAACTAACTAACTAACTAACTAACTAACCATCACGCCGTCTCCCCGAAGGGGTAGGCAGAAAGAATGGCCTGCCACAATTTTCTTTCCTGACATATTTCTCTCGATTCCTCTCCGGTCATGCACGCGCGTCGATTTTTCTGACTCCTCACGTGGCCGACATACAATATTTGATTTATTTGATCGTGCCACGTTTTCCTCTATTTCTAATTCCATTTACATCGTTAACATATAATTTTTCCCATAGTGTTAACAGTGTGAAATTCTCAAATAGCAATATTTTAAGAAACACAGAACACAATATTTCCACATTTGAGTTTATATTCTTCGACGCGTTTCGATGGTATTATTATACCTTGATTACCGGGAAAACTATAAAAGATTATAGATAAGACAATAAAAATACATTTCTAGTTTTTATTTTAAAAAAAATTTCAATCTCTTGTACCTACATGGGCAGATTGTTCTAAGTTTAAGAAGAAAAAAACAGTCTCACGACACAGATCTAAATATAACCAATATAACAGATACAAATGCAACACGCAACTACCGAGTGAATCTGCATAAATTGTAAATAATTTCATATTAGAGTATAAAGTTAAGAAACGTTTTCAGACACAAATGTTACATCTGTAAGAAAAACTAATTATAATACAAATGATGATATTTAAATAATTATTTTGGGTCAGCACGAGGTATGAAGTAGTTTCATTACAACGATTGTTAAACGAAGCGGAACGTTTATGTAACAATGTCTATGTTTATGTTAGATACTTTGTTTTAAGATGCGACCGTCTATACTCGTACATATGATTTAATACTTAATTGGGTAGGGAAAAAAATACCGTTCGTTCAAAAACACGTGAGAATTTTTTTATGATACATACAAAGGTGCAAAAATGTCACAAACAATGGGTAAATTTATTTTAATGATGCGTGAAATTAACTAACTAACTAACCATCAAGCCGTCTCCCCGGAGGGGTAGGCAGAAAGAATGGAACGCCACACTGTTCTGTCCTGACATACTTCTCTCGCGTCCTCTACATTCATACATCTTGTCATGCACGAACGTCGATTTCTCCGACTCCTCACGTGTCCGACATTCAATATTTGATTGATTTGATCGTGCCACGTTTTCCTCGGCCTTCCTCTATTTCTAGCTCCGTTCACGCCGTTTACATATACCTTCTTTACCATTCTGTCTTCACTCATTCTTTCCATGTGTCCAAACCATCTTAATGATCCTTTCCATATTTTTTTCATAACACTTTCATTCGCACCACATTCACTTCTTATACTTGCATTTGTCACTCTATCATATACAGATTTGCCACACATTCGTCTTAGAGATCTCATTTCTATTGCATTTATTCTACTTTCATCCTTCTTTTGCCAGTTCCATGCTTCACTTCCATACATAAGGGTCGGCACAAAAACACCATTGTGCACTGCCATCTTGGCTTTTTTGGATAGGCTTTTGTTTGCGATGACAACTCTAAGTGCACCATTTATTCTGTTGCCTGCCCCAACCCTCCTTTCAATATCCTTCTCCACCCTCCCATCCTTTGTAAACATACTTCCTAAATAAACAAATTCATCCACTTGTTCCAGATTTTCACAGTTTGCACTAATGTTGCAGACTGTCATGCTTCCTTCTTTTTCGAAAATCATTACCTTGGACTTATTCACATTCATCATCAAATCGTATCGCTTGCATACCTCATACATACTAGACACCAGGGCTTGCAGTTCGTGCTCGTTGTCTGCAAGTAGCACAGAGTAGTCCGCATACAACAAACAGCTTACTGACACACCGTTCATTTTTGCACCTGCTTCCAACCCATTAAGCTCTTTCATACACTTGTCCATATATAGATTAAACAACCATGGAGACATTACACACCTCTGTTTTACACCTGATGCGTGAAATTAAGATAACATAAATAAGAAGAACTAAGATTACATATTTTTTTAAATAAAGTTGAGAGGTTAACACTGTTGAATTCCATAATGACGATTTTTATGAATTGAAACACCTATTTTTTTCACTTTCGAGTTTATTTTTCTCGACATGTTTCGAAGGTTTTACACCTTTATCAACGGGGAAAAGGTTATAAACCAAAAAGTGGAAAACCCAGTTTTAATTGTTAAAAAAATTCGTGATTCGAAATTTCAAATAATGCAAATATAAATAAAATCGAAAAACTCTGTAGAATTTCCCATATTAATACTGTGTACGAGAAGGTAGTACACATACTAGTACTATTTGTAATAATTATATAATATAATATTATTTCTATAAATATTAAAAAATACTCGATTACTTATCTTGGTATTTCTCCTTTATAAATTTAGGTATTGATTAAAATCATTCATATTAACAAAATACCTTATTTTCTTATATTTTATTGAAAATCAGAGATAAATTACCAATACAATCAAACGACACCGTTTGCGATGCACACTGGCGCAAAGTCGCGTATTACAGTGTAAGATGCATAATGTCTGTTGTTGAAACCCGCTATCATAAAAAGTATATTTGTAAACTAACTAACTAACCATCACGCCGTCTCCCCGAAGGGGTAGGCAGAAAGAAACACTTTTCATTCCTGACATTTTTCTCTCGCTTCCTCAACATTCATACATCGTGTCATGCACGCGCGTCGATTTCTCTGACTCCTCACATGGCCGACATTCAATATATTTGTATGAAGATGTATTAAAAATTTATTTAGGAAATACGTATCTAAAGATTACATTGTATTTAAAAAGTCGTGTATACTCTTTCTTCTACCGTTACAAGATAGTAAAATCATGTTTTCCTGTACGTATTCCAGATTAATTGCTCGAATGTACGTATTGCATCCGGTGATATTACAAGCATTTAGAGAAATGAGAAGATTACGCACAATCAGGGCTGTGTTATAATTACAGCTAGTTCGGGATCTTATCGGTCCTAACGGGAATGTAGCGAGGTGACTTATCTAATAAAAGGTAGGATAGGTCGCGTCTAATCGGGGTTTCATCTTCGCACCTAGTTCCACATAATGAAGAAGCAACAAAACCGGGAGCCGGGACAAGACAGATAGATTTTTATTTTTATTTCCAATTGAGTATAATTTTTAATTAGGATCATCGCCCACGCCTACATTAACACGTTTTTATAACAATTAAAAATCTGAGCAATATATTGTTACATAACCAACACACACATTAAAATATGTTGAAAAATAATAACATTAAAGCTCGTAAGGTGTCATATTTTGGTCATGTGCTTAGAAAAGAAAAATATTAATTGCTCCACGTGATCGTTGAGGGTAAAAAATACGGTAAATAGGGGACTGGACTGCCATAAAAGCGTTTAGAAGCTATTTAAAGCTGCCAGGAATAGAAAGACCCAATCTCAAGTTATAGTCAACGTCGGGAGGACCTGAACTGAAAGAAGAAGAAAAATAATTGTGGTAAAGTTGTTATCGTGTGAGAACTTTTAAGGGGGTATTCTGGTCTAGAAATTTGTAAAAATCGTTTAATTTTTATCTTCATATTTTCAAAGTCTCCTTGATTCTGAATCCTTTAAGAATGTGCCTTTAAGAGGTTTTTTGAAAATTCAGATTAATAATCCATTTTGATTTTATTTTTCAGATTGCTCTGAGGGTTGGAATCGTGGTTACAGTCGCACGCCATTTTTTGAGACCCCCCACTTCATCGGCTGATAACTTTTTGAGTTTTAAATTTTTTCATATTTTATTTTATTTTATGTATTCTTGATATATTAATAAATGTATGTTAAATAAATGCATGCTAAAAATATGGTTTGCCTTTTTTTTATGGCACTTCAAAAAGTACCCAAAATTCATGGCTCTAGACCAGAATACCCCCTTAACTTGAACGAAAAATACGGAATGAAAATGAACGTTAATCACATTTGGGATGTATATTTTCCTAATTGTGTGACTAATCATGAAACACTAATATACGATATGTTATTGGATTGATTCATTCATAACATTATTGATTTGTTCATAATATTGGCGGCATCATAACGGATATATGACAGTTACAAATTGAAAACATCGATGTTATTTACTGATGAACGAATGTGATTTTAAACATATGGTTGGAGAAACCTTTCGACGTGAACGTTACTATAATGTTAAACTTTAAAAAAATATTATTGAACTCTTTTAAAATTTATTCATTTTTGTTCGAATTTAGTTTAACTTCAAATTCGATTCAGTAGTCTGTATTGTTTTTTCTTTTAATCATTTATATTTGTGATAACGTGTAATTTGCGTAATTTTATTTTTTCAAAATATTTAGAGTTTGTCAAAATAAATCAAATAAAAATACATAATTAGTATCAATAATGATATCGAACAGGTGTGAACTTGGATAAAATACATTGTAATATATAACTAACAAGTCGAAATATCACAGCCCTTCTGAAATATTTTTTTGAAATTTCGCTCGTTCAGATGGAAAACATCAATGTCTCCAACATGCTTATTGTAGTTGTCGCAAATCGGATACATTGGCGCGCTCTGAGCGTAGTTAGTGCGATAAACAGAAAGGTGAATAACTTGGCACACGGTGTGTCTTGTGTGAGAAAAAGAGGTATTAGTGTCAATTTGCAAAGAAGTTCAGAATTATCAACTTATTTTTCCTACTGCCATATAGGTACAAAATTTATAAATTAAAACACTCGGGCAGGTATAAGCTTATTTATCAGTATTTTTGATATATTTTATTTTTATTAATGTAACAACATTCATTGATTAGTACAAATTTAAAATAATTTTATAAAAGTATATTTTTTTATGTTTCGTTTACTCCCCTTAGAGAAAGTTTTTTTGTGTTAACAGTTTCTTACGCACTATGAGTTTTATTATCACAATCTATTTATATAATAAATAAATAAATTTTAAATGTCAGCCACGTGAGGAGTCGGAAAAATTGACGTGCGTGCATGACACGATGTATGAATATTGAGGAAGCGAAAGAAGTAAGTCAGGAATGAAAAGTGTGGGAGTCCATTCTTTCTGGCAACCCCTTCTGGAAGACGTGACGTGATGGCGAGTTAGTAAAAAAAAAATCGTAAATTCTATTTATTAATTCCAGTTAGATCATTTATGCCTTAAGTACAATATACTAATAAACTAAATGATTTTTGAATAGTGTTTATTTTCAAAACATAAAAAGACACCGAGAGATCGCGTGAGGAACACCAGAATAAGACAGTTACTCGTATGTGAGGTTGAGGATATTATAAGATGGAGCAGACAGCGAAAAAAATACTGGTACGGTCATGTTCAAAGAATGGACACCACCAGACTCCCCTATATTGCACTACATAATCAGAAAGGACAACTGGGAGTCTACCTCACAGGAGGAGCAACACTCTGGAGAACCGACCACATAGGTCTACAACAAGGAAGCAGAAGAAGAAAAGCTTGTACTAGCCGCTTGTTGATAAGAATAACGGGTTTAAGGTTTTACTTTCATTATGTTTATTATTTAAAAAATTGCATCGATCCAAATAAAACGCAAAAATCAAAAACAAATCAGCTCTTTGTATGTAATTTATTTAAAAATGGAACATCTGTTTATATACACACCATTTTATGAAATTCTCAAACAAGTGGAGTATCGAGGCAACGAACTGCGCAAGAATGATGATATAATTCGTAGTGAAAAATGCTAATATTGTGTTGTAACGGGGGCAACAGTGTGTACTGTTTATAATACAAGTATTTCTATGGTATTTAAGGTATTCAATACATATCTAATTACAAACGCGAATAATAAATGTTTATGTCATAATTACACGCAAATGTAATCATTTGTAGGAATTTAAACAATGAAGTTAATTAAAAGCAAACAAGCAAAACTGCAAAACGAGATATATAAAATTTTATAAAAATAATTAATTAACAAAAAATATATAAACTATGCTATTAATTTGTGGTGTGGCCGATTTGATATAAACTTTTATACCAATGAACCCACGGTAATAATACCTTAATCCAAATAATTATTGATGTGATTTTTTTAACAAAAAAAATACTCTTCGGCACTTTTCTCAAAAATGATTTGAACTTAACTCAACCTTCTTTGGCCGAAAATAATTTAAAAATTAATATTTTTAATTGAAATTTCTTGGTAGAAGTTCATTTTAAATAATGAAAAAAATATATACATAAAATTTCTATATTATTATATATTTGGTGGGCTTCCACTTGTGTTTAACGCCGAACGGTTTCAGCAGCTTGCTGCCATCTTCTGATAGTAATCTGCTGAAACCGGTTGACGTTAAACACAAGTGAAACTAACTAACCATCACGCCATTTCCCCGGAGGGGTAGACAGAGAGAATGGATCGCCACAATGCTCGGTCCTGGCATACCTCTCGGGATTCCTCTACATTCATACATCGTACCATGCACGCTCGTCGATTATTTCGACATCGAATGTGACCGCCTTTTATTAATTGATTTATTTGGTCATGCCATGTTTTCCTCGATCGTCCACGACTTCTTTTTCCACTCACGCTGCTTGTGTACAACTTTTTAACCATTCTACTCTCATCCATTCGTTCCATATATCCAAACCATCTCAGGGATCCTTTTTTAATTTTATCCACGATGCAGTCTTGTGTCTTACATTTCTTTCTTATTTCATCGTTCGGTATTCTATCATACAACGTTTTTCCGCACATTGTTCTTAGTGAACACAAGTGAAGACCTATTAATTTTTATTTTATTTTCTTTATTTAAAATAATTAATTTTAATACTAACTTCTAAATAAAAGCTTAAAATTGTAGACTGAATAAGAACGTGCACTGTCCAAAACATGTTTTTTTAAGTGCAAAACGTGTGAAAATATTTTTTTTTCAAAAGTAATTATAATTTGAATCTATAATATAAAATAATGGAAAATATATAAGTGAAAACATTATTAACGTATCAATATTTTACCATAAAAAATCCCTACGCTATTATGGAATTCTCATAGGAAATGAAAATAAAACAATCCATAATTTTAATAACTAATAACGATTGAAAGCTTTTGCTATTTTTTATAAGGTAAGCATATCATACATTTTTTTATAAAATTATAGTTTAATTTTAACCAATTTCCTAAAATTCAAGGTTTTGTGCATATATCGCGTATAATAAACAAACGAAAATTGTGTCGGCCTACTTTGAAACAGGTGTACACGGAATAAAGACACTTTTCACCCAATTTCATTAGTTAGTTCGAAATTTAAACTTGAAAGGGAAAAATAACAAAAGCTGTCGAGTACGAAAAACGTAAGCATTAGCTAATTAAAGTATCGTCCTATTTAGCCGGCTAGTATTGCAACGATCGGCCTCTGGTACACACTTCCTACACGCATCACCCAACACAGAAATTTCACGTAAATTATTTAGTATGTAGTTCTGATAAACAGATTTCATATTGCACTGCACTACATGTTCCACTTCCGCTTCAAATTAATATATTGCGGAAACACTTGCCCCAACTCAAAAATGCAATTGCACAAATCCAAAATGGTGCAACACGGAATCCGACAATCAAATTATAATTCAATTAAACACACAACTTAAAGAAATCAACACTCGTTTTTATCTAAATACAAACATTAGCAATACGTAAAATTTTAATATAAAAAAGTTTTTTTAAGACACATTGACACATCACTAACTTACTAATTGTATGAATCGAATGCCCTAAATAACATGTGCAGCTGAAAACTATGTTGCAACGATGAAAAATACGATTTTTCCGGAAAATTTGAATTTCGAACGTCGAAATTGCCGAGCGGTGGTTACACGAAGCGCGCTGAACACGACCGACCGCGTCCGATGTTCGAACGCGAATGGCGCGCCGGCCCTGGGTGAAGCGGTGTGCGCATGCGCGGGTGGGTTAGGTTGTGTTTACACGTTTTATTGCTGTTTATCACGGCTAGTATGGGGGCAGAAGACGCACTGCCTTCAGGTAATCAATTTATCACCACGACATCTAAGAGGGAGAAACGAGTGCATATAATCATCTATACAAAGTATAGACAATACTAATTTTTTAGCAAATATGCACAATAACATTATCTGGTCACAATACATAGAAAGTATTCAAATACACACTTAATTATACGGCATATTAACGTAATTAAATTTAAAAAAAAACATTTCATTGGGTTAATTTAGGTAAGGTCAGGGGTCTGTAAACTGTAGCTTGCGAGCCAAGTGCAGCTTTTCAACGATTGATGTCTTTAAAATAGATAAAAAATATATTATATAAATGTAATAGTACTTTAATTCAAAATTTAAATCAATATTTAAATTAAAACAAAAAACAAATATTTTAAATAATTAATCAAATTATTATAAATAATAAATATCTGTAATTATTTAATGTACGGATACAAATTTGTTACACGGACGCGTAAAAAAATGATAATGAATTTTGAGACTAACCGAAAACCCAGAAAAAAGTTAATGAATTGAAATTTTCAGGCGAACTAGGAAAAAGAGACATATTGTAACACAAAGATTCTGCAAAGATTGTTATTAACGAATTTTGAGACAAACCCGGGAATCCGGAAAATATTGTGATTTTTTTTATTAATATAAAGAAAGGTGTGGCAGTCCATTCTTTCTGCCTACCCCTTCGGGGAGACGGCGTGATGGTTAGTTAGTTAGTTAGAAAAGAACGATGTATCCCGATGGTGTAGGTGTAGATCCTTCGAAACATGTCGAGAAAAATTGACTCGAAAGTCAAAAAACAGGGTTTAAATTTTGGTAAGACGCCAATACATGGTGATTTGACATATTTAAAAATTTAATTAAACTTTTATATAAACCACTTTGTATACAGCCAAGCTCGTTACAGAGTGAAACCGGTTGGTGCTCCTTACTTAAAATATAGTGGTTTTTATGCAAAGCGTTTTAAAAAAGTATTTAATAAATTTTTTTTTAGGGTTACAATTCATAAAAAAAATGTCATTGTGGAATTCCACAGTTGAAACGCCTTAAGTTTATCAAAAAATGCATTTTTTTTAAATCGTTAATACGAATGAAAACGTCAGATGTCTAGAATTTTTTTTATATTTTATGTGAATGACATGTTTCGCTCTTCTAAGGCATTATCAAATCTTTTGTGGCATTATCAAAAGACGTTTGATAATGCCTTAGAAGGGCGAAACATGTCATTCCCATAAAATATAATGAAACTTCTAGAAAACTGACGTTTTCATTCGTATTAATTATTTAATATGGAGTTTGACATCATTGTTCAAGAAATAATAATAAAAAAAATTAAACATCAGATGAACTAGAAAATAGAGAAATACGAGTATGTAAACATTTGAAACGAACCTGCATACACTTTGAATGTTTTGTTTTAAAATGAATCATAAAAATTGAGCAAGTCAGAGAACGTCACACAAACAACGCGTATGGCAGCTTCTTAATGGCTGTTTACCACTTAGTTTGGAAGAGTGTAATTTCAACGTGTTCTAATTATATTTGGTCAAGCTGTTTGCGCTGACGGGCGATTCCTTCACAGGTGCTTACCCTTAAATAATGGTATAGATCAGCGCGATATAGGGAGTAAATCAGTCTAGCGGCAAAGGAAAGTCGGCTGGCCATTTAAGGTTAGAATGTATCGTGCACGGTGTCACCTTTCACCTCCGCAGCGTACTGCGGGCCTGTATGGGAAATAATAATTTGGATTGTTCCGAGCCAAGACAGGCTACTCCTAACGATATCGATCAGTTACAATAATTACGTATTAAAAACCACCAATACACTATAAATTATTTATCATGGGGCTAATCACAACATTATTGCATTGCATCGTAAAAGAACACATGATTACGAACCTCAACATAATCGACTCGGACACCCAAATGAACAACGACCGTGGTGAAAAATATGGACCAACGATTGGAGAATAGAGAGAGATGGCCAGGGACAGGAGCCAGTGGAGGACTGCTGTAGAGGAGACCAACTCCCACACAGCGATGTAGCCCATGGAAAAAAAGAATACATACGTACCTATATGAATCAAAACTCTGTTTTTTCATTTTCGAATTTACTTTTCTCAACATGTATCGAAGGCTTTACACATAAAAAAGTATATGTTAACGATGTAAATGGAGGAAGACCGAGGAAAACGTGTCACGATCAAATAAATCAAATATTGAATTTTGGCCACGTGAGGAGTCAGAGAAATCGACGCGCGTGCATGACAGGAAAGAAATGTGTGTCAGTCCATTTTTTCTGCCTACCCCTTCGGGGAGACGGCGTGATGGATAGTTAGTTAGTTAGTAATATTCCAAAATTTGAATGTAAGAGAAACAACAAACAATCATAACAATATCAATGTTAACAAAATTATAGATGGGAAAAGTAATCAGAAAATAATAAGAAACCTGAGTGTAATTGAATAAAATAATTTATCTTGCACGCCCCGTCCGTCCATCAGCGGCGAAAAAGACGGACAAAAGCTTACGAAACGCAAGCCCATATGATAATGAAATAAGAATCGTTATATAATGAAATAGCATAACACATGTTCTACGGTAAATATCAAAAGAGAAATTGAAATAAATTGAAGCAATTGATACGTGCAACGAATACCCCCACTTTAATAAAAATTGAAACAAAAGAATATGGTTATATTACAGAGTGAAAAGTAAGTAAGTATTCTGAAATTGATAAATTTGCATACCCAATGCTCGGTATGTGAGGAGATTAAAACCATTAATAACCTTCGACCGACGAACTTCGTGTTAAAGTGGCAAAAGCTATGACTGCTACACCGAAGGTCCGGGTTCGATTTCCGGCGATAGCATTGTGATTGTCACCCTGTCTTTGGTCTGGTGTAGAATTCATGTGACAGTAAAATGGCTATAGATTATCTATCACATGTCACGAGAATCAATATGATAGCTATTATACCGTTTACATCGATTTGGCTCGCGCTGTGTAAAGAGCGATTTAAAGAGAAAGTTGTAATAATAATTATTATTATTTATTTTATTTTAGATGTTGGACGATCGAAGTGTGAGCGGAAGATGCCTATTGGTGGCGATGAGGTTCGCAACCAATTACACTGCGACTCCCGCAAGGGCGAAAATAGAAGGATGGAGTGCCGCATCGGTTAAAGTGTGGCAGTCTATTCTTTCTGCCTTCCCCTTCGGTGAGACGGCGTGATGATAAGTTGGTTATAATGATTATTATTATTTCAATAACCACCAATAAAGTCTAAAAATAATCCATTCTGAGGAATGCAACATTCCAACAAAAGCAAAAGGGTCTCCAGAGGAAATATAATCATTTTGAGATGTGGTCCTATAGAAGACTATTAGGAATTTCCTGGAAAGACCACATCACGAATGAAGAAGTTCTTCAAGGAATTGAAGGAGGAAGGCACCTGCTCAGGACATTGTTCGAAAGGCGTGCAAGATGGATCGGCCATGCAATACGTCAAAAAGATCTCTTGCATGGCATAATGGAGGGTATGACCAAGGGGACAAACTCTAAGGGACGCCCACGAGGAGAGTACCTGTTGGTGGACGTGCGCTGCTCATCATATGCAGATTTCAAAAGAGCCGCACAAGACAGGGAAGAATGAAAGAGAAGAATATAATAAATTGCTGCAAACCAATCCCAGGATTGAAACTTTCTAACTAACTAATAAATCTTAGACATAAATGCATACACTCACACTGGTGAACTGAGAAGGATGACCAAGGACAGAAGCCAGTGGTAGACTGTCGCGGAGGAGACCAAATCCCATCCTGGAGACGAAGAAGATGTATACGCTCATGTATTTGTTTATAGGATGTACACCTTTTTGCTCAACTCATCAATTGGGTACCTGTAGTACACCAAAATATGAAGGCATTCACACCAACAGTTTTTGAGAAGAATAATCTTAAACCAAAACAAATAATTCTCAATAAATAAAAATTCACGAAAAAATTTAATTTAAACAGTATTTGGTATTCAATCTTCAATCACCCAATAAGCAAGTAATGTAAGAAAATAGTATGTCTTAAATCGATTCCTGGTCAATGTGTGTTATCCCAGATTCAAGATAATTATATTATTAATTTTTTTGATACCAATCTTACCACTCGTAAACAAAACGGCAAATAAAGTACCAACAAGCAATCGATCAATAGAAGACCACCCAAAATATGGCGATACAGTTGGACATCTAGATCTCAAAAACAGGCTCCGAGAAATAACAGGACACATTCCTCAACAATGCAGAAGAAGGAAAAGATATTTGATACATCGAATAAAATTGGAACTGAATAATCTGATACGACATATGCGCTTAAATGTTCACTCTAACAGTAAATAAACATCCGGAACATTGGACACCCAGAGACAAAAATGTTCCTCTATACCAAATGTTCCTCTATACCACTTTGGGAACTATATTATTTTTTTCCAAAATACCTTTTTGAAATTAGAAAAATACTCTCATAGTTGAATACATTTGATGATTTCACATCAGGTTCGTTATTGACAATACATCAGGTACATCTAATAGGATTACTTAATACTAGGATTACTTAATAAATATTAATTACTCAACAATTTAAGCATCGGCGTATCTTATTTATAACACTAACTAACTAATTAACCATCACGCCGTCTCTCCGGAGGGGTAGGCAGAAAGAATGGAACGCCACACTATTCTGTCCTGACATACTTCTCTCGTTTCATCTACATTCATACATCTTGTCATGCACGCACGTCGATTTCTCCGACTCCTCACGTGACCGATATTTAATTGATTGATTTGATCGTGCCACGTTTTCCTCGGTTTTCCTATAATTCTAGCTCCGTTCACGTCGTTTACATATACCTTCTTCACCTTTCTGTCTTCACTCATTCTTTCCATGTGTGCAAACCATCTTAACGACCCTTTCATTATTGTGTTCATTTGCACCGCATTCATATCTTATACTTGCATTTGACACTCTATCATATACAGATTTATCATACATTCGTCTTAGAGATCTCATTTCTACTGCATTTATTCTACTTTCATCCTTCTTTTGCCAGTTCCATGCTTCACTTCCATACATAAGGGTCGGCGCAAGAACACCATTATGCACTGCTATCTTAGCGTTTTTGGATAGGCTTCTGTTTGCGATGACAACTTTAAGTGCACCATTTACTCTGTTGCCTGCCCCAACCCTTCTTTGAATATGCTTCTCCAATCTCCTATCCTTTGTAAACATACTTCCTAAATAAACAAATTCATCCATTTGTTCCAGATTTTCACTGTTTACACTAATGTTGCATATAACACTATAAGTAAATATATAAAAAATAGGTTAACAACATTTTTCTGTTTTAGTTTAATTTATATTATTTGTTTTAGATTTATTTTGTGGGTGTTGGACGATCAAAGTGTGCGCGGGAGATGCCTATTGGTGGCGATAAGGTTCGCAACCCATCACACCGCGTCTTCCGCGGGGCGAAAAGAGAACAATGAAGTGCCGCATCAGTAAAAGTGTGACAGTTCATTCTTTCTGCCTACCCTTTCGGGGAGACGGCGTGATGGTTAGTTAGTTAGTCAGTTAGTTTAGTTTAATTTAAAAAATGTAAATTTCCAGGGGGGCCTTTTGTATTGTAGAATTTATCAATGAAAGCGAAAACGGCCGTTCACAATGGAGTTCTGGTCCCAACCCTAATGTATGGAAGCGAAGCATGGAACTGGCAGAAGAAGGATGAGAGTAGAATAAATTCGGTAGAGATGAGGTCCCTAAGACGTATGTGTGGTAGAACGATATACGACAGAATCTCAAATGCTGATATAAGAAAGGAATGCAGAGCGGAAGAAGGTATTATGAACAAAATTATGAAAGGATCGCTGCGTTGGTTCGGACATATGGAACGCATGGATGGAGAAAGAATGGTATGCTCTATACGAAATCAATGTAAGATACCGTCTCTATTACTACTATCTATATTTTCTTTACGGACTTGTCTGTTGTTTTATCTCCATCAGTTGACAGGATGCATCTGCGCAATAAGTGCACTAAGGATGTCGGCGTCGCAGGAATCCAGTAAGGTCTCGGCCTGGTGTGCTATATCTGGACCAATGCTTCTCAAGAAATGCGAGATGAATATGCACTTGAAAATGAGATCCACATTAATAAAACAGTCCAAGTCACCAACATAAAAACAGTGCTAAATATGTAACGAAGTTCTTTATACGAGTATGTTTAAAATGAATTATTTATTTATTTTATTTTATTATTTTGTTGAATCGCTCTTTACATCATGACAGCATGAGCCAAATCAATGTAGAGGGTATTATAGCTATCATAGTGATTCTCGTGACATGTGATAGGTAGCTAATTTATCGCCATTTTATGGTCACGTGAATTCTACACCAGACCAAATACAGTGTGACAATCACACTGCCCTAGCCGGGAATCAAACCCAGAACCTTCAGGGTGGCAGTCAACGCACTTACCACTCGGCCACGAAGGTCGTCACTTTGGCATAGAAAAGTTATTTCACTTAAGTTATTATGTTTAAAATAGAAAAATTATTTCACTTTGGCATAGAAAAGTGTTCCCCGACCTTTTTACATTCTTGGCTACAGATATTAAAGAAATCCATAGATCCTTAGTTATGGAAGCGAAGCATGGAACTGCCAAAAGAAAGATGAAAGTAGAATAAATGTGGAAAATCTGTGTATGATAAAGTGTCCAATGAAAATATAAGAAGTGAATGCGGTGCGAATTAAAGTGTTATGAACAAAATAAAGAAAGCATCAAGATGGTTCGGATACATGGAAAGAATGAATGAAGAGAAAATTATAAAAAAGTACATGTTAGCGATGTAAATTGAAAATAGATGAAGACCGAGGAAAATGTGTCATTATCAAATAAATTAAATATATATTATTTATTATTTCTTGGACAATGATGTAAAACTCCATATTAAATAATTAATACGAATAAAAACGTCAGTTTTCTAGAAGTTTTATTATGAGAATTATGAGAATGACATGTTTCGCCTTTCTAAGGCATTATCAAACGTGCCTTCTAGAAAACTTCTGGAAAATTCATGTTTTTATTCGTATAAATTTAATATTGAATGTCGGCCACGCGAAGAGTCTGAGAAATCGACGTCCGTGCATGACATGATGTTTGAATGTTGAGGAATTGAGAGAAGTATGTCAGGAAAGAAAAGTATGGCAGTCCATTGTTTCTGCCTATCTCTTCGGGGAGACGGCGTGATGGTTATTAAGTAAGTAAATTAGCAAAGCGAAATGTCAACGAAAAAGTTTTATTTCATGACGCCAGCTACCAGAAAGCACATGCTAATTGCTCGGAGCGATTAATTACGTTATCTATGGGCAGCAGAAGAGAAAATGTGAAAGTCGTGAAGGTTACTTTAGTCCCTTAAAAGGAGCGTGGAGTTTCGATATTGAGTTAAAATTAAATTAGATCGTTGGCATATTGGCGCATGCGCTCTTGTCAGAGACCTCATGTACGTAAATCAGTTCGTGTCGGCATAAATCACGTTCTTGCTACGCTGCATCAAGCCGAACGGTAGATTCAACGCAATCCGAAATGCGAAGTTATCTTCTTTGTAAATTTTCATTTAAAATAATCGATACAAATGAAAACGTCTGGTTTACAGAAGTTTAATTTTATTTAGCGAGAATGACATGTGTCGCCTTGCTAAGGCATTTAAAAATGTTACAAGAGTTTATACTAAAAATAATTCGCGCAATGTTATTGTTCACATTTAAGGAATCGTATTACTGGTGTTTCTCCCATGTCTTATATTGATTTACGCATTCAACCCTACTTGTTAAGAGATATTTTTTTTTATCAGAACATTGTTTCATTTGGATTATATAGAGAAACCCCTCCACCCAGAATCAGAGCTATTCAGAATTTCATACAGAGAGCAACATAATTTTTCTTATCTTACTATTAAAGTATTATATGGTCGATGAGGCATTTCTTTGTGTAACTTATTATATTCATTTATAATAAACAATAATATTGAGTAATAGTCCCAACCACAACGGGTCCCTAAGATAATATTCCGCAGCCAGGACAACTTTTAGCCTTCTGGCAACTCTCCAACGTCTCCCTATCGTGGCCACGATTGTCACTTTTCTATTGTGCCAGTTTATTGTTGTGATTTTTAATTAATAATGTATGACACATGGAAGATTGCTACAGGTTTATAACTGTATTGTGGTGACTATACGCTCTTTACAAGGCGAACTGCTCATTATTTTAATGGCAAAAGGTAAGCCACAACAATAATATAATATATTGTATTGAAGTTCGCCAAGCAAACAATGCGTGCGAGGGCCATTCGTAAAGAAAGGCATAAGCGGGAACGGGCACGGTATCGCAGTATGGAAATAATCACTGTTTCCTATTGGAAATCCAACGGATAAAACCGTTTCCTTTATGTATGGAAGTTGTTTGCGCCGTAGTAAGTACACGGTTTTGATAACACTACGTTATTGATTAGCATGCTTCAATTGTAAGATCCAGGAAATAATAAGAAGTGAAAGAAACAGTAATTCATACAAACGCAATTAAAAATACGGTGAGAATTCAAACAAATGTAAAAAAGAAGATAATCAAATGATTTTACTGAAATCTCTTGATGGTAGTTCATTTGAAATAATAATTAAATAAAACGATGTTTTTTTAACTAGTTTCAATTTTTTTCTTCTATGTTCGCCATACATTGTGTTGTAGATGTTTTATGTCTTTTTCTTTAATTATATATACTTTGTATATACAACATTATTAAAATTACACATCAGACATGTTTCGGACAACCAGTCCTTCTTAAGTGATACATATTATAAAGATACATATTTAAAATAATATAAAAATGTATACAAATATGATCAATTTTAACAGATCTGTCAAAATTGATCATATTTGTAAACAATTTTATAATATTTTAAATGTGATCTTTATAATATTTATCACTGAAGAAGGACTGGTTGTCCGAAACATGTCTGATGTGTAATTTTAATAGTGTTGTATATACATGGTTCAGACATATGGAACGAATGGATGAGAGTAGAATGGTTAAAAAGTTGTACACAAGCAGCGTGAGTGGGAAAAGAAGCCGAGGACGACCGAGGAAAACATGGCATGACCAAATTAACCAATTACTAAAAGGCGGCCACATTCGAAGTCGGAATAATCGACGTGCGTGCATAGTGCGATGTATGAATGTGGAGGAAGCCCGAGAGGTGTGCCAGGACAGGCCAGTGTGGCGATCCATCCTCTCTGCCTACCCCTCCGGGGTAATGGCGTGATGGTTAGTTAGTTAGTTTAGTTTTGTATATAAAATAAGAAAAAGTATATAAAATAAGAAAAAAGACGAATAGTTACACTTTTGTCTTTATTTCGACAGCGACCGGTTTGTCGATGCCAGCGAAACCGGTCGCTGTCGAAATAAAGACAAAGTTTTATTTAATTATTATAAAAAATAAGCATACGCTTTTTTTTAACTACTGATTATAATCTCTCTTAAATATATGGACCTGTTAGTTAACCACTTGTGAACCATAGATCTGACAAAAGAAGGATGAAAGTAGAATAAATGCAGCAGAAATGAAATCACTTAGACGAATGTAAAGCTTTCTTCTTCTTCAGCCTATTCCTGTCCACTCCTGAACAAAGGTCTCCCCAATTTTGTCAATCTATATACGATAGTGTATCAAATATAATATTGAAAGAAAAATGAATGAAGAGCGAACAAATGCGTTATGAAAAAAAAGTTCTTTAAGATAGTTTAGACCTATGGAAATAATTAATTTTATCTCCGATATCGTATCCGAAACGTAGAAATAAGAAAAATATGCGGAATAGAGGGCATCGTTTGGTGGAGTAGATCCAAAATAAGATACTGGAGGGATCATATATACAAAATGGATTTTACGGACAGCCGGTTACGAAATACCCTCCGGACACCATCCACCTGGAAGACCACCTAAGAGATGGAGGGACAGTCAAACCTCATTATCTCAGGAGACATGATTTCTGTGTCACAGATCTACAGGTCTAAGAAAATAAAAAGTAGAGATGAAGAACCCTGTATAGATATTAGTCATATTAACCATGTATAGATCTGCAACAAGGTCTTTATTTTTTGTTTAAAAAGACATGAAGCGAAACGTGTTAACTTCATAGTCATAACCATCATGTCGCGAGATCTCGCCAGGTCAAAATGGAGAGACACAAAACACAAATAGTTTTACAATCAATCTTAATATCACTTTTTACGTACTAATATGACTCTTGTTAATTACTAATTACTGGCAGATATATAAAACTAAAAGGGTTATCGTGTTAACGAGTCTCGACTGCTATGAGATGCATTTCAACGTTGGAGTGTCAAAAGGAGGCATGTAGCAAAAATACAAACTTTGAATAAATGCTAAAAATTTAATTATCTTTAGTCATTTTTTTTTGTTTCTTGAACAATGACGTCAAAGTCCATATGAAATAATTAACACGAAGGAAGATATGAAATAACTTTCTAGAAGTTTGAATATAATTTATGGGAATGACATTTGATAATGCTTTAGACAGGTGAAAGATGTCTTTCCCATAAGACTTCATCATAAACCCTAAATCCCCCCTCGCCCTCTTTCGGAGGGACACTCCGGGCCATACATTTAGCCCCATCATAAAACAACTATCAAATCGCATTCCAACAACGTTTCCTACAGACGTAAGACGAATAGCCATTAGAGCTGAACCTCTGTAAGCCAGAAGATCCAAGTCCATGTCCATTCCAATTGATTAATATCTGTAGTCATTTTCTGTTTTCCGTAATTATGATAGAAAAGTTTAAAAATATTAACAATGTTAATTGAAGAACCAATTAATTTTAAAATATTTTTGTCGTTTGCAATTTACAAGTATTGCACAGTATAAATAACGAAATAGGATACATGTCTCTGATATTTATGAAAACGTTTTAAAAAAAATGTTTAAATATTCATTCTGAACAAATGTTAATGATACAACGGGTTCGACGAAAAAAAAACGTAAAAATATATTATAATATTAGGTCCTTACATATGAAATTGGCGTTTTGCCGTATTGGCAACTTTGATCTCAAATATCTTCTCTTTGGTTAGGAATTCCAAATTCAAATTTATACAGCTATTCACTCAAGTATTTGTGTTTCGAAAATTATTATTCATTTGTTTTTCCTCAATTGTTTTTTTTCTTTGCGTCACTCAGTTTACAAAATGGAAAACTTGAAATATCGCGTTATTTGCGAGTACGAGTTCCACCGTGGCACCAGTGCTGCAGAAACGGCTCGAAGGATTAATGATGTGTATGGCGACGGTGCCGTAAAAGAAAACACAGTGCGTTTTTGGTTCCAACGTTTTCGTTCTGGAAATTTCGACCGGCAGAACAAACCCTGTGGACGGCCGGAGACCAAAGTTGATAATGAAGAATTGAAGGCTATCGTGGAAGCGGATCCATCGCAAACCACTTCCGAGTTAGCTTCAGGCTGCGGTGTTAGTGATAAAACTGTTTTAATCCACTTGAAGCAAATTGGGAAGGTGAAAAAGCTTGAAAGGTGGGTATCTCACGAATTGAGTGAAGCAAATCAACAAACGCGCGTTGACTGCTGCGTTGCATTACTCAACCGGCACAATAATGAAGGATTTTGAATCGAATCATTACCTGTGATGAAAAGTGGATCCTGTATGATAATCGGAAGCGCTCATCGCAATGGCTGAACCCTGCCGAACCAGCCAAACCATGCCCCAAGCGAAAATTGACTCCAAAAAAGTTACTTGTGAGCGTTTGGTGGACTAGTGCTGGTGTCGTTCACTACAGCTTTCTTAAATCTGGCCAAACGATTACGGCAGATGTCTATTGTCAGCAACTGCAAACCATGATGGAAAAGCTAGCTGCTAAACAACCGAGGCTGGTTAATCGCTCTAGGCCACTGCTGCTTCATGATAACGCTAGACCACACACTGCACAACAGACGGCTACCAAATTAGAAGAGCTTCAATTGGAATGTCTAAGACATCCACCGTACTCTCCGGACCTTGCCCCAACAGATTACTATTTTTTTCGAAATTTGGATAACTTCTTGCAAGGGAAAAAATTCAACTCCGATGGGGCAGTCCAAACCGACTTCAAAGATTTTATTGATTCCCGTCCGAATGGTTTTTTTAGTAAAGGGATCGATGAACTACATATGAGATGGCACAAGTGCATAGATAGCAATGGTACATACTTTGATTAAATAAATATATTATATTAAAAAAAAATCAACTTTATGTTCCTCCCATACAAAACGCCAATTTCATATGTAAGGACCTAATATTTTAACTGTTTTATTTGAATCTGCTGATTGTAACACCCGATGATGCTAACATCGGTTGGCCAAATAGCTGTTACAGCAAATTGTGATATTATAACAGTGTTACAAATGAACCAGAAAATAATAGTGATTTCGCCAAAAACTGGATTATCTAATAAAATTTAATCAAACGAAAACAACACTTAAAATAATTATACGCCATAATGAGTTTATGTCGAAAAAGAATTTTAAAATGTTATGACTGAATATTGATGTAAAAATCGATTTATCGAAACAAAATATTATATGTTTTACATAAAATACAATAAAAAATATATAAAAAAAAGAAGGCGGTGGTTCGCCAAAAGATAGCAGCGAGCTGCCGAAACCGATCGAAGCTATAAACCTAAACATAAAGAAATTATTAATAATTTTCTATCACGATATATCAAATAATAACATAATTTTTTAAAATGTTTTATATATTTTAAGGTTCACATATTCATATTGATATGCGCAATATTTTAAAATGTATACAAATATTGTATTATCGGAGCTTAAATCATTTTGCCTAACCATCACAGATATGATCCATAACCAAAGACCGAATGGGTCTCATAAACACGTGTGTCTAGTCTATGACTCGTGCGAGAGGTATTTATGAGTGGCGAGGGAATGCGAGTCAATGAGTGCTATTTCCGAACTCTGTGGTAGACTCTCTAGCCTTTATGTGAGCCCTTAGGAATTTCGGTGTGAAATATCTTCGGGTCGCCTTTAAGTGGACGAAAAATATAATTTAAATTGCCTGACTGAGAAGTTTATATTTTCATCTCGTATATTCTGACAAATTGTAGTGACAAGGGGTGACATATTAATCTGAGATATTTTACGAAATTAGAATTTATAAAATATTCTTGTTTGTATTCAATAGCCTATTTCCGTCAAACACAGAACCTGGCTCAAGTGGAGGTCTCTATCTGGTGTCTTGTGTGATCAAAAATTTACAATCAGGACCAAGGGCAGAGTCTACAAGACTGCAGTGAGGCCCGCCATGCTATATGGAGCAGAGTGCTGGACCAACAAAAAAGTCCACGAACCTCTAGTTCACGCTGCCGAAATGAAAATGCTGAGGTGGGCCGGAGGCGTCACAAGGCTGGACCACGTAAGGAACGAATACGTGAGGGGTAGCTTTAAGGTTGCCCCAAAAACGGGAAAATTAAGAGAATCTCGACTCCGGTGGTACTGTATTGTGATGCGAAGAGACAGTGAACACATTGTCCAAAAAGCCTTCAGCATTCGCACAAAACCAAGAAGAGGTCGCCAATGACAACATGGTGGGCCAACATGGAAAAGGAGCTCCAACGCGAGAACCTGACAGTAGAGATGAGTCAAAAAAGAAAAGTTTGGCGTTTTCGTACGAGGAGGGCCGACCCCAGAAAGAAAAAGGAGCCCTTTCCGTCAACTCCTAGACAAAAGTCTCCACCATTACTCTGTCTTGAGCAGAGTGCATCCAGGTTACGCGAAGTATCGATTCAGGTTCCTTTCAGCGTAAAAGCGTTTGCCTTGCACTTTTCTTTGACATTCATAGTCTCGAAATCAGCGGTATCTTTATCCATATCTCGTCCGAGCTTTGTGTGGCTTGCCCTTTGCCATTTTAGAGTCTCTACACTGTGGATGCATGATGGTATGGCCTATGCATGATATATATTTTTACTGTTAGCTAAAGGACTTCATGGCAGGGTGGCAACAGCTATGACTGCCGCTTTGAAGGTCTCGGATTCATTCCGGGCGATGACAATGTGAAAAAATCATTGTATGTCCTGAGAATCTACAGCTACAAAATATTATACAGTGTTCAAAAAGCCTGTTGTAAACCATAATGTTTGTCAATAAGCCTGCGTTTTGCAGTTAAGCCCGAACCTAACAAACTTATGGTCTTGAAACTGTAGCATTGTCCAAACAAAGTGCCGAGAAACAATGAGTGACCCAAAGAGCCACGGAAAGAGCCATGTTAGGAATAGGCCTAAGAGACAGAGTCAGAAACGATACGGTGAGGGAAAAAACAAAGTCACTGACATCCACCGGGTGGCGACTCTAAAATGGCAATGGGCAGGTCACGTAGCCAGAAACTCAAATGAAAAATGAACAAGAAGCCTGCTGACTTGGAGACCGTGGACGGCAAAGAGAAGTGCAGGGCGACCGCAACTACGTTGGAAGGATGATCTGAACAGACACGTCGGAATAATCTGGATGCAGTCTGCACAAGACAGAGTGACATGGAAGCGAATGGAGGAGGCCGTTGTCCAGGAGTGAACGGGAATAGGCTGAGGAAGAAAAAGAAGAAGAAACAATAATGTGGAAAGCAATGGGCAAAAATATTAAAGGCAAAAGTGGAATCCCATGAACCAGTAAAGACTGTACTATAAAGGAGATCCGGTGCCATTAACATTTATCTAAAGAAATTCGAATTTACGAAAAGGACGTGACCCAAAGATTAATAGAAAACTTGTATACGCTATTAGGACACCCACGATGATGATGTCTAGTCCCATTATATGTGATCTGTACATGAAATATTTAATCATTGTTAGTTAAAATTTAAAAAATTTATTATATTTGTATAAATACTGAATAAATAGGCAAAAACCTGAATGTTATCTAGAAAGAATACGAGAATATTTTGAATACAAGAGAGCGAGAGAGGAATACATATTTGAATTTGTTCTGTTTCGTAATCTAATTTTGAATAATGTTTTGATTAAAGTTGTATGACAGAAGAGTAGAAAACAAAAGGAGAACAATTTTGTACTGTTAATTGTGAAATTTTAACGTGTGTGGAAAAAATGATTAACATTAAGAATACAACTTATTACTAGGGCTCGGAGTTGACATTGAAATCATATTCTTTTCCTGGGCTTCGCTTTCAAAAATATGCCGTTTTTTGGTGTTTTGAGATCTATATACCCTCATTAGCCCTAGTTATTAGGGAATATAAAAGCATATTTCAGGGTTTAGCGAATATTTACGGCCATATTGTACGTAGTCTCCTTTTTGAACTTGTCACTGTTGTGGCAAATAAAACTGGACATGGCGAAGAATACATGCACCCTGATATGAGACAGTGCAGCCTATATGTTGAAAGCCGGAGACTGTTTGAAGGTGTTTTACACTGAAATTGTTTTTGTCACTTATTCACCCCACAGCGTGCAAAGGGTTGCTAAAATAAGTACCAAAATGTTCGCCTGTGGTGAACGATATAATTTCAGCGACAAAAAATCTATGATTCCACAATCTGCATATTCGAGAGTTCGTTTTTCCTTCTAAATAAAACTCTTGTAAAAAATCGTGTCATAACTCCGAAAATATATAAAAATATGTAATTGTACGATCCAAAAAATTATTTGTCACACACAAAATCTTGTTTTTTTTTCTTTCTAGTTAATAGTAAATATAAGGTTAGAGGGCTCGGAATTGACATAAAAAGCATTTTTTTTCCTGGGCTTCGCTTTCAAAAAGACGTCGTTTTTTTGGTGTTTTGAGCGATCTTATTTCAGCGATAAAAAATCTATGATTCCACTATCTACATGTTCGAGAGCTCGTTTTTCCTTCTAAATAAAACTCTTGTAAAAATCGTGTCATACCCCCGAAAAATATGTAATTGTACGACAGAAAAAATTATATGTCACACATAAGATCTTGTTTTTTTCTAGTTAACAGTAAATATAAGGTAAGAGAATATAAAAGCATATTTTGGCACATATAAAAGAATATTAATCCGAGCCCTACTTATTACTGTTTACAATAGTAAACAGTTATAAGTAGGTACAATAGTAAAGTGAACCAGGTTTTAAAAGGGTAGAAAATCTTTACTTCCGTGAATATTTCACGGGTTGCAACTAGTACTGAATTAATCTTTACCTTTTCTCTTTTATCACAATTAATTATCGTCTAACGTGCGATAAATACGTTAAAGAAATGCAGGAAATTAATTGGACCCACGCCAACAGCCGCGGTCGTGATTCTCGCCTTAGCCGCCAAAATACTGGACAGATATCAAGGTGATTAATTATCCCACGGATAAATAATTACTATCATTGACTTCCCATTCGGTGGGCGTCCCCAATCATACCTTATAACAACTACCAATTTCAATAGACTACCCGAGATACATTTCTCTCTGTATAAATCATGTTCTCCGTGCTCAAGTGCGGGTGGTATTTCAAAAATTCCACGACTTGAGACAAACCCGGTGTTCAGTGGTCATATCACTCACCCAGGAGGTTGTGAGGTCGCGAGTTCGAAGACAGCCGTGATTTTCGCTTCCTTATCAAAGTATGAGCGTAAATAATATTGCAAACAAGTTAAATAACGGCAACCTACATTTTGTATACCCTCGAGATTCCGAAAATCCAAAATATAACTAACTAACCATCATGGCTTTGTTTCGAAGGGGTAGACCACACTGTTCTTTAGTGACATGCACGCAGGTCGAATTCTCCGACTTCTCACGTGGACGACAAAAAATATTTGATTGATTTGATCTACTTCCTTGGTCTGCCTCTATTTCTAGTGTTCTAATGTTTACTTCGTTTACATTACTTTCCTTACCATTGTTTCTTCACTCATTCTTTCCATGCGTCCAAACTATTTAAACGACGCTTTCATTATTTAGTTCATAACACTTTCATTCGCATTTCATTCACATTTTATATTTGGATTTGCATCTCTTAGATGATTGTGTGTATATAATAGTGTCAAGTCAAATTCTATTTTAATATTTATAGAAATAAATGTTTTATAGAAGTTTTATCATGTTAAGTGATAATGACATGTTCCGCCTTGCTAGGACATTATGAACATGTTTATATTTTGATAAACTTTTTGTCAAATCTCCCAAAAGTTTTAGGTGTAGTATTTTTATTTTACGAGTGATAAAAATATAATTATTAATAAAAAAAATTCATGGCAGAAGTTCATTGTAAACAATCACAAAAAAATCTTTATAATATACTCGTATGTTCAGTTTTAATCCACTTGTTCTTCAGTTTCAGCCGGTTTCGGCAGCTCGCTGCCATCTTGTAGCCTTGCTAGCTCAAAAAAAAAATATGTTTCATTATCCTTCCAAATGAATTAATTTCAGAAAACCGAAATTCAAAATAAAGTTACAATAATTTCATAGCCTTGAATGTTGGCTGCTTTCACTGATTTACAAAGGATTATGATTCTTGAGATTATTTTGTATACTTCAAAACACTTCACGGAATGGCACCAGCTTATTGAACTAATCACTGTATTGTTAACTAACTAATTAACACAGAGATCTAATTTGAGATAATCGACGCTTCGATCTGCAAACTCCTCAGCAATAGGCAGATTAGTTGAGCGAAACGCAGTCCCCGCACAAATTTCGCCTGGAATATGCTCCCTGCACGCTTCAGATGCATTGACAATCCGACCGATTTAAATCTAACTTAAAAACACACCTTTTCAAAATATCATATAAAATATAGACAGCCAATATATGATCGCTAGTGTCATATGCAGTTCCCATAATCAAATAACATTGTTAAAGCGCCCTTGAAGCGAGTTATTCGCGCGTTATACAAATGTGTCTAATTATTAATATTATTGAATTCAGCACGATTCTCGTCTAAATGTTTTGTTTCTGAATCAGGACATCCTTGTGCATTTCTATGGCGTATTTTGTTTGTGTGCCTTGATTGGCCACAAGCGGTCACGATCCCCATCGACGCATTGCACAATAGTACGTCTAAATATAATATCTGTCCGGATATCAGCACCATATGGCGGTCACACAATATCTTAAAAGCCGATCGTGCACGAGCCGATCCCGAATGCACCCAAAGTGCATCTTTTCGGTTGAGAATAGATTAGATGGTGCATTGAGCGTAGCTCGTTACTAGATATTCAGGGTTACCAAATTCAGACATGTGTGTTATATTATATATTAATAATTATAATAATAATATGTCGACTTTAAAGGACGCATTAAGGGAATATTCGCAGTCGGTTGACGTGGCCCAATACAGTGAAGGGATGAACCCCAGAACATAGGAGAGTGTTCAAATCAAATCAAATCAAACCAGATTATTAACATAAATGCATTACAAATAGCAAAATGTTTAAGGCATCTATTAAGTACAGGTAAAATATTATAATAATAAATACGACATAATACCAGGAACGCAAGATGGTTCGACATTAGGAAGACAAGATACTTTCTAAAGCCAGGGGTATTTGTCTCTTGAACGTACCTTCACTAATATGAAAGACGTCGATCTCCGAGAAAACCGCGTTCAGCAGACTAATTGCTCTTCCCAACGGTGTCACCAGAGGCAGATTGGTTCTGGTGGCCGGTAGGTTAAACAATATGTGCTGTCGCTGACGGAGAAATCAATCATGGATAAAAAGACCAACACCCTCTAACACGATCGAGTTCTCGAAATATCCCTTGATTAATAAATTTAACGTCAAGTCAAATCTTTGGTTTATTTCCTTTGTTGTAAGTAATACCTGAACCCCAACTGGGACTATAAAAAAACATAAGACAATTTAAAAAAATTAAGAACAATAAATAAAGAAGAACCATAAATAAACAATGTAGAATACATAGAAAAACAAGAAAAGCAAATACCATTTTAATACATATTTAATTTAACAGTTTAAAATAAAATAAAATTATACGAGCGGATATTTGGCAACCCTGTTAATGTTTTAACACTGTGGTCCATTTACGGAAAATGTGAAGGGAACAATATAAAAATAGCGTGACCCCTTTTAAAGGTGAGGTCCTAATATAAATCACAAACGATTCATGGATAAGAGAAATAAAAGCCGAACCAATTTTACTTTCGAATGTTCGTGAATGAGTCGTGTTTTGGCAGTGAGAAAAACTAAAAAAATGTGGCAATATAGATCGAGTTGGGGCGGTGCTTCGGCACGGTATGGCTGAATTTTTAATGTCACTGATAAGGATTTTATAACACAATTCGGCCCTGACCTGATTAGCCAAAACCAGGAAAGGGCATGTTAAACTTATACCAGCAATGAATTTTTAGATCAAACGGGTTGTTTTATAGAACAAAATAGCGAACGAAGAACGATTAAATTTCAAGGTGGGTAAATTGTAGGTATTAAAAATATTTTGACTTGTACCTGTATTTTTTACCCCCAAAATCTTAGGGTGGTTTGTGAAAATGGGGTATTCAGAGCGCAAAATACGAAAAAAAAAATGAAACTACAGAAAAAATCTTAGAACAAATATATAATTAACCATTACGTCGTCTCTCCAAAGGGGTAGGCAGAAAGAATGGAGTGCAACATTTTTCTTTCCTGACATATTTCTCTCACTTTCTCAACATTCATACATCGTGTCATGCACGCGCGTCGATTTCTCTGACTCCTCACGTGGCCGACATTCAATATTTGATTTATTTGATCGTGCCAAGCTTTCCTCGGTCTATCTCTATTTCCGATTCCATTTACATCGTTAACACAATTTTTATAAACCATTTTTTCATCATTCATTCCATATGTCCAAACCATCTTAATGATCCTTTCATTATTTTGTTCATAACACCATCATTCGCACCGCATTCACTTCTTATATTTTCATTCGACACTCTATCATACACAGAGTATCCACACATTCGTCTAAGAGATCTCATTTCTATTGCGTTTATTCTACTTCCATCCTTTTTCTTCAGTTCCATGCTTCGCTTCCATACATAAGGGTGGGTAGAAGAACACCATTGTGCACTGCCATTTAAGCTTTTTGGATAGGTTTTTGTTTGCGATGACAATTTTTTGTTGCATGCCCCAACGATATGTCGAAATGAGTTATATCGAAATACTATTGTGCTTATTTGATGCCAACATCGTTTGGCGAAACAGCTGTTGCGACAAATAATAAAAATTGTGATATCATAACAGCGTTTTAAATTTTAACAATCAATAACGTTGAAGTATCATAGTGTTTCGGCCAAAGCAATAGGCTGTTTAAACAATTTATATTGTTTTAGAATGCAAGCATGATACCCTTCCTGCATTTCTACCGTTCAGTTTAACATATGATGTTTGCGAGATGAAATTATATCCTGTCGAGAAACATTACAAGACGCGAGAGAAGCGAGGTATATAACACGAGCTTTGTAATGCAACGGAACAAGAGTGGGTCAAGGGTCAGGAGGTGCCCTGTGGGCCCTGGGCGGACCCTCTTATGTGGAAACTAGGTGAGCGGAGCGAGTATACTCGCGGCTTATATGGAATGTTGATACCTATGGGAGAAACTTAACAGTGTATAAATAGGCCCGCCGCCGTAAAGGGAATGCACCTAATTATACATTCAATGTGTGGATTTAAAAGGCGTTTCATTCAAATTAATTACAATGAATTTGTGTACGATTTTGGAAGAATTTTGGCAGCTGCGCATTACTTTTTCAATTATGTTAAATGTTTATTCAGTATTTATATAAGATGCATAATAAATACAAGTATCGTCGTATATGTCGTAAATTCTAATTTAAAGTTTAAACATCGTCTACGAGTGTTTCGTTACATTGGCACTGAATTTTTTTAACATTATTGTTTTGAATGTATATGTCGCTGCCACCTAGTTAAATACGCCGCTCAATTGAACGGCTAGGCTGATAATGAAATGGCAGCCGCTAGTTGAATAAATTAAGATAGCTCAACGTTTTAGTTTTAATTTTTACCACTGCAACGCTAGCAGTCATCTCGCAATATTATGTTCAACTGTCAGTCGGCATTCGATAACGTGTGTTGTTGTAAAAAGTAACACGATTTTTAAACAAAAAAGAGAGAGAGCATGCGTATAGGGGATGTGGGATGTATTATTAAAAAAAAAAACTAACTCTAACCTAAACTTACTGTTCTTCTTTACTACCGTACGTTTTGACACTGGCTTAGCGCTTGTACGGTTATAATGTTCATATTGACGCATAGCGTGTTAATAAAAACATAACTTTATTTTTATTTCTATTTTATTGTATTTTACTTTAACCACCTCAACAGACCGGAAGACCCAATTACAGAGAGGAATTACATCACAATCACCCAGGTTTCAGAAAAAAACACTTTTTAATTATTATTGATTTCACCGAGAATCGAACCTTTAGGTTAGAGTTAGTTTTTTTTTAAATAATACATCTCGATCCCCTATACGCATGCTCTCTCTCTCTTTTTTGTTTGTAAAACGTGATACTTTTTACAAAAACACATGTTATCGAATGCCGACTGACAGTTGAAATTTGTTAGATGACTGCTAGCGTGCAGTGGTAAAAATTAGAACTAAAACGATGAGCTATCTTTATTTATTACTACCGGCCGCCATTTCATTATCAGCCTAGCCGTTCAATTGAGCGGCGTATTTAACTAGGTGGCGGCGACATATACAAATACTTGTAGACAAATATACTGGATTTTACCCATTGCAGGTTAATCATTTTTAAGGATAAATTGTATCTCAATAGAGACGAAGTTTTGGAAACAGAATATGGTGGTCGAGGCGTTTACAGGACTTATGACGCTTTATGTAATACAAAATTCCCCATTCCACCATTACGACCACCACGTCTGACAAATTTTTGAAAGATGTATATATGCTACTATGTTGAGAAACACTTAACATTTTTTGGTTCAATCTACAATAGCGCCATCTATTAAGATAAAATGTAAGCATTAAGCGGAAATTTTTATTAATGCAATGTAATTCCTGTAAACACCTCGACTACCATATTCTGTTTCCAAAATCAATTAACATCTTCGTCTCTATTGATATTTTTTATATAATAATTAAATTTAGTTTCGTGATATCGTTCGGTGGAGTAGATCCAGAAGAAGATACTGTCGGAACCATGTAGCCAGATGAACATGCCGTAAAAAAAGATATGTGAGCACAGATATACAGGGTGTTTTTTTTAGAGGTATACAATACATATTCAAAATGAAAAAAAAAACACACATTAAAATAATGTTAATGTCTATGATATTGGCTTTATTTATTAGATAATTTAATGCCATTATTGTTTAAATGTGATTTCGGGCATACGAGCGCCACGGCTAGCTCGAATGAAACGCAATCGTTAAATCCAATTTTCGACAATTGTCGTCTTTGTGGATGCGTATTATCTAATATAGTATACGTGGTGCGAAAACCACCCATAGTCTTCCGAATAATTTGCTCGGATGGACGATTATGTTGACCGTAAAATGGACGTAGTGCACGATAAGATTGGCAAACCGAACCAAGATTTTCAAAATAAATTTGCACAATTAACAAGCGCTGTTTTGACGTCAGTCTATTCATGGTGAAATGGCAAAACGTACTGACTACAAATCAACTGTCAAATTGACACTCTGTAGAAACAATGTGGCCAGTTTAAAAACTAAACCTCTAAAAAGAACACTCTATATAAGCTTGAAACAAAAAAAAATTATATGTATAAAAAATAAAAACAAATATGATTTTATTAACAAACTTACCAACTCAAAAGTGATTTATGTGTGTGAAAAACTTACAATCAAAATATCTGGATCTTGTGGCTACAACAGGAAATGATATCACTTGAATTTTTGAACATACCTGAAACAATAGAACGAAAACAATTAGTGAAATGCATGTTCCGATAATGATTAGTATTATATATGCAGCAATGAAAAATATACAGGTTTTCTATTATATCACACACGCAGCTCCTGTGTTATGTTTGGGTGAGGTTGTTTTATATACTGGGGTGTGTTTATTAAGGATATAATAAGGATATATATAGTGTATCCTGCGAGGGGTATGCTTCATGATATGTATAATGTAAACTGTTAATCAAATTATAACACAAGATAGTTACGGAAGACTAAAAAAATAACTAATTAACTAACTAACTAAAAAGAAACTCTATAACTAACTTACTAACTAACCATCACGCCGTCTCCCGGAGAGGTAGGCAGAAAGAATGGAACGCCACACTGTTCTGTCCTGACATAGTTCTCTTGATTCCTCTACATTCATACACCTTGTCATGCACGCACGTCGATTTCTCCGACTCCTCACGTAACCGACATTTAATATTTGATTGATTTGATCGTGCCACGTTTTCCTCGGCCTTCCTCTATTTCTACCTCCGTTCACGCCGTTTACTTATACCTTCTTCACCACTCTGTCTTCACTCATTCTTTCCATGTGTCCAAACCATAAAAAAATATATATTAACTAACTAACTAACCATCACGCCATTTCCCCGGAGGGGTAGGCAGAGAGGATGAATCGCCACAATGCTCTGTCCTGGCATACCTCTCGGGCTTCCTCTACGTTCATACATCGTACCATGCACGCACGTCTATTATTCCGACTTCGAAGTGGCCGCCTTTTAGTAATTGATTAATTTGGTCATGCGATGTTTTCTTTTGTAGTCCTCGGCTTCTTTTTCCACTCACGCTGCTACTCTCATCCATTCGTTCCATATGTCCAAACCATCTCAGGGATCCTTTTTTAATTTTATCCATGATGCAGTCATCTGCCTTACATTTCTTTCTTATTTCATCGTTCGGTATTCTATCATACAACGTTTTCCCGCACATTCTTCTTAGTGATCTCATTTCTACGGCGTTTATCCTGGTTCCATCCTTCTTCCGCCAGCTCCAAGCTTCACTTCCATACATGAGGGTTTGCACTAGAACTCCAATGTGTACTGCCATCTTTGCTTCTGTGGATATATTTCTATTTGCAGTAATGACTTGAGTGGGCGATTTATTTTATTCCCAGCACGGACCCTTCTTTCGATTTCTTTCTTCCATTTTTCGGTCTCTTGTAAACATGCTTCCCAGATACGTAAATTCGGTAATCCAATATAGAGTATATACAAAGTATATAAAAAAAGAAAAAGAAAACTAATCAGATATTAAGATATTCTCTATTAGTACTATGGGAAGTGTTGTATAAATTATGATTGATTAATAAAACTGCGATAATAAGCATATTGTAACATTCGATTTTGTATTCCCATACATTTAATAATAATAGTTATTATCATTATAAATTAACAAGTCCGGAAAGATCACGACCTTTATAAGGAAATCTCTACCGTAATACTTATAAGCAAATAATTTCAAGGATTCTTATTCTGGATATGACTTCTCCCACGCAATATCTTGTGTGCTAGCGATTCCACGGGATTATAATCATAATAGATACGTCATACTGTATGATTCAATTATTCAAAACGTATTGATTAACACTGCTGACATTCCACCCACGAGATTTGCTTTTATAGCATTGAAATCCGCCAGTCGGGCCGGCAAACAATATTTTTAAAATCCTTTCAGATTTACAGTTAATATAGGAGCAGAGATAAAAATTCGCAATGCAAAATCGTAACAAGACTTGTAAGAGAGTTCAGTTTCAATATGAACCAGTAATTTTGATAAGAAACGTTATTTTTAATAATTAAAATCGAAGATATTCTTTTAACTGAAAGCACATTTAATTGCAACAGCAGAATCATATTAACAGCTGAAATATAATATGTTATTGATAAATTTAAAGAAATAAAAATAATTTTTTATACTTTCTTTGTGATTAGACATTAAAAAATTATAAATATTACAATGTAAACATCAAGACCTACGTATGAAGTATCTTGATGTACGGTTGCGAGACATGGTGCCTATCCGGAAGAGATAAACGGAGACCAGAGGCTTTTGAGATGTGGTCCTATAGAAGACTTTTAGAAATTTCCTGGAGAGACCAAATTACAAATGAGGAGGTTCTCCAAAGAATCGAAGGAGGAAGGCACCTGCTCAGGACCTTGTCCGAAAGGCGCGCAAGATGGATCGGCCATGTAATACGACAAGAAGGCCTCTTGCATGCCATAATGGAGGGTATGACCGAGGGGACAAACTCTATGGGACGCCCACGCCGAGAGTACCTGTTGGTGGACGTGCGCTGCTCATCATATGCAGATTTCAAAAGAGCCGCACAAGACAGGGAAGAATGAAAGAGAAGAATAAAGTAAATTGTTGCAAACCAATCCCAGGATTGAAACAAGAGAGAGAAATATAAAGCAAAACATTTTTTTTATACTTTTTTTGTGATCACACATTCAAAAATTATAAATTTTACAAAGTAAACACTTAATATTTAACCGGAGAATGGTACTAATAATTGAAGCCAAATTAATTTCGCTTGCATCCACGCTTCAAAAGTTTCACTAGTTTCGCTTGTACCCAAGCTACGAGCTTGGGTACAAGCGAAATTAGTTGACTTCAATTATAATCACCATCCGTGGTTAAATACAAACTGTTTTTCTCTGTTCATTTTTCACATCTTAAAAGTAAAGTTTATAAACTGTGGAGTAGATCATTTTAAAGATAAAATTTTATTAACACATGCTTAAACTTTCGTTTTTATTTAACATATTCTATAGTAAATATGAATAAGTTATTAATTTAAATAATCCGTTTTTAAATAATGAATATTTATTATTTACCCTGAAGATGGAGACTGCAACGATCTCCGAAACGTCGGTCGAGAAGGAGTTATCACACGGTGTTACCCAAAAACACATCAAACATATTGCTGCCAACCGTGAAAATCTACGCAATTATTTATTTAAGAACATAACGAAATGGCAATAAAATATTATTAAATTATAATAATTTGAGAAAAAATAAAAATACATATCACTTCGAACTATCTATGTTGCAGGAAAATAATCGTATTAATGTTTGATATGGCGTTGTTGAAGACAACAAATAAAAGTGTGTAGAAAATCAAATCTTAAAATTCATATAATGCTGTGATTGGTAAATAAGTGACGTAGTATTACAATAAATAGTAACATAAAGCTCTGGAGACAATCCTAACCGGTTTCGGTAAACTGATCGTAATATCATGTAGAATATTTTTTTTTTAAAATTTATTATGTACGAGTATAATAGAAGGGGTAACCACCGCTTACCCGAGGCTGTTATAGGACGCAGTGGCGCCCTTTCGTCAGCCTCGCTCATTCTTTCGTAGACCCGTTCCCCGTCCATCCGGGATTGACGTGTGTTATTTCATTTACGAAAATCAAAGGTCACATTATGTAGAACTAATATATAATTCATTTAATTTTAAATGTAACCTTTATAAACGTGTTACGTATGTATGGGTATTGAAAAGTATCTCAGGATTCGCCGTGCAACGAAGACTCGACGAAATACGATAGCGTGAGGTCAATTGTCTCAATTTGCCCCCTCATTAAGATTATCAGCTCGCATTAAGATTCCGGTGAGAGAGACGCAGGTCTAACGAGACCACCGAACGCTTGACCTTTAGAAAATCGATCATAAATCGAAGCAAATCAATTATAAATCGAGGTACGGCTCTATTCTACAATCTCTTAGGCTAAGAAGCCACACCGAAGCGCTTCGCTTAGTGCTAAGCTATAATAACTAACTAACTAACCAACTTTCAGATTCGTAATTGACAGCACATCTGGTTCGTCTTTCTCATTAGGATCATTTAATAAATAATAAATACTCACAAATTAAATATCGGTGTATCATATTTATAAGACTATAAGGAAGGAATATAAAAAATAAGTTCACTAAATATTTATGTTTCACCTATATATATACGAGTATATAAAACAAAGTCGTGTTAGTTACACCATTTACAACTCAAGAACGGCTGGGCCGATTTTGATGGTCTTTGATTTGTTGGATTTGTCTCCGTCCCGAATAACAAAATAACTATTAAAACATTGGAAACAATCGACCCGAGTGCATCCCATTCAGCAAATATAACAGTTTAACAGAAAGTATAGCAACAATGCTATGCGAATCATTTAGATTCGCATAATAAATCAAATCTCTTGCTGTCATGTGAATTACATTCATATCAATGTTATTCAAATACTTTTTATTTTAATTTTTGCACATTTATTGAACTTTATTGATTTTGAGTATTCATTTTCACTTAATAAATAAGTGACTTTAATTCAACTAATAATTTAACACAACATTTATTAATTCTGAGGCGGTATAAGGTTCGCCGGGTCAGCAAGTAAGTAAATTTCCAGGGGGGCTTTGTAATTTTGTGCCTGAAAAGGGGCCAAATAAATTTGGGCTACACTGGTCTAAGAGATCTCTTTTCTACTGCATTTATTGTATAATATATTTATCCATATTTAGTCAGATCCATGGTTAACTCTAACAAAACGGTAGGCAAAAAGAATGGACTGCCACACTTTTCTCTCCTGACATATTTTTCTCGATTCCTCAACATTCATATATCGTGTCATGCACGCGCGTCGATTTCTCTGACTTCTCACGTGGCCCGCATTCAATATTTGATTTAATTGATCGTGCCACGTTTTCCTCGGTCTTCCTCTATTTCTGGTTCCATTTACATCTGAATTGTTTACAATTCTTTCTTTATTCATTCTTTCAATATGTCCAAACCATCTTAATGATCCTTTCATTATTTTGTTCATAACACCATAATTCGCAATTTTATAATATTTTAAATATGTATCTTTATAATATGTATAACTGAAGAAGGACCGATCTAAGAGATCTCTTTTCTACTGCATTTATTATTTAATATTTGTATCCTTCTTTAGCCAGATCTATACTCAACTTTAACAAAACGGTTATAAAAATAACAATTAAATTTAAAGCCCTTTTCACCTGTTCCGAGACTAGGTATAATCGTGATACAACTTGAGCTTGTATCAAATACAATTCGCTGCGTTTGATATTGAACAAGTCAACGGTAATGGACAACCATTAATATCATTCGGACATTATCTGGTCTGAATGTAGTGACACGTTACAACTAATGATAATAGCGGACAATGCGGCTTATCATTATAGATTACAAAGAGAAATGCAGTCCGACTATTGCCGGCTTCAAGCGATAGAGATGATTGTTTTCAAACAACTTTCATACAAGCCCCGCCGTTGTGCGAAGTTGTGATTTATGGAGGCTGACAATAGTCAAAGAAAATTGTTTAAAAAAATTCATTGCGAAGAGAGTGATCTGGAGATTTCATTACTTGAAGAAACCGTGCATTACAAATAATCCCTGTCAATGAGTATAGTACGCAAACGTATATTATTATTATTATATTTGAATAGTCCATTGTTTTGGTCGAAACACTATGATACCTTAACATTTTAAAACTGTTAAATTTAAAACTGTTAATTTTAAAGGCAAAAAAATGTAATCTAATTGTTATGAATAACCAAATTCCTTCTTATTCCGCATTAGTATATAGTACATTAAAAACTTTCCCCCTGTTTAATCTAGCTAAGAAATAATAATGCTTCCGTATTATTTCGGTGTATAGGACTCTGAGCACATGAATACCTCTGAAAACTGAAGAAGCCGGATTAGACTACGTGGATTCGTTGGGAGAGACTACAGACGTATTTGACCATCGCAGAGGAAGAGAATCATTAATTAGCAGGTGGCCACTCTTGGCAGTTGCCGCCAATTGAATTTTTCTGAATTCAAGAATAGCTTATTTATAATAATAATAATAAATTGGATAATTTATAAAGCGCCATTTTTATGAATTACTCATCTCAAGGGCGCTGTCTATTTGAGTTCATCCATCTTCCAACTTATTCTATGAACTTGCAATGCAAAATAAAACATAAACTTCTAATAATTTGTTTTCATTTGATAAATTGGAAGTAGATCGTTGTTTGTATGTGAGTTTTTCGCAGTGGTAAAAAAATCTCTCTTGCTGAAGAATCGAATGGTTAGATCGTCATCGCCTGTCCCTCGTGTTCGAGAAAGACTGTCGCGAATGTTTGATACCATCTTGTTGAAGATATTATGATTGTGATGTTCTTTCTCATTCAATTTAAAATTATAATTTATTACGTTGATGTGTATTTTGTTAAAAAAGAGGAGTTAAAATCACATCTCATAAACGAGCTTTATACACGAATTAATTATAAAGAAGCAAAAGATCATTTCATAGATTCATTTCTACATCTAATCTTCTAAAGGTCCATTTACACTGGACCGTCGTTAGCCGATACCGACACGTCACGCATTTGCGTTGAGCAAACAATCGTTTCGTTTGTTTTGATGGTGTCTTGTTACTTTTAATTAATGCCGATTCCGTTCATATTATATTTAAATTCCTAGATACATATTCGCCTTCTCCACGGCGAATTTAAATGGTAGTAAAAACGGTATTGTGTAAAAAATAATTATATACTGTAAGAAACACATCCTGAAAAAATATTGATCATTTTTATTAAGTGTCAATTTTATGTAGGTGCTTTCTTCGGCAACCCCCGACGGCGATTCTATTAAAGCATTTGAGATAACGAGTCGGTGAGATTCAAGGCTATTTTTATCGTGACGTGTCGGTATCGGCTGATGACTGTCCAGTGTAAATGGACCTTAATGGTTATACCTATTGGAATTTAATTTCATGTGCGCTTCAAGACGAACGCTTCAGTTTTGCTTTCATATTATAAATTGAAAAGAATGACTATACTTAATCACAAATAATAATAAAATTGCTATCGATTAACTGTTTCCAATTTTACAATCCCAATATACAATGATACATTACTTTAAATTTATGCACTAGTAAGTGGCCTCAAATTTATTTTAACGAATCAATTGAATCATAGCTAAGTACTGACTCAAAGATTCGTCTCGGGAAGTTTCTTCAAAATATATACATACATACATAAATGTAATTGTTACGCTAATTCCATATTTAAAAGTGTGAATAATGCGGTATTAGAAACACTGGAAACACGGTACAGTAGAGTCTCGGTTATCCGACCTTCAGAGTTATCCGACCTACCGGGGCAATGCCCCTTTCCTTTACTCAACTGCACGCATTATATTCGCGCGCCAGGAGACAGTCCTCAGTGCTTACGTAGCTCTTTCGCTGAACAAAAGACAATCACAAACTTTTTTATCCAAGTTTAGTTTCGTAGTTTACTGCATTGCATGCGAGTACGTACTGTAAAACATGTTTTATTACTTTGCCATAAGCGCATTTTGATGTTTTAGTTCGTTACATTCAGTTATGTTACATGAACATATTTGAAAAGTTTTCGATGTGCAAATACAATTAACACATTTTCAAAGTCGTTTTTATCATTTTCCGTGTTATCCGACCTTTTCACTTATTCGACCTTGCCGCGGCCGGTTTAGGTCGGATAATCGAGAGTCTACTGTATCACGTTTAAGAACTTGTTTAATAATTAAACATTACGGGGGAATATAAAAGTTAAACACCAGGATTATCGTGGTATTGGTTATTAATATCAGCTGGTGAAATCCGAAGCGCCGCACTTACGTGGATTGTTAAGAATTAGCCGGTCATAAGTCAAATTTCAAAATCGATGTTAAAAATACCAAAAAAATCCTAGATCCAAAGAAATGTCCCAGTAACAATAATTGACTATCCCCAACCTCGAATCTTTTACCGTGTGCGCACGCAGGTGGTTGAAACATGTTTGCCTAACGAATTGCACGTCGTCATTGTTCTTAGCGCTCTCAGTATAAACATTTAACAAGGAGAATTTTGCCTTGTCCACCTAATATTTCGAAGTTATCGTTATGGATTCGAATAACACGAGTAATGATCAATATTTTTTGATATGTTAAACATACTTTAAAAGTTATTTTATATTATTTGTAGAACCTCAAAAAAAGGTAGTCTAGTAATGAAATTTTTACTTAATTTTCAAGTTTATAAGACATTTTGTTATATTATCGCGTCCTATCGCGTTAATGTTTGTTCCTGAATTGTATACATATTATATTTGACTAATTAATGACATAAAATTTGGCTGCGGATAGCTGCGGTTGACCAAATTACAGTTATTTTTTAAAAAAGGATGACATCACTTTTTTTATCAACTTTTTCTTAAAATGTAATAAAGTGTGATTTTCTCTATTTTAGGTATATCTGATACATTGGGTACAAAAACCATAAGTTGTTAATATCTTTACGATCAAATGCAGCAGCAAGATTTACCTAATTTAGATGAAAAAATTAAATATCTAGAAAATCACTTATTGTCCTGTTGTGGTGACACTCCAGATAATCTAAGCAGTTTGAAACAAAGATTTGCATATTTTAAAACACCAATGAAAGAAAAATGGTCGAAAGCCCATAAAAAAGAGGCAATGTTTCTAAAAACGAATGAAAAGTGGTTAGAAGGAACATTTGAACTTTCAGCAAACAAGCAAACTCGACCAGGTCGGCCTTCTAAATCATTTGAAGATTCTAGTGAGAGGACTAAAAGAAGAAAAACGGAGGAAATACGTTCTTCGCTTAATAAAGAAGTAATCGTTCATGCAGCGCAAACAATATTACAGGCTCGAGGGAAAAGGGATGCTTCGAAAATACTACGGGAAATATAACGATTTGATGAATATGCCATGGCAACTGCGAAATTGTATGTCGAGTTATATAGTTGGCACCCAATGACTCCGACCTTGTATAAAATATTGATTCATGGTGCAGTTGTAATTGAAAATGCCTTATTACCCATAGGACAGTTGTCGGAAGAGACAGCAGAAGCCAGAAATAAGCACTTTCGATTGTACCGCGAAAACTACGCAGGAAAGTTCTCGAGGGAGGAATGCAACCTTGATATACATATAGGTATAATAGATTATTATTGAGTTCAGATCCACTATTAAGTAGCATGAAACAAACAAAAAAACTATCAAACCAGGTCAATTTTGCCCTGAAACAATGAATATGTTACTACCAGCTGACCCTAAAATACCGAATCCGATATTTCAGACATGGATCAAGATTTGTCCATAAATGTATAAACAAATTTAAAATACTTATTTGCACCTCAATTATTAATCTGTAACTAGATTTTTTTTTTTATTTGTAAAATTTGTAAAAAACAAATTTTTTCCTCGAGATTTAGTATTTTTTTATATTTTTGGCTGGGAAAAAATATTTTTTTTACTAAGGACAATTTTTTACGATAATATTTATGATTTGAAGTCAAAATACACTGTAAAATAATTTTGACCGCCTAAATCATTTAAATCCACCTATGTGCGCCGCTTGTGAGTCGAATCGTTTCATATCCACACCCACTTGCCGGAGTCTGTAAACTGTTTAAGTGGATCTAATGATATGATTACTGGACCTGCGACTATTATTAAGTTTGCAGGTAGATGAAGAGCGTTAATTGATAACAATTATACTCGTATGTTAATGTAGTGCGAGAAATTTTAGAGAAAATACTCGGTAAATAGATGTGCTATCCCAAAAACGGCTGAAGTCGTGAAAAACATTTAAAACATACTAACGAACCATCTTACCCTCTCGCCGAAGAGGTAGGCAGAAACAAAATATTTAAATAACTAACTAACTAACTAACTAACCATCACGCCGTCCCCCCGAAGGGGTAGGCAGAAAGAATGGACTGCCACACTTTTCTTTCCAGACATATTTCTGTCGCTTCCTCAACATTCATACATCGCGTCATGCACGCGCGTCGATTTCTCTAACTCTTCACATGGCCGACATTCAATATTTGATTTATTTGATCGTGCCACGTTTTCCTCGGTCTTCTGTATTTCTGGTTCCATTTACCTCGTAAACATATTATTTTTTATCATTCTTTCTTCATTCATTATTTCTATATGTCTAAACCATCTTAATGATCCTTTCATTATTTTGTTCATAACACCATCATTCGCACCGCATTCACTTATTATATTTTCATTCGACACTCTATCATACACATAGTATCACACATTCGTCTAAGAGATCTCATTTCTACTGCATTTATTCTGCTTTCATCCTTCTTTTGCCAGTTCCATGTTTCGCTTCCAAAATATTTAAAGTTATAAAAATCATCTAATTTATATCTTAACCTGAAATCCATCCAAGTTTTAAGTGATTTTTTGGTTGAAATTAGTCATGTACATTATTTATGTTATCATCGATACAGTATCATGTGTGGTACAATTTTATAACGATTGTATGAACTCAAGGGAATGCAATAATTTATATTGTATGTATAAAGCATGTTGTAAAGCATGTTGCAAAATAGGCACATGTTGAACACCATAGCGGAGAGGCGCGCAAGATGGATTGGTTATGTATTGCGACACGAATGTTTCCTGCATGATGTGTTGGAGGGAATGGTCGAGGGATCGATTGGCAGAGGACGACCTCGCCAGGAGTACTTATACCAGATTTGCCGAGTTATGGGCTGCACCTCTTATGCGGAGTTGAAGAGAGTTGCCGAGGACCGAGCGGAGTGGAAGAGGAGATGCGTCGCCTTGCTGCAGATCAATCATTAATTGAGACCGGAGGAGGAAAGCATGGTATTTCCTTATATTAATGAGCCTTGCTAAGGCATTATCAAAGACATTTGATAATGCCATAACAAGGAGAAACATATCAATCCCCTAAAATAAAATAAAACTTCTAGAAGACAGACGTCTTCATTCGTATAAATAATTTATTACGGAGTTTTACATCATTGATTAAGAAACAATAAATACATGGTTTCGCAGTTTCATATTATATTTCGCCTTTTGCGCTCAAAGCTATGGCATTATCAAATGTCTTAACAAGGCGAAACATGTCATTCCCATAAATTATGATACATTTTTTTAGAAAACAGAGATTTTCAGTGGTAAATAATGAAAATCTTTTCTTTTGTAAAAAATCTTTTTAAAATGTATATTTAGTTTAAATACATTGATGTTTGTGTCTTTGACTGGTTTGGACAGCTTGCTGCCATCTTCTGGTGCTATCTAGACCAGAAGATGGCAGCGAGCTGCCAAAACTGCAGCCATTTTAACTAAATAGACATTTTAAATAGATTTTGATTTTTTTTATTAATTTTGATTATTTACAATGAAGTTCTAACATGAAATTTCAAATTACAACATAATGTTTTTAAGTTTTCTTTTGAATTTATTGATTAATACGGAGTTTCATATAATAATTAATATTATTATTATTATTTTGTTGAAAAACTCCTTACATCATTACAGTGCGAGCCAAATCGATGAAAAGGGTGAAAAATAAGAATATCAAAGGAAATATACATAGAACCTTATGAATAGGAATATGCCAGTTATTTCCTTGCTGCCCTTATCGCAAGTCTAGGGGATAGAACGCTTGGCTCCTGGACACGACCAGATTCCTTCTTCATAATAATGAGATATTTTCTGCTCACATTGAAGATTGTAAAACTAAATTCTAATATCATTGATTTAAATCCTTGATATCAGTCTTTTTGAAAAAAATGGGTAAACACGAATTCACCCTAATTGCATCCAAAGAGGTCTATCTATCTTTGTCTAAGAAATAATTTAATTTTTTTTCTTATATCTTCATCCGGTATTAGCATACAAGGAATCAAAATCATTTTGATTTAACATCACATTTAATCAAAACACTAGCAGGGCAGTTAATCCGGAACGGAATTCACGAGCCATTACGAAATGAGATATTTATAATGAACGGATCAACATCCTTATAAGCAGACGCGGGTCCCGTTGCTCGGGAGAGTAATACATGTCCGGGGGCTCCAAGGCTCGCTTCACAACAACCCCGCCTACAATCTTGGCACAGCGCCCCGGGAAGAATCGCTTGGCCCCAGCAGTCGTTGGCATTGATCTTAAAATCGCATTACTACAATTATTGATCTGATCGAGTCTTCAGTGGATAATACACTAGACTTTTTCTTCTTCTTGTGCCAACTCAGGTCTCCCCGACTTTGGCAATCACTTCTGTGAAAACTTCTCTGTCTTGCGCCGCCCGGGATAACTCTTCCAAGTTGTCTATTCCAATCCAATCTTTGATGTTACGCAGACGTTTGCCTTTGGCCAGAAACACGTCGTCCCTCAATTTTGCCCATTAACATACTCGAATGTTGAAAGAGCATGAGTGTAAAGGCTGACATCAAGGTCTGTAAGGTGACGTATTTGGGGCATGTGCTTAGAGGAGAGAAGTATGAGTTGCTGCACCTAATCAAAAAGGCAAAATAGAGGGTCGTCGAGGTGTGGGGTGAAGTCAGATCACCTGGCTCGGGCGATGATTTGAACAGTCGAGGCGGTTGAAACTGCACAAGACAGGGACATGTAAGTACTATCAGGTGATAGTCGATGTAGAAGGGAACCGGCAGGAAACAAATCTACCCAAGGAAATGTCCATGCGCTGAACAATAATCCTTCTAAACCGCATCTTTTCGGATGTGGACATTTTTCACGATAGTGAGGCTACCCTAAGAAAGCATCTATCTCTCTTATATTAAATTAGTATTTACATTTCTTGTTTGTCCAATTGTACTACATTGTTTCTATTTTATATATGTTCTTAATTAACTAACCATCACGCCGTTTCTCCGGAGGAGTAGGCAGAGAGGATGGATCGCCACATTGTTCTATCCTGACATAACTCTCGCGTCTCTTCTACATTCACAAATCGTGACATGCACGCCTGTCGATTGTTCCTACTTCGAACATGGCCGCCTTTCAGTAATTGATTAATTTGGTCATGCCATGTCTTCCTTGGGCTACCTCGACTTTTTTTTCCATTCACACTACTTTTGTATATATATTTTTAACCATTCTTCCCTCATTCATTCTTGCCATATGTCCAAACCATCTCAGGGATCCTTTTTTAATTTTATCCATAATGCAGTCATCTGCCTTACATTTCTTTCTTATTTCATAGTTCGGTATTCTATCATACAACGTTTTCCCGCACATTCTTCTTAGTGATCTCATTTCTACGGCGTTTATCCTGCTTTCATCCTTCTTTTGCCAGCTCCAAGCTTTACTTCCATGCATGAGGGTTGGCACTAGAACACCATTGTGTACTGCCATATTTGCTTCTGTGGATATATTTATATTTGCAGTAATGACTTTGAGTGCGCCATTTATTTTATCTCCCTTATATTAAATTGGTATTTACTTTTCTTGTTTTTCCAATTGTACTACATTGTTTCTATTTTACATCTGTTCTTTTAACTGTTCTCAATTTTTGTTTAACTGTAATATGTTTCTTTTTACTTCTTTTTTAAAAATTGTCTTATTTAAAAGAAATAATGTTATCATAAAAGCACTGGAAAATGACTGTAATTATAATGTTTTTTTTTAATAAATTTAATTGAATAAAGAAGAATATAAGTTGGAGGATCTCGTACTGTCCTCCATGCAGCATTGACCCAGATAGGAAATCTTACGGACATATATTTCAACAATTATCTTTTGCAATGGGCTTTCTTCAGGACTCTGAATAGCTGATCAAATCTGTCCACGGTATACGAAGCATTCTTGTGTGTAGCCACATTTTGAATGCCTATTATTATTACAATAATTATTATTGTATTTATAGTAAAGGTATATTAAACCCTCGACCACCACACAATGCCTCCCAGCTGTTGAAGATAAAGCGTTTGATCTCATTTCCCGATAACTAAGGAATTTATAACACAGAAATGTACATGGATACTGAGAATATGAGGCATTACAACGCTAGTGGATAGCCGTTAGAAATTTCACGCTCCCCCCGGGAATATTATGAAGAAAAATAAAATATATTATACACAAGATAATGGGTACAGTGGTAAAATATATGCTTTACCTGGGATACTGACAATAGACGCATAAAATCACAAATTAAACAAGATCGCAGATGGCGCATTCATCAAAGTAATCAACACGAAAACAAAATTTAAGTAATATCTCAATTTTAATAATCATTCACTTTTTGGGTATTGTTTGTAGAACCTGATGATGTCAACATCGGTTGGCGAAACAGCTGTCGCAACAATCAAAAAGCGATTAATTAAAATTGTGATATTATAACAGTGTCATAAATTTAACAGTCAATAATGTAAGGTTTAAATTTAATTGTATCTCAATAGGGACGAAGACGCAAACTGGAAACTGAATATGGATGATCAAGGTGATTACAGGACTTATTGGTTGGGTTAAGCGCACGCTTTATGTAATTACAACATTCCCCATTCCACATTTGTTTTTATGATCATGCATGATAAATTTTTGGAAGTTGTATATATACTCCAAATCTATACTTATCTTCACGTGTCAGTTTCAATTGGCCATCTATGTAGATTTGATTACACATGTCAATCTTTTTAAGATTAACCTATATAATCCACCCACTAACGCCATCTATGGAGAATGATTTTTAGCATTTAGCAAACTACTTTATTAACACAATGCGAAGGCTATCGCCTATTAGCGTATTGTTTTAGAAGCCGCCTGGAGTATTATTTCTATCTATATGCCAAAGAATTGACCAAAATTATTACAAATCCAGGATTCGTATACAAGTATAAGTATATATTCACAAAAATATTAATAATATTAGGTATAATAGTGTTTCGGCCAAAACAATGGACAATCCAAAAATTAAGTGCTTATCCCAAAAAAATCAATTGTCGAAAAAGCTTACTTCATGAAATAGTTAAGGATGAATATGAAACATGAATGAACGTTCCAAAAATATTTTTGAATAAAATATATAATTTAGAAAGGATGAAAAATTCAGGATAAGTTACGAGATCAAAACATTTCTTTTTGAATTTATCACAATTTATTTTCATGAAAATTGCGATATTCAAAGTATCATCATTCTGAAAACCACAATTCTTTGGTGGCTCACTTTTATCTGCACTGGTACGCCAATTTAAAATATTGTTTTTTTTTTCAAATATATAATAGATGGATTGGACACATTGAAAGAATAAATGAAGAAAGAATGGTAAAAAAATTATATGTTAACGATGTAAATGGAACTAGAAATAGAGGAAGACCGAGTAAAACGTGGTTCGCTCAAATAAATCAAATATTGAATGTTGGCCACGTATATACCTATATACGTGGCTGACATTCACGTATTTCACGGCCACATATTTCAATTGTCTGTACGAGTCAATAAATACTAGTTCCATGAGTGTTATACCGATCTGTTTTTTTAATGCAATTAAATTACAATGCATTAGAACGTCGTTTATCCGGACGTCAGTTAACCGGAACGTCAATTATCCGGATAAGCCGAGATGATGAAGCGTTCTGTACCGTGACCTACACATGACTAAGCTTCCACCATCACACCTACTCAACGTTGGATTTGGGTTGCATCATCCTTTTCCTCCCTCCTCCTTTCGTTCTCCTCCGCACCCTACGAACAGTCAGTCTCCCGCTGTGTTCGAGTTTTTCAACCTTTTTAAGATTTTAAGATAATCTATATTATCAGGAAAATCGGTATCTAGAACACATCCGGCCCCAATTAGTCCGGATAAACGACGTCAGGAAAGAAAAGTGTGCAGTACATTATGTTTGCCAATCCCTTCGGCGAAACGGTGTGACGGTTAGATAGATACACAAATAAACTATTAGTAATAAATATTAAAGCATCGAACTCGGAAATACATCGAATCATATTTCAATTGTCTATGGATGAATTTATTTTACGAGTCGATAAATACGAAATCCATGAGTGATATACCGATGTGCCTTTGTGTTCTGCCAAATATGGATTCGAATGAAAGTGCAAACAGATCAAACCTCCGGACACTGTGAAATGTCAGGGCTCTAAATGTCTCGAATGTTCTACGCGGGGCCGTAAATCAACAGCTCTTAATCACTATACAAGTAAAAGTCTGCTATCTCAACAGCAAAGGACGATGAAAACTGTAGAGGCGTGCCCGGCTTTTGGCGACGGTGAAAGGTTCTAAATTTATTCTAGGTGAAACTCATAAATTATTTATAAAAAAGCACGTTGTTTATGATTTATCTCGAGCCTTGAAAATTTAATATTCTGGTAAGAATCGTGCCCGAAGTTATCGAAACATGAATAATAGGACGCAAAATGTAGAGAGTGAATTGTTTAAGTTGGCTGTATCCCCCTTGAAAAGATGATAGATGTCGCCTTCTTATTTGAATGATTTAACTATCAGCCGCCCGGTTTTCTACTTCTCTTCTTATTGTCACACCTCTGTGGTGCATAGGGCCTCAAGGAACCTTATCCACTCGACACTATCGTACGTCTGATGCCATCTTCTTCTTCGATGGCCCTACAGCCCATATCGAGCCTTAGTCTCCAGTATTCTTCGCCTCCAACTCCTCCAGTCCTCCGCTTCGACCCTCCAATCTGACACTCGTAACAATTTCGCCCCCATCTCTTCCAACTTCATCCTCCCATTGCAGCCTTGGTCGTCCAATTGGTTTTCTACCACCTGGGTGCCACTCCAGCAATTTTTTTGGGGTTCGCGATGACGGCATCCTCTGTACGTGACCGGCCCATCTCGGTCTATTCAGTATGACCTGGGTGGAGAGACTGGGAGCTTTGTAAATATGGTACAGCTCTTCATTATGCCGCACTCTCCAGCCTTCACCGTCATTCACAGGTCCCAGAATTCTGCGCAGCACCCTTCTCTCAAAAGTATCCAGTCGCTCTACGGATTTCGCTGTCATTGTCGTCTGATGCCTAGCATTAAAAATGTTGAAACTTAATATTGACAGCGTACAAGACAGAAATGTTTACAAACATTCAAGAAAGCTCCGAGCTTTTGTTAATTCAGACATTCTGAAACACAGAACATTCAAAGTTTCTTAGCTTTCCAACAGATTAACGGAAGATTAGTAAACAGTAGTAGAATTAGATAGGAAATAGAGAGAGAGCAGAGATTCTTTGAGTTGAATATTTACATTTGGATCTAATAATGAGATTTTCGTGTCTCCGGGGTAAGAACGGAAACTTTCTTAAAAACAGAACGGCACTAAAGGGTGATCACTAGCCCTAATAATCCTGAATGTTCTAAACGTAAACATTCCACTTTCGATTCAATATCTTAACCCATTCAATACCTTAACCCATTTTGATTTTACTATCAATAACTCAGGATAATCGCGTTAAAATGCAATGAAATTACAATACAGTAGAACCTCGTTTATGTGGCGACATTCACTAAACAACGGTGTAAAACTCTATATCAATAATTTATACGAATGTAAGTTTTCTAGAACATTATAGAATGAGATGTTTCGCGTTGCTAAGGCATTACCGAGTGTAGCGAGAATCAAATGCGTTTCTGTTTATATATTAGAGATAATGGAGCCGAATACGATAATAAAGGTAATTGTTAACAATATTTAAGATTTAAAACCCCAAAATATTGAAAAGTATTACCTAGTTCTAATTTAATAATTTAAACATAGTATTTTATGACTACTTATGCGTCCAGAGCTTACATTATAATGATTTTACTGAAATCTCTTGATGGGAGCTCATTCTAATTGATAATATATATTTTTTTAAATAAGTACATCCACTTTTTTCATTAATTCGAAACTGGTCTTTGTCGAAATAAAGCAATAAAAAAAACGTCATTATGAAATTCCACAGTGTTAAGCAAAGCCTTAAGTTTATCTAAAAAAAAAACATTGTTTGATTTCATTACTATGTTGATGCTTACTTTGTTAAAGAAAACAAAATAATATAATAATATTATTTGAAATTATATACCATGGAAATATATCTAGTAAACCAGATAAAGACAGGTATGTTTTTAAAATTATTAATTTTCAATCATGAAAAAATACAACATTTAGAAAACAGATCAATTTCTTTATTATAATATTAAAAATTTGTCTGGTTATATTTTTAAATGTGTTTTGAATTTAAAACATATGAATCATTGACCATCTCTGTAACTTTAAAAGATAAAGCCCATTTTGGTAACATGTGTGCAACATGACGGCATGATTAGGAAAGCCTCACACGTAAACCGTGAACAAAGCCGATTTGTTTTATAATATAATGGATACAAAAGCAAGTAATATCAGTGATGCAAAACGCGATGTTAATGGATATATTGACAGAAGCTGTTAAAATACTCTCTAATTAATGGATAGGAAATTCATTTGAGGTCATCGGAAATCGCCTACGTCACCGTTCCATCCAAAAATAAGGTATGAAAAATGAATTGCGCATTTAGACAAATTTATCGATTCTGCGTATTTTCTGACAGGCACAACGGCTCGTAAATATTTTACGGCTGAGATGTATCGCTTATTACGATATCAGTTTTGTAAAGTTTACGCAATATCGAATAATTGGTACAAATATTTGCTGCTGTTCCCACACGGATTGCGTCAAATGCAGACACGATCAAATAAATCTTTATATATCCGCATTAAGATTTAAAAATACATATTAATATTGGAATTGAAACTCTGTTAATTGTACCAAGAGACCACTAACCTCGTTATAATCTTATATTTACAATGATGGTTGATTTACTATTGGGTTTAATGAGATGAATTTGACCATTTTAGACTGCACTTTATTCTAGTAATTAAAAATATTAATGTAGTTAACAGAAATTTCTTGTCATTGATAGAGAAGTTCATTGAAGTATAAAAAAGTGAGAAAAATGTTAATATACAATTATAGTACAGTTGTTTTATAATAATACAAATATTAAAAATGATGCTTTTTAACTACGAGTACGAGACCGGTTTCGCTAGGCTCGCTGGCATCGACAGACTGGTGACACTATTGCAAACCGAGTCCTTATCGTAAAATGCACGCTCGTCGATTTTTCCAAATTCGAATGTGGCGACCTTTTAGTATTTTTATCATTTATCAATGCCATGATTTCCTCAGTCTACACGGTTTGTCTTTCCACTCACACTGCTTGTATACAACATTTTAACCATTCTCTTCAAGTGCATTCGCTTCATATGTCCAAACCGTGTAAGGGATTAAAAATATATATATTTAGGATGCAATCATCTGCCTTACATTTCTTTCTCGTTTAACTCTTTTAACTAACTAACTAACTAAATAACCATCACGCCGTTTCCCAGGAGGGGTAGGCAGAAAGGATGGATCGACACATCGTTCTATCCTGGCATAATTCTCGCGTCTCTTCTACATTCACACATCGTGACATGCACGCTCATCGATTGTTCCTATTTCTAACATGGCCGCCTTTCAGTAATTGATAAGTTTGGTCATGCTATGTCTTTCTTGGCCTTTCTCGACTTCTTTTTCCATTCACACTAAAGTTTATATCTTTTAACCACTCTTTCCATATGTCCAAACCATCTTAGTGGCCCTTTCTTAATTTTAATTATCACGCATTCATCTACGTTACATACCTTTCTTACTTCATCAATAGATATTCTATCACGCATTGTTTTTCTGCACATTCTTCTTAGTGACCTCATGTCTACGGCATTTATTCTATTTTCATCCTTCTTCTGCCTACTCCAAGCTTCAACCTACCTTCCGTAGAACTCCATTGTGCACTGCCATCTTTGCTTCAATCTATATATTTATATTTGCGGTAATGACTTTGAGTGCACCATTTATTTTGTTTCCAGCTCCAACACTTTTTCCGATATCTTTCTCCATTCTTCCATCTTTTGTAAACATGCTTCCCAGATAAACAAATTCGGTAATTATTTAATTTGCTCTAATTATTCAACTATTTTCAAAATGTTAATGTTGAATGAAAAATGAAATGCGAAAAAGGGACTGGTACGGTCATGTTCAAATAATGGACACCGCCAGACTGGCGTGGAAACATCAGACCATTTGGAAATGTTTTAAAATCACATGCAGGAGATTTTAGAAACATTACCTGAACGGCATAAATAACTACCAACACTATGCTAATAAATGCAGTTACGATTGTGCTAAAGAAATAACAGCATATTTACAAAAGCATTCAAATAGCGATAAGTCCAACGATCGTGAATGGTCTACAGCATTGCACATCAAGAAGGTCCTTTCTTCAAACAATCTCAGATCGAGGCTATATTGCATTGCATAATCAACCTAATGGGACTCGTCCTCGTGGAAGACCTCCTAAAATATGGAAGGACAGCTGGGAGTCTACCTCACAGGAGGAACAACACTCTGGAGAACAGACCACATAGGTCTATAACAAGGAAGAAGAAGAAGAAAAATGCGAATTAAAAAATATCGTATTTTAATAAAATTACTGTTTTTTGTATTTTGTTGGTGTTATTGAAGGGGTTGAGGTGTGAAATTTCAATAATCTTGCGAACGCTTTCACCAAACACAAACGTTTTGGATAACGACCCTGACTATTGGTTGTAGCCTGTTGCCGGCGGATTGTATCGCCTCCACTGTCAGTCCGCTCCGAATAGGGCGCACTTGCATTATCACCAGTTCTTACTCGGGATGCTGGACACTGCCCGGCCGTGTTTTCTGTAAGAGTTAATAGACTGAATTCTGATATTAAATGAGATTACAGTACCCTCCGGCGAAAGTAGCAGCAAACCGAGTAAAGCTTTATAATACTCATCCAAAATAAATTGCAGTAAAAATTAGATCTCTAAGACATACAGTTAAACTCCCGAAAATCCGGCATCCGACTTTTCGGCATTTCAATAATCAAAAATACATGATGTGTTACTTTTTAAAGTACGAATTTTAGGGTCGCCGGGTGGTATATTTCCACTAACTAACCGAACCGAAAAAAAATATGAATTTAAAGTCTCAAATGCTGATATAAAAAAGGAATGTAGAGCGGAAGAACGTATGTATTATGAACAAAATTATGAAGGGATCGCTGCGTTGGTTCGGACATATGGAGCGCATGGATGGAAAAATGATGCTTTAGGTTTAGAATGTATAAGTTAATGATGGAAATGGAGTACGGAGTCGAGGCAGACCGAGGAAAACATGGCATGACCGAATTAATAAATTTTTAAAGGTAAATTGACTCGCTGTATGAGTGTAGAGGAAGCTAGAGAGGAGTGTCAGGATATTGTGGCGGTCTATTCTCTCTGTCTACCCTTTCGGGGAAACAGCGTGACGGTTTGTTGTTGTTGTTTTAAAACATGGATGATAAAAGTACAGCACGGGCGAAACTTGATATAAATATGAAATCTTACAATTATTGTTTTATCCAATTTAGCTGGCCTAATGTTTCTGTTCGTCTCTCTCACTATTTTCCCCACCTGTTTTTAAATGGCGCTCGGTAATCCGGCACATTCAGTTATCCGACGAAGTATACTGTATTGTTAAATAATAGCGAAGATTTTCACAGTTGGTTGAAATATGTTTTTTGGGATCTTGGGAAAATCCTTACATACTGTTTTTCTCAAACGTTGCAGTCCATCTTCAGGGAAGTAATGATAACTACCCTGAAAATGCAATGAGACTGCATATACTCTGATTATTAATCGGAAAAAAACAAGTTTTATATGAGTATAGGAATGAATTTAGAGTCTGTAACTTCTATTTGTAGACACCAAAAACACAAAAAATAAATTTCATTAAAATTAGAATTAATTTTGAATTATTTTTGAATGAGACTGCATATACCGATTAATAATCAGTATATGCATTCTCATTGCATTTTCAGGGTAGTTATCATAACTATCCTGAAGATGGAGACTGCAACGATCTCCGAAACGTCGGTCGAGAAAGACAGTATATAAGGATTTTCCCAAGATCCCAAAAAAACATATTTCTACCAACTGTGAAAATATTCGCTATTATTTAACAATACAAAAAAAGCAAGCAGCGTTCCATGGAAAGACATTTGCTCGGCGTCAGTCTCCGAGATAGAATCAGAAATGAGGAGTTTAGACGCCGAACAAAAATAACGGACACCTCCCTTTAATCAATCTTAAGTTTGCAACTATGTATTTAAATCAGTTTGTGTATAGCCCTGACGAAGCTCGTTACATAGTGAAACCGGTTGGCGCTCCGGACTCAAAATAAAGTGGTTTTGTATAACGTTTTAAAAATGTTTAATTCTAATTTTAAATATGCCAAACCAAAGTTTTAATTTCATTACATTCTAAAAATGTCTTATTATACAAAAAAATATAATATATAAAAATAATGTCGCATGAAGTAACTTAGTTAGGTAATACGAGTATATGGGACAGCCCGCTAAATACAGTGCACGACTTTATGATTTCTTATAAAGCAGGTACCTTTATAAAATAATTTAATCGGGTATGACTGAAGGTAAAAAGGTGTGATGTAAAAAGTTATCAAAGTAGATTCCTTTCTTAGTAAGTAGGTAATCACTCACACAGAAATATCAGTAGAAAAACTAATATTTCTAACACGAGTGTCATCATGAGCCACGGTAAAATACATTTTTTCTATTAGTTTTATAATATATTATATATACAGCGTGACATATACTGCTTACCAGGGTATTATATGTATATAAAGGATATTAAATACTTCGGAATTTTATAATAGACATTTGATAATGCCCCTTGCAACCCACGCTAATCTCTAAAAACATAACGAGAACTTAAGTTTACCAAAATATTAAATTATTAATACGAATGAAAACGTCTGTGTTCTAGAAATTTTATTATATTTTATGAGAATGACATGTTTTGCATTATCAAATCTTCAAATAACATTCGATAATGCCTTAGACAGACGAAACATGTCTTAAAATATATTATAATACAACTTAAATTGTTAAATTAAATAACTTTGTTTTTACGGTTTGAAAAATCAGCATAATTAGACATTTTATATATTATTGTAACACCTGATGATGTTAACATAGGTTGATGATACAGCTGTCGCGTATAATAAAATACAATTGTGATACAAAAAACAAAAGTTATTTAATTTAACAGTTTAAAATGTTAAGGTATCATAGTGTTTCGGCCAAAACAATGGACTATTTAATAATACAACTTCTATAAAACAGACAATTTCGTTAGTATTAATTATTTAATATGGAGTTTTACATCATTGTTCGAGAAACAATTAATAATTAAATTATGGAATGTTCATAAAAGATATCTTTTAAAATCATGACACAAGTTAACATACTACTACCATCAGAATAAGATTTAAAAAAAGAAGTTAATAAATTTTATAAGTAGAAGAAGGGTAACGACTCTCAAGTAAAAAAACATACAAAGTTAAAATTGCATTTAGATTCCAAACAAAAGAATATCAAAGATATAAACAACTTTCAAACAAAACAATTTAACTCTTAGCTCACTAAACCAGGATTCTAATTTCACACATTCTAAAAACGCTCTCATGCGTGACTTTCTGGCATTAGATATTAAAGATCCAAGTCCTGCGTGAAGCTAATGTCATATTTACTCTTATCAAAGGCGTATTCAAGTCGAAAATAATGAAAACATATAAGTGTTAAAACTATACAAATAACTTGTCAGAAACGAAAACTATAACATGACTATCAAAGGCTGTGAAACGAGTCCATTTTAAAACTGTGAGAATGATTTTCAAATTGGAAAAACACTATAATTTTATCACTCTTGTTTTACTACAATAAGATACCTGTAATACGCCTAAGAGTGTGCTGTGATCCCAATAATAATCAAAATGATCTAATTATCATAAAAAAATATTTTAAATATTAAAAAGACGACCATTTCACATTAACCTCATATTTATAAGATGTATAAAAAAATTACATAGAAAAAGACATATACGAATCAATAGCAAAAACTTGTAGCTTCCCTTAGCTTATAATCCAACGCAATTGTCAAGTTTTAATAATAACCTTATAAGGCGGAACACATGGATCGTTTAAAACGTGATTTTAGCATTTCTGATTTAATTAAAGAGATAAAAAAAATAAGACGTCTTAAAGTATACGTCTACGAGAAAAATATCGCCTGCTGCATCTAATTTTGAAGGGAAAAATAGAGGGCCGCAGGGGGGCAGGGAGAAGGCAGATCTCTTGGCTGCGCAATGTGAGGGAATGGACGGGAATCGAAACTGTGGAGGAGCGATTCCAGACAGCGCAGGATAGGGAATAGTTTACCAGAGTGATCGCCAACGTCGGGGGGACCTGACAGGGCACTTTAAGAAGAATAAAATATACGTAATGAATTCTGGTTTATGTCTTGTTTCATTCAACAAGCAATTAGTTTATCTAGTACCTTGGAAAGAAATGTGAAGTTACTTACTAACCATCACCTAGTCTCCCCGGAGGATGAATAAACAGAAATAATGTATCGCCACATTGTTTTGTTCAGACATACTTCCCTCCTTACGCGTAAGTAACGTAATTGATAAGAAATCGTTAATTGTTTTTTTTTAAATAAATAAGATTCATTGGTATGAAATGGAGACAGACAAAAAAACAGACAAATATCGTGAAATTAACAATATTACGCTTGAGTTCAGGAAATATTTATACAATAATGAAAATATTTTTTTTATGTATTATAAAAAATCTTTTTAAATGTGTATTTATTTAAAATAAACTGATGTTTGTGTCTTCGACCGGTTATTTATATATTATTTTCTGCTATTGACTTGTTCAAAAACATACACATGCAACTGAAGAAGTCCGAATTTACAAAACCTGCGTCAGACCGATAAAGACATGTGGCATTGAAACGAGAGCTGACACAGTTCGCACTATATCACTACTCAGAACTACAGAGATGAAAACCATGAAAAAAATAGCAGGCAGGAAGACACAGAATAAAAAACACGACCATCAGAGAGATGTGTAATATCCAGGATGTTGTCAGATGAGGGAGACAGAGAAATTGCAGGGTCCATGTGGAGTGAATGGACACCTGAAGATTACTACACCTTGCCTAACATAGTAAACCAGAGGGAAGAAGGATGTCTGGAAGATTCTCCAAGAGATGGAGAGACAGCTAGGTATCCACATCGCAAGAGGCAGCAAACTCTACAAAAACAGACCCTAACGGCCTTCAAACAGTATAAGAATAATAATTATATTTATAATATAATATATAAAGAGCTTTTAAGTGCAATCTACTTATTAGTTGTTAATGTTTATTTGATAAATAAACTTAATAACTAACTAACCATCACGCCGTCTCCCCGAAGGGGTAGGCAGAAATAATGGACTGAAACATTTTTCTTTCCTGACATATTTCTCTCGCATCGTCAACGTTCATACATCGTGTCATGCACGTGCGTCGATTTCTCTGACTCCTCACGTGGCCGACATTCAATATTTGATCGTGCCCCGTTTTTCTTGGTTTTCTTCTATTTCTAGTTCCATTTACATCGTTGACATATTTTTTACCATTCTTTCTTCATTCATTCTTTCCATGTGTCCAAACTATCTTCATGATCCTTTCATTATTTTGTTCATAACACCATCATTCGCACCGCTTTCACTTTTTATATTTTCATTCGACACTCTATCATACCCAGAGTATTCATACATTCGTCTAAGAGATCTCATTTCTACTTCATTTATTCTACTTTTATCCTTCGTTTGCCAGTTCCATGCTTCGCTTCCATACATATTTGATAAATATGTATGAGAAAAGTAGGCATGATATCAATTTATATATCTGCTCCCGTTTTCTTTAGTGGCTATGAAAGAAACCGATATCACCAATAAGTTTGCACGATATTCCAAAACCATTAAGCAATATTGTGAACTGGGAGAATAATATCCCAAGCTCCTAGCAGTAACCTTATCGACAAGGAAACTAGCATCGGGAAGGTAATTAAAATGTTCGAAACAAAATGCTAAATGAGGAAGTATTTCTTATGATTATTTAGTGCAAGCGGAGATTACTTTTTTGCACTTGTTCTTGAACTGTGGAGGAGAGGTGACCAATACGATGGGGCCTCGGATATGCGGTAGTAGAATTCTCTCACGCCCGGTGTAGATATTGTGGACGATAGCGGAGCGCCGCACGGTTGCAACTGTTTATTTATGCAAATGGCGTCGACTGCGTTTTCTATATTTTCAAATTTAGAATGCGCCGGCCCGCCAGCGGGAAGCAGGGGTACTTACTGGACGAAGCGTCTAAAAAATAAACTGACTATTAAAATGTATGCGGGCTAACAGGTGAATATTTAAAATTAATGGATAAAATTGTTTTCTTGGAGTTTTATTGCAGTTTTGCCTTGCTAGGGTATTATTAAACGAAAATGATTAATTTTAATTATTTAAAACATTTAATAAGTCTACTTACTCCATTACTCTAGCAAAGACGAAACATTCCAACAAAATATAACCAAAATTTTGACACATCAACAATATACAATTTCAAATCAATCAAATATTGAATGTCGGACACGTGAGGAGTCGGAGAAATCGACGTGCGTGCATGACAAGATGTATGAATGTAGAGGAAGCGAGAGAAGTATGTCAGGACAGAACAGTGTGGCGTTCCATTCTTTCTGCCTACCCCTCCGGGGAGACGGCGTGATGGTTAGTTAGTTAATATGGAGTTTAACACCAGAGAGGATAGACTGCCATACTGCTCTGTTCTGACGTACCTCTCTAGATTCCTCTACATTCGTACATCGTAATAGGCATGCTCGTCGACTTCGAATGTGGTAGCCTTATAGTATAATTAATTTGGTTATGCCATGTTTTCTTTGGTCTTTCACGGCTTCTCTTTCCACTCACACTGCTTGTAAACGACATTTTGACCATTATTCTCTTCTTTATTCGTTCCATACGTCCAAACCATCTCAGGGATCCATTTTAAATTTTACTTATGATGCAACAATCTTCTTTACATTTCTTCCTTATTTCATCGTACGGTATCTTATACATAATGTTTTCCTGTACATTCTTTTCAGTAATATTATTTCTACGACATTTATCGTACTTCATCCTTCTTTTGCCAGCTCCAAGTTAACTTCCATTAATAAGAGTTGGCACTAGAACTTCACTATGTACTGCAATATTTGCTTCATCGAATATATTTATATGTGCAGTGATGATTTTGAGTTATGGTTTATTGTTGTTTAAAAGTTACAAAATAAATGCATTCTTAGTAATATTATTACTATTATTATTTTGTTGAATCGCTCTTTACATCATGACAGCATGAGTCAAATATATGTAAAGGGTTTAATAGCTATCATAGTGATTCTCGTGACACGTGATAGGAAGCTAAGCTATCGCCATTTAATGTCACGTGAATTCTACACCAGACCAAATATAGTGTGACAATCACGCTGCCCTCGCCGGGAATCGAATCTGGAACCTTCGGGGTGGCAGTCAATGGACTTACAACTCGGCCACGAAGGTCGTGTATGCTATTTATCCATAGAAGCTTGAAGAAAAATAATGTTTTAATTTTCTTAAACTTCTACTTACGAAATAACAAACGGTTTCCATTTGACATAATATTTGTTAACTCTTTATAATCTACTGGATGCGTCACATTTGTTAAGAAATTCAATTAATTATACCGAAACAAAACAACGGATTACGGCCATTTTGTTTATGACATAACCTATAAATAAGGTGCAGGTAAAAGTGACATAACATGAATTGTGTAAATATCTAAAATCTCGGAGGAAATGAGTTCGGATTGTGTGGTTTTGATTGATTTCGCGTGTGAAAGGGAAAGCGTATTAAGGTACGATTATTCAGGTAGGCCTACATGATTAAAGGACAGGATGGAAGTGAGAGGGGACGACTCCCACTCGTGTTGTCACTTTCAGCCACTATCGGCCATCTTGTGGGTTATGACGAACTTCACGTGGGAGTGCACGAGAAGATTAGAAACGAAAGTAAAGCCGTAATGTATTATATTATAAACTTGTAGCGGGAATCGAAATAACCTAACATTTATAGCACAGTGTTATTTAGGACTAGGCCTCCTTCACAACTGTCCTCCACTGACTTCTGTCTTTGACCATGTCTCTCCATTTCCCAGCTCCTTCCATTTTCTCCTAAGGGGACGTCCAACTCTACGGAATCCTGTACGCGGTCTCCACTCCAGAACCCGTCTTCGCCATCGGCTGTCGGTTCTCCGACAGATATGGCCAGCCCACCGCCACTTCAGCCTTGGTCACCTTGTTTGTTGTCGAATAAATTCGTTTCTAAATCTATCCCTTAAGGTTATTCCAAGCATGGCTCTTTCCATGGCGCGCTGGGCAACCTTGAACCTGTAGACTAGACCTTTTGCCAATGTCCACGTCTCGGCTCCGTACGTCATGACTGGCAAAACGCACTGGTTGAAGACTTGTCTTGAGGCATTGTGGTATTTTGGAAATGAGAACATGACGTAATTTTCCAAAGGCCGCCCAACCCAACTGAATTCTTCGGTCGGCTTCTTTCTCGAAATTGTTTCGTCCTAATTGTATGATTTGGCCAAGATATGTGTACTCTTGTACCACTTCGAGAGCCGACCCATCGACGGTTACTGATCTCGGGATAATATGTTCATTATACCTACATGACTTTCATCTTGTCCAAATTCATCCCGAGACCCACTCGTCTGGATGCAGTGTTCAGTTCATCTAGCATGCTTTCTCCTTAATTTTCAGTGTTGGAAATCGTTTCTCGGGTATTTTGACATCGTAGCTCTGTCCCAACTTTTCTTCGATTTGCTCCTTCAGAATATATTTATGTTATAAAAAAAAATCGTTTTTAGATACCATTCAAACTCTCTTCTTCTCCAGTCTCAATCTATAGATTGGTTTGCAGCAAGGCGATCTATTTTTTTTTCCACTCCGTTTGGTCCTCGGCAACTCTCTTCAACTCCGCATAGGAGGTGCAGCCAAAATCTTGGCAAATGTGGAAAAAGTACTCCTGGCGAGGTCGTTCTCTTCCAATCGATTCATGCCATTTGTGGTATTAAAACTCAAAAAACACACATACAAAAATAAATTCAATTTTCAACTACGAACAGTAAATTAAAATAATGACGCACAAAAGAAACAAATCATAAACTAATTTGAAAGTTTGTGGTACCTACTCGCATACGAATTATTTGTAAACGCAAGTACGTACCCACTTAATTATAAAGTACAAATAGAATTATTTTTTGCCGGAAATACAATCATGAATGGTAATGGCAATCTTATTGGTCGTCAAAAGAAAATCAAATGTAATTGGCAATGCGTTATTCAAATCGATATTTAAATGGCAACACTAGTACTCATCACAAGTCCGAATGATTGTCGATGATTCGTTCTTTATTCAAATCAACATATTATATTATAAAAAATGTTTCATTCGCTCAAGTATCTAATCGGGATGGGGTTCCTTGGGGAGATGAAATTAACGAATAAAAACATGATGTACTGACAATTTCATGTAGAATAAAGGCCGTGCCACACTGTTTGAAACAAGCTCTCACAAGGGTGACCTTGGTGGAATGTGGAGCCCCACATGTGGAATGCGTGTTTCTAACAGTTTACAACACGCATACTATGCGCGTCCGTCCACAAAGGTTGTTGAAGGTCAAACGAATTTTGGTTTCAAACAAGTGTCTACACAGTTTTAAACCGCCGGTGGAGACCGATGCGGAGAGCTTGTTTAAAACAGTGTGGCACGGCTTTAAGTGAAAATTCTAAAAATTTTGGATAACAATCCTTCTAATCCTTCTGAAAAATATCAACCTTGAATAGGTTTCATGATATTACACACCGGGTGGTGGTCTGGGGATAGAACGCTTGGCTCCTGATCCAGGGGACTTGGGTTCGAGCCCGGACACGACCAGATTCCTTCTTCATAATAATTAGCTATTTATTGTAAAAATTAATTCTAATATCATTGATTTTTAGAATTTTGAGTTCATTTTTGTTGACATCCAACGTAGATATTATACCTAACATCGGTAGAACTTTATACGGTATAAAAATTCCAGTTTATATCGTTTTCTCGATGACGACCTTTGAAACTTGTGAGGAAAAAGTAAAAATAACAACGACAAAAAAAGATTACGCCGAAGAGAGAATGGACCGTCACACTACTCTAGCCTGACACACCTCTCTAGCTTCCACCACATTCATACAACGAGTCATACACGCACGTCGATTCTTCTGACTCTTACATGACCAACCCTTAAAATTTGTTGATTTTCTTTGACACTTTCAGATATGTTTTGTTTATTAAATGTTCCGTTAATTTGTATTTTATATATTGAGATTATATAGAGTGTGAATAATGCCTACCTAGAACGGGTTACCCCAGTTTGGAGGCATTAAAACCATGCATTATGGTAAATAATCAATAAATAAATATCAAAGCATTTATTCACTAGTGGATGCATAATTTGTTAATACTCGTAGTCACATGTATTTTGTGAGAAGATGTAGCGTTCGTGATTGGTTTATTCGAAAGATGTAAATCTTGTAGCGAAACTAACACGGTCGATTGTTCCAAGCGAGGGTTAGGAAAGAGTTGAACAAGGTTGACTGACCGATAGAGTAATGCGAATCAAACATAGACCCGAGATCGCGAATCCCCGGGGTTCTTTCTACAAGTACTGGCGCACAATAAAGTTTAATTTATTATTTATTGTTACTAATCAAGTACGATGACCCATTAGTGCTTCACAGCGACGGGAGACCGGTGAAGATCAAAATCGAGATGTAACGGAAGATTGGATGAAAAAAAATGCGTGAAACTGTAATTAGTCAGAGAAGATTTTTTTCAAGTCCCAAAAGGGGCCTTCAGTTATAATGAATCAGAAAAAACAGTCTAAGTAGTTAAATAGATACAATTACATAACATTAGCGTGAATGGTGCAAATTTGGAGCAAGTAGATGAGTTCGTGAATTTAGGTAGTATGTTTACAAGAGATGGGCGAGAGGAGAGGATTATTGAATGGAGGGTTGGGGCAGGCAATAAAGTGAATGGTGCACATAAAGTTGTCATCGCCAACAAAAACCTATCCAAAAAATCTAGAATGGCAGTGCACAATGGTGTTCTTCTACCGACCCTTATGTATGGAAGCGAAGAATGGAAATGGCATAAGGAGGATGAAAGTAGAATAAATGCAGAAGAAATTAGATCTCTTAGACGCATGTGTAAATACTCTGTGATAGAGTGTCGAATGAAAATATAAGAAGTAAATGCGGTACGAATGATGGTGTTATGAACAAAATAATGAAAGGATCATTAAGATGGTTTGGACATATGGAAAGAATGGTATAAAAGTTACATGTTAACGATGTAAATGGAACCCGAAATAGAGGAAGACCGAGGAAAACGTGACACGATCAAATAAATCAAATATTGAATGTCGGCCATGTGAGGAGTCAGGAAAGAAAAGTGTGGCAGTCCATTCTTTCTGCCTACCCCTTCGAGGAGACGGTGTGATAGTTAGTTAGTTAGAAAGGACGTGTGTAGTCTGAAACCTGTTCGTGAAAAGTGCAAAAACATGTTGTGAAAATAAAATGTTTTTCAAAAGTTATCGTAAAAGAAAACTATTTCAATACATAATCATATGGGTTAAGAAAACATTTTAACCCGTGTTTATCAATAAACCCGGGTTAGTATCGGGTTACCCAGAACACTTGTTCCGATTTCCGGTAGTAAAATGGTCCATCCGCAGGAACTAAGACGGCGAGACCACACAGGAACCGGCGGAGAACAATGGAGATATAAATACTCGATCTGAAAAGTAGCGAAACGGACGCGGACAGCCGAAACAGACGTCGGATCAAAACCTTTCACTGCAAGACAGTGGATTGATTTACCGGAGAAAGCTTGTGTCATGCTTCATATTTATGTTAAGTGTGAACTTTACGACGAAATATTAATAGATAATATTATAGATACAATGTAAACATTAATCCTTCTTTGGCAGGCGTGAAACTTCACTGAACACACTCGAGTCGGGAAGGGTATTATTATAATACCTTCTACGCTGACTGGTGGATAACGTCGGGGAAGGTATTTTTACCTTCTATATTTTGTTATTTTATTTTATATCGTTGTATTTTATATAATTTGTTTTAGATGTATTTTGTGGATGTTGGATGATCGAAGTGTACGCGGGAGATGCCTATTGGTGGCGATGAGGTTGGCAACCCATCACACCGCGTGTTCCGCGGGGCGAAATGAGAAGGATGGAGTGCCGCATCGGTTTAAGTGTGACAGTCCATTCTTTCTGCCTACCCTTTCGGGGAGACGGCGTGATGGTGAGTTAGTTAGTTATATAAGATGATTTAACTTCTTCTTTCCCTTCGCCTCTTTCCGTTACTCGGGATCGCCTTTTTTTATCATTTTCTGTCAAGTATTTCTTTGGTATGCAAATTCCTCCTTGAGACCCAAGGTTTTCACGTTTCTCTGCACATTCGTCAGTCAGATGGTTTGATATCTTTCTCTCCCTCACTTCTATGGGATGACAAAACGCGTTCGATATTTTCGAATTGGAGTGCGGGAACGTATGTAATATTTATTTTCAACATCACTAAATTATTATTATTTATTCTATCGACATCTTCTACTAACTTATTTTTCAAACGTTTTGTCAACTTGATTAAAAAAAAAACAGAAAATATAAGTATTTTAAAACTATACCATATCTTCATACAACTGCATAAATCAGTTTGTATTTTATGAATGGGCGATTGTTTTTATAAATGACATCTTATTAAAAACTATAAGTGAAAACTTTGATGTTACTAAAACAGATTTTACTATCACACATACAGTACATCGCTGCGCCTTGAGCGTAGTTGGTGCGATAATCAAAATGTAAAATGCCGGTCTCGCGGTGTGTCTTTTACGAATTAATGGGTATTAAGAGTCAACTACGCTCAAGCATTTTATGCATCTCCTGGACTGACATGGTCTGCAACACAAACGTTCTCCATAGAACCAGAGTTGACAGAGAGTTGCTGACCAACATCAAAGTCCGTAAGGTGTCGTACTTGGGCCATGTTCTGAGAGGCGAAAAATACAAACTGTTAGATCTGATCTTAACCACCCTACATTTGGGTTATTTTCCGAGAAACGAAAAGATAGCGCAGAATGGTACAGTCACAGTGAACGTATCACGTACGTTCAAATACGTAGGGTGGTTAAAGGGTAAGATTGAGGGTTGACGAGGTGTTCGAAGAAGGCAGGTTTCCTGGCTGAGGAACATCCGAAAGTGGACAGGGTTATGGACCGTGGAGGAGCTGTTCCGAGCTGCCCAGGACAGGGAGGTCTACTCAAGGATAATAGTCAACGTTGGGGAGACCTGACAGGACACAGAAAGAAGAAGAAGAGTCAACTTGTTTAGAAGTTCGGGGTTTAGAATATATAGAAGTGTAGGATTTCAAGGATCAACATCATGCCATGATGATCATGAATAAACAATTACCAATACAACATTACAATAAACTATTTATCTTTAATAATATGGGATTCGAAATTAAATTTAAAAATCGAAGAGAGTTTGAATTTAGCTTCCTTCGTTTTCATGTCTTGCTTGCTGTTATATGATGAAAAAACATCTGCTTTTCTGATCGAAAATCTTATATATTACAGCTTATACGTGACGTTAAAATACAGATACGCCTGTCGTAATTGAGTTAGAAGCCAAATTATGGTTTTACTTTTAATATTTGATAAATAATATAAGTAGAACAAAACTTTCGGTCTCTTGAAATTCGTGCGTCCAATGTCCATTCCGTCTACGAGCGAGTAACGATTAATAACGAATAAAAAAAACACTGCCAAACTATAAAAAAAACAGTAACGGCTTGTAATTTTAAACTAATAATATATAGTATAGAAGATAACCTTTGAACTATAATAATAATTCGCTAAATAAGATAAAAACAAATATGGTATATCAATCTTATAAAAAAAAATTAGTGAACGGTTTCTTGAACAATGACGTGAAATTCCATATTTTATGGTTAATATGAATGAAGACGTATGTTTTCTAGAAGTTTAATTACAATTTATCTTCTTAGCCTTAGCCTCCAATATTTTTCGCCTCCAACTTCTCCTGTCCTCCGCTTCGACCCTCCAATCTGACACTCTTAACAATCTTGCTCCATCTCTCCCAACTTCATCCTCCCATCGCAGCCTTGGTCGTCCAATTGGTCTTCTACCACCTGGGTGCCACTCCAGCAATCTTTTTGGGGTTCGCAATGACGGCATCCTCTGCACGTGACCGGCCCATCTCATTCTATTCAGTCTGACCTGTGTGGAGAGACTGGGAGCTTTGTAAATATGTTTATTTGTAATTACAATTTATATGAAAGACAATTAAATCACTGATGTTGAATAATTTCTTCAATAATATTTTAAAGTTCTTGCTGGTGTCGGTTTGTTTGAAGTGCCTAATTACTGCTTATTAAAAAAAACGGTAAATTCGTAGAACATAAGTTAAATAGACAATATGTGCACCATCTAAAATGAACATTTTGTGTTAAAATATTTTTATTTTGTTATTTTATTTTATATCATTGTATTTTATATTATTTGTTTTAAATTTATTTTGTGGAAGTTGGATGATCGTAGTGTGCACGGGAGATGCCTATTGGTGGCGATGAGGTTCGCAACCCATCACACCGCGTCTCCCGCGGGGGCGAATAGAGGAGGATGGAGTGCTGCATCGGTTAAAGTGTGACAGTCCATTCTTTCTGCATACCCTTTCGGGGAGACGGTGTGATGGTTAGTTAGTTATTTAGTTATGTTTATTCTAAAATAATTTAAAGAATCTCAAATAAGACGAAAACAAATATATCATTCTTATAAAGATTATTCATGAATTAAAACACTGTTTCTTGAACAATTATGTAAAACTCCTTATTAAATAATTTAAAAAAAAATCTTCTCTTTTCTAAACGTTTCATTATATTTTACGTGAATGATAATTAAAACCTTATTTTTCCACTTTCCAGTTTATTTTTCTCGACATGTTTCAAAGTTTTATACCTTCGTCATTCTGTCTTCTATTTTCGATCTTAGAAAAGTTCACGCATCGCCTCTGAGGAACAGGTTATACATACAATCATCTCGAGAATATGTTTGTAAATGATCATTTAATTAACAATTGCGGAAAAACTCGTTAATATTGTGAATCAACAATACTAAAGCTTTTTTCTTGTCTAAGATGCTGAAGTCCACGTTCAGATACAAATAAATAAAAAATTCACATACCTAAAAAATACTAATTGTTGGCAAATTAGCATGGATATATTCCAGATAATTATTTACTTTTTGGTACGAATGACTGTTTTTTTTACTACATATATATTTGCAATGACAAAATACAAAATGCTCATGGCTGTTGTTGACTTTTTTTGGAAAAATTAACTAACTAACTAACTAACCATCACGCCGTCTCCCCGAAAGGGTAGGCAGAAAGAATGGACTGTCACACTTTAACCGATGCGGCACTCCATCCTTCTCTTTTCGCCCCGCGGGAGACGCGGTGTGATGGGTTGCGAACCTCATCGCCACCAATAGGCATCTTCCGAAAAATTATATTTATGGAAAACATGATTAAAGATTTTTTACGTAAAAATTAACAACCTAACCATCACGCCGTCTCCTGAAGGTATAAGCAGTAAGAATGGACCGCCACACTGTTCTTTCCTGAACATACCTCTTTTGCTTCCTCAACATTCATACATCGTGTCATGCACGCAAGTCGATTTCTCCGACTCCTCGCTAGGGCGACATTCATACACATTTTATTTATTTGATCGTGCCACGTTTTCATCGCTTTCACTTTTATGTATAACATTATGTTATATTCTATTAAAGATATAACTATAAAACTTAATTGGACCGAAAGAAAATAATTCCCACTCGATAGTATAATAATATCTAAGTTCATATTCATAGACACTATTAGTATAGGTACCCACAAAAATATCTTATAAATATAATGAACATATTTCTCGAAAGAATGAAAATAAAAATTATACAGAAGAAGTTCTTTATATTATATATAATTTAATGGTTTATATGTTTGTACTTCACCATAGCACATCTTTTTTCAATTCATAATTTTTTTCATCTTGTTTCGAAGGTTTTACACTCTCATCATCGGGGGATCGATATAAGCTTAATTTACATCTCAAGGAAACAGGTCGAGAAAAATAAACATAAAACCGAAAAATAGGGTTTTAATTCATAAATAAATCGTCGTTCTGCTTTAAATTTACCAAAAAAGTATACCTATACTAAATAAAAAACAGAAAAACATGCGCTTTTTTTATATAATAAGATTGTTAAAATTGATTAATACTAATTTTTAAACATAACAAAAACATATACTATAATCTGTTTGGAAGAGTAAACATGTTTGATAGTATAAGTCATATGATTTGTGTGAATTTCACGTCGAAATAAGGAAGAAATGTAAGGCTGAAGATTGATCATAAAAAAAAATAGATCCCTGAGATGGTTTCAACATATGGAACGAATGGACGAGAGAAGAATGGTTAAAATGTTGCATAAAAGCAGTGTGAGCTGAAAGAGAACCAGTGAAAGACCAAGGAATGCATGGCACGACCAAATTAATCAAATATTAAAAGGTGGCCACGAAAGGCGGAAAAATCGACAAGAGTGAATGTTACGATGTATAAATGTATTGCACAAGAATCTGGAGAGGCATGTGAAGATAGAGCAGTATAGCGGTCCATCCTCTATGCCTACTCCTCTGGGGAAACGGTGTGATGGTTAGTTAGTTCACTTCACTTCACTTAGACAGCTGTTGTCGTCCACTGCTGGACATAGGCCTCCTTCATACTTCTCTACGTATTCCTATCTTGTGCCTTTTGCATCCAATCGCCAGCAATACTTCTAACGTCATCGGACCATCGTGTGGTGGGTCTCCCTCTGTTTCGTTTGTCCTCGCGAGGTCTCCACTCTAACATCCTTCTGGTCCATCTATCGTCTACCAATCTGGCAACATGTCCCGCAAATTATCATTTAAGCTTCGCTACCCTTGCGACAACATCTGTTACTCCCGACCTTCTACGTATTTCAGCATTTCTTATCCGTTCTGAGAGTCTAACGTGTAGCATGGCTCTTTCGTGTTTCCTCTGTGCTACACGGAGTCTCCTTATGGTCGACTTGGTGAGGGTTAGCGTTTCCGCTCCATATGTCGGTACTGGAAGTTAGTTAGTTATTAGTTACAAAATTAATTAAAAAAATGAACATAAACAAGTCCGATTAGAACAACGGCAATTTTGTAATCAGCGCAGAATCACGGCATTTTTTAACTTGCTGGAACGCTAATCATAATCGGACGAATTGAGGCATCGTGAGAGGAGAAAAAACTTTATAAAAACACTAAAATACAGACCTATTGGCAGTACTTCCGATGGAGTCGTTTGATATGAAACTAAGACGACTACTCGTATCGTTTGAATCGTGAACGATTTAAGTAGATGAAAAAACTATCGGCAGATCGCGAAAGGAGTTTACTGTATGACCTTATTTAGAGGATACTGTGTTATTACTAATATGAACGTACATTCATACGTGTTGCCAAACGGATATGTATAGACAGATGCCAAAATTAATGTATTGAATTAGAAAGTACATTTTCCAAAGACATAATACACAAAAAAAGTTTTCTTTTTATTTGTACGATTGACAAGCCTTTAAACAACGCCATTATGATATTGCCTTAATAAGTCGAAATATGGTAATCGTCAAATTTAAAATAAAACTCGTTGGAAATGTGAGCGTAAGATTGTTTAATATTATAAGTTTATACAATATTAGAACACACTAAAATATATATACTATAATATTTAATTTCTGCTATATTTGCCTACTCTTTGTGTTGTGGATTCAAAATTGAATAAATATAACTGCACTTAATACTTTATGACACTTTTCATAGACATGTTTCGGTTGTGACATTGATCTGTGAAAAGTGTTGTAAAAATGCTGCGTGCAGTTATATTTATTCAAATATAATTTTTCATTTTACATGAAATGTCTAATTAGATAATCCATTGTTTTGGCGGAAACAATTAGATATTTTAACATTATTCACCGTAAAAAACACTGTATTGATATCAAAAATTGATTTTATTTTTTTATAAAATCGTTTATTGTAACACCTGATGATGATAAAATCGGTAACCGAAACAGCTGTCGCGGCAATTTTATAAAAAAACTCAATTTTTGATATTAATACAGTGTTTTTAATTTAACAATGAATAAATGTTTAATGCAACGTTTTCTATCATAGAAGATTCAATAAACTTCATGTGGAATTTTAAGGTGAATCTATAATAAGGGAAACTACCTATGTAAAATTTTACAAAACTTTTAATTAAAAAAAAATATGACGTGAGAATAAAACGATTTTTTATATTTTACTCCATACTTTTGACTTTATAAAATTTTCTCTCCCGATTTCATTATTAACTATGTATGATTTCTTATTCAAAAAATATTTTTCTGGAAACGCAGAAAATAAATACGTTGTCCGTCTGGACCTCGTGAGAAGCAATATATTATCGCACATAAATTATTTTAATTCGAGCATTTACGAGTCATTTTTTTCGACAACGATGATCATTGTTAGTCATGGTTTTGCGAATAAATATGTAAATTGTTTTACACCGTAAGTGATCAAAGAGTCATTTGTTGTTTATTAATATGCGTTATACCAGTCTTTAATGCAACACATTGTTAATGAAATTACGTCACATCAGCTTACCTGCTTGGGAAACCGACGCAAGCACTTATTCTCGTTACATCTGTACATTGTCTACTAATAACCGTTGTTTGTAACATAATCAGATTGCATTCTGGTTAACGGAGAAACGAAAGTGCCAGATGACATTTAGTGGATCAACTCCGAGATGCACTTTCATAAGCGGTCCAAAAAACCGTAAATCTTCTATCGGCCGCAAATGTCACGGGATATTGAAAATATGGGCGTTACGTGGTTGTTATTATATAACGACTTATTATTTACGATCGAAAACAATCGATTCAGCACCGTTTTGTTGGATCATTTGAACATGTTTATGAAGAAAACAGCCTATTCAGAAACGAGTATGCTAAATGCAAGTTAGCAACTTATATTTTGCAGAAAACGATTGAAATGTTTATCACAACTCCATGATACATATTTGCAAAAAATCGAATACAAAATACATAATTAAACAAAAACAATAATTATTGTAAACCTATATGGTCTGTTCTCCAGAGTGTTGCTCCTCCTAAGAGGTAGATTGCCAGCTGCCCTTCCATCTTTTAGGCGGTCCTCCACGAGGACGAGTCCCATGAGGCTGATTATGCAATGCAATATGGGGAGTCTAGTGGTGTCCATTCTTTGAACATGACCGTACCAGTTCCTTTTTCGCTGTTTGCTCCAACTTATAATATCCCCAACCTCACATATCTTTCTTATTCTGGTGTTTCTCACGCGATCTCTCAGTGTCTTGCTTGCTATCGTCCTCAGAGTCTCTTTATTTCGGAAGTCTTCAAAAAATTTTTGGTCCTTAGTGTGTCTGCCCTTTATATAATAATTATACACACTTTAATATTAACAACAAATTAATGTGTTGTGAACAATATAATGAGAGCATCATTAATATGACTTAGACACATGGAAATAATGAATTAAGAAAGAATGGTAAAAAGTATATGTTAACGATGTAACTGGAACTAGAAATAGAGGAGGATCGAGGAAAACGTGGCACGATCAAATAAATCAAATATTGAATGTCGCTCACGTGAGAAGACAGAGAAATCAACGTACGTGCATGACACGATGTACGAATGTTGAGAAATAGAGAGAAGTACGTCAGGAAAGAAAAGTGTGGTAGTCCATTATTTCTGCCAACACCTGCAACAGTGCACAATGGTATTCTTGTGCCGACTCTTATGTATGGAAATGAAGCATGGAACTGGCAAAGAAGGATGAAAGTAGAATAAAATCAGTAGAAATGAGATCTCTAAGACGAATGTGTGATAAATCTGTATGTGATAGTGTCAAATGCAAATATAAAAAGTAAATAAGGTGCAAATTAAGAGTCATATGAACAAAATAATTAAAGGGTCGATAAGATGGTTTGGAAACATAGAAACAATAAATTAAGAAATAATGGTAAAAAAAGTATATTTTAACGATGTTAACGGTACTAGAAATAGAGGAAGATTGAGGAAAACCTGGTACGATTAAATCAATCAAATATTAAATGTCGGTTACGTAAGGAGTCGGAGAAATCGACGTGCGTGCATGACACGAGATATGAATGTAGAAGCGAGAGAAGTATGTCAGGACAGAACAATGTGGCGGTTTATTCTTTCTGTTCCTCCGGGGATACGGCGTGATGGTTAATTAGTTTCTATATGGTAAGTGCGTGGCCGTTTGAAAAGAGCTTGTACGAGGATATTGAATTACTGATTTGTTACGCAATATGTCCCAACTGTCATCCTCCTTGATGGACGATCACAGATGCACTATACACTCACGTCTGTCACACCAATGGAGAAAAATATGCCTCACGATTAAAATCGGTGTGAATTCTGTGGTTTAAACGAGTTTAGGTAGATGTGCTCATCATCATCTTAGGTTTCGGAATAATTGACGTGCGTAGGGATAGGGCTGACGAAAACATTTATCAAAACCAGTCAAATATGTATAAAATAAATCAAGGGTTTTAAACTCACTTACGAAGGGGAAGACAGAAATAATGGACTGCCACACTATTATTTTCCGACATACTTTTCTCGCTTCCTCAACATACATACATTGTGTCATGCATGCACGTCGATTTCTACGACTACTCATGTGACCGACATTCAATATTTAATTTATTTGATCGTGCTGCATTTTACTTCGTCATATTCTATTTCTAGTTCCGTTTACATCGTTAATATATATTTTTTTACCATTCTTTCCATGTGTCCAAACCATTATCTCAATTATCCTAATATTATTTTGTTCATAAAAATTTCATTTGCACTTAATTAGCTTCGTATATTTTCATTCCACACTCTAACATATACAGATTTTCTACAGATTCGTTCTAGAGATCTCATTTCTACTGTATTTAGAATAAATGCTAAATTAGAATAGTTTCATCCTTTTTTGCCAGTTCCACGCTTCACCCCCATACATAAGAGCCGGTACAAGAATAACATTGTGCACTGCCAATTTATTACAAATTTTTTGGATTGAAACTTTATTCAAAGGTTTTATTAATTACTTATTTGTTTTGTCTGAGTTAATGCTCTATGGATCAGAACGCTGGGCCAAAAGGCGACAAGAAGAACAGAGGCTATAATAGCAGAAATGAAGATGCTGAGATGGGCCGCCGGGGTTACAATGATAAAGCTAGAAATAAGCATATCATAGGTAGTCTAAAAGTCGCACCCTTAGTGGAAAAGACTAGGGAACGTTATCTGCGGTGGTAACGCCAATTTCATATGTAAGGACCTAATATATTATATATTTTTTATTATTATTATTATCTAGTTGATAAAACGGAGCATCTTCTACAGCGCCCTTGAGATGAGCAATTCATAAAAATGGCGCTTTATAATTTATCCAATTTATTATTATTATTATTATAGGGCCATGTGAGCAGGAGAGACAATGAATACATCGTTCACAAGACCCTGCAACTGGAAGATGGAAGGAGGGAACCAGGTCGGCTTGAAGGCGCTGGGACTGGACAGCCAGATGGACTTGGATCGCGAGACTTGGCGGAGCCGTACTAGGAGAGCCGATCCCAAATAACTGGAAATGGTTAGGCAAAAGAAGAAAAAAATTTGTCTGAGATAATAAAATACGACAGCTACCGGAATGTTAGGAATGTAACAGAACCGATTTCCGGGAAGCTTCAACGCAATGCATTTTTATTACCTTTTTAGATGGTTGCTTTGCATTTGAGAAACAAACATCTCAGACACCAGAGCAGTTTTAAAATAAAGTGTTTAGACGCGGGATGCGGTAGTTAATCATGGGATAGAGCATGTTTTCAGTGAGAAAGATGCGACGTGTTTTCACCGGAAATAAATAAACGGAAACGCGTTTAGCAATTAAAAAACAAAGATCGCCATGAGCGTAAGTACATATGATTTATAACTAACTAAATAAACTAACTAAACCATCAAGCTGTTTCCCCGGAGGGTTAGGCAGAGATAATGGATCGCCACATTGTTCAATCCTGACATAATTCTCGCGTCTATTCTACATTCACACATCGTGACATGCATGCTCGTCGATTGTTCCTACTTCGAACATGGGCGCCTTTCAGTATTTGATTAATTTGGTCGTCTTCCTTGGGCTTCCTCGACTTGTTTTTCCATTCACACTACTTGTATATATCTTTTTTAAAATAATTGTATCTCAATGGAGACGAAGATGCAAACTGGAAACTGAATATGGATGATCAAGGTGTTTACAGGACCTCAGTTTCCAGTTTGCATCTTCGTCTCTATTGAGATACAATTAAATTTGAATTAACCACCCTTTGGTGAAAATCCAGGATTTCGTATACAAGTATAAGTATACATTCACAAAAATATTTGTACATATCTTTTTAACCATTCTTCCCTTATCTATTCGTTCCATATGTCCAAACCATATTAGTGACCCATTCTTAATTTTAACGATTTATAAGGATTTTAAAATAAAAATGACATTTAAGTTAAGCTAAGCATTTTTAGTTCCGTGAAATATATTGTAACGTACTGTTATAATGCGCTATTTTAAAACTATCTTTAAATATATAATTATTCTGTACGGGCAACTCATAGTCAACTCCTCCTAGCGGCTGGACCGATTTTGATGATTTTTTTTGTGTGTTTGAGTGCGTTCATGGATGGTTTAGATTTACAACTGGACTGTTACTTGTAATTCGTGTCACTCATTTGATAAATTTATCTATCAGACATATTTAACTATCATGTATGAACCAAGGATCTGCTAAGAACATCTAAGATAAAGGTCCTAAGATCCATTACTGGAAAAACTCTCCGAGATCGTGACCGTATCGCAGACATAAGAAAACCTTGCGAAATATAGGATATCATTCGATGGAGTAGATCCAGAAGAAGATACTGGAGGGACAATTTAGTCATAATGGATAGTGACAGATCCGCATATACAACCGCTTACGAAATTCCCTCTGGACGATATCCACCGGGAAGATCACCTAATAGATGAAGGGACAGGTCCGAAGAGACATGATTTCTGTGTATCACAGATCGTCAGATGTATTAAAAAAGAAGAAGATATATTTAAATGTTTTGGACAGAATTCTATAAAACGATTTGTAGATTCATGAGAAACTTCATAGATTCACTTGCTTTCCGAGTCACGATATCACTAGCAAGTAAATTTGTACGAAAGCTTAAAAAGAGATTAAGACATAACCTACAAGAAAATTCGGTATAATTCAATTAGAATGATACAATGATACAAGTAAGAGAGACGCAAGCACAATCAAGACATTACTATTAGGGTACGGAATGATTAATGAGACCCAGACTTCGTGCCTTTGTGGCACAGCCGACTACTTATAAATGTTACATAATATATGTCTACTGCCGTATTGGGTAATAGATTTATAATATCCATTTCCTCAAACCTTTTTTATACGTGAAGAAAGCTTTCTACTGGGATTCAGAGATTTATAATACACGACATTCGTGAAGGACCTGTAGCACATTTTTACTGTATGAAATATTTTGTTTTGATAAACTTAATGATGATGATGTTGATTTGTAAAGCGCCATTTTGTGAGAGATTCATTTCAAGGGCGTTCTTGGTCCGGAAAGTTTCTAATAAAAAAAAGGTTTTAAGAGAGCTTCTGAACACTCCTTCGTGGTCTTGATTGCGGATATTGTATGGCAGCCTGTTTCACGCCGCCGGTCCCGCGATGCAAAAAGCGCGATCTGCGAAGTTTGAAGCTCCTTGGCGCCGCGGGACAAGAAGTTTGTGTGTTGCTTCTTCCTTCGAGGATCGTAGAGTTGACTGCCGAGGGTTCCGATCGATAAGCTTGAGAAGTTTTGTGAGGTAGTAGGGTGCTTGTCCATGTAAGGCTTTGTGAACAAGTAGGCTTAGTTAATCTATTAGCAATTAGACGGAATAATCGACGTGCATGCATGGTACGATGTATGAATGTAGAGGAAGCCCGAGAGGTATGCCAGGACAGGGCATTGAGGCGATCCATCCTCTCTGGGATGGCGTGATGGTTAGTTAGTTAGTTAGTTAGACTTAGTTTGTATAAGGCGCAATATATATAAGGGTTGTCGCTAGAACTCCGTTCTGTACCTTTTGCTTCAGTTGATATACATGTTTCATAAGACAATAATGATTTATCGTGCACTATTTATTTTGTTCCCGGCATCAACCCATCAATGACTACCTCTTATCTGGGAACCATGTTTACGAGAGACCGAAAATTATATTTATTGTTTCTTGAACATCGATGTAAAACTTCATATTAAATAAATAATAGGAATAAAAACATCTGTTTTAGAAATTTTATTATAATTTATGTGACATTTTTCGCCTGACTAAGACAATATCAAATGTGAAAAAATACATTTGATAATGATTTAGACAGGCGAAAAATGTCATTCACATAAAATACAATAAACTCTCTAGAAACCATTCGTATTAATTAACGAAAACGTTATAAATAAATAAATATATTATCTATATTTGTGAAATGTATACTTATATCTGTATACGAATCCTGGATTTTCACCTGTGGGTGGTTAATTTAAATTTTTAATTGTATCTCAATAGAGACGAAGAAACAAACTGGAAACTGAATATGGATGATCAAGGTGTTTACAGGACTCATGACCCGTCATTGGTTGGGTTAAGCGCACGCTTTATGTAATTACAACATTCCCCATTCCACCATTGTTATGATCATGTATGATACATTTTTTGGAAGTTGTATATATACTCCAAATCCATACTTATTTTCACGTGGCAGTTCCAGTTAGCCATCTATGTAGGTTTGATTGTACTAATTAATTTTTTAAGATTAATCTATACAATCCATCCACTAACGCCATCTATGAAGAATGATTGTTTAGCATTTAGCAAACTACTTTTATTAACACAATGCGAAGAGGCTACCGCCTCCTATCGCACTGTTAGAAGTCGCCTGGAGTATCCACTCCTATTTTATACGCCAAATAATTGACCAGAATATTTACAAATATTTGTGAAATGTATACTTACATCTGTATACGAATCCTGGATTTTCATCTGTGGGTGGTTAATTTTAAATTTTTAATTGTATCTCAATAGAGACGAAGAAACAAACTGGAAACTGAATATGGATGATCAAGGTGTTTACAGGACTTATGACCTGTCATTGGTTGGGTTAAGCGCACGCTTTATGTAATTACAACATTCCCCATTCCACCATTGTTATTATGATCATGCAAGATACATTTTTGGAAGTTGTATATATACTCCAAATCCATACTTATTTTCACGTGGCAGTTCCAGTTAGCCATCTATGTAGATTTGATTGTACTAATTAATTTTTTAAGATTTATCTATACAATCCATCCACTAACGCCATCTATGAAGAATGATTGTTTTAGCATTTAGCAAACTACTCTATTAACACAATTCGCATTGCCCAACCAATGACAGGTCATAAGTCCTGTAAACACCTTGATCATCCATATTCAGTTTCCAGTTTGTTTCTTCGTCTCTATTGAGATACAATTAAAAATTTAAATATATTATCAATCGGATATAAAACAGAAGATATACGAGAAATGACTGATACGAATAGTTTCTATTGAATAAACTAACTAACTAACTTACCATCACGCCGTCTCCCCGAAGGGGTAGGCAGAAAGAATGGACTGCCACACTTTTCATTCCTGACATATTTCTCTCGCTTCCTCAACATTCATACATCGTGTCATGCACGCGCGTCGATTTCTCTGACTCCTCACATGGCCAACATTCAATATTTGATCGTGCCACGTTTTCCTCGGTCTTCCTCTATTTCTGGTTCCATTTACATCATTAACATATAATTTTTTTTAACATTCTTTCTTCATTCATTCTTTCCATATGTCCAAACCATCTTAATGATCCTTTCATTATTTTGTTCATGACACCATCATTCGCACCGCATTCACTTCTTATATTTTCATTCGGCACTCTATCATACACAGAGTATCTACACATTCTTCTAAGAGATCTCATTTCAATTGCATTTATTCTACTTTCATCCTTCCTTTGCCAGTACCATGCCTTGCTTCCATACATAAGGGTCGGTAGAAGAACACCATTGTGCACTGCCATTCTAGCTTTTTTTTGATAGGTTTTGGTTTGCGATGACAACTTTAAGTGCACCATTCACTTTGTTGCCTGCCACAACCCTTCTTTCAATATCCCTCTCCACTCGCCCATCTCTTGTAAACATACTACCTAAATACACAAACTCAACTACTTGCTCCAAATTTTCACCATTCACGCTAATGTTGCAGACTGTCGTGGTTTCTTCCTTTTCAAAAATCATTACCTTTGACTTATTAACATTCATCATCAGATCATTTCGCATGCATACCTCATACATACAATTCACCAGAACTTGTAGTTCATGCTCGTTGTCTGTAAGAAGGACAGCGTCATCCGCATACAAGAGACAGCTTACTGACACTCCGCTCATTTTGGCACCTACATCCAACCCTTTCAGCTCTTTCATACATTTGTCCATATACAGATTAAATAACCATGGGGACATTACGCAACCCTGTTTGACACCTTTATTGATATCAAACCAGGCTGTAAGATCTCCATTTACTCTGACACTAGCAGTGCTTTCTGTGTATAGCGACTTAATTGCCGTGATCAGTTTTGTACTTATTCCATATTCAGACAATATTTCCCATTTCTATTGAATAATCTCTTCATAAACTTGTTATTAACAAATAGAGTAATTATTTTTATGAGAGATTCACAACAACATACTTCTTTAGGATGTTTTACTATAAATGGGTTTAGTTCATACAAGAAATATTTTATAAAAAATGGACCTTACGGTAATTACATCATTAAAAATTACGAAGATCGCAGTATATACGAGGTCTGTTCAAAAAGTATCGCGAATTTTGAATTTCCGCTGGCTACGTATATTTGATTTTTGATTTTTTTGTAGCGTTATGTTGGTACTCATGTCCCTTACTTATGCTGACAAGGTCGGTCATTTTGAATGTTTAGTTAATTTTTGACAGCTGTTTTGCTTGGATGTGTTTTGGCTCGTCTTCGATTTTTGCCTATTCCAAAAAATGGATCAAAGAATCTGTATCAAATTTGTGTGAAAAACAAAATAAAGTGCGCGGACGCATTTCGAATGTTGACTGTGGCATATGGTGAAGCTACTTTGGACCAAAGCAACGTTTATCGGTGGTACAAAATGTTCTCAGAGGGCCGAGAAGATATGAACGACGAAGAGCGTGCCGGACGCCCGAGCACGTCAACAACAGACGAAAACATTGATAAAGTGAAGAAAAATAGTATTAGCCAATCGTCGAATCACCGTTAGAGAAGTTGCTGAGGACCTAAACATATCGATTGGCTCGTGCCATTCGATTTTAACCAATGATTTGGGCATGATTCGGGTCGCCGCGAAATTCGTGCCAAAATTGCTCAATTTCGACCAAAACAGCATCGCGTTAACATTGCTCAGGAGATGTTGGACTCGGTCCGTGACGACCCAAATGTGCTCCAGAGGGTCATAACTGGTGACGAATCATGGGTTTATGGTTATGACGTGAAAACCAAAGCTCAATCATCCCAATGGAAGCTGCCGCATGAGCCAAGACCAAAAAAAGCGCGCCAAGTTCGGTCGAACGTGAAGGTTTTGCTCACAGTTTTCTTCGATTGCAGGGGCGTGGTGCATCATGAGTTCTTGCCACAGGGTAGTACGGTCATAAGGAATATTACCTGCAAGTTATGCGCAATTTGCGCGAAGCAATCCGCCAGAAACGCCCGGATTTGTGGAAGAACAAAAACTGGCTTTTGCACCATGATAACGCCCCTGCTCACACATCGTTGCTTGTGCGCGAATATTTGGCCAAAAACAACACAGTAATGGTGCCGCAGCCACCGTATTCCCCAGACCTGGCCCCTGTGACTTTTTCCTGTTTCCAAAACTGAAGAGGCCCATGAAAGGACGACGCTACGCCACGATTGAGGAGATAAAGACGGCATCGAAGGAGGAGCTGAACAAGATCACAAAAATGATTTTTTTAAGTGCTTCGAGGATTGGAAAAAACGTTGGCATAAATGTATTATATCCGAGGGGAATTACTTTAAAGGGGACAAAATAGATATTCATGAATAAATAAATACTTTTTGAAAAAATATAAAATTCGCGATACTTTTTGAACAGACCTCGTATATTAACTGTTTATTACTAGAGAAAACTACTATAAAAATATAAATAATTAAATGCACGGGGGAGAAAAAAAACAAGTTAACAATATATTAAAGTTCACTTAAGTGTGTAAGGCATACACGCAAGTCTTTGGAGTGATACAAGAAATGGAAGAACACGGAGGAAAATATTACACGGCTAAATCACACAAATTCGATGGACATTTCTGCCAAACAACCAAACAAAATCCAACAAAGCTGCTGACTGTAGGCCGAACGCAACATCAGTTGAGAGTAGTGAAGTCAGGAGTTCCACTAAAGAACACCAAGGAGTTTGTCTATCATCATATTTTCAAAATAACATGGGACGGTCGGTCTAAGAGCGAGGTCGACAGCCGTATACATCAGGCTAGGCTTGTATTTAGTAACTAACTAACTAACTAACCATCACGCCGTCTCCCCGAAAGGGTAGGCAGAAAGAATGAACTGTCACACTTTTACTGATGCGGCACTTCATCCTTCTCTTTTCGCCTTGTATTTAGTAAAAGGTCACAAATAAAAGAATGGAATAATAAAGACCTAAAACTGAGAATACTCCTCATCAATACCTATGTGTGGAGTATCTTGATGTAAGGCTGCGAGACATGGTGCCTATCCGAAAGAGATAAACGGAGACTAGAGGCTTTTGAGATGTGGTCCTATAGAAGACTATTAGGAATTTCCTGGAGAGACCACATTACAAATGAGGAGGTTCTCCAAATAATCGAAGGAGAAAGGCACCTGCTCATGACCTTGTCCGAAAGGCATGCAAGATGGATCGGCCATGTAATACGAAAAGAGGACCTCTTGCATGCCATAATGGAGGGTATGACCGAGGGGACAAACTCTAGGGGGCCCTCACGCCGAGAGTACCTGGAGGACCTGTTGGTGGACGTGCGCTGCTCGTCATATGCAGATTTCAAAAGAGCCGCACAAGACAGGGAAGAATGGGAGAAAAGAATAGAGGAAATTGCTGCAAACCAATCCCAGGATTGAAATCAGAGAGAGAGATGTAAAAACGATGGAACAGGGAGGAAAATATTACATGGCTAAATCACAGAATGCCGACATACGTGACAGAGTGGCAAGAGCTTTGACTGCCACACCGCAGGTCCCGGATAGGATTCTTGGCGATGGCAGTGTGATTGTTTCACTGTCTTTGTCCTGGTGTAGAATTCATGTGAAAATAAAATGGTTATACTACCTATCACATGTAATGACAATCAATATGATACGTAAAATAAGAAATTGTTTACAGTAATTGGGTTCAAACGACCTGTATGTCGTTCATTCAAGAAAGATATGACAAAACTAGATATGTATACATTTTTTAATTACGACTTAGTTGGATACATATTAAAAACCTAGTGTATTAATACAAGCAGTGTCTAAAAAAACAAAAAAATAGAAAGAAAGAAAATCATATTTACCACTCTTGATCTGTATGTATATAAATACATATTATTTATAAAAGTGTTACCAGTCTGTCAGCGAAACCTGGCGAAACCAGTCGCTGACGAAATAGGCAAAAGTGGAAATAGTTAAAAAAACATTGTTTTATTTAATACATATTTTAAAAAGAATATAATAAAATAAAGGATAGCCGTGTAATATAAAGAATAAAATAAAGGAAAACGCTCTATGTATGATTATAATATTGGAAGATAAAGAGAAGTTTGTCAGGATATAGGAGTGTTGTAGTTGCTATTGCTATGCTAACGATGCAATGAGTTGTTAGTAAGAGACGATAATTGAAATTATTCATATTTGTTAAGTCACAAAAAAGTACATAAATATAGCTAAAAGTTTTTATCGAGAAAAGCTTGAGTTTGTATACTCATGGCTTCTGTCTATATTCTGTGTACACGAAGAAAGCCAAAAGAAAGTACGTTTATATAGATAGAACTTATTATCAAACGAGAAAGAAGAGAGAAAGAAAAATATCCACAGAAGTAAAGATGGCAGAACACAATGGAGTTCTAGTGCCAACCCTTATGTATGGAGGCGAAGCTTGGAGCTGGCAAAAGAAGGATGAAAGTAGGATAAACGCCGTAGAAATGAGATCACTATGAGGAATGTGCGGGAAAACTTTGTATGATAGAATACCGAACAATGAAATAAGAAAGAAATGTAAGACAGATGACTACATCATGGATAAAATTAAAAAAGGATCCCGGAGATGGTTTGGACATATGGAACGAATGGATGAGAGTAGAATGGTTAAAAAGTTGTACACAAGCAGCGTGAGTGGCCGAGGACGACCGAGGAAAATATGGCATGACCAAATTAATCAATTACTAAAAGGCGGTTACATTCGAATTCGGAATAATCGACGTGCGTGCATGGTACGATGTATGAATGTAGAGGAAGCCCGAGAGGTATGCCCATTGTGGCGATCCATCCTCTCTGCCCAGCCCTCCGGGGAAATGGCGTTATGGTTAGTTAGTTATTATCAATAAAAGCTCGAGTTGTTTAGTTTATAAACTGTTTAAGACATGGCTTCTGTACTAATGTGTAACGGAGTACGTGAATTTGAATTGTACATAGGTGAATACGCAAAGTTACTTTGTTGAAACTCGATATGTTGACAATTACCGCAAGTCCACAATTTACATAAAGCAGAAACAGTTTAACATTTAAGACAAGAGAATAAAACTAGTTTCGAGTTATTAGGGCATGTCATAGTTATAACACAGCTCGCTTATATTATATACATATTTACATTATGCAATAACTAGAGAACAGCTTAAGTTTTAATGAACGATTTAATTGTAAATTACGCTAATTAAAAAAAATATATACAACAGATGTTCTTATTAAAATTGTACGCATGTTAACTATGAATAAAATACAAGAATAAAGATATCGTGCCTGTGGTTTCTATGCGTATTTTTAAACATTCAATTCGATTAACACAGTGTTTGTATAAAAACCATAATTGATGAATCGGCCATTTCATAAATATTTTCTAGAACCTTTTACAAATATTTTCAAACTGAGAAACAAAGACAAACGAAATCAACGATTTTATGTTCGATTAGCGCATAAACATAAGATCTATTAAAAAAATGCATATAGACTATATTCAAAGCAAGCCATCCTTTCAAATGGGACGGCTGGAAGAAGATTTGTTGTAGGAGTTATTGTGCTAACACTTAGTTAATTATTATTATTATTACTTTGTTGAATCGCTCTTTACAGTATGAGCCAAATCGATGTAAAGGGTATAGCTCTCGTGACATGTGATAGGTAGTTAATCTATCGCCGTTTAATTGTCAAGTGAATTCTACACCAGACCAAAGACAGTGTGACAATCAAACTGCCCTCGCCGGGAATTGAACCCGGAGCTTCGGGGTGGCAGTCAATGCACTTACCACCCGGCCACGAAGGTCGTTAATGGAAGGAAGCGTTAGCAGATGGAAGCATGAAGCAGGTACGACCATTAAATATGAATATACATTAATCAAATAGAAGAATGAAGCGGGTAGATGCAAGAATCAGGAAGATTCATGAAGGAAAAATAATCATAAATCAGGTAGAAGAATGAAACAAGCAGAACCACAGGCAGGTAGAAGCATGAAGAAGGCAGAAGCATGAAGCAGGAAGACGCATGTAATTGGCAGACGCTTGAATCAGGTAGAAGCAAGGAACAGGAAGAAGCATGAAGCAGGTAGAGTAATGAAGAATGTAAAAGCATGAAGTAGGTAGAAGCATAGGATATTTGTTCTTACGACAAATTAAATTTGGAAGAATAACAAATTTCGACGAAACACAAAAAAAATTGTATGATCAAATTAATTAAATAAATTTACGGGAGACTATGTTTGGAGTTTGAACGAACGACGAACATTAGAAGGATGTGAAAATGGATCATGTGGATATCGGGATATGGTAGTTTATCCTTAGGATCAAGTTTTATTGAACTTTAAAGTATATTCATTTCAACATAATTATGACCCACCTTATTTTGAAGAATGTTGTACTTCAACAAAGTGAATGTTGTACTTAAAGTTGTCATCGCAAAATAAACATATTAAAAAAACTAAAATGGCAGTGCACAATGGTTTTCTTATACCGACCCTTATGTATGGAAGTGAAGCATAGAACTGGCAAAAGAAAGATGAACATAGAATAAATGCATTAGAAATGAGATCTCGTAGACGAATGTAAGATAGTCGGTGTATGATAGAGTGTCGAATGAAAATATAAGAAGTGAATGCGGTGCGAATGATGGTGTTATGAACAAAATAATGAAAGGATCATTAAAATGTTTTCCACACATGAAAATAATGAATGGAAAAAAGTATATGTTAACGATGTAAATGGAACTAGAAATAGAGGAAGACCGAGGAAAACGTGGCACGATCAAATAAATCAAATATTGAATGTCGGCCACGTGAGGAGTCAGAGAAATCGACACGCGTGCATGACACGATGTATGAATGTTGAGGAAGCGAGAGAAATATGTCAGGAAAGAAAAGTGTGGCAGTCCAATATTTCTGCAAACCCCTTCGGCGAGACGGCGTGATGGTTTGTTAGTTAGTTAGTTAGTTTAGAAAAGTGTGGCAGTCTATTCTTTCTGTCTACCCCTTCAGCGAGACGGCGTGATGGTTAGTTAATTAGTTAGTTTAGAAAAGTGTGGCAGTCCATTCTTTCTGTCTACCCCTTCGGCGAGACGGCGTGATGGTTAGTTAGTTAGCAATAACAAGTATGGTGAGTATTGATCTACAAATACAGGATTAATGGAACAGTATTTCGTGTGAAATGTCGTAATTACGTATCTGGAGAATTTAATCATGAAAACGTAAATCTAAACTAGAATTGTAGCTTGTAAGTGTACAGAGTCTGTTAAGAGTAATACTCGTTGGAAGGTAGTACAAGGTATGATCCAAAAGTGCAAGGAATTTTTGCAAGATTTTCTTATTATCACAATTAATGCAACCTCCTCGAGCATAAATATCATTATTATCATCCTCAGCGATATAAACTAGAGTGAGTCTTAGCTTCCTCCGAGAAACTTTTCTATCCTGTCCTTTCTCTGGCTGGTACCTTCCAGTTGCGCACACACGTTGGCAGATCGAAGGACAACTTGAAAAGATGGATGCAACTAGAGATTCTTTGTGAGTTGGGATCTTGAGTATTTGTTGAGATTATGTTGAGGATTTCAACGTTTTGATAAGGAGTGATGGGTTTACACTTCTTTTCTTCAGATTTATTAGGGGATTCTTTGAGAACTCTGCCATCCATCATTATATTGTGTCTTTGATAGCGTTAGCAAGGTTATCTGTTATCAAGTTTCAAGGTTCGGAAGATTTCACATCTAGGTCATATACTGCGTGGGGGAAAGTACCACCTTCATCAAATGATATTGGAGGAGAGGGACCGGTAAGTGACAGATGTCGTGGCTCCGAAACATGAGGGAGTGGAGCGGCATCAGAAGTATGGACGAGCTATTCCAAGCGGCGCAGGACAGGGGCAGGTTCGCCGAGGTGATCGCCAACGTTAGGGGGACCCGACAGGGTACTTGAAGAAGAAGAAGCAAGGTTTTTATTTTCTTGAATGTTACCAATACTTGTAGACAAATACTGAATTTTACCCATTGCGGGTTAATCATTTAAGGATTGATTGTATCTCAATAGATTTTTTTTTTGGAAACAGAATATGGTGGTCGAGGTGTTTACAGGATTTATGACCTGTCACTGGTTGGGTTAAGCGATTGATTTATGTAATACAACATTCCCCATTCCGCCCTTCTTATGACCATCACGTCTGACAATTTTTTTGAAAATATACATATGCTACTATGTTGAGAAACACTTCACATATTTTTGTTCAACCTACACTAGCGCCATCTATTAAGATTAGATGTAAGCATTAAGCAGAAAATCTTTATTAATGCAATGTGAAAGGCTACGCAATTACCATACATTGCTAGACACACACAGAACCAACCTGCCTCTGAAGATGCCGGATTGATATTTTTATGTTTGTGATATATTTAGGAGGAAAATACTCAAAATATTGGAGAGAATTATTGGAGTCTAATTATAGTCGTACTTGTTCTTGTGTTCTTGGGTAGATGGATACATTCTTCGAAATTGGCAACATAAATGTAACTATGTATGTTCGTGATGTCCATATGGAAAATACAGAATTCGAACTTGAATATTGTTTTTAATCGAATACTCAATTGTTTGGGTATTACCTCGCATATACCCAACTTGCATGTAAAGCAATGGAGCAACACTTCTACTTAACACAACACGTTTCATACACTGTTAGGTTTGTCTTGTATTTCAATTACTTACATTTTGCATGTGGAAGAGGTGAATATGAAATAACACCGGTAACAAGGAGTACATCCGTATCTTTGAATAATGGACCAACAAATAAATTATTTAACAAATATAAAAAAAACTAACTAACCATCACGCCGTTTCCCCGTAGGGGTAGGCAGAGAGAATGGACCGCCACACTACTCTATCCTGACAAACCTCTCTAGATTCCTCCACATTCATACAACGAGTCATACCCGCACGTCAATTCCTCCGACTTCTAACATGACCATTTTTCAAAATTTGATTAATTTGGTCATGCAATGTTTTCCTCGGTCTGCCTCGACTCCGTACTCCATTTACATCATTAATGTATACCTTCTTAACCATTCTTTCTCCATCCATGCGTTCCATATGTCCGAACCATCGCAGCGATCCTTTCATAATTTTGTACATAATACCTTCTTCCGCTCTACATTATTTTCTTATAACAGCATTTGAGATTCTGTCGTATATTGTTCTACCACACAGGTAGAACAATATACGACAGAATCTCAGAGACACAGGTAGGGATTTAACAAATATAAAAAAAACTAACTAACTAACTAACCATTACGCCGACTCGCCGAAGGGACAGGCAGAAAGAATGGACTGCCACACTTTTCTTTCCTGACATAATTCTCTCGCTTCCTCAACATACATACATCGTGTCATGCACGCGCGTCGATTTCTCTGACTCCTCACATGGCCGACATTCAATATTTGATTTATTTGATCGTGCCACGTTTTCCTCGGTCTTCCTCTATTTCTGGTTCCATTTACATCAATTACAATATTTTTTTAAACAAATATACTCGATTGTTAGTTAAATTAAAATTTGCCTTTCGAGACTGAAACCGGTTAGGACTAGAAGAATACTACAATATTTTTATGTTAAATATAATCATTACCTATTATTTATAATAACCAAAAAATGTTTTCGATAAAGTTATGAAAAAAATCATGTTTATCAAAAACAATAATTTTTTCCGATTTGTAAAAAGAAAAAAAAAACAAAAACCTATCCAAAAAAGCTAAAATAACAGTGCACAATGGTGTTCTTTTACCGACCCTTATGTATGGAAGCAACGTCCCCCTGCCTACTGGACCGACGATATTGTAAGGATTGTTGAATGTGGATGGATGAGAGTGGTAATGGATAGAGGGCAGTTAGGTACTTTGGGAGAGGAATACGTTCGGCATTAGACGACAGAAGACTAATAATAATAATCAGAAATTCACAGTACGAGTATTAATGCCTCCCAACTGGGGAAACCCGTTCCAGGGATGCTTGGTAAATTCACTATAATATTGGTTACAACCATTTTTTACAGTAGATGAAGAGATTTATAATGAAGCAGATTACGTTTGTGAATTATAGCGTGCTAGTTTAATGGAAATTCCAGCAGGAACTTGTCACTGAACATTTATGTATGGGGCAAACAAGCGGTGGTGGCATTAAAGTGGTTTCTCTGTACTCGGCATATCCATTTCACTGCTTCATGTTAAGATATATTACAAGCAATGGCCAAACAGGGCAATTGCTCTTAGGACCGATCGAGGAGAGGCATTCCTTATGCACATTCTTAAACCTTACCATTCCAATGTCAAATGTGGCTCGACACAGTATTTCTTACAATGTCAAGTAAGACTTGACACTACACGACGCATAAAATAAAACAATAAAAATATTATATTAAAAAGTCAATTGTTTTGGCCGAAACCCTGTGATATTATACTTTAAGATTATAAACTGTTAAATTAAAAAAACTTTGTTTTATGTATCACAAATGTATTTTTTTTACGCAAAAGCTGTTTCGTCAACCTATGTTGACATCAACATTGTAACACCTGATGATGTCAACATAGGTTGACGAAACAGCTGTCGCGTAAAATAATAATACAATTGTGATACATAAAACAAAGTGTTTTAATTTAACGGTTTATAATAAAAATATTAATTACACACCTAAACTAAACACATTAATGTTGTTATTTTAAATTTCGTGGTGGAAGTTAAAAAAAAATACCTACCTACTTGTTTATTCAGCACTTTATTTTTGTTTTAGCAAACTGACCGGTTTAGATCCCGCTGAAGCTTCGTCAGGGTTACAAAACAAACTTGTTATTCAGTTTATTTTTGTTACTCTGACGAAGCTCCGGCAGGAGCAAAACCGTTCGGTTTGATAAATCAAAAATAAAGTGGTGAATAAAATAGTAGAAAACAATTTTTAAATTATTTTGAATAATGCCACACCACAAATTAAGTGCTACATATGAAAAGATAAGAAAACAGTAAAATATTAAAAATCCTTTATGGTATGTGGAATATTTACTGAATTTTCTGACAGCTCCCTGTCGCCTTCATGTATCCGGTCGAAGCCATGAAATCAAATGATATTAAACTTAATATACATTATAAAGGATTTTTAATTTTAAAATATTATTTTCTTTACAATAAACATTTTATTATAAAAAAATGTTTTCTAAACTATTCCAATACGATTTTATAATGAGAATCCTTCTTGACGTCTTAATTTGTTAATATTAATTAAGCAGTTAATGATGATGATAGTCTATCCTCCATAATAAATTAGTCCGTTGGCTTTACAGTGACTTGGCGAAGAAATCAGAGAATTAATATCCATTGTTTTAGCCGAAACACTATATTTCAAAACTATATTAAATTTTAAAATGTTGAAAGTGTTAAAATAAGTATCGCAATTTATTAATTAATTTATATGAAATTTACGCGACAGCTGTTTCGCCGAGATATTATTACTATTTTGTTGAAAAGCTCTTTACATCATTACAGTGCGAGCCAAAACGACGTAAAGGGTTAAAAAGAACATCAAAGGAAATATACATAGAACAACAACAACAACAAACCATCACGCCGTTTCCCCGCAGGGGTAGGCAGAGATAATAGACTTCCACACTACTCTATCCTGACATACCTCTCTAGGTTCCTCCACATTTATACAGCGAGTCATACCCGCAAGTCGATTCTTCCGGCTTCTAACATTACCAACCTTTAAAATTTGATTAATTTGGTCTTGCCATGTTTTCCTCGGTCTACCTCGACTCCATACTCCATTTACTACGTTAACGTTTACTTTTTTTATCATTCTTTCTTCACCCATGCGCTCAGGGTAAAACAGATAAAATATAATAAATATATAATACCAGGAACGCGAGAGAGATGGTTCAACATTAGGAATACAAGATACTCTCCAAAGTCAAGAGTATTTGTCTTCTGAGCGTACTTTCACAAATATGAAAGAGATCGATCTCCGAGGCGATCATGTTCAGCAGTTTGATTGCTCTCCCCACCGGCATCACCAGAGGCAGGTTGGATCTGCTTGCTGGGAGATAAAACATTATCAAGTGTTTTGTTAAAGAATTATCAAATGTTTTGAAGACAGTAATGATAAACATGTCATTCCTATAAAATATAATAAACTTCTAGAAAACAAAGTTTTCATCAGTTTTAATTATTTAATGTGGAGTTTTTACATTACTGTTCAAGAAACAATAAATAAATTGAAGTTTAAAATGATTATGGTCAGCGGAAGATTTCTTAAACGTGTGTTGAAGATGGTAAGCTGATATGAAAGGGAGATGCTGTAACGTCAGGTATCACCGGACCACAGTAGGGAATGCTTCCTATGCGGGATTTCAATTATCATAACCGGTGCTCTATGAGATGAGACAGCTGTCGGTAACAGGTTGGCGATGTGAAATTACGCAACACAGAGACGGTATTTAAAGCATTAGTAAGGTAAGCAAAATAAGGTACTCGTAAATAAAGCATTAGAAATATTTTAAAATCGTAGAAAATACGTTTTTCACATAATTTCCTTCCATCTGTCCAAACCATCTTAATGTTCATAACACTTTCATTCGCACTGCATTCATTATACATTTTTTTTTATAAGAAGCTATTACTTGGTGGTTGGACGTACATAAAATGAATTTAACAGTTTTTTTTATGTATTTAGTTTAAAACCACTTTATTTTTGAGAATGAGGGCCTACAGGTTTCGCTCTACGCGAGCTTCCTCAGGGCTTTATACATGTATAAAGGGAAGATCGCTTAGAGCGAAACCAGTAGGCCATTATTCTCAAAAATAAAGTGGTTGTATACTAAATATTATACATAAAAAACTTTTAAACTAATTTTTCTTATATTTTCATTCGACACTCTATTATACATAGATTTTCTCGACATTTGTCTAAGAGATCAAATTTCTACTGCGCTTCATCAGGCTTAAAAACACTAACATTGAAATAAACATTTTGTAACTATTTTTAATTTTCGTATGAAGCACTTAATTTGTGGTGTGACAATATCAAATAAATAATAATACACTTTTAGTAAGTTGTATTAACACGACTTTAATTGGTAACGCCAATTGCTGATATATTTATGAACAATATCGAAAATAAAATCTTCAATATTCTCTCACCCTGACGAAGTTCCGGCAGGAGCGAAACCGGTTGGTGTGACCAAATAAAGTGGTATTAATACAAATTACTAAATTATTATTTTACTACTATTTTATTATTTTTACATTTCAAATACGATACAATGTTAAGAGAATATCTCTCATTTCAAAAGCTCTAATTTTACCCAGTTACGAAACGAAAGCTTCGCATTGATAGTTTCACTACTTTTATGAACTATTAAAAATAATGGATGCTACGAGTACTTACTTAAATTGTACAATTCGCCCGTACTAACTGGCAAAAAGCACGACCGTTTATCAGCAATTCGACAAAGCAGGTTAACGTGCATTCGTTAGTAAAGCAAAGTGCATGCAGCCTCCGTGGTGGTACTGTACCAAAGTAATCGCATGCGGTGAGTGTGTAATTTGAGGGAGATAAAAGATAAAATGATTGTTACAATTTATAGGTTAAACGGAGATGCTGGAAACGGTATTGCAATGTAACTAGACGTAGTACACGGTGGTTCAGAGAGCAGGAACACAAGATTATAAATACGTGACACACAAAAGTGGAAGATAACAATGTGTAACATTGTAAGACAGTGATTTCCAATATATGTAATATCGCCAGCGAGCGATGAGCAAAGCACCCTGACGATGGTTTAAAGCAGTGATTCCCAAAGTGGTCTATATAGAACCCCAGGGGTGTACGAAAACTTTCAAGGGGTCTACGACAATTGTTTAAAAACTTGAGGGTCCATTAGATGTAAATGGGGGTCCACGAGATGGTTAAACTAAATTGAAGCCGTAGTTCATTCGGCAAAGATCGGACATTCGATTTTCCCAAATGAGCTAAATAAAATAAAAAGGTCGCCAAACGTTGCGACCGGCAAATTTTCCCCAATGAACCTAAAAAGAGGTCGACAACGAATTTCGGCGTTTTTGTTTTGGATTTTTTTAGTCTGAAAAAATATCAATTTTAGGAAAGCAGGGGGTCTACACAATAGAAGAAGTCGGCAAGGGGTCTACGGGACAAAAAAAGTTTGGGAACCGGTTTAAAGGAATGAACGAGAGAAAAATAGTTAAAATGTTAAACTGTTAAATTAAAAAAACTTTGTTTTATGTCTCACAAATAACATATCAAAGAAATTATAATTACATTAAATAAATTACATTAAGTAAACATAGGTTGACAAAACAGCTGTCGCATAAAATAATAATACAATTGTGATACATATAACAAAGTTTTTTTAATTTAACAGTTTATAATGTTAAAATATCATAGTGTTTCGGCCAAAACAATGGACTATTTAGTTAAAATGTTGTATAAAAGCAGTGTGGTAGTGCAAGGAAGGCATGGCTTGACCAAAATCATATAGGTACTAAAAGACGGTGACATTCGAAGTCGGAAAAATCGACGAGCGTGCATATTACGATGTATGAATGTGTCAAATCAAATTTAATCATTTTATTATCTCAACAGACATTACAAACAATATAAATGTTATAGGCATCTATTGAAAACAGGTAAAATATATTATATACAATATAATACCGGGAACGCATGAGAGATGGTTCGACATTAGAATGTAGAGGAAGCTCGAGAAGTATGTCAAGCCAGATCGGTTTGGCCGTCCATCTTCTCTGCCTCCCCCTCCGGGGAAGCAGCGCAATGTTAAGTTAGTTAGTTAGGTTTCAATTAAACTAACAACTAACTATCTAACTAACCATCACGCCGTCTCTCCAAAGGGGTAGGCAGAAATAATGGATTGCCACACTTTTCTTTCCTGGCACACTCCTGTGGCCGACATTCAATATTTTATTTATTTGATCGTGCCAAGTTTTCCTCAGTCTTTCCCTATTTCTAGTTCCATTTACATCGTTAACATACACTTTTTTACCATTCTTTCTTCATTAATTATTTCCAAGTGTCCAAATCATCTTAATGATCCTTTCATTATTTTGTTTATAACACCATTCGCACCGCATTCACTTCTTATATTATCATTTGATACTCTATCATACACAGAGTATCGACACATTCGTCTAAAAGATCTAATTTCTACTGCATTTATTTTAATTTCATCCTTCTTTTGCCAGTTCCATGCTTCGCTTCCATACACAAGGGTCGGTACGAAAACACCATTGTGCACTGCCATTTTAGCTTTTTTGGATAGGTTTTTGTTTGCGAGGACTTTAAGTGCACCATTCACTTTGTTGCTTGCCCCAACCCTTCTTTCAATATTCCTCCCCACTCGCCCGTCTTTTGTAAAGATACTACCCAAATATACGAATATAGTTTTAAATTATTATATGTTATATTTATAAAAACATACTAATAAATTTTTTTAAACATCCTGTATGTCAGATGGAGTATGACCCTCGAACTGTGGCTCGCAGTGCAAAGAAGTACTCCGTGCACGGACCCCGGGCTACGGGCTACGGGAGAGACGTGTATGGACGTTGGCCGCGGCACTATATCGCGATACTCAAACATGCGGGTACTCCCGTGCATTAGCGGTAGGTACTCGCCTGACCGCAAGATATAAGGGCGACCATCACACATCATTACTTGCGGCTGCCGCCACCAGGTGTGGGGCAATAGCAGAACAAACACCGACGATTGGCTCACATCACTAATAAACCAACTTAACGCAATGCCAGTACTCGTACAAGCGAGGGTAGACTGCCACACATTTGACCTGGCATACTTTTCTAGCAATTGAAATTATTATTATTATTATTTTGTTGAAAAAACTCCTTACATCATTACAGCGCAAGCCAAATCGATGTAAAGGGTGAAAAAAAGAATATCAAAGGAAATATACATAAAACCTTATGAATAGGAAAAGCCAGTTATCTGCTTGCTGCCTTTATCATAAGGGCATTTACGAATTCGCCATAATTGCATCCAAAGAGGTCTATCTCTTCTGCAACCTCATTTAAGAGACGAATCGATTTCAATACAGGAGAACTTCGAAGGGCATCTGTGCGGCAATTTGGGGCATAAAATAATATATGCCCCCTTGCTCTGCTATAACTATGGGAAACGTACAGATTTAGCTCTCTCAGCACTCCTGGATTGAAAACACCTCCGGATAACAGTTTAAAAAAATGCTTTCCCAGAAAGATCATTCGACGAGCTTCAAGAGTGTTGAAACCCAACACTCCTGAGAGAAACAGTGAGGGGTACATAAAAGGATAACAGTTATACTCCATGTTATATGTTAAATTTTGTTCCTTTATTTTTTGACAGTAAGCTGTTGAAACCGGTTGAAAGAGAATATAGTTTAATTGTGTAGATTTTCACGGTAAGTACTGATGCGTTTTTGTGATCTTGGATATATATATATACTCGTATATATATATATATATATATATATATATATATATATATATATATATATATATATATATATATATATATATATATATATATATATATATATATATATATATATATATATATATATATATATATATATATATATATATATATATATATATATATATATATATATATATATATATATATATATATATATATATATATATATATATATATATATATATATATATATGTATATATATATATATATATATATATATATATATATATATATATATATATATATATATATATATATATATATATATATATATATATATATATATATATATATATATATATATATATATATATATATATATATATATATATATATATATATATATAGTTGTATCTTGGTTTTCAGTTCGACCGACGTTTCGGAGATTAGTGCAGTTTCCATATTCAAAATAGTATCATTTTTGGGGTACTCATTATCAATTTCATTGGCTGTCCCTCGTATATAAGGAAGACTGACCTTCACGGTTGTAGATCCTCATGTGGCAAAATAGCCCAATCCTAGACCCACATACTCTGGCGCATTTAGAGTAGGGGAAGACGCACACACTGTGGAGCCGCCATCGTCTTCCGATGGTCTCTACTTTATGGACCGCAGAAGACATATCTAGGTGTGATTCTCCACGTACGTTTGTCTTCTGGAGTCTTTCCCCAGCATTTAATATCGATGGTAGTTCTTGGGAGGTTTTCATTTAGGGTGTCCTTAAATCGTTTCCTCTGATCTCAGCGCGAACCATTCCCTTGAGTCAGCTGAAAGCACATTTTCCTTGGGTGTCTAGCATTAGTATAGTAGAGGTATACTACCCTGAAGATGGAGACTGCAACGATCTCTAAAAAATCAGTAGAAGTAATTTTGCGAGGACAAATTCAAGTGGACCATTTTGTTTGTTGCCTAAGTTTATCCTTCTTTCAATATCCCTCTCTACTCGCCCGTGACATTCATGACACTATAAGTGCATATGAATTGAATTTCTAGATTGTTCTTTAGCATGTTTCATAACATTACAAAACAGAACAATTGTTGAGGTAACAATAAAATACTTTTGCTATGTAAAATGCAAATTGTACGACATGCATCTGAAAATGAGGCCAGCTGAACTATAAACTTTAAACACATTGCTGCTTTAGCTCCGGGCCGATAGTTGAGTATCGTACAATAGTTACATATATGGTATGGTAATATATATTTGTGTAAATACGAACAGTGATGAGAATTACTTAATTTCTTAAAATTAATTCAATTGATTTAAAATTGATTGTAATTATTTTCAATAAAATAATAACATTATTTTGCAACGATAATCTTAACTCGGAACTCCGACAAATAATGATTAAATGTTAGTAAGGATCAAACAAGTTTTGAGGACTTCCGAAATGAAGACACTGAGGACGATAGCAGGCAAGACACTGAGGGATCGTGTGAGGAACACCAGAATAAGAGAGATATGTGAGGTTAAGGATATTATAAGATGGAGCAGACAGCGAAAAAGGGACTGGTACGGTCATGTTCAAAGAATGGACACCACCATACTCCCCTATATTGCATTGCATAATCAACCTCATGGGACTCGTCCTCGTGGAAGACCTCCAAAAAGATGGAAGGACAGCTGGGAATCTACCTCACAGCAGGAGCAACACTCTGGAGAACAGACCACATAGGTCTACAATAAGGAAGTAGAAGAAAAAAACATGTAGATTTATTTTAAGAACCGGTAATTAAGTTTGTAAATAATAATAAAAAGATTACGAGGAACTAACCTTGATCTTCAGAGTCCGGATGCAGCTCAGACAAAACATCTCGCGAACGGAGACGTGACAAGAGTCGTTACACTCGTTGAGGGAAGAACTATTTAAAAGTTACACTAGTCATGATCACTTCGCGTTTCTTACGGTCACAGGAAACGTCAATTGATTATGAATTTAAATTAAGAAACTAATAAAATTACAGAGTTTAAAAAAATAATAAATGTATGTAAGAACATTTTTAACAGATGACTACAACATGGAAAATGCAATGATAAGAAAAATGTCATTTTGTAAAAAACAACGCAAGTTAACATTTATTTTTTATTACTGTTAAAATGTTATAATATCACAATTTCTTTTTATTCACTTAGAGTGTCGCGACAGCTGTTACGCCAACCGATGTTGGCATCATCAGGTGTTACAATAAAATTGAGTTTATTGTAACAAGTGATGATGCCAACATCGGTTGGTGAAACAGCTGTCGCGACACTCTCAGTGAATAAAAAGAAATTGTGATATTATAACAGTGTTTTAAATTTTAACAGTAATAATGTTGAAGTATCATAGTGTTTCGGCCAAAACAATCAGGTCATTTGAACCCAATTACTGTGTAAAATTTATTTTCAGCTATTATAATGATTCTCATGACATGTGATAGGTTGTTAATTTATCGCCATTTTATTGTAACGTGAATTCTACACGAGACCAAAGACAGAGTTTTATGAAGTAATCTAATGATATTACTGAAATCTTTTGATGGAAGTTTTTTAAAATAATAATTAGATAAAACGATGTTTTTTATTAACTACTTCCACTATTTTTTTGATTTGTGTCTGGTGGATCAGTCTGTCGATGCCAGCTAGCCTGGCGAAACCGGTCGCTGAAGAAATAAAGACAATAAGTAGAAGTTTTCCATTTAGTTTGGTAGAAGTAGTTAATAAAAAAAACATCGTTTTAATAAACTTTTATTTAATATTAAGCAAATTTTCATATGAAGCACACCCACTTTGTGGTTAGACATATTCACATAAAGTGTTTTATTGTTTTAAATATCAGTTAAATATAAATTAATTATAAGGGGTTGTGGGGTCTCCAAAGATTATTGAGATAAATTTACAATACATAAATTTTATATTAATACACTTTCACTAATAAAATAAGAATATCAATGTGTCATTACGGTGGAAAAAACGAAAATGTGTCATTACGCACGTTGTCACAGATTTAAAGTGTTATTAACACTTTAAGTGTTGCACTTATGATGCGAGATAAATAATAAAAAACACAGTAAATTTAAATTTAACACCACTAAAATATAAACAGAGCACATGTATAAAGTTATCACAAATTTCACGTAAGAATTTAATACCTTATAAATCAGAGTCATTAATTTAATGTTCCTTCAAATGAAATAGATTAAAAAGCATGAACTGAGTTCGGATGGGATCAAAACGAAACGAAACGAGACGAGCGTCCTGTCTGTTGGACTATCCAGAAATAACGCCAAATCTCTCCAGAATCTAATTCGGGATGAAAAAAGTAGCCATGGTGCATTTTGTTTATGGAGATATGCGCACACGTCCGCTGTGAAATGAATTTCAAATATTCAGGGGGATTAACGAGATGAGGAAAGCAAACGTCACGATCTGGCGATAGTTTTCTTTGAGATATAACTATGGATGATCAGTGGTAGTCGGTTGACTATGAATTAATGTTGTTATTTGAAAATTCATTGCAAACAATGAATAAAATTATTAATTTTTTAAATATATATTATATTGAGTCAAATTTTACTAAGTGTTATGGCTTCGGCATGGCATATTTTAGTCATTCAGAAGATGACAATGGATTATAATTAACTTTTTTTTTCATTAATCACTATGAAATCATGAGTGAACTCAAATAATAATAAAAAATTAAGAATTATCGTAAATAAATATGCTTATTTTTTAAAAAACACAATTAAAAGCTAATAAACATATGATAAGAACATTTTTGAATGTATACAAATACTTGTAGACGAATACTGCTGTTAATAAAAAGATCTTCTGCTTAATGCTTAAATCCAATCTTCATAGATGGCGCTAGTGTGTAGATTGAAACTAACATGTGAAGTTTGGTGTTACATATTAACATATATACAACTTCCAAAAATTTGTCAGACATGGTGGTCATAAGAAGGGTGGAATGGGGAATGTTGTATTACATAAAGCGTGCGCTCAACCCAACCAGTGACAGGTCATAAGTCCTGTAAACACCTCGATCACCATATTCTGTTTCCAATTTGCATCCTCGTCTCTATTGAGATACAATTAATATGATAAAAAATTTATTGACGACAATCAAGATATAAAATATTTTTCTTTGATGTTTTATCTCCCTATAATAAAAGTGTTTCTCCCCAAACCGTGTAAAATGCTGTTTTCTGGACCATGGCAGGCAAAAAACCAATCAGAGAACAAGTCGCTAGACGCATATGGCTGTGGATCGGTCACACCCTGAGACGGAACCCAGCCTGCATCGGTCAGGGAGCACTGGACTGGTATAAAGAGGGCGCACTAGAAACAGGAAGCGTGGCAGACCTACAGCCACCCGGAGAAGAGCCCTGCAGAACGAGGTCGTAGCAGCAGACCTCACTTGGGATGATGTTAGGCATCAGACAAAACAAGTAAAAAAAAAAAATTATTGGTCAATACATCAGGTCATTTGGACCCAATTACTGTATAAAATTTGGTTTCAGCTATTATATTGATTCTCATGACATGTGATAGGTAGTTAATCTATCGCCATTTTATTGTCATTGTGAATTCTACAGTGCAGCGCACTGGACTGGTCCCCTATAAATAGGGCGCACTAGAAAGAGGAAGCGTGGCAGACCTACAGCCACCTGGAGAAGAGCCCTGCAGGACGAGGTCAAAGCAGCAGGCCCCACTTGGGATGTTAGGCATCAGACATGCGATAGAGTCGGATGGGGAAGGTTCCTTGAAGCCCTATGCACCACGGAGGTGTGACAGGATAAGAAGAAGAAGATAATAAAAGTAATGAAAACAATCTTCATAAATACTAAATATTCAAATAATGAAAGGGTCATTAAGAATGATGGTGTCATGAACAAAATAATGAAAGGATCATTAAGATGGTTTGGACATATGGAAAGAATGAATGAAGAAAAAATGGTAAAAAAATTATATGTTAATGATGTAAATGGTACCAGAAATAGAGGAAGACCAAGGAAAACGTGGCACGATCAAATAAATCAAATATTGAATGTCGGCCATGTGAGGAGTCAGAGAAATCGACGCGCGTGCATGACGCGATGTATGAATGTTGAGGAAGCGAGAGAAATATGTCAGGAAAGAAAGGTGTGGCAGTCCATTCTTTCTGCCTACCCCTTCGGGGAGACGGCGTGATGGTTAGTTAGTTAGTTAGTTAGTCATTAAGATGGCTTGGACACATGAAATGAATAAATGAATATATAAAATGGTGAAGAAAGTATATGTGAACGATGTAAACGGAACTAGCAATAGAGGAAGACAGAGTAAAACGTGGCATGAAATAAATAAAAATATTTAAAATGTCGGCCACGTGACGATTCATGACACTATGTATAAATGTCGAGAGAAGTATGGCAGGAATGAACGGTCCGGTGGACCATTATTTCTGCCTACCCTTTCTGGAAGACGGCGTGATGGTTAGTTTGTTTGATTCTTACTTTAACTTACTAACTAACCATCACGCCATTTCCCCAGAGGGGTAGGCAGAGAGGATGGATCGCCACAATGGCCTGTCCTGGCATACCTCTCGGGTTTCCTCTACATTCATACATCGTACCATGCTCGCACGTCGATTATTCCAATTTCGAATGTGACCGCCTTTTAGTAATTGATTAATTTGGTCATGCCATGTTTTCCTCGGTCGTCCTCGGCTTCTTTTCCCACTCACGCTGCTTGTGTACAATTTTTTAACCATTCTACTCTTATCCATTCGTTCCATACGTCCAAACCATCTCAGGGATCATTTTTTAATTTTATTCATGATGCAGTCATCTGCCTTACATTTCTTTCTTATTTCATCGTTCGGTATTCTATTTATCATACAATGTTTTCCCGCACATTCTTCTTAGTGATCTCATTTCTACGGCGTTTATCCTGCTTTCATCCTTTTTTGCCAGCTCCAAGCTTCACTTCCATACATGAGGGTTGGCACTAGAAATCCATTGTGTACTGCGATCTGCGATCAAATCAAATCAGTTTATTTCATCAACAGACATTGCAAAATTAATTTTTAAGGCATCTATTGAGAACAGGTAAAATAATATATTGTGTATAGTATACTACCAGAAACGTATGATTATATCTCTAACAATACAAATAAATATCCTACGGATGTTAGTAAGTGTTATATTTTTTAGTATAATATATGTTATAATTTAATTTTTATGTTTGTAATTCATTTTTGGGGATGTTTCAAGAAAAGGTCACGTAGAGCCACTGCAACAGATCTGATGATCAGATTATCTCGAAAGTGCAGTGGCGTACAGAGCCACCTCGCTAGGAGTTAAGGCCATTAAAATTCCCGGTCCATTCCTCGGAATGACGGAAGTAATATCTCCTGGTGTTTTCTGGGCACTGATGATAAAACGACGCCTTGTTATGTTGTTAGCCGCAAATTAATGTCTATTGGCTAGTGAGAAAAGCTCGTTTACCGTTATTATTATATTAAACATTAAAATATTTTATTTCTTCCAGAAGCCTACAATTTTCAGACACTGATGATAAAATACGATAGTCCTATTTTTATTTATTTAAAAGAAACGTTTAATTTAAAAAATGTTTACATCGTTTTAGAGCTTGAACAATTCATAAAACACAGTAATTTGACCACAATTTTCACAAATATGTTGCGGACCATACACGTCTTTCTTCAGTGTATTTTTTTTAAAGATAAATATTTTTATAGTTAGAAACAATTAATTAACTAACTAACCATCACGCCGTTTGACAAGACATAAAAAGATTATTACTTCAAAAAACGCCGAGAGAATATCGAAATCAGTCGACTGTAAAATTGCTACAATATAATGATAATGGAAGTTCATTTTAAATATTATATTATAATTGTTAGTTAAAATCCGTTTTTCTTACTACTTCCACTTTTAGCATTACTTCGACAGCGAGTCTGGCGAAACCGGTCACTATCAAAATAAAGACAAAAGCGGGAATAGTTAATAAAAATCATCATTTATTTATTTATTAATCAAATTATATAATTGATATCTATAGACGGATGTTTTTTTTAAATAAATGATTAAATAAAATGAAGTTTATTAATCAAATTATATTATTGATATCTATAATAAATTTATTAATCAAATTATATTATTGATATCTATAGACGGATGTTTTTTTTTAAATAAATGATTAAATAAAATTAAATTAAATAACTAAAATTAAGGCAGAAACATACTATTAACAGGCCACGCCACCCGATGAAACGTGATGCGTGTTGAATCGAATCAAATTGTATTGTTTTCTATGAACAGAATCACATTACGAACACCCGACGCGACGCCATGCGCGCACACGCCACCCGATCCAGGCGAGCTAGATCGATGTGTTGCTGGTGGTGGGAGTAAACACGCCACGTCGCGTGTTAATAGTATGTTTCTGCCTTTATTATTCAAAATTCATAATTTAAAACGAAGCGTAGGTCTAACTAACTAACCATCACGCCGTTTCGCCGGAGGAGTAGGCAGAGAGGATGGATCGCCACATTGTTCTATCCTGACATAACTCTCGCGCCTTCTACATTTACACATCGTGACATGCACGCTCGTCGATTGTCCCTACTTCGAACGTCGCCGCCTTTCAGTAATTGATTAATTCGGTCATATGTCTTCCTTGGTCTTCTTCGACTTTTCCCATTCGAACCACTTGTTTATATATCTTTTTAACCATTCTTCCCTCATCCATTCGTTCCATATGTCCAAACCATCTAAGTGATCCTTTTTTGAATTTATTTATCACGCATTCCTTTCGTTTCTTACTTCATCATTAGATATTCTAACATACATTGTTTTTCTGCACATTCTTCTTAGTGACCTCATTTTTACCGCATTTATTCTACTTTCATCCTTCTTCTGCCAACTTTGAGCTTCACTTCCATACATTGTTCACTGCCATCTTTGCTTTAGTCGATATATTTCTATTTAGTGTAGGTCATTAAGCACATATCAAGAACAAATGCTAATAATAATTTAATACATTTGCAATAACTGTATAAATGAAGATAAACATTAATCGTCGACCCATTTTGAGTGCAATAGATTGGTTATTAGTTATTCAGCTCATAGACAAAAGTGCATTCACCGAAGTAATAAATCTCTTTATCGGTATAAAAGTCTATACTAACGGTTAAGAGGATTTATTCCACACCGCGCAATGATATTATGAACAAGTTCAAAGGTTTGGTATTAACTTTTTAGTGTTATTTATATGACTTGTGTAAATTGTGTTTGCGCAGTATCAAAATCATATATTTAAAAAATATATATATTAACTAACAAACTAAAACTTACTAAAGCTGTTGATTGTGAATAACAAAATATTTAACTTATCATTACATGTTTTTTAAAATTATTATAAAATTATTGTAAAAAAAAAAAAACAAAAGTGGATAAATAATGATACTAAAATATACATATCGGGACTGAAATAATAAAACGCAATTGGTGGTAAAATGTTAAATACGGGAACGTAAAATCCGGGTTTCACTGTATATCTTTTGTTATTGAAACATCATATTAGAAGAAACAATTGAAATATAAAGGGTTTTTAATTAAGAGTGCTCGAACATTGAAATCGGCGCTCTCTGTGGTCGTTGGGCTTTAGCTCTCGACTTAATTGGATTTTGAACGAAAGGAAACGGTGGATTCGTGGAACATAAATTAAATAGACAATACTCGTATGTGCAACATCTAAAAAGAACATTTTGTGTTAAATTATTTTTATTTTGTTATTTTATTTTATATCATTGTATTTTATATTATTTGTTTTAGATTTATTTTGTGGGTGTTGCACGATCGAAGTGTGCGCGGGAGATGCCTATTGGTGGCGATGAGGTTCGCAACCCATCACACCGCGTCTCCCGCGGAGCGAAAAGAGAAGGATGGAGTGCCGCATCAGTAAAAGTGTAACAGTCCATTCTTTCTGCCTACCCTTTCAGGGGGATGGCGTGATGGTTAGCTAGTTAGCTAGTTAGTTATTATAAAAAGTATTATTATATTATTATAATTAGGATGAAAGTAGGATAAATGCCGTAGAAATGAGTCACTAAGAAGAATGTGCGGAAAAACAATGTATTATTATTTTGTTGAATCGCTCTTTACAACATGACAGTATGAGCCAAATCGATGTAAAGGGTATTATAGCTATCATAGTGATTCTCGTGACATGTGATAGGTAGCTAATCTATCGCCATTTTATTGTCACGTGAATTCTACACCAGACCGTCAACGTCCCATTAGGGTATTATCAAATGTCCTTAAATCCTTGATTATGATCTAGAAAGCAGAAAAGAGTACTTTTACAAAATATAACAAAACTTTTAATGAATGTCCGAAATTTCAAAAAAAAAATTCTCGATACAAAAATATATAAGTAATGATTTGTAGGAATATTTCAATTCAGTAATAATTAAACAATTCTAAACGTGCTTCTAAATATTTTCAATGACAGTTTGATCATGGGGGACGTATTTTGATTGCGAATAAGATGTTCAACTTTGTAATAAAATAACTAATTACGAACACATAATAAACGCACGTAATTACGTAGAAATGGGCGCCAGCTTATCTGAGATTACGAAGCCCGCGGTGTGAATGCGTCCTAACCTCTCGAAGAGTATTAATTTGAATAGAGATGTCAAGTGCTGTGAACTGTTCTCCTTAGATATTATCAGTGGTGGCTCGAGAGATAATTGTCAATAAGTGAATTAGAGCGTAACTAATTTTAATTCGTTAAAAAACTATATACGATACTGAGGTGGGTCGCCGGGGTTACAATGCTGGATAGAGCTAGACATGAGCATATCAGAGGAAGTCTAAATGTCACCCACATAGCGGAAGAGGCTAGGGAACATCGTCTGCGGTGGTACAAATCAAATTAAATCAGTTTTTTTCTCAAAAGATATTACAAACAACAATTATAGTTTAAGGCTATGTATCTATTTAGAACAGAATTCTGGGACCTGTGAATAAATGTGAAGGCTGGAGAGTGCGGCATAATGACGATCTGTACCATATTTACAAAGGTCCCAGTCTCTCCACACAGGTCAGACTGAATAGACTGAGATGGGCCGGTCACGTGCAGAGGATGCCGTCATTGCGAACCCCAAAAATATTGCTGGAGTGGCACCCAGGTGGTAGAAGACCAATTGGGCGACCAAGGCTGCGATGGGACGATGAAGTTGGGAGAGATGGGGCGAAATTGTTACGAGTGTCAGATTGGAGGGTCGAAGCGGAGGACAGGAGTTGGAGGTGAAGAATACTGGAGGCTAAGGCTCGATATGGGCTGTAGGGCCATCGAAGAAGAAGATTTTAAACAGGTAAAATATAATAAATATATGATACCAGGAACGCACGAGAGATGGTTCGACATTAGGAATACAAGATACTCTCTAAAGTCAATTTGTCTTCTGAACGTACTTTCACGAATATGAAAGACGTCGATCTCCAAAGCGATCATGTTCAGCAGTTTGATTGCTCTCCCCACCGCCATCACCAGAGGCAGGTTGGTACGGCGATGTGAGCAGGAGGGACGATGAATACATGGTCCACAATGCTCTGCAATTGGAAGATGGGAGGAGGGGATCATGTCGGCCTCCTACAACTTGGATGTCCACAGTCAAAACGACCTGAGGGCGCTGCGACTGGATAGCCAGATGACCCAGGATCGCGAAACTTGGCGGATCCATATAAGGAGAGCCGACCCCAAATAACGGGGATTGGCTAGGCGAAAGAAGAATATATATTTTATTGTAAATTAACAAAAAATCTGTTTAGATTGAGATATACATGTGCAAGTCTGAAGACATTATCAGATGGGGTCACCAAAGGAGAAGATACTGGAATAAGCACGGCTCCTATATGCAATAAAATAGGATTCCAAAGATAGCCTAGACAGTCTACCGGAGGGTTCCCGACCACGAGGCCGATTACCGAAAAGATCGCGAGATAGTTAGCAGTCCACATCCCAGAAGTACGTAAATGCAACCAACAACAGGTCAACAATTTTCAACAATTGAAATTGAACACTGACCTCGTGTTTTATGCCAAAAAGCTACCTTTTTCAGCAGGGCTAAATTAATGAAAGATCAGTTAATCGACTGAGATGAGAGGAGACTGCTTGCTAAGGGGAACATTGGAGCAATATCTGGACTGTAAGGTGGGAGACTTGGCGTGAAATCTATTTATTGGACGAAGTGGACTTGGAATTGAGCCTTTAGGCTTAATTGGTTCAGGTCTAGTTCTAAAGTACGTAAGAACCCGACTATTTTCGTGGCAGAGTGGCAAGAGCTATGATTGCCACAACGAAGGACCCGGGTTCGATTCCTAGCGATGGCAGTGTGATTGTCAAAAAGATTCAGCTCTAATTCTACAATTTACGTGACAATAAAATGACGATATATCACATATCATGATAATCAATAGCTAAAAAACATTTGAACTGTAATAAGGTTCAAAGAACCTGCAGTATACACATGTGGAAAGCAACGGGAAACTACCAAATTAAAAGGCCAGGGTGGTATCCTAGGAACCAGCAAAAAAATCATCTTAGATAGTCTCAATTCCTTGTATTGAAACTAGTGAAGAAAGAATGTTAGAAATGTGACTTGGTGGTTGTTATTGTATATGCTGGGGCTAGATTTGTGGTCCAGAGTGTTCCTTCCAAAGAAGGCGATGAAGTAAGCACTCAGGGGAGGAATTTCGTTCCGGAGGCGATTATTTTTGTTTTTGGGTGTTGTTGTGGCTAATTCTCACTACAATTTTTGAGTGTGGGAATGAGCACGCTTTTAATTTGTTACGGGAAATCGATGTAATAAGAGATATGGAAAATGTTTTCGCGCCGTCAATGGCTCGAAGTGTTATCATAGATGCCTGCGCCGGTCGCACCTGTATCTTTGTTCACAAAGAGCAGCATGTACTTGTATGCTGTTGATGTTGATAAGAAATCTCGGTCAAACAGGAAACTGAACAAAAGACACATAATGCGGGTAAATTATGCGCGAAGGGGCCTCGGCCCTCTATACTAGAGTGTACTTTATACACGGTTTATTTTTTAATCTGCGTTTAAAGTACACGTGTGAAGCCACTACGAAGAAGAAAGATTAATATGTATTCTTAACAAAGATCCATTCCAGAGATTTTTTTAGGTACCTACGTAAAATAACATACTTAATTAGTCACATGAAACATGACTTTTCTTAGATTTTCATGGATATCCGTTATTTATTTTATATTTATTTTGATCAGTCAGTTAATTTGTTTTAAAAAAAATATATACGAGTACTTAACTGAATCTCAATGGGTTAACACTGTGGAATTCCATTGTTACTTACCATAGAATAGAATTAATAACACTGTTATTATTCCACTTTTATATTATATATTAAATATATTTATAATATAAACATGTTACTAACAACATGTTTCAGAGGTATAGTCCGTTCACTACAGGGAGATCGTTTGCAATAGTATGAGTGACAGTGCGTTTACAAAAAATCTAGACGCTATTTTTTAATGATTGGAAAACCAAAAAATGTTTCAATCATACCATATATTCAAATTTTATAATTTTTTATTAACGAAAATGTATCGGCTTAATTGTTATGATTATAAAAATTAAGTTCATTAAAATTAAAATTTGTTTATTGATTTTTCCTTGGAAAAGCGACTAAGGGTGAGACTAATATAAATAACGATATTTTTTTCCCTTTATTGGTTTCAATTACAATATTTGATCCTTGCGGGTATTTATCTCAAGGATATTACTAGTTATTATAACATTTATTTTTATTTTATGTATTTAAACTGATTTTCCTAATTTCGACATGCTAAATTTGCGATTAATTAATTAAATTTTTCGAATCACCGAGTATATGAGCAGCCAAACGCGTGCGTTTCGCCTCGCGTCTCTAAACACACTGAGGTTTGACGTACCTAATCGGACGCAACTAATCAGATTCCAAGAAAGACTACCATACTCACACATAAGCAATAGGTCTTCGGTTTGTAAATCAACTAAACACCTCCGAAACATTTATGTAACATATAAAAATATTTACGTATAATAAGTGAAAGTGGAATAAAAACAGTGTTAATTATTCTGACCCAAATGTATACATTTTGTACTGTGGATGGACATACTTCTGATATAGACATTGTATTATTTATATGCATAACTTCACGATTGAAATTATAAAACAGTATTTTATTATTTCCTGTACAATGATGAAAGTGTTCATTTATACAATATTCATGGAAATATCTGTTTACTAAAATACTACATTTTATGGTATTATACTTACATGTTTTGCCTTGTGTGTTACAGATCGTCAGATCTATTAAAAGAAGAAAAAGAAGATAGGTAATTCCGCTATGGTGAAATATTAACTAACTAACTAACCATCACGCTGTCTCCCCGGAGGGGTAGGCAGAAATAATGGAACGCCACACTATTCTGTCCTGACATACTTCTCTCGTTTCCTCTACATTCATACATCTTGTCATGCACGCACGTCGATTTCTCCGACTCCTCACGTGACCGACATTTAATATTTGATTGATTTGATCGTGCCACATTTTCCTCGGCCTTCCTCTTTTTCTAGCTCCCTTCACGCCGTTTACATGTACCTTCTTTACCATTCTGTCTTCACTCATTCTTTCCATGTATCCAAACCATCTTAATGATCTTTTCCTTATTTTGTTCATAACACTTTCATTCGCAACACATACACTTCTTATACTTGCATTTGTATGATCTCATATTGTGAGATCTCATTTCTACTGCATTTATTCTGAATTGTTATTTATGCTCTAGAAAGAAATAATTCCATTTCACACAATGAAAAATCTGAAGAAACTCGGAGTAAATACATTTTAACAGTTGGCATACTGCGGAAAACTAGTAATTATTAGTAAACTGGGTTGTACATATCGTAATATTAGACGAGAATCCATTGTGCGATAAAAGCAAGCAAAACAATTACAATAAACAAAAAGTTACATCATTTATTATATTAAACAAAATACAATAGACTTAATAAGATACGCATACCCAAATTTGCCTAATAGAAAAAACACATTTATCAAATCTGAACTATAGATCTAAGAATATATCTAAATGAGATTCACAAGAGAGGCATTTACGCCGATCTCACGACCTGCAGATCAGAGATAATATACAAATTTATATGCCAAAGAGCTGTCAACAGAGGATAACTAAGGTCAGATAATTAACCGGTTCTATGCCATAAGCGCATATACGCGCTCTATAATCCCGTGCAAGGAAAGCCGACCACACTAAGTTAGCGCGTATATACGCTGTACCATACTTTAACATTTAATATTTAGCCAAGTTTGAATGTTTGAAGTAATCTTATATTTTAAACAATTTTGGAATTATATTATATGAAAAGTATTATTGAGATCATATTTATTTTAAAAAGGAGTTTTTCGGGTTCATTTTATATTTTTATGCCTGGGCCGTGATTTAAATTAAGTTTGTGTACTATTACTGATAAGTTACGTGCCAACTTTGGCGTTTTGTCAAAATATATTTTTCTAAATATACGAGTAGGTATATAAATGACGATCTTAACGTTAGTATTTATTTCGTAAGAACTTAAAAAATATTTCCAAAAAATATGTATTTAATACATTTTTTAAAACATCTTAACTGGCAACCTTCAAAATTTTAATGTTATTATTTGAAATTTCTTGGTAGAAACTCATTCTAAATAATGAAAAAAAAAACCTTTATAGTATACAGGTACAATTAGTCTTATTCCACTTAAGTTTATGGCTATACAACATCTTCTGGTCAAATACTGTCTATTGGACTAGAAGATGGCAGGGAGTTGCCGAAACTGGTCTAAGCCATAACCTTCAGATGAATTAAATTAAATAAATACCGTAAAAACCATTAAGCTTTTTTTTATTATGTATATATTATTGGGGTTCAAAAGAGTAGTAGGGCTACGATGGGGTATGCTGTGCTGGAAAGTATACCTCTACAATATGTCGTAAGGCGCCATGTTGCATTTACAACAGTAACACTACTATCAAGTCCAACTCTCTAGCGGGGTCTTTTAAAGACCCCGCGAACCCCGGGCAATGTGGCACATTCATATTACTTAGTGCCATAGCAGATAGAGAGAGGACGAATGGCGAGCTTCCAGCGCCATAAAACTGGATACACCCAGCTAAGGGAAGGTAACCTCGACAGAAAATCCTCCAGAGAAGGCAAGGGGATACCACTCTGGATATTTTTCCCTAGGTCATCCACCATGAGGCCTACTCAAACCTTCTGGCATTTAAAAGGTTAACAAATCAGACGAAATAGAATATTAGACAAGTTAGTAATAAGGAATCCTCCGTGTCGAGTTTGAATTTGGAATAAATTAGTCATAAGATTTTGAGTAAACAATTAACGGTAAAACGCACTTTGACTCATAGCTGTAAACTAGTTAGTACATATCATGATTAACACGTTGTGCGCATGCGATTATAAACATAATTAATGATATTGTTTGAAGTAAGTCAGAACGCAGTGTGGAATTTTTTACAATTCCGATTGACGGATTAATTATCATTTTGGAAAAAGTCTTTTTTATCAATTCTTCTACTTCTTCCTCTTGGTCTAGGTCAAAGGTTCCCAATCTGTTTTAGACCACCACCCCTTTGACAAAAAAAAAACAAGAACACCATTGTGCACTGCCAACTTGGCTTTTGAAGTTATAACTAGTAAAATGTGGTTATCCCGTTTTGAAAAGGATGTTATGTTTAAAAAAATTGTACAATTGTAATAAATTACGTACTCGTATAAGATTGTGTGCTAGATGTAAGAAAAATGCAATTAAAATCTTAAATGATTTGTAAGCGAGTGCGTTGCTCTTCAGTGAAATAAGATATTTTGAAGCACGGGCGTTTATTTTATGCAAAAAAGAACACTTCCTCTCAACTTAAAATTAGATTTTAAAAGCTCAAAGTGTTGCTGAAATGAAGTCAGTACGCCCAGCAATCACTAAACGATCAAAAAATAATAAGGTTTGAGCAATAAGCGTGGAACGAGATAAGGAATGAACTTTTATATAATATGTATACACACTAAGAGTCATGGCCACTATGTTACTATCGTCGTCATCATTTGCAATAATGTTGCCTACGAAGTCTTTGTCATCGTTGTCATCGTAGTCCTTCATGACCTCAGAAAGGACACTGAGGTGATTGTTTACAAGTCCAACACTACTGTATGCCTATGGACCCCATACAAAAGACACATTAAAGCTCTAGAGCGATACCATCAACGCCGTCTACGTAGGATCCTAAATGTGAAATGACAGGACAAACGGACAAATGATAGCATACTTGCTGAGGTCAATATGACAAGCATTGAGGCTGCCATTATTCAGAGACAACTGCGCTGGGCTGGTCGCGTCATCAGAATGCCTGAGACAAGACTCCCAAGGAAGATTCTGTACTCTCAGCTTACCAAGGGAAACGCTCACATGGTGGTCAGAGGAAACGCTTTAAGGACTCCCTTAAAGGAAACCTACAAAATACTAACAACGACTGTGATTGCTGGGAAAAGACTGCAGAAGACAGACCTAAATGGAGAACAACAGTTCATAAAGGCACGCAAGACTTTGAAGCACAGCGCAGAGACGACGTCGCAGAGAAAAGGAAGAGGAGAAAGAAGAGACGACTGGGAGACGGTGACGGCTCCATTACAAGCGCCTTCCCCTGCCCTAAACGCCCCAGAATTTTTGGGTCCAGGATCGGGTTCTTAAGTCACATGCAGACCCACAACCGTGAAGGACAGTCTTCTTCGGCCCCGAAGGACAGCAGATGATGATGATAATATTGGGTTAATTTAGTTATGCTATGTTTTCGTCAATTTTTAGTATATTTTCTATTAAATTATTTTTATTTTGTTATTTTATTTCATATCATTGTATTTTATATTTTTTGTTTTAGATTTATTTTGTAGGTGTTGGACGATCGAAGTGTGCGCGGGAGATGCCTATTGGTGGCGATTAGGTTCGCAACCCATCACACCGCATCTCCCGCGGAGCGAAAAGAGAAGGATGGAGTGCCGCATCAGTAAAAGTGTGACAGAGTCGATCTGATTACAGATTTTTGATAATCATATTCGAAAATGAAGGTTTTTTGTGACAGACTGCATGTCTGGTAAGCTGTATTCGTTTGGACAGCGGCAAACATATGTTAATCCGTGTTTATATTTAAAATAAGTTCACCTGAAATATGGTACTTTTTTTTCTTCAGAATCTTCCTTTCAAATGTTGCTAGCTTGCTTTCTTCTCTCTGCGTATTGGACCATGTTTGACTACCGGTCTTATGATGGTTTTGTATATTAACAGTTTAATACATACATCTGCTGAGTATAACCATAGTACACGTAGATACTTTAATTAAAGACAATTGTGAATAGTGATTAAAACCACCCACTCTGACCTCATTATCTGCTTACAAATCAAGATCTTATTTTCTACAATTATGTGTACGCGAAGGCCGAATCGAGTGTCCATCTTATAACACTACGCAAGCGCTTAATAAGATGGAAACTCTTTGAATATTTAAATATATACACAATACAAAGCTAAAATAAACCTGAAATTCTGATAGATACCGGAAACATTTATCGTTCCTTTTTCCGGTATGCGATTCAGATGAGCTAATGATTGCGTTAATTATGTAATGGGGTTTTTAATCACGCCGCAACAAAATTAGAATACCATAAATTATTTGGCATGTGCTATCCATAAATAAAAGCGAATCTTAAAAAATAAGTTCCTACTTTGCGATGGAGTAAAAACCTGTGATACAAAAACATTTATATAAAAATAAATAAGTATTTGTTGCATGAACATGGTGCGAAATTTCAAATAAAATTATTAATTAATACGAATAAAACGTCCGTTTTCTAGAAATGTTATTGCATTTTATGTGAATGACATGTTTCGCCTGTCTGAATGACATATTTCGATAATGCCTTAGACAGGCGAAACATGTCATTCAAATAGAATATAATCATACTTCTAGAAAACATTCGTTTTCATTTGCAATAATTATTTAATATGGAGTTGGACATCATTGCTCAAGAAAGAATAAAAAAAATTAAGCAATGTAAAAATATTTTCTAGAAGGTTTACTACATTGAAATAATATTATACAATAATATAGGCTGTTTTTTAGAGGTATACAATAGATATTCAAAATGAAAAAAAAAAACATTAAAATAATGTTGATGTCTATGATATTGGCTTTATTTTATAGATAATTTTATGACATTATTGTTTAATTATGATTTCGGGTATATGAGCACCATGACTAGCTCGAATGAAGCGCAATCGTGAAATCCAATTTTCGACAATTGTCGTCTTTGTGGATGCGTATTATCCACTAGAGTGTATGTGGTGCGAAAACGGTCCATGGTATTCCGAATAACTTGCTCGGATGGACGATTATGTCGACCGCAAAATGGACGTAGTGCACGATAGGTTTAGCGAACCGAACCATGATCATCAAAATAAATTTGCACAATTTGCAAGCGTTGTTCTGACGTCAGTCTATTCATGGTGAAATGGCAAAACGTATTGACTACAAATCAACTGTCAACTATCAAATTGACAGTCTGTAGAAACAATGTTGCCAGTTTAAAAACCAAACCTCTAAAAAGAACACCCTTTTTAAAAAAAATTAAAATATTTTTTTTATATGTATAAAAAATAGAAACAAATATGATTTTATTAAACGTACTTACCAGCACAAAGGTGATATATGTATGTGAAAAACTTACAATAAAAATGTCTTAATCTTGTGGCTACAACAGGAAATGATATCACATGAATTTTTGAACATACCTGAAACAATAGAATGAAAACAATTAGTGAAATGCAAGTTTCGATAATGTATTAGTATTTTATAAATAGAAATAAAAAATATACAGGTTTTCTATTATATCACACACGCAACTCCTGTGTTTTGTTTGGGTGAGGTAGTTTTATCTACTGGGGTGTGTTTATTAAGGATATAATATGGATATAGTGTATCCTGCAAGGGGCATGCTTCATGATATACTCGTATTGTTAACTGTTAATCAAATTATAATACCAGATAGTTGCGGATGACTAAAAAAATAGCTAATTATTATTATTATTATTATTCTGATGACTTGTTGATAAGTGAAATCGTCAAAAAATAATATAATAATAAAAGTTACAAATCAACTGCCAACTATCAAATTGACGGTCTGTAGAAATAATGTTACCAGTTTAAAAACCAAACTTCTAAAAAAACAACCTGTATAATAAGACTTCGAAAAACGTGTGTTTGCTAACTAACTAACTAACTAACGCTTAAGCGTCGATTAATCGAAGCTGTTGTATGATGCAGCGGCGCTTTTAGTCAGCGTAACTTGTAATCTATACGCCCGTCCGTAAAAGAGTGCGACTGGCTACATTTGCAGTAAAAAAAAATGAAAAATGTTTCTAATTGGAACACACTACATTTGCAGATCATATTTGAATATATCTTAAAAACGTTCTTATTTTAGTTTCTTACTAGTTAATTGTACCGAATATTATGACAAATTGGGTCTAGTAGTCCGAGCTGCAAATATAGTCAACCGCAGGTCAGGACCAATTTTTTTTACTGTAAATAAAGTCAACCAAATATAAGCATACGAGTATGCTAGTGGAAAGCAAAGTTAGAATTTATAAAACATGCATCAAGCCCATAATGACCTACGGAATCGAAGCAAGAGCAGACACTATCAGAACCAAACATCTCTTAAGCAGAAATAAGAACATTGCGACCTATTGTGGGGAAAACCCTTAGAGATAGGATACCCAATGACGAAATTCGCAAATCCTGCAAAATCGAAGACATAGTGAGACAGAGCGAGTGCAGAAAAAAATTCTGCGCTTTCTTTACCTCATGGAGCGCGGTTATTACCCGTGGCTCTTTCCCACTGAATTCTTGCTAGGTATGCTAAGCTAGAAAAGGAGGAATGTTCACTTGGAAGTTCACTTCTTTCAGGTGATTGGCGGCCGTATACAGAACTCGGATGTCCTGAGTGATGTAGGTCTATTTGTCCCTGATAATTACCTTCGTCAAAGACAGCACAGATTGTTTTATTTGCCGCGCTGCAGAACCAACCTGCCAATCGTTATGCCTGTGGGTAGGGCATTCTTATTGCTTAATCGGGTCGCCTCGGAGGTCGACATAATTTCGTGATAGTGTGAGTTGCCTCAGGGATGCAATATCAATGTTATGATTCTTTCTAATTTTTAAGCTTATTTTTTTTATATAATTTTTTATGCTTCTCTAATAAATTCTTATAATGTTGTTGCAAACGATCTGTAATTACATGTCTGTAATGTTTGTGATTTTTATTCAAATAAATTAAATGAAATGAAACAGATGGAGTAGGCAGAGAAGACGATTCTGGAGGGATCACAGCGAGATAATGGATCCAGCAAGAATTCCTAAGATCGTGATGCACGAGACTCCAGAGGACCGTCGACCACCAAGATGACCACCAAAGAGATGGAAAGAAGGCTGATCGTCTTCTTCACAGGAAGAAGGTTGATATCCTGCATAAACAGATCGCATACGATCGATAACGGTTAAGAAACAAATAAGTGTTTTTTGTGTTATATAAACTTATCTCTTGCAAAGAATCTACTTGTAATTATTTTATTAATGCGTATGAATTAAATATTTGATTTAAAATTCATATATTAGTATTATCAAGAGTTATAAAAGCACGTCTGATAATAATATGGATAATTTCTCAAAACGCTGCAACACCACTATCAAGATGGAATAAGTTAACAAAATGGCCAGAACTTCGTAATTGTCTGATCATTAAACTCTTAGGGAAGACAAAAGGCGAGTAAATCATACACAAAGCCCAATTAAAAGTCCAGGAATTAAGAGTAACAAGAAAAATTGCTGTATTAAATTAATTTTTCTACAACAATACTCGTGGATAGACCAAGTACAATAAATTTCATTTTTATATGAACACGGGATAACTTCACAAAAAATATATATACGTATACGAGTGCATAAGGAAACAACGGAACGTTAATATACAAAAAATTGTTAAAATTATTTAAAAAAAATTATTTTTTATTTTATTAGATCATATAGCCCGTATTTATTATAATTTTATAATTAATACAAATTTAAATGTCAGTTTTCTAGGAGTTTTATTTTATTTCCGGGAATGACATCGCCCTTCTAAGACATTATCAAATGTGACGAAACTTCAACTCGTTGCAGTTTATATACGCACACAGGATGACGATTTTAATAAATACTTAAAATCATTAGTCACCAGTATTTTGTCCCACCTCAAATAATTTATTTTTGATTTATATAATATCATTTAGTATCCTCTAACTATGTAACCGTTGTCATAAAATTTCTTAACAAGTTCCAAAAAACACTTTCCAATATTTCTGGACCTACCCAAATAATTCTTTGTTAAAAATGTACAAAGTCACATCAATTTTCGTTAATTACCATATTCTGCTCCATTTACTAGTGTATATAAACTGGTGCGAATGGTGTCATGAACAAAATAATGAAAGGATCATTAAGATGGTTTGGACATATGGAAAGAATGAATGAAGAAAGAATGGTAAAAAAATTATATGTTAATGATGTAAATGGTACCAGAAATAGAAGAAGACCAAGGAAAACGTGGCACGATCAAATAAATCAAATATTGAATGTCGGCCATGTAAGGAGTCAGAGAAATCGACGCGCGTGCATGACACGATGTATGAATGTTGAGGAAGCGAGAGAAATATGTCAGGAAAGAAAGGTGTGGCAGTCCATTCTTTCTGCCTACCCCTTCGGGGAGACGGCGTGATGGTTAGTTAGTTAGTTTTATAAACTGCAACGAGTTGAAGTTTCGTCACATTTGATAATGCCTTAGAACATGTCATTCCCATAAAATATAATCAAACTTCTTGAAAACTAACGTTTTCATTAGTATTAATTATGTAATATGGAGTAATCATTGTTCGAAAAACAATAAACTAGTTAAAGTGATAACGAAGCTGACTGTACAAGGCGGACCAACGAACTCGTCTGTCCGTCATGGTGGGCAGATATCGGCTTCTGTTTCATACATCTCTCGATACATGGATCTGGATTTAATTATAACTCTTCTAAGCACAAAATATGGACACGGGCGAATTATTTAATGGATTTCGACATGTAAGATGAAATGCTGTAATTGGTTTTGCATCAAAACATGGGAAATATTTCGTCTAATAAGGAGAGGTAGTTGATTTTATCTTTATTATTAAGACCATAATGTAGTTTTATACATATTGACGACCTTCGTGACCGAGTGTTAAATGCTTTGACTGCCACACCGAAGGCCGGAAGAATCGTCTGCCGTACAATTTCTTCCTTAATTCGTCGTTCGGTATTCTATCATATATCGTTTTCCCGCACATTATTCTTAGTGATCCCATTTCTACGGCATTTACCATTATTTCATTCTTTTTTTGCTAGCACCAAGATTCTCTTCCATACGTAAGGGTTGGCACTAGAATTGCATTATGTACTGCCATCTTTGCTTTAGTTTATTATTCTTAATGGCCGGTATTCACAGCCAATACCATACATGAGCTAAAATAAACAACGGGCTATGGAGATACAAATGCTTGTAATAAGTCACCCTTCGTGGCAGAGTGGTAAGAGCTCTGACTTCCATACCGAAGGTCCCGGGTTCGATTCCCGGCGATGGCAGTGTGATTGTCACAAAGTCTTTGGTCTGGTGAAGAATTTACATGACAATAAAATAGCGAAAGACTTGCTACCTTTCACATGTCACGAGAATCAATATGATAGATATACTCTTTACATTGATTTGGATCGCACTGTAAGGTTGTGAATAGCGATTCAACAAAACAATAATAAAAAAAATATTATAAAAATACAATAAGCATGGAACTGGCAGAAGAAGGATGAGAGCCGAATAAATGCGGTAGAAATGAGGTCCCTAAGACGTTCGCCTCCGTACTCCATTTACATCATTAACGTATACTTGAATACCCATTCTTTCTCCATCCATTCGCTCCATATGTCCGAACCAACGCAGCGATCCTTTCATAATTTTGTTCATAATACCTTCTTCCGCTCTACATTCCTTTCTTATATCAGCATTTGAGATTCTGTCATATATCATTCTACCACAAATACGTCTTAGGGACCTCATTACCGCATTTATTGTGCTATCATCCTTCTCCTGTCAGTTCCATGCTTCGCTTAGATACATTAGGGTTGGGACCAGAACTCCATTATGAACGGCCGTTTTCGCTTTCATTGATAAATTCTTGTTTGCAATAATTTTTAAAGCTCCATGCAAATGATTAGTAATGCTTAAATGTGGCTTTTTCTTGGTATGATGTAGGGTCGAAGCACCAGTATTTGACCGCCCCCCAGTAAATGACCGTTGGTTAATAAAACCAAATATAATAAGAATTGCTCTATGTGTCCAGTCAAAAAACTTTAATCCCAAGAAACTATGACAAAAGAGTTAGGCAGAGACAACTGTTGGTAAGAAACAAAACTATCAGTTTTGAACTGTGCCTTGTCAAACGGTAAAAGTGCGTCTTCCCGTTGTTGTTTTGAGATTGTTAGTAGTTTTTTTATAAGGAAAAGTGTGGTAAGTGTTTTTTTAATGTTATTTCTTATGCAATTCTTTTAATATTTACATATTTTTATATGTTAGGGTGTTTCATAAGGTGACAATGTAACAAAATCTATGTATTGTATCAATATAACCTGAAGTGGTCATTTACTAGTGATTGTGCTATTTTTTTAGAGAAATATTAATTTTAATAGTATTACTCATATTTCAATAAAAAAAAGTTAGAGAATTAAGAGAAGTCAATGTGTTTTTTATTGTTTTCTTTTATTTTATACACTGAAATAATGAAATTAATGCCTTTAATGTGGATTTCAGTACAAGCTGAACCTTAAACGGTCATTCATTGGTGCTTTGACCCTAGAAGTAATTTTTGATATTCTCTAAAACAAACTGATAAGAGATGATTAATTCATTTTATAAAAGAAATAGCAACAAGCTTATTCGTTATAGTGTATAAAACACGGAACTACTTGTGACGAAGCAAAAAAATCATATGTGTTATTATTTTGAATAATAATTGATCATGACTTCGCATGGGATTCTAGTGACCTCTCGAAATTGATGCCGCCAACATAATAAGCGTAATTGTTTATCAAAATCCCAACAATACAAATCCATACAAGTAGGTTAACAAAAAGATAGGTGTTCTCGACGAACTCATTCAATGCTTGCATTCAGTGGCGGTACGTCCATACAAGCCCAGAAGCCGGGCTTGCCTTAAAAAATCTATATTAAAACGATGTTTTTGCGCGTCTGAGCCGTCTACGAATAAAATATTATTTTGAATTTCGCGCGAGGGCATTAATGCGATTCAATTCGTTGAGTTAGAAATGACTCCTCCAACATGCGCAGAAATGACCTATGTTTTGTTTCACTCTTAAGTACCGTAGGTGAGACGCCCGCGAAATCGCCGACGTCCACATATTTTGTTTCATGTTTTCGATGGGCTTCATATTTGGCTTGCAAAATGTAAAAGGGTCTTTGTCGCACTTACGTATTTTTGGCTTGTAATCATATAGCTAGGTACATATATACCAGAAGACATCTACATTTTTTGTATGGATTTGAAGCCGGGCTTTATCACTCTATAGTATGTGACTATTCGATGTGTAACGAACTTCATTTATATTGTCAGAATATTATCTGTCATTTACTTTACGTACAGAAATGTTATGCAAAGAATGATTATGTCATTTATTTACGAATATTTATTTATAATTCCTTGGCTTGCCTTACTGGCTGATCCTAGGCACGCCACTGCTTGCATTTCCCATACAATATTTAATTAAAAAAAAGAGTGCGTGAAAAGCAGATTGAATAGAAAACAATCCGGTAGAAGCTAATAGATAAAAAGAACGCCCATTTACGAGTAACATAAAAGAAAACTCATCATGGCCGCTCCTACGTATCATATTATGCATGTGGTTGCATACAATTTCGTTTCGTCATAATCAGAAACATGTCACATCCGTATCCATTTAAAGAAGCAAAAAAATCACCGGGCATCATCGAAGAAAGATATGAAAAAGTGTAACAACTAGTTTTCCTTGCCTGTGAGTTTTTACGCGTAGAGAATAATTGTCCGTCTCGGTGAGAAATTCCGTTGAAGATTTCTAGAAAAAACTATGCGACAATAAAAAAAAATACATAGTTTATGCAACGTTGGAGGTATGCAGACATATTCGCTTTATGGGCATTGCATTCTTGGACGAGAAAATAACTCGTAGGCAGAATTGATCGAAAATGGACATAATAAAATAAAATCTTACTAATTAACTACCACTCTGTATAACTATAATACTAAAATAAAGAGAAGAAACGGTAGAGTACATTCGTTTTTTTTTTCTTCGTTTCCGCATTGTTGAGGGTCGTGATCCATGCAGCTGCCCGTAGCTAAAACAAAACGCCTCCAATACTCTCTGTTCTTTGCAGCTCGCACCGTTGAGTAGAGGTCTCCTCCAGTCATCACCCTAATTTGATCACACCATCGCACAGGAGATCTGCCTCTACTGCTTTTGCCTTAAACACTTCATTTTACAATACTTGTTTTCCAAGTTACCAAGCCTCTCTCCTGGCAATACGTCAACAAAAAAACTCAATACTCGCTGACTGCATATTAAAGATATTGTTTCTGTTATTTGGACCTCATCAAGGACCGAGTCGTTCGTCCTTTTTCGCATTACAAAGGCGTCAATCTGGGCGTGGTCACAGGATTTTATTGTCCAAGTTTCAGCAGCATAAATAAAAAATGTGAATATGAGGGTGCGAATAATTTTGATTTTGGTGGATTTGGAAATACCTCGATCTTTTAAGATTTTGAACAATGTCTGTTCATTCATAGTCTTCATAGCCTTCATAGTCTGTTCTGAGCAAGAGTAAGTGTACACATGAGGATGAATTTCTATCTTTTTGAACTATCATATTTTGGAATGATGAAGGAAATTTTAGGGATATTATTTTTTGACGTTATCTACCCGAGTGTTCTGAGTTGGAGATATATCAAATTGATTGTTTCTTAGACAATGAAGTAAAAAAAAAACTATGTATTTTTCAAAAACGTCAATTTTAGAAATACTCGTATTATGAGAGTGACATGTTTCGATTATGTAAGGTGAGAAATTAAAAAATTTAATTTAAAAATAGGGAGAAGATACTAGTATGCAAATGTGAGGCGAATAGATCCACCTAGAGTCAAATGAAACAATAAATATATCATTAAGGACACATGGAAAGAATGAATGAAGAAAGTATATGTTAACGAAATAAATAGAACTAGAAATAAAGGAACAAGGGAAATCGTGGCAAGATCAAATTAATTCAATAATGATGTCGGCCACTTGAGGAGTCGGAGACATCGACGTGTGTGCATGACAAGATGTATGAATGTTGAGGATTCGAGAGAAGCATGTCAGGAAAAAAAGCGTGACAGTCCATTATTTCTGCCTACCCATAGTTAGTTGACCATACTAAAAACAATCTCTTTTTTATTTTAGATATTGCCGGCGATACGGTACAGCTCGAAAAGAGCTCAGCATTGGTTAGTATGCAAAGGAATCACTCCGAAGACGGATATTGCACAGGACCATAGGTCACTGTTACACCAAAGAAATTATTCTTTCAAACGTAATAATCTAGGCACATATAATTTTTTTCAATTTTACAAAATAATTTATAAGTTAAATATAGTTTTAAAGTTATATAAAAAAAACGGTGTCAATGTGCCGAATGTACTCGATATACACGTTCCGCTAACACGTGTGGTGCCTACTTATTTAGTGAAAATTATTCGCACATGTTTAAGTGGTTTGCAATTCGGAATAGTTAGCGTGAATGGTGCCACATATATATATTGTAGAAGGCTATTAACAAAATCGGTTCCTGCCTTCAGGAACTTGTACTTACAAGAAACGATAAAAGCATGATTTGCTAGCACGATCTCTAAATACTGCAGGATATATTTAGATTATTATTATTCCGTAACTGTCTGTCTTCTCGAAAATATAAAATTCAATGTACCCACCCGGAATCTAAGGCAAATTAAACTTTTTCACGAAAATCTCCATAAAACAAACTACGGATATAATGCACCTATACCTAGAATGACTAGACTTGTAAACTGTTGTCAAGACTTAGATTTTTTTGGATTAAATCTAAATTCTTTTTTGTCTAAACTTAAAAAATATCGACCTCCATCAAACCCTTAAATTGTCTAAACCAGATGCAGCTTTTACTATTTGTTTGTCACTGAGACTACTTGTACCTTGTAATCCTTCCACAATATAATCAAATATGTCGTTAGATAATTGCAGTCGTGTTCTTGTTGCTCATCTCTAGTATACATATCTATTAATCTTTCTTCTTTACTCTCTTCCAGATCATCCTCTTAACTTGTCCTAGGCTAATTGTTTACTGTTACTGTTTTAAAATGTTCCTAGATTTAAGTAACTTATCTGTATTATGAATAATGTATTGGAATTAATTCCGTCAACAACAAAATAAATAAATAAATAAGTAACGAACTGACTACAAAGGTATGATTGTAAAAATATTTTCAAATCAAATCAGTTTATTTTTTTTACAACATTTTGAATATATACAAATAATTGTAGACGAATGGGGAATGTTGTATTACATAAAGCGTGCGCTTAACCCAACCAATGACAGGTCATAAGTCCTGTAAACACCTCGATCAACCATATTCTGTTTCCAATTTGCATCTTCGTCACTATTGAGATACAATTGATTCAGTTTTTTTTTTCTAAAATATATTACAAACAATTATTATAGTTTAAGACATCTATTGAGAACAGGCAAAATATAATAAATATATAATACCAGGAACGCATGAGAGATGGTTCGACATTAGGAATCAAAGATACTCTCCAAAGTCAAGAACTGAACGTACTTTCAGGAATATGAAAGACATCGATCTCCGAAGCGATCATGTTCAGCAGTTTGATTGCTCTCCCCACCGGCATCAGCAGAGGCAGGTTAGTTCTGCATGCTGGGAGATAAAACAGTATGTTGAGATAAAACACGCTGTCAAAGATCCGGAACATAAAGATGGATAGCCTCCAAGATGACGGAATTCTCAAAGAATTCCTTTATAAGTCTGAAGAAATGGTTGAGTGTGCACCCATCCCTTCTTATCTGTAAACTATTGGTCCCCAGTATGCAGATGTTATAAAGATTTATAGAAATCTTTATAACATCTTTTAGATCATGTAAACAATTTTATAATATTTTAAATATGTATGTATATAATATGTATCACTGAGGAAGGACTGGGTGTCCGAAACATTTCTATGTAATTTTAATATAAGTGTTGTATATACAAAGTATAACTAACTAACTAACTAACCATCACGCCGTCTCCCCGAAGGGGTAGCAAGAAAGAATGGACTGCCACACTTTTCTTTCCTGACATATTTCTCTCGCTTCCCCAACATTCATACATCGTGTCATGCACGCCTCTTTTGTGGTTCGTTACAAAGTATATAAAAAAGAAAAAGAGAAATAAAGCATCTACGAGTACAACATATAGTATGGCATTTAGGGTGAAATAAAAATCTAAATAAATCATGTATGGTATACTCGTATGAACGTCCTGGAACCTCTTCTATTACGTGAGTTTGAATCAGATTACAATGTGGCTAATTTGAATACATATTACAGTCAGATATACTTTAAATGCGTTAAATACTTAGAAAAAATTCAAAGAATGCTGACATTAGAATTCAACCGTGAAGATTTGTGCAGTGGTTTTATTTATTTATTTAATATTATGAAATGCTTCCTAAGCCTCGTCCTTTGTCCTACATGCCAAAAACTGTACTCTACGTTATTATTATTTTTTTTCCCCATCCCGCATTTGTCTCTTCTGACTCTCCTGTTCTTCCCGCTGTATATTCCTGCGGTGAATATTTTATCTTTTATGAAATGTTCATGTATTATATATTATGCTTATTTATTTATTCAATAAAATACAGCGGAGCATAGAAGTGAAATTGAGTAGATTAAATGTGGTCTGGCACCCGGATGGACCGGGGACAGGCCCAGGGAGTGTACGAGCGAGGCTGATAAAAGGGCGCCGCTACGCCCTATAACAGCCTCGGGTATGTGGCGGGAACTTCTATGTTCCAATTAAAAAAAAAAAAAAAAAAAAAAACGTGAAGTATTGATATTAAGGTCGCAGCACACCTTTACCAGCGAGCGTAGAAGTACCAAAAAGAAAGTCTTTCACACGACAAAACATGCAAAACGATCGGAGAATCTGCGAAATATATTAGAAACTCAAAAAATTGATTAGGAACTATTAATTAGACATTCATTCATGCTGTTCTACATTCTGGGACTAGTTCTTAGCAGAATCGTGACAGAATACAGAGAGGTATGCCAGTAAATAGAGGCACCATTAGATATACAACAAGTGCTTAACTACCGTATTGATCTATCGAGTTGGGGAGAGTGACCATGAATGGGACGATTTTACATTTCCCATTATTCTTCAACGTTTGACCGCAAGAACCAATTTGCCTATGGTAATGCCGGTGGGAAGAGACATCAGTCTGCTTAACATGATCACCTAGGAAATCGATGTCTTTCATATTAGTGAGAGTACGTTCAGAAGACAAATACGAGAACTTTAGAGATGACTTTAGAGAGTATCTTGTCTACCTAATGAAGAACCATCTATTAAGCTTTTCTGGTATTATATATTAAACCTTAATTTTGATTAATAATAAAATAAAACGATGTTTTTTAACTACTTCCACTTTTGTCTTTATTTCGACAGCGACAGGTTTCGCCAGGCTCGCTGTCATCGACAGACCAGTCTGTTGATGGCAGCGAGCCTGGCGAAACCGGTCGTGTCGAAATAAAGACAAAAGTGGAAGTAGTTAAAAAACATCGTTTTATTTAATTATCATTTAAAATGAACTTCCATCAAGAGATTTCAGTAAAATCATTTGATTATCTTAATTTTGATTGTTACATATTTTGAGAAAATAAACTGATTGATTGATACTTTCACTTACTTAGGTGTAGAGATATGTAGCCACAGTGACATTTATGACGAAGTGCGAGCACAAACCATCAAAGTGACAGCCGTGGCTGACAATCTGCTTGCGCCACATCACACGGAGGAACCAATCCATGCTAACCGAAAGAAAAGTCAAGATATACAAGGCATGCGTCCGCCCCATCATGACGTATGGAATAGAGGTCAGAGCCGATGCCAAAGGAACTAAGAACCTTCTTAGAGTAGCAGAAATGCGAATCCTAAGCTCCATCGCAAGCAAAACCACCAGAGATCGGATCAGAAATGAAACGATAAGCTCTGTCTGTGGCGTTGAGGATATAGTAAGATATGAAGAAGAAGAGGGCGCTTTTGGAGAGACCACGCGGACCGCATGGAGAATACAAGAATTGCAAAAATTGTTAAAGATGAAGACCCAAGCAGCAAGAGATTACCAGGAAGGCCGCCAAAAAGATGAGAGAGATGGGTGGACATCATCATCCCAGGACAGCTCACCGTCCCAAACAGGTCATACGACCTAAACTAAGAGGAAGAAGAAGATAAAATAACTAATCATCACGCCGTCTTCGCGAAGGGGTAGGCAGACATAATGGAACGCCACTCTTCTTGCTTGACATACATCTCTAGTTTTCTCAACATTCATACATCGTGTCATGACAACAAACGTCGATTTCTGCGACTCCCCAAGTATTTTTTTTAGAAATGTATCAATTTGGAAATGCCAAAATTTTCATATTCCCTTCATGATGATTGTTTCCAATTAACTTTAACTAATCTTTCATCGTCGATTTAATCAATACGTCAAAACCAATGTACACAATCATATTATAATGACCGAATGAAGTTGCATATACAAGTATAGTAGAACTTTACAAAGTAGCGGCAACATCAGCTTAACAAAAACGACAGAGATGCAGATTAAATTTTGAGTAGATATTTTTTGATATTATACATTCCAGATGAATTTCGAGTGAGATGAATACGCAGCAGAGTCGCCTACGCGATCGGGATGTGAATATCCATAAAGGTGAATATTGCTTGTTAAATACGAAATTACCACACTTAGTACAATGGACTTTAATTGGTTTCTCGTTGGGACCGAGATCACATTCACACCTGATTGAAAACGTGAGTTGATCTGTATTTTTTATATCGCCAATAGGTTGGTCGAGGTTGGCCGTTTATTTTTCGAACTCTGTATTATTATTTGTAATAGATCTTCTTAATGGACACGATATGTGAAGAGGATTTTTGCGGACACGATATACTCGAATGTCAGAGAGTCGACACATTTGACGTGAATATATTTTACAATACCATTATGAACATGCAATGATTTCTGAGCAATACAATGATTTGGTTCACGTAAAAGGTTTCTATATTCTAAGATCTATTACTATAAAACTCTCTGAAAGCGTGTCCGTAATGCAGATATAAGAAAACTTGCGAAAAAGAGGATACAGTAGACGCTCTCTTAACCGGCGCCGCTTTGACCGGCCTCTTCTAGGAAGTCTAGGCTTTCTTTATGAATATTACATCTACAGCAGCAGAATTAAGACAAAAGAAATTCTTCTCGAGAGAACGCTCCACCAGATATTAACTTAGAAAGGTAAGATCATCTATCAATCCGTGGACATATTTCTGCACTATATTCGGTACACGCACGTTGTTACAAATTTCACACTTCTAAGTACTAACACACCAATTGTCCGCCCGTAAAATGGTAGAGATCAGTACTTATTTGAAAAATAACATTTTAGCACATATGTAGATTGATCATCTCAAATAATGTGATTTATAGGCGGCCCTCGACATTCGCACTTAGTTGATTCTGAAAATGTGTGCGAAAGTTGAATGTGCGAAAGTCGAGGTCATGTAAAAAAACACCAAAACGGTGAATATTTTCAGTTATGTATTTATTTATCAATCACATACATACGTAAATAATATAATAACGAAACGAATTAGGAGGCTGTGGAAGACCAAGGAAAACATTGCGTGACCAAATTAATCAAATACTGAAAGGCGGCCACATTCGTAGTCGGAAAAATCGACGAGCTTGCATTTTACGATGTATGAATGTGGACGAATCTAGAGAGGTATGTCAGGACAGAACGGTATGGCGATCCATCCAACTCTGCCTACCCCTCCGGAGAAACGGCGTGATGGTTAGTTAGTTAGTCACTAAAATATTGTTATGATTGTAATATTGGATAATGTTGTCAAATAAAACCGTTTTAACTAACTAACTAATCATCGTGCCGTCTCCCCGGAGGGGTAGGCATAAAGAATGGAACGCCAGAATGTTCTGTCCTGACATACTTCTCTCGTTTATACATCTTGTCATGCACGCACGTCGATTTCTCCGATTCCTCACGTGACCGACATTTAATATTTGATTGATTTGATCGTGCCACGTTTTCCTCGGCCTAGCGGCTACATATACCTTCTTCACCATTCTGTATTCACTCATTCTTTCCATGTGTCCAAACCATCTTAATGACCCTTTCATTATTTTGTTCATTTAAATTTAGAATAGCATCACACAACATCGAAAATATTTAAACAATTGATGTTAGACAAAACAACACATTATCGTGACGTTTGAAAATACTTTAGCGAAGTGAAAATAAACATTTCGAATAGCCATAGACATATTTAAAACACTTTCTAAAAAGCTCTAATAAAAAATTGTACATATATGTAACGCGATCTCTCACTTCTTCCGTTTAATACGAAGAATTGACAAAGGGCCAAACGAGTGGGCAGATCACCCTACGGCCCTATCTTATTAAGGAAATTTAGGTAATGGTACGCAATAAAAGTGAGAATAATACGCTAACCACACATTAAAAACAAAGACTCGGTTAGGAATGAAGAGCGCTGTATACACTTATTTCAACATAAAAAAATCATTTAAGCGGCAGAAAAAAACATTATGCTATGAAATGCCTGGGGTAGTTCTCCCATAAAGATGAAAGTAAAATTATAATGGATATAAAAAGTTCCGTTTTTACATAAAAGGTTTGTTACGAGTATTTTATGTAAAAGTATTTGGTACCTATTATATTGCAAGTTGTGTTGCGACACGAATGTTTCCTGCATAATGTGTTGGAGGGAATGGTTGAGGGATCGATTGGCAGAGGACGACCTCGCCAAGAGTACCTGGACCAGATTTACCGAGATATGGGCTGCACCTCTTATGCGGAGTTGAAGAGAGTTGCCGAGGATCGAGCGGAGTGGAAGAAGAGATGCGTGGCCCTGTTGCAGACCAATCGCTAGATTGAGACCAGAGAGAGAGATATTGCACAACATATAAAAAAAATGATATTATAAAATATACTTAGAATATAATATATGGATCTAAAATACAGTTGTCGAAATAAAGACAGTAAGTGGAAATGGTTAATAAAAAACATTGTTTTATTTAGTTATTATTTAAAATATGCTGCTTAGAACACGATGTGTCTAAACCATAGGTTAGAAGCATGGAACTGGCAAATGAAGGATGAAAGTAAAATAAATGCAGCAGAAATGAGATATCTTAGACGAATGTGTGGATACTCTGTGTATGATAGAGTGTCGAATGAAAATATAAGAAGTGAATGCGGTGCGAATGATGGTGTTATGAACAAAATAATGGAAGGATCATTAAGATGGTTTGGACACTTGGAAAGAACGAATGAATAAAGAATGGTAAAAAAATTATATGTAAACGGAATCAGAAATATAAAAAGACCGAGGATAACGTGGCATGATCAAATAAATCAAATATTGAATGTCGGCCATGTGAGGAGTCAGAGAAATCGACGCGCGTGCATGACACGATGTATGAGTGTTGAGGAAGCGAGAGAAATATGTCAGGAAAGAAAAGTGTGGCAGTCCATTCTTTCAAGGTAGACAGAGGAAAACATGGCATAACCAAATAAATCAAATAAATATAAAGGTCGCTCAAGTCAGAAGAACCGACGTGTGTATGACTTGCTGTATGAATGTGGACGAATCTATAGAGGTGATTCAGGATATATTAGTGTGACTGTCCATTCTTTCAGATTACTCTTCCGGAGAAACGGCGTGATGGTTAGTTGCCGTTGCTTTAAAAAATCATGTCCATGTGATACAACGACCACCCAGCACACAATTCGTGATAATAGGCCTTATTAATACCCCTTTCACTGCCAAACGTTGTTTACGGTACTAATTATGCGGTCGAATAAACTTTATTGTTCTAACTTACGTCTGTGGCTAACAGAAATATTGTTTTAAACGTGACATCTTTATGAGTGTAGATATCGTAATTATGGCACGCGATCGTATCAAAGTGCGTCTAAACGATCTAAATGAAAAGGTCTTGAGATATGAGAAAGCGAAAGGTCAGATTGAAGATAATGCGGTCGATGAAGTGTGTGTTACAGTGGAAGTATATGATATCCACGATGAAAAATAAACGTAGGATGATCTGGTTTCAAATTACATTGTCTTTAGGAGTGTATTGTAATAAATAAAATAGCGAGATTTAAGCTTCAAATACGGTGAATTAATAGTGAGATTTAAATAACCCAAGTTTTCTTATGATATAAAACGCTGTTTTTCCATTTTTAAATTATTTCTATCGGTTTAACATCTCCTTTTACGATATATTATATTAGTTCATATATGGTAGTTACCTCGACGATGAAAATATAAAACCATCGAAACATGCCGAGAAAAATTAACTCAAAACAGGAAAATAGTAATTTAATTCATTCCAGTTTTATCAAAAATCAACATTTTAGCAAAAAACTTTTTCGTAACAAACAACCTACCATCACGCTGTCTCCCACGAGGAGTAGGCAGAAATAATGGATCCCCGCGCTATTCTTTCCTGATATACTTCTCGCTTCTTCAACATTCATACATCGTATCAAGCACTCCGTCGATTTTTCCGACTCACGTCGCAGATATTTAGATATAATATTACTAATTCGATCATGTCTGGTTTTTGCAATTTTTTTTATAAAATTTTCCGTTCCTTCAGTATACTCCCAAACATGTATGCTTTCAACTTATTCCATAGTTATATACTTAGGAAATTGAAAACAATACTTCGTTTATTTTCCACAAAATATAAAAAAATAATAAAAAACACGACATGTTTCGGAGGATATCTCCAGCATATTTACACCTGAAGATGGAGGTATCCTCTGAAACATGTCGTGTTTTTTAAAAATATTTTTAAATATTTTGTGGAAAATATATAATATAAAGTTTTTTTTTTCCAATTTCCTAAGGTATGCTTTCTTTAATATTCAATAAAAAGAAGCCTTTGGTGAATATAAAAAAATAAAAACCCGCTTTATTCCTAACCGTTTAAATCGCAACCCGGTTAAACCGACACCGGGTGATGGAATCTATTATATTCCCCGCTGAAATCGTTTTGTTCGGCGCATATTTCAAATTTATTGCGTCTTAAAGCCATTGTTCACCGTGCAGATACTCGCGCAGAGTCTATGCAGAAATCATAAACATAGAAAGCAGAAAACGATTCCGTAAAAAATATTATACGGAAGCGATTCTGCTTCCGTTCGTAACGCTGAGTATATGTACAATAGTAAAATTATTCAAATATGGTCAGCAATCTATGTGCTTTCAATAGTGATGAGTAACAATCGATTAATTTATTAATTTTCTATTTTTTGTGAATGTATACTTATAATTGTACACGAATCCTGGATTTTCACCCATGGTGGGTGATTAATTCATGAAATTTAATTGTATCTCAATGGAGCCGAAGATGCAAACTGGAAACTGAATATGGATGATCAAGGTGTTTACAGGACTTATGACCTGTCATTGGTTGGGTTAAGCGCACGCTTTATGTAATTACAAAATTCCCCATTCCACCTTTGTTTATGATCGTGCATGACAAATTTTTGGAAGTTGTATATATGCTCCAAATCTATACTTATCTTCACATGTCAGTTTCAATTGGCCATCTATGTAGATTTGATTACACATGTTAATCTTTTTTAAGATCAACCTATACAATCCACCCACTAACGCCATCTATGGAGATTGATTTTTAGCATTTAGCAAACTACTTTATTAACACAATGTGAAGGCTATCGCTATTAGCGCATTGTTTAGAAGCTCCCTGGAGTATCATTCCTATCTATATGCCAAAGAATTGACCAGAATGATTACAAATATGAAGAATGTTGTAATTACATAAAGCGTGCGCTTAACCCAACCAATGACAGGTCATAAGTCCTGTAAACACCTTGATCATCCATATTCAGTTTCCAGTTTGCATCTTCGGCTCTTTTGAGATACAATTAAATTTTATTAATTTTCAGTTTATTATTTTGTTGAATCGCTCTTAAAACCATGACAGCATGAGCCAAATCGATTTAAAGGGTATTATAGCTATCATAGTGATTCTCGTGACATGTGATAGGTAGCTAATCTATCGCCATTTTATTGTCACGTGAATTCTACACCAGACCAAAGACAGTGTGACAATCACGCTGCCCTCGCCGGGAATCGAACCCGGAACCTTCGGGGTGGTAGTCAATGCACTAACCACTTGGCCACGAATGACGTAGATTAAAAGTTGTATCAAATATTAAATAAGCTATGACTGCCACACCGAAGGTCCCGGGTTCGATTCCCGGCGATGATAGTATAAAAAAATCACGATTTTTTTGTTCTGGTGGAATTCACGGTACAATTAAAATGGCGATATTCTAGCTACTATATTATGAGAATGAAAAATTACTAATAAATACAGTGATTGGGTACAAATAACCTGTTGTATACACAATTGTGAAAAACAACGGGAAACTACTACATTAAAGGCCCATTTGTAATCCCAAGAAACAGCAAAGATGTTACTCTTTGCTTCGAAGGTCCCGGGTTCGATTCCCGGCGATGATAGTATAAAAAAAATACGCTATTTTTGTGAAAAACAACGGAAACTACTACATTGAAGGCCCATTTGGAATCCCAAGAAATAGTAAAAATGTTACACTTAGCTTCGAAGGACCCGGGTTCGATTCCCGGCGATGATAGTATAAAAAAATCACGCTATCTTTGTTCTAGTGGAATTCACGGGACAATTAAAATGGCGATATTCTAGCTACTATATTATGAGAATGAAAAATTACTAATAAATACAGTAATTGGGTACAAATAACCTGTTGTATACACAATTGTGAAAACCAACAGGAAACTACTACATTAAAGGCCCATTTGGAATCCCTAGAAACAGCAAAAATGTTGCACTTTGCTGCAAACTAATGCTTTAGATTGAAACTAGCGATGATAAATATAATATGATGTAAGAAGAAAAATAGTTTTCCTGCTTGCCTTATCGTTGGAGTCGCCGCCATATTATGAAATCATTCTATTGAATTTGTGATAAGCTCACAAATATGAGTAACTATAATAGCCCAGTGTTGATTGTGATGCTAGATATATGTATAAAAATATCGATGAATAGGTGATTTATATACAGGGTGCGGCAGCATAACTTTCATTTTCAAAACATAATAAAACCCATTGTATGAATCCGAATTTTTTTATTTGTTTTTTTTATAAAGATTTCTGTCACGGGATGGCTGTTTTGAGGGAACACTTCCCAGAGTGCCTCATCTCAATAAGGAGCGATTTGGAGTGGCCGGCCCGCTCTCCCGATTTATCCCCTTGTGATTTTTTTCTATGGGGTTTTTTGAAATCCCCTGTTTATGTGAACCGTCCAGGGACCCTAAATATTTGAAGACCAACATCCAAGAAGAAATTGCCAAGATAACGCCTGATATGCTGGCAAGAGTCATGACAAACGCCAGAAATCGGTTTACTCAGTGTATGGAGAATGGGGGACGTCACCTACCTGATTTGATCTTCAATAACTAAGTAAAACAAAACTTTAGGTATGTGCCTACATCATAAAAAAACAAATAAAAAATTTCTGATTCACACAATGGATTTTATTAAGTTTTGAAAAAAGGAAGATATGCTGCCTCACCCTTGAATATCCGTTCGAAAAGTAGGCCTCAACGGCAAATGCACGCTCCTTACTGTTCCAACGCATGATGCCGACTGTGTCGGGACAAAACTTTATAGTTCCGCTTCTCGAACGAGACCACTTGCGCACGACTATTTAAAAAAGGAAGTTATGATGCCGCATCCTGTATATATTTTAGAGACAAGATAACATACTATGTGGTGCAACTGTATGGTGTTCTGAAGAGAAAAAAAAGAAATATAAAAAAACTACAGCAAACATTACAACAACAAGTGATGTTCAAGTATTTTGCTCGGTTAAATAAAACTGTACCATTAATACATAACCTCATAGAAAACACCATGCCTACTAGACTAAACGCAAACGAATACACATGAATAGGATGAAATGACGATTTATGACAAGTAAACCAACGGCGTTCATTCAATTGGCTTTTCAAATTATATTATCTGTTAGCCACACAAGACAATCCGGGTCGCAGGGGCAGCTCGTGATATTGCAATGGTTGTTATTTTTGTTTTCAATTTGATTGCAGTTCTGCTATTACTTTGTCAAATATTGCTTTTATTTAATGATCTGGCATAGTGCCAAATATTTAAAAAGAAAAATACTTTTTAGAGGGGTTGTAGAATTATGGTCACATAAATACGTTTTTCTGTGTGAGCTGGCAATTTTATGTCATGAATTTTTCATGTTGATCTGCATTTATCTATTATAAACACATATAATATATCCAACTTTTAAACACATACTAAGCAAGGTTTTTCTGCAATTCTCACGTTCCTCCTCATCCACAAATAAAACTTCGTGGCATGGTGGTTAGAGCTCTGACTTCCAGACTTCCGTCCCGGGTTCGATTCCCGGCGATGACAGGATGATTGTCACACTGTCGTTGGTCTGGTATAGAATTCACGTGACAATAAAATGGCGACAGATTGGCTACCTATCACATGTCATAAGAATCAATAAAATAGCTAAAAAAAATTGTATACAGTAATTGGGTTCAACCGACCTGTTGTGAACAAGGGAAAAAAATAAAAAATAAAACTGAAAACGACAATAAGTCGAAAAAAGAGAAAGACGACCGATAATGCCTTGCCTTCGACGTGAAAATAAAGGAGATAAACAAATATTACAGCCTTTTTGAACCAAGAAATAAATGAAATCTATAAAATAAAACAAGAAGTGTAACATATTTAATTAGGTACAGAAAAATAATGACCACTATATCAACATTGATTAGATCTGTTTCAACATATGCCTCGGAGACCTTGACTAAATGTGATGAAAGTAAAGCTCGATGGTCAGCCATGGAGAATAAGATTTAACACAGAGCTCTACGATCTATACCAAGACATCAGCGTGGTCAAGTTTATCAAAATTAACGGATTACGCTGGCTAGATCATTTGTCCGACAAAGAATGATAAAATATTATATATTCTGTTCTACTATATGGCTACGAAACCTGGACTCTGAAAGTGAATGTAATGAACCGGTTGGAAGCGTTCGAGATGTAGATATCCCGCTGAATGCTCCGTATACCGTGGACCGATAGGGTCAGTAATGCAGACGTACTGCAGAGAGCCAGAGCCAATAGAGAGCTGTTGTCAAATGTGAAAATTAGAAAAATGGGTCATATGTGGGTCATGTGCTAAGGGGAGAAAAATACCACCTCCTTCGACTGATATTAATGGGTAAAGATGAAGGACCTCGGGGAGTTGGTAGAAGGCAGCTGTCCTGGCTGCGGAACATCAAGGAGTGAATGGGAATAACAAGAGTTCAGAACCTGTTCCAAGTGGCGCAGGATAGAGATGCCTTTGCTGCAGTGATCGCTAACGTTGGGGGAACCTGACACGGCACCGAAAGAAGAAGGTCATTTGTACCACATACCAAAAGAGTGTTGTTCGACAATTGGGCGAATTCCCATTTGGGCGATTAGATGGTGTAGTGGCAGACGGAGCAAGACCGGAAGGTGGCGACCAGAGACAGGACAGAATGGAGACGTTTCTTGGAGAGAGCTAAGTCCCACTAAATGTTGTAACGCTGGAGCTGATGACGATGAAAATACATATATTTTTTTTAATTAAGCACAAATTGGGATTAGATTACGTGCATAAAATTTTACGAGCCGCCACTGCAGACCCAGTTGCGGCTGAGTAGGCGTTTAGAATGATTACAGCGTATTGTCTTGCGCCAAGCATGGAAAGAGAATCATTGTTGCATTTGCGTGTTTGTTATTTTGTCAAACGCGATGGACAGTCACACCAGAGTAAGCCTGCCATCATGCAGCCAACCCAATTCCCAAGCAGGGACGGTTCTGCTTAAAAACTGAGCGATTAGAGTCTTTATTGCATCGATAGAAAAAAATACAATGCAGAGATAAGCATCAATAATCGGTGAGGTAATTGTGTACCAATACATCCAGAATCAAATATAATCATTTTGAAAAAAAAAAAAATTCTTTCATATAATATATTATGGTAGTAGTATTCCCAAAGTGACAAAAGTTAAAATCACGTCTAGTTTCACATTAGAAATACTAATATATTTATCATGATTGTTTTTTCATTGATTTATACAGGGTGTCCCAGAAGTCGACGACAAGCCGGAAACGGATGCTAGGCATGCTAGTTATGATAAAAATGTAAAAGAGCAGGTTGTTGATTTTCTCGTTTTTTTTAAAAATGCCTATTATTTAAGAAATGCATTACTTTTTCCTACATTTTTCTCAAAAATAGCACGACTTGCCCGATCATCCATATCCGGCTTGACGTCGACTACTAGGACACCCTGTTTATGCAGGAATACAAAGAAACGAATGGCAGATGACTGCATCATAAGTAAAATTAAAAAAGGATCCTTGAGATGGCTTGGACATTTGGAACGAATGGATGAGAGAAGAATCGTAAAATGTTGTATACAAGCAGTGTGAGTGGAAAAACAGGCCGTGGGAGACCAAGGAAATCATGGGATGATTAAATTAATCCAATATTCGATGTCTGAAAAATCGACGAGTTTGCATGTTACGATGTATGGATGTAGAGAAAGCTCGAGAGGCATATCAGGACAGAGCAGTATGTCTGGAAAAACCTCTCTGCATATAACGGCGTGAAGGTTAGTTAGTTGAATACAAAACAAATTAACTAACTATCACGCCGTCTCCTCAAATGGGTAGGCAGAAAAAATCGACCGCCACACTGTTATTTTCTGACATACTCTAGATTCCTGAACATTCATAAATTGTGGCATGCACTCACGTCGATTTCTCCGACTCCTCGCGTGGCCGATATTTAATATTTGATTGGAGTTTCAATGTTGCACTATTTTTTCTAATGTGACACATGCCACGGCATTTCTTTTAGGAATGCTCGGAACCAATTCTTTACAGCTTCGAAGAGATGGACATCCATTACCCATTTCTTTAAATTAATCAGGGGATATTTCGAGAACTCGGCCGTGCTATAGATTTCTCCGACAGCGACAGCACTGATTGTTTTACCTACCGGCCACCAGAACCAATCTGCCTCAGGTGACACCGGTGGGAAGAGCAATTAGTCTGCTGAACGCGGTCACCTCGGATATCGACGTCTTTCATATTAGTGAAGTTACGTTCAGGAGACAAATACTCTTGACTTAAGAAAGTATCTTGTATTCCTAATGTCGAACCATCTATAATGCGTTCCTGATATTATGTTGTATTTTTATAATATTTTACCTGTACTTAATAGATGCCTTAAACATTTTGCTGTTAGTAATGTCTTTTGAGTTAATAAACTGATTTGATTTGAAAATCACGTCTAGTGTCACTTTAGAAATACTAATATGGTATGTTGATCATTTTATTTGTTCGATTATGTATTTTATATTACATACAATCAAACATTTAATATTTGACATTTAATGTATGAATTTATTTGATATAAAATACGTAATCGAAAAAATAAAATGATCAACATACCATATTACTATTTCTAAAGTGACACTGCACATGATTTTGATTCGTGTACCTTAAGATATAATAATGTGATGTGTATCAGAAGCGAAAGTTGAAAGTTTGTATTGAATGACAATATATAAATAAAATAAATAAATAAAATAAAAAGCAGTTTTTATTATAAATTGTATCGATGTTAAGTAATGAATATCATTAAACTTTGCAATTCAATTTCTCCATTGACGGATGAAATCAATATGCAATAACGAACCAGTGAATAATGTTTGCGAATCAACACAATATACTTGGATTTGTATTCATACTCTATCCCCAAGGGAATGCGAAATTGAATAGGATCTTAAGGGAATATCCGGGATATAAACAGTGGATTGATAGTTTATGTATCCTGTTTCTGAGAGAAATATAAGGAAATAGTGGGTGTGAACGATAGCGCAGAATATAATGATAAATGTGTATACGTTTTCCAATTTATTATATTATATATTTATTAATTATTTAAACAATGGTGTAAAACTCCATATCAAATAATTAGTACGTCTGTTTTCTAGTAGTTTTATAAACATTTATATGAATGACATGTTTCGCCTATCTATGGCATTATTAAATGTTTGAGACAGGTGAAATTTGATAATGCCTTAAACAGGCAAAACATGTCTTTCACATAAATTGTAATAACATTTCTAGAAAACAGACGTTTTCATTCGTATTAATTACATACTCGTAATACAGACTCCCTAGCGAACATTTAAAGGACCAACATTGACAGTGAACGGTGGAATAAGAATACAGAGGATAAACTTAGAAGGTGAACAGCAGTACATGATGCAAGACTTCGAAAGATTTCGGCAGAATGGAGGTGGAGAAGAAAAGAGAGGCTATCAGTAGACGTTACACTGCCAACTTCTTCCCCTACTCTAGATGCCCCAGAGTTTGCGGTTCCAGATTTGAACTCTGCAGCCACATACGACCCACATCTGTGATACGAGGAACAGCTGATGAATATATGCTAGCATGTGAACATTAAGAGATGTGGTGCTGGCGACGAATGTTGCGTATACCTTGGACGGTAAGAAAAACAAACCAGTAGATCATTGAACAGCTGAGTATCATGGCAAGACTCTAGCGGATGTGCTCTCAGAGAGTGTTAAAATATTCGGGGAGATCAGGACAATCTTGAAAAGCTCATCATCATGGGCAAAGTGGAGAGAAAGCGTCCACAAGGACGACCACCAAGCCGCTAGTAACGATCAAATCAGGGCGCTTACTGATCTCTCATTAGCTGCAGCCTGGGGACTGACGGATGACAGGATTTAATGCTATTAATATCATTAAAACTAATTTGTATTAATAGCATTATTATATAAATAGTCCATTGTTTTGGCCGAAACACTATGATATTTTAACATTTTATAATTGTTAATGCAAAAACTTTGTTTTATATCACATTTATTTTACTTTACGACAGCTGTTTCATCAACCAATGTTGACATCATCAGGTGATATCATTATTATATATTTATCATCAGGCCATTAACATTATTATAAATTTAGATTCATTTCAATTGTTTATATTCAGTAAAAACATATTTTTGAATTGTAAGGAAAATGGCGATCAAGGGAAAATGTTGAAAATTAATTGCAATTTTATCTAAATAACTAACCATTGTGCCATCTCTCCGAAAGGTTAGGCAGAAATAATGGACCACCGCACTGTTCTTTCATGAGATACTTCTACTAATTCCTTAACATTCATATTTCGTGTCATGCACACACGTAGATTTCTCCGATTCCTCGCGTGCCCGACATTTTAGATTCACTATACGTTACTTTATTCGCTTTTACTTCCTGTGAATTTATATTTTAATAAACACGTCAAAATTTGGATTTATCACAATATTTTATTTTACTATTAAACACAAATACATACATGTTTAGTTTGTTGCTCCATTAATGCAATTTTTTATAGTTTGAATTAAGATTTTTTTCGAAACATTAACCACCCTACGTATTTGAACGTACGTGATACATTCACTTTGACTGTACCATTCTGCGCTATCACGTATCACGTACGCGCTTGCGAAAAAATAATGTACCTAAAATGTACAAACCGTTAGGGATATAACATAACGTTATAACAGCACTTGAGTACAATTCTTCACAAGTATGATAGTTTTACAAGAGGCAGGCGAAGTACGCGGTCGAGTTTTTGACGTTTCGTAATTTAAAAAAAATTTATTAATATATAATTAAATTTAATTAATAAAAAACCTGCTTTTTTGCACGGATCTCGGAAAATTACCTAAAGGTAGGGCGGTTAATGATGACGTATTTATTTGATTTTAATTTCTGATTCGGATCACAGCCATGAAGTAAATTAACTAGTTAGGAATGTACTAAGATAGAAATAAGCTTTCAACTTACATTAGTGTCGTGAAATGTGGTTCCGCATTTCGACGTGGGTATGGATTGTCGCACTAATCGGCGTATTACGAGATGTCGACATAAATCTCTGGAGATAAATCTCGGCTAAACGGAGGTGAAAGTTGCGAAAGGGTCAAGTGAATTAATTCGCTTATGATGTCGAGACAATTTAAATTTATGCTTATAAGCCAGACCTGGGGATGAACACTACTCGCCATAATTTTGTGATCATACGTTAGGCGTGTACTTTAGATATGTCGTCTGCATTAGCCTATATTTTTGGTTAGATATTTATACGAACAAAAAAAACTCGTCTTTCTCGACCGACTTTTCGGAGATCGTTGCGGTCTCTATCTTCAGGGTAGTTATGGCTACCTAGTCAACACTTTCAAGAACATATTTTTATTTAAAATAATAACTACAAAAAATATTATAGCCATACAAAACATATCTTGACAGAACCTTCATTTGATATTTTAAGGCAAAAGCAAACTTAATTAATTTGTTCAATTTTAAATGTATTTTTTTAGAATATTCGCCATTATTTTGTGTTGTAGATTCATATTTACATATTTTTTTGAAAACATTGTATTTTCATATCATTTTTTATCACTTTACACGAACATGCATCGGGTCACAGACGCCCTTCCTCAGTGTAGAAATTGTAAAGAGTTAAAAGTTTTAAACTGTGGAAGGACGTCTATGTCACGAAACATGTTTTGTGAAAAGTGCAAAAAAGTGTTGTGAAAATAAAATGTTTTCAAAAAAGTTATTCAAATATATTAGGTCTTTACATATGAAATTGGCGTTTTGCCGTACTGGCAACTTTGATCTCAAATATCTTCTCTTTGGTTAGGAATTCCAAATTCAAATTTATACAGCTATTTCGAAAATTATAATTAATTGGTTTTTCCCTCAATTGTTTTTTTTCTTTGCGTCACTCATAGGCGGGCCACAAAGTGATAAACAAGCTGGTTTGAAACCAAAATTTGTATACTGAATGTTATTACTCAAACTTAAACCATGTTCTAGACGTAGTAAAAACGTCGATTTTAGTAAACCATGAGTTAAACCGCGGATATTTCTGCATACGGTTATCCTTTCAAACTATTCAACAAACATGGTACGTTTATCTCTCTTCCTCGCATTATTTTACCCGGCGTAGAATGAGATAGAAGCCCTATACAAGACAAATTTTATGTTTGTTCTAGTCTGGCTCGTTGGTGGGAAACCGATGTTTATCACAGTGTGGCCCGCCTTTCAGTTTACAAAATGGAAAACTTGAAATATCGCGTTATTTACGAGTACGAGTTCCACCGTGGCACCAGTGCTGCAGAAACGGCTCGAAGGATTAATGATGTGTATGGCGACGGTGCCGCAAAAGAAAACACAGTGCGTTTTTGGTTCCATCGTTGTCGTTCTGGAAATTTCGACCTGCAGAACAAGCCCCGTGGACGGCCGGAGACCAAAGTTGATAATGAAGAATTGAAGGCTATTGTGGAAGCGGATCCATCGCAAACCACGTCCGAGTTAGCTGCAGGTTGCGGTGTTAGTGATAAAACTGTTTTAATCCACTTGAAGCAAATTGGGAAGGTGAAAAAGCTTGAAAGGTGGGTACCTCACGAATTGAGTGAAGCAAATCAACAAACGCGCGTTGACTGCTGCGTTGCATTACTCAACCGGCACAATAATGAAGGGATTTTGAATCGAATCATTACCTGTGATGAAAAGTGGATCCTGTATGATAATCGGAAGCGCTCATCGCAATGGCTGAACCCTGCCGAACCAGCCAAACCATGCCCCAAGCGAAAATTGACTCCAAAAAAGTTACTTGTGAGCGTTTGGTGGACTAGTGCTGGTGTCGTTCACTACAGCTTTCTTAAATCTGGCCAGACGATTACGGCAGATGTATATTGTCAGCAACTGCAAACCATGATGGAAAAGCTAGCTGCTAAACAACCGAGGCTGGTTAATCGCTCTAGGCCACTGCTGCTTCATGATAACGCTAGACCACACACTGCACAACAGACGGCTACCAAATTAGAAGAGCTTCAATTGGAATGTCTAAGACATCCACCGTACTCTCCGGACCTTGCCCCAACAGATTACTATTTTTTTCGAAATTTGGATAACTTCTTGCAAGGGAAAAAATTCAACTCCGATGGGGCAGTCCAAACCGACTTCAAAGATTTTATTGATTCCCGTCCGAATGTTTTTTTAGTAAAGGGATCGATGAACTACCTATGAGATGGCAAAAGTGCATAGATAGCAATGGTACATACTTTGATTAAATAAATATATTATATTTAAAAAAAATCAACTTTATGTTCCTCCCATACAAAACGCCAATTTCATATGTAAGGACCTAATATATACCTATTGTATTGAAGTGTTGCAGACTTGATATTAATGTTCTAGCAAAGCGAAACATGTCACTCCCATAAAATACAATAAAATTTATAGAAAACAGACGTGAATTAACTTATAAAGTAAACTTAAATAATAAAAATGAACTGTCTTTTGGGAGAGAATACGAAAATTATTAGGTCAGTAATTTCGTCGGCTACTGTACACCTTACGGAAGGAAAATTGTCATAACGTAAAATACAATGCGATGATTTATTGCAGTAGGGATGGCGTCTTTCAATACGGTTATGTCTTATTCACTGTGAGTTCTATCGGTTTAGAAACTGCGGTTGTGCTCTGCGCGATGATAAATTAGTATTAAGTACGAGAAGCGGAGAATCGTGCAGAGCAAATCGGCACCCACTCAGATAAATTTTACTTCATTAAAAGAAACGACGCTGTCAGAAACCTTACTACAAATTAGTATGATGAATCCACTGTCAAAACACAAAAGAACCATTATCAAACCGACTTTTATTACGTGGTCGTGTCCGTGAATGTTTTTGGTTCTCAAGGCAACTGAAAGAAACAATTAATTCAAACGATTTAATTTATTAATTGGTTTTCGGGGTAAACAAACAGCGATTGTTTTAAACAAATACAAAAATTCTTCTTATTATGTTAATGTATCTGACGATCTGTGACACAAAAATCCTATCTACTGGGATGATGAGTTCCCACTGTCCCTCTATTTCTTAGGTGGTCTTCCAGGTGGATGGTGTCAGGAGGTGATTTCGTAAGCGGCTGTATCTGCGAGTCTGTCACTATCCATTCTGGATACATAGTCCCTCCATTATCTTCTTTTGGATCTACTCGATATCCTCTATTTCGCAAGTTTTCCACACCTCTTAACACTTCTTTATTATCATGATTAAGAGCCCACCATTTTTTTGGCACTACTTGTGACAGGGGGCGAAAGGTGAATAAGTTATGAAACTTAAGGCGAATAAAACATTGGCTTTCGCGAAATCAAACACCCATTCTGGCAGTAAAGTCAAAATTAAGAATAAAAAAGGTTATTTGGTGCGTATGGTGAGATATTCTAGGTATTCACTTCGAGTTATTAAAATCGGGTGAAACAATAACATCAGAAGCTTATTGTCGCCAATTGGAGAGACTAGACCTGAAGCTGAGAGAAAACCGCCTAAATGTAAAGTGGGAGGTTATACCTCACCCTCCATATTCACCAGACCTTGCACTGTCTGACTAGCATCTATTTCGATATATGGAGTGCTCCTTGAAATAAATAGAAAATCCAAATGACCTCATCGGATATTTAAATTTAAAACCACTAGATTTTTATAAAAGGGGTATTAAAAATTTACAAAATATACGGGAAGAGGTTATCAATAATGAGAGCAAATATATTTTGTAATATTAGCAAAAAAATTAATAAAAAAAAAATGCGACACTACAAAATAATGTTTTAATTCCTGTCCCACTTAATAATATAATAAATAAATAATTTTAAATTGTTATTACTATTTTTAATTGTGAACTTTTTTTAGAAACGTATTTAATTTCACTCGTATTATTTATTGACATAACACTAATATTTAACTTAAATAATCTAAAAACCATAAAGAAAGTATTCCATAGCTGATCACGTATATACAGTGAATGACCCACTGTATCTACAAATATTGACTCATGACTCTGACCTTCCTACAGTCAAAACGTAAGGAAAACGAAATGGAGAAATTTTAATACAAAAGCCTAACAATTAGCCGCTATTTACACACTTTTACAACCACCAAAATGGCGTCGCGTGATAAATTAAACACATGTAAATTTTTTAACGAAGCTCTTAGAAACGCAAAGGAATACGCGAACTAATGTTATTTGCTGTATAATACGTTTGACACTTGTAAAAAGATTTTATTTATAACACTTACATTCAGTTTTTGGTGTTCCCTATCAGATGTAATTTGTCTAATTCATTTGAACCAGTGGTTCCCAAACATACTGTACCCCTGAACCCCTCGTTATAGCACAATTTTACCACTAACCACCAAGTGAAATAAACACTTAAATAGGAAAATGTTATTGTTTCTTGAACAATGATGTAAAACTCCATTTCTATTTGGTAATGTTATGATAATGCCTTACCAAGGGGAAACATGTCATTCCCATAAAATATAATAAAACTTTTAGAAAACTGACGTTTTCATTCGCATTAAATATTTCTGTTCTACTTTATGCTTTGTGAATAACATTGGTGTTTTCACCAAAACTAGTTTTCTGCACCTTCATTCAAATTATTTTAACGCTTAACGGACGTAAGTCACCTCTGACTTGACAAGAGAACTTTTTCGCTGCGGTCGTATGGCACATGTGAGGTGACACGATGAATTATGTTGAATCTTGTTGTCTGTGAAATCTGCGCGTAATTACTTTGTCAGTTGAATATTACCAATTAATATTACAAGCGATTAACGTACACAAAGCTTTTTAAAAAATAAACATTGATAGAATAAAATATACTATACAAAATATACAAAATCTAGCGTCCGATAAAGGTTAAATTTGCCACAAATCACTTCAGCTGTCAAAAGCACCCCTGTGGTACGTAGGAACCATTTTGTGTACCAATGATTTAAACGATATTAAACAATTTAACTTGTTTATTTAAAGATACTTTCACACGTGAGAGAAGCAAAAAGTAGGTCTGTTGATTGATTGAAGAGATTGTTGGGGTAGAGTTTATAATACGTTCCGAAAGTACTGTTACTTTCCGAAATAGATAATTCTTCGATATTATTTGATCCAAACATTCGATTCGAATTTTCAGTTTAAAATGAATAACATTCATAACATATTGTACATTGATGAAATCGGTTGATCGCAATTCTCTGTTCATTGTATTCTAACATATCGCGTGTATGATATAAAAATAATACGTAAAGAAATATGGAATAGTAAAGAAATGTTCAGGCAACATAATGCAGTAATGATAATCAAATGTGTCTGGTATATTATTAAATAAAGGATTTTTTTATTACAATGTGTGTTACAATATCAGGCCATTCCAAAGATTGGAAATATAAAGTCCACAGGTGTTTGTGGCTTCTAAAATATATAATTTTTTTTTCTGTTTTCAGTTAAGGGGTTAGGGGCAGTCAGAGGTATATAAAAAACTAGTATTTTAAATAAATAATAGTTGTCATTAATTTAATTTATTTTTTATGAAAAAACAATACAAACTTATTAAATTAGGTTTTAACTTGATTTACCCAAATTTGAAAAAAAAAAATATATCTATCTATATAAATAAAAGGCGATCTTCCGGGTGTGTGTGGACTATTTCTGAGGTTATTCCTGAGCTGATCATTTTCCAAGTTATACACTTCCTTAATAGATAGACATAGGTGGGCATAGGCATATTTTTGTTATTAATCGAGCTCTAATTAACTTTGTAAATTTATAAATTTTCGTAGTGCGAGCGAGTATAGACCTTCATGTTCGTATCACCTGAGTATCGATCTTTAGAGTCTATATTCGCTTGGCGTGATAAGATGCAAATTAGTGGCTTTTTTGACTCTTTGCGTGGTCAGATATGAAATTAGTCGCTCCTTTGAACTGAAAAATATACGCACGTATAGGGATGGGCAAAACGACTCATCTCAGGGATCTGATCTGAACGGTTCCGCTCAGCAAAGTGAGCCGACTCTTTTTAACGATCCACGGTTCACCATTTTGAGTCGTTCAAAGTTTGAAATTATTTTAGTGACCTTTTTTTTTTGCTCCTCGACCAAAAAAGTTGATTCCGGTAAAAAAAAAAAATTCACCAGGATAAATTTTTTGTCGATGAGCTAAAAAAATAATTCACAACGACAAACAACTTTTTTGACAAACGACTCGATAATTATCAAGAAGAATCGGCTCACTTTACTGAGCGGAACCATTCAGCTCAGATCCCTTAAAGAGATCACTAAAAATAGTCGACTCTTTTGCAATAATATACGATTCACCGAGCGCAGAGGTCGGCAAAATGCGGCTCCGGAGCCGCTCGATAATTATCAAGAAGAATCGGCTCACTTTACTGAGCGGAAAGCGCAGAGGTCGGCAAAATGCGGCTCCGGAGCCGAAGGGGTTTGTTGAAAGAAAAAATAATCGCGAGATACTTGCTTACCATCGCATCATTCATCAAAAACGCTCTGTCCGCAGACATTTCCAGAAGAAATTTGTAAAGTTATGGAATTGGTGATTACGATTATCAATTCCGGTTTAGCTAAAACTCTTAATCATCATCGCCAATTCAAAGATTTTTAGTCATCATCTTCAACGCCTGAAATAGTATTACTGACTCTTGCTGATCTTTCGCTTTTCGCTTCTACATATTCATGCGGACAATTTTATTCAAGCATGAATTTTAACAAGAGTAAACTACGAAGTCGTCTTATTGATGAGAACATGGAATTGTGCCTAAAATTAAGAATAACAACAAACAAACATGCATCAGGTCCATAATAACATACGGAATCAAAGCAAGAACAGACACTGTCAGAACCAGACTGCGACCTATTGTGGGGAGAACCGTTAGAGATAGGATACCCAACGAATAAATTCGCAAATCCTGCAACATTGAAGACATAGTGAGATGGAGTAGGCAGAGACATCGAGAGAATGGATCCAGCAAGAATTCCTAATATCGTGATGCAAGAGACTCCAGAGGGCCGTCGACCACCAGGATGACCACCAAAGAGATGGAGAGAAGGCTGGTCGCCTTCATCACAGGAAGAAGTATGAAATAATGTTTTATTCAGTGTACCCGTAATTGAATGAAGTGCAAAAATTATAATAAAGGTTATCTAAATCAATAAACATATTTGGCTCTCAATTTTTTTTTAAATCGTTGTAAAGTACGCATTTGGCTCTTTGGCTAATAATTTTGCCGACCCCCCTGACCTAGCGGATCATTGAGCTGCCGCTCTTTTTTTTATGGATCATCGCTCACCCGCTCACCAAAAAGATTCGAATCTTTGAGTCGACTCGTGAGCGGATTGCCCATCCCTATCTCTGAAATGTCAAATTTGAATTGCGTGTTAGTTTCGTAAGTAAAATATTTATATTTCTAATTCATATATATCTTCAGTTTATTCTATTTTGCCGTTGAAATGAATACAGATTATATTTCCGCATTACATATTTCAAAGTTTTAGTTCTAAATTATATCGAATTTATATAGATAGAAATGAAATTACATACCTATCGTTTTACTTACGTATTATTTTAGGTTATGTTATGAATACATGGAAAAACGTTAAATTCTAAGTAACAATTCTATGAATTGGTATAATCTATTTTAATAATGTTATTTTATTGTGGGGAGAACCGTTAGAGATAGGATACCCAACGAATAAATTCGCAAATCCTGCAAGGAATCTGGTTCTGGTTCTGATTTAAAAAAAATATTTGATTCATGTGGTGCTCCTGTCAATTTGGAGATATTTCCTGTATAAGTGAATTGTTTTGGTCAATTTGATTGTTGCCGCACTTTGTGATAGTTATTTGTGACACGAAATACGTTTTCACTCTTCTGATGTTAAAATAATACAAGTTTTTTCGTTTATAAAGAGAATTTTGACAGGTGTAAAAATAAATTTTTCATTTGTTCCAATGACAATTTGAATAAATTCTTCAATCAAATTTTCAAGTTTTTTGCTGGTGTTGGATTTTTTTAAGTGCCTAATTAAAATGAAAACAGTGGAATAAAAAATTAAATAAACACAAATGTCCGGATCGTCCAGCTGACGACAAGTGCACCATCTAAAAGAACATTATGTGTTAAATTATTTTTATGTGTTATTTAATTTTATATCATTGTATTTTGTATAATTTGTTTTAGATTTATTATGTAGACGTTGAATGATTGAAGTGTGCGCGGGAGATGCCTATTGGTGGCGATGAGGTTCGCAACCCATCACACCGCGTCTCTCGCGTTGGCGAAAAGAGAAGAATGGAGTGCAGCATCGATTAAAATGTTGCAGTCCATTCTTTCTGTCTACCCTTTCGGGGAAACGGCGTGATGGTTAGTTAGTTAGTTAGTTATTTTAATGTAAAATTGTTCTGGCAGGGCGATAACCTATAATATCTTTTGGATTAGACGATTTACTTCAGCTGTTTTAGTTTTTCTCTGTTATGCTGTGATAGGTAAACATATCCTTACATACAGCATTAGCTGCCTCAGTTGGAAAAATCCACTAATATAACATTTCCAAATGGTCTGATGTTCCCACGCCAATCTTACAATGATCGAGTGTTTTTTTTTTAAATATACTGCTCATTTTAATATAATTATTTGATTTTTGCAGAGATGCCGACGCTAAGGATGATACCAGGAAAGACTCTTTGAGATAGGGTGAGGAACACGGCTATCCACGATATCTCAAAGGTGGAAGATGTCGTGAGATGGGGCACGCAACGCAAGATACTGGCATGTATGGATCCCACACCCGATTGTTATATTTATGAACTAATTTTGAAATGGTATGTACAGGTTGGATTAATTGGTTTAATTCCACTATTAGAGGCAGAACAGGAGTGTCGGACATCATCGGAAGAGTGGCAGCGCTAAAATGGCATGCCGCTCGCAGCCCTGATGATAGATGAACTGCAACCCGAAAACCCAGGACGTCCTCAACTTCGATGGAGGGACGACATTGGATGCGTTTTGCCCAGGATCGACAGACATTGAATCAGATGGAGGAGGCCTACGCCCAGGAGTGAACGGATATAGGCTCATGATGATGATGATACAAAACATTGAAACACCTACATGCAACATTTTAAATATTTCTGGAATGGGTAAAATTCTGCAACAATGAAAGTTCATTGAATGGAATGAATGCTTTAAATTATCAACTGATTTCTGTAGAATCACACTCCAAAGGAGAATTGATTCAATGTATATTTCCAGACATCACACAAATTTACAAATTTCGTCATTGGTTAAGTGAATGTGCATTATTAGCTTCATCTAATGGACATCAAAATCAAGGGTTTTGTTTCTCTAAACATTGTATTTCTAAGAGCATTATTATGACCTTGAATGGTATATGTATGAATGTTTCATGCAAATGTGATATAGTATATTTATTTGTTTTTTTAATTTCACTTAAAATATTAAGGAAAAAAATTAAGACTGGACGTTTAATGGTTTAAACATTAAGCTGAAAAAGATATATATTAACTTTTTTTTGGGTGGCATCTTTAGGGTAACATTTGAACTACACTATATTAATTTAATATTTTTCCTTTTATTTCTAGGTAACATGAAACGGTGAAATCTGCAAGCTGAAAGATGTCATGAGATGAGGCAGACAACCCAGAAGATAATGGAATGCGCGTGTGCAGAGGATGGATCCCACACCTCGATATATGCGTAGATGAAGTGCAACCCGAAACCCAGGACGTCCTCAACTTCGATGGAGGGACGACATTGGATGCGTGTTGCCCAGGATCGACAGACATTGAAGCAGATGGAGGAGGCCTACGCCCAGGAGTGAACGGATATGAATTGTATATGTATGAATGTTTTATGCAAATGTGATATAGTATATTTATTTGTTTTTTTAATTTCACTTAAAATATTGAGGAAAAAAATTAAGACTGGACGTTTAATGGTTTAAACATAAAGCTGAAAAAGATATATATAAACTTTTTTTTGGGTGGCATCTTTAGGGTAACGTTTGAACTACACTATATTATTAAATCATAACGCGCTTTTGCACAGCTATGTTTAAGACCAATTGGCATCAAAAACTCATTTCAGACTTTTTGCAAACTTGCCACCTTGGTAATGCCCAGCCTTCAATTGTTCAATTCACATTAGTATTATTCAAGTTCACAGCAAGTTTGCTTGGATTAAACAAATGTTTTAAAGATACGAACTGAATTAGGATACACACATTCTTACACCTATACACATGTCATTTTATCCAATAAAATAATTGATATTGAACTTTCATTGTATTTCTTTAATATATATTGGGTGTACGAGTATTTATATACTCTAATATAGCAATAGCGAAGCGTTGCCGGGTCAGCTAGTTATATATAAAGATAATCGCCATATCTGTGGGACCCTGTTTCATAACGCGGTCGCCATTTTAACTTTCATCTTAAATCATTCAAATAAAATAAAAATATTACTTTGATAGTTAATCTAGTGCCTGATCGAAGGATTTTTTTTTTCTTTTTAATACCTTCTATTTTTTAAAAACAATTAACTGTTGCATTTTTCCTTGAAAATCCGTAAGTAAATGATCAGAGGCCGGCATTTTGTTTATTTTAAAGATGAAAAACTTCAATCAGTCACTTGATTAACAATTAAAATACACATATTTTTTTGAATGATTTCAGACGAACCCGTAAGAAGTATTAATGGTCACCGCAAAGCACCAATTATGGAACAGGGTCTAACAAATATGGCGATAACTTAATATATAATTTATAAATATTTTTTTCAAATTTGGGTCAAATAAAGTTACAGAAAACATAATATAATAATTTAATATTGTTGGTTTTATAAAATAAATTAAATTACTTAATAGGCGCAAATGGCAGTGGATCGGTCACACTCTGAGACGGAACCCAGCCTGCATCGCTCAGGGCGCACTAGACTGGTCCCCTATGGGGGGAAAGAGAAAGCGAGGCAGACCTAGAGCCACCTGGAGAAGAACTCTGCAGGACGAGGTTAAGGCAGCAGGTCTCACTTGGGACGATGTTAAGCATCAGGCATGCGATAGAGTCGGGTGGAGAAGATTCCTTGAGGCCCTATGCACCACGGAGGTGTGACAGGACAAAAAGAAGAAGAGAGACTTAATATATCTGACTGCCCCTAACCCCTTAATATATAAGTAACGATTTTGTTTCATTATACTGTTAAAATGTCTACACTGTGGAAGGGCTTTTGTGCCCCGGAACATGTTCGTGAAAAGAACAAGAAAGTATAAATACAATGTTTACAAAAAGTTATTCGAATGTAAATCCACAGCACAAAGTACATAAGTATTGTTGCTTGAATAATGTACATTATTGTTCAAGAAACTCCATATTTAAAAGTATTTGAAATGGATGCAAACTCCATTTTCTAGAAAATTTTAAGATTTGAAGAAGAAAAGTTACATATTTGGACGCATCAATTTTGAATGCTCTAGGAAGACGAAACATGTCACTCCGATAAAATATAATAAAACAGTCGTTTTCATCAATTTTAAATATCATTAATATTTTGTAATACAAACTAAATCCAACTTTACTATTTAGTTACATTTATCTTCTATGTCGTTAAATTTAAAATTTCATCCTTGATGATACCAGTGTGTTGACGAAACCGGTCAAAATTATAGGATATTAAGGTAAATAAATGATCAAAAAATTAAAATAAAAATCATTACTAATACTTGCCTTCTTCAGGTCGGACTGGAGTTATATACGTTTATGTCTAAAATTATACCTTTTTGTAAAAAAAAAGTATGGATTTATATCTACTTTGGGAATTAATTAAACATTGTTTAGACCACTTTTTTAATAAAAAAATATCAAAATACACGACATGTTTCAGAATATACCTCCTCCATCTTCAGGTGTAAAAAATATAACCAAAACAAAACAAAGGAAGACTTATAAAAACGCATTTAAATTTCATTTATATCTTAGACGAATTTGTGGAAAATCTGTGTATGATAGTGTCGAGTGAAAATATAAGTGAACGCAATGAAAGTGTGGCGAACAAAATAATGAATGGATGATTAAGATGGTTTGGACACATGGAAATAATGAATGGGAAAAAAGTATACGATAACGATGTAAATGGATCTAAACGTATCACGATCAAATAAATCAAATATCGTGAGGAGTGGGAGAAATCGACGTACATGCATGACAATATGAATGAATGTTTCAAATCAAATCAGTTTATTTTCTCAAAAGATATTACAAACAATAATTATAGTTAAAGGCATCTATTGAGAACAGGTAATACATAAAACATATATAATACCAGGAACGCATGAGAGATGGTTCGACATTAGGAATACAAGATACTCTCCAAAGTCAAGAGTATTTGTCTTCTGAACGTACATTCACGAATATGAAAGACATCGATCTCCGAAGCGATCATGTTCAGCAGTTTGATTGCTCTCCCCACCGGCATCACCAGAGGCAGGTTGGTTCTGCAGGCGGTTGAGGAATTGGGAGAAGTAAATCAGGAAGAACAGTGTGGCGGTCCATTTTTTCTGCCTACCCTTTCGGGGAGACGGCGTGATGGTTGGTTATTAAGTTAGAAAAATGGTTAAATTGGTAATTATTATTAAAAAAGGGCAAGTCACATTCGCGTCGAAAGTTATTGCGATAATACTAATACACATTTCATTCACAAATTAACGAGACGCGGCATATGAGCGAATTTCTATAATGGCGCCTATGAAAACATGATTAAACTTTTTGATTATGCTACCAAATTACTTTGCGCAAGAATCACGACCATATTGATTCAAATTCAAATGACTTCCGCTGGGATGCACCGTGTTCTATGTTAGGAAGAAATAAATTGAGGAAGCTGTAATTCGTGAGCACGAAATTAAGGAATGGACACCCGGCAGCCATTTAAACGATTTGAATAGTATTAAAAATAACATTTTCCTTTCTTCCATAACAGGGGGCTATTCATTAATTATACAAAATGCAAATCTAGAGGACAGTGGATACGAGAATGAGAATGAGTCGGATTCGGATCCCTCTTCATTATAAAGATCTATTGATTCCGGTCACATTGGGTACTATACTTGGACTTGGATCTTCCGGCATACAGAGGTTCAGCTCTAATAGCATTTCCTATAACGTATGTTGGAAATAATGATGGAAACATTTGGTGGTTGTTTTATGCGAGGGGTAGATGTGTGGCCCAGAGCACTCCTTCAAAAGAGGGAGAGTAAGGATTTAGGGTTTATTGTAGAGTCCTATACTTTCTTAACCATTCTTTCTCCATCCATGCGTTCCATATGTCCGAACCATCAGAGCGATCCTTTTATAATTTTGTTCATAATACCTTCTTTCGCTCTACATTCCTTTCTTATATCAGCATTTGAGATTCTGTCGTAGGTATATCGTTCTACCACTCATACGCCTTAGGGACCTCATCTCTACTGCATTTATTATGTTTTCATCCTTCTTCTGCCAGTTCCATGCTTCTTCCACAACACAAAGTGAAGGCGAATGTAGTAGAAAAATAAAAATCACAATTGTTTATCAAGTAAGAATTAATTGACTTGATAAACTATGTATAAATAAAATATGTGAATTTATATGAATCGGACAGTTTTTCTTCTTCTCATAAAAACGAAGAAAAAAAACTTTGTAAACTCTTTAATTTAATCAAAATATACTCTTGTATTAAACCACATGACACTCTTTTGCGAAAAGCTGCACTAAATAAAATTACTTATTCAAATACTTCAAGGACTAACACATTACGTAAACTTGATATTAATTCTGAGAAGCTATTGGTCATGCTATTGGACGCCATAAACCTTTCCGTGATTTGTGTCATAGTTATTACTCTGTTGACAGATTAAGAAACTAAATTAAGCGGTAAAAAGTTATATTTGTATGTATTAACTAACTAACTAACTTAGCATCACGCCGTTTTCCCGGGGGAATAGGCAGAGGATGGACCGCCATACTGCTCTGTCCTGATATACCTCTCTTGCACGTAACATGCACGTGTAACATGCACGCTCGTCGATTTTTCCGACTTCGAATGTGGCCGCCTTTTAGTATTTGATTTGTTTATGCTATGTTTTCCTTGGTCTTACACAGCTTTTCTTTCCACTCACACTGCTTGAATACAACATTTTAACCATTCTTTTCTCGTCTATTCGTTACATGTGTCCTAAAAATCTCAGAGATCATTTTTTTAATTTTATTTATGATGCAATCTTCTGCCTTACATTTCTTCCGTATTTCGTCGTTCAGTATTTTATCATAAATCGTTTTCTCGCACATTCTTCTCAATATTCTAATTTCTACGACTTTTATCCTTCTTTTGTCTGCTCCAAGCTTCACTTTTATACATAATGGTTGGTACTAGAACTCCTTTCCGTACTCCCATATTTGCTTCGTATTAACTCATTATAGATGTATTTATAAATTAATATTAAGTAAAGTAATGGCGAAGTTTCAAAGTATGTCTCGGAGACCTGGACACTCACTAAAAGAGATTAGACTACTTCGAAAGAAATCGTCTTACTTCGAAAAAAGGCAGAAATCCTCTGCCGAATTCAAGGACCCATTAAGGATTAATATTTTAACTACACTTTAAAATTATTTAACGAAAAAGAAGAAATGTGAAAAACTGGAACAAGTAGATGAGTTTGTACATTTAGGTAGTATGTTTACAAAGGTTGGGCGAGTGGAGAGGGATATTGAAAGAAGGGTTGGGGTAGGCAACAAAGTGAATGGTGCACTTAAAGTTGTCATCGCAAACAGAGGAAGACCGAGGAAAACGTTGCACGATCAAATAAATCAAATATTGAATGTCGGCCACGTGAGGAGTCGGAAAAATCGACAGTCGTTCATGACACGATGTATGAATATTGAGGAAGCGAGAGAAGTATGTCAGGAAAGAAAAGTATGGCAGTCCATTCTTTCTGCAGTCATTTTATTGAATTATTATTTTATTTAAAAAAAACATCATTTATATCAATATCAATTAAAATATGCCAAGAGTTTCAAAAAACACGTTTTTACGGTAAGCTTTGAAGATTTTATCTGAAAATTATCCTAAAATTCTAATTATGATAAACAGAACCTGTTGAAAATGAAAACAAAACCTTGTAATAAATAATATAATAAGAAAATCGAAAGTGTCCTTCAAAAATTGACGTATATTATTTAAAATAATGTGTGCAATATTAGTTAATAACAGTAATTTTGTTAGGATTTACTACATATACGATAAAAAAAATCAGAAAACAAAATTTGCATATCTTCCAAAGTAATAAACACGCAAATTAGACGTTTGATTATTTTGCAAAACAGAAAGTAAGCACATATTAAAAAAAAAAACGTTATTTAAAGGTTAAACCCAAATGTCAACACGCGATATGTAAATAACATTTTATTTTTATATGGAAATTATTAAAATATTTTTAATAAGCTTTGTAAGACGTTAAACTAAAGTTTTTAAAATTCGATCACTAACTAACCAACACGCCGTTTCCCCGGAGGGGAAGGCAGAGGATGGACCGCCACACTTCTCTGTCCCGAAGTACCTCTCTAGGTTCCTCTATATTCATACATCGTAACATGCATGCTCGTCGAATATTTCGACATTGAATGTCCCGCCTTTAATTATTTTATTAATTTGGACCTTGATCTTCTACGGCTCCTCTTACCACTCAAACTGCTTGTATACAACATATTAACTATTCTTTTCTTGTCCATTCGTTCCATATGTCAAAATCATCTCAGGGATTCTTATTTAATTTTACTTATGATGCAATCATCTGCCTTACATTTCTTCCTTATTTCGTCGTTTGGTATTCTATCATGTATCATTTTCTCGCATATTCTTTACAGATATCTCATTTCTACGGCATTTATCCAACTTTCATCCTTATTTTGCCAGCTCCAAGCTTCACTTCCATACATAAGGGTTGGAACTAGAATTCCATTATATACTGCCATATTTGCTTTTGTGGATGTTTTTATTTGGATATATACTAAGAAAGAAGGGTTGGTGCGGGTAACAAAGTGAATGGAGCTTTAAAAATAGTTATTGGAAACAAGAATTTATCAATGAAAACGAAAACGGCTGTTTACAATTGAGTTCTGGTCCCAACCCTAATGTGTGGAAGCGAAGCATGGAACTGGCAGAAGAAGGATGAGAGCAGAATAAATGCGGTAGAGATGAGGTCCCTAAGACGTATGTGTGGTAGAACGATATACGACAGAATCTCAAAGAAGGAAGAACGTATTATGAAAGGATCGCTGCGTTGGTTCTGACACGTGGAGCGCATGGATGGAGAAAGAATGGTTAAGAAAGTATACGTAAATGATGTAAATGGAGTACGGAGTCGAGGCAGACCGAGGAAAACATGGCATGACCAAATTAATCAAATTTTAAAGGGGTCATGTTAGATGTCGGAAGAATCGACAAGCGTGTATGACTCGTATGAATGTGGAGGAATCTAGAGAGATGTCCCAGGATAGAGTAGTGTGGCGGTCCATTCTCTCTGCCTACCCCTGCGGCGAAACGGCATGTCTTTTTTTTTTTTTTACTATTTCATTGATGATTTTGTGGAGCGTTCTCAGTTCTCAAACGATTACAATAGACATGCTGGAATTTTTTTACACTTTTTCGAGAGGGACTGTGAAAGTTTTGTGTTAGGTGCGGCATACGCCTCCCAGACTGAATTAGAAGTTAAACTATTTAAACCAGCCGAAGATAAGCGAACAAAGCAAGGCCGGAGTGAAATGTAATCTGTACGAACTACGGACAGACAATGCAGCAAACTGTAGTCTAGGAGTTGTATAAAAAACGTATCACGAATTTAGAGTGCAATTAAATTCTTTCGCACTATCATTAGAGACAGGCAGTTTGCAGATTGAAGAGTGGAGATAAATGGAATTTCCAATTCGCGAAAGGCGATCGATACCCGAGGATAACGATACCTCTCTTGCCTGTAATTCTAAGTATTTAGAAGCTAATGACAGCGACTATCATCGGGTATTGATACTTAATGATTAATCTCAACAGGTGTTCCTTATTGTTTCAATAATATCGTATGTTGAATTGTCAATTTCAATTCGAGTTTTATTATTTAGGAGATAAGTTGTTATTGGATATCATTCTACAACAAACAAATGAACTTCTTCTATATTCGCCTTCTCTTTTTGTTGTGGATTCACATATGAATAAATAGAAAAGCACTTTGTATTATCACAACAGCATATTTTTATTTTTAACCCTTAAATGCATGATTTTCCCAAATTCAAAAGTAAACATATTTTTATACTAAAATTAGGTTGAAAATAACAGGAAAAATAATTAAAAAAATATGTAAGTTTATTTGTGGATTTTATTCATATTTTGTTCACTGCGTGTTTTGTTTACTTTTTGCAATCATTACAAAAAATATAAAAACAAAAATTAATAAGCAATGGTAGACTCACCTTTATGGAGTATATAAATTAATTTTATTTCGTTTTATATCCAGTAGCACCAATGAAAATAAATGTTGAAACTCTCAGAAATGTGACACATCTGCACCCAACGTTTTTTTTTGTATTATTAAAATGTAAATTTCTTGCTAACAGAGACTCGAATAATTTTAAAACACAATGGCTCGGCGTATTGTTACACTTACGCAAAACAATGCATTGGAGTTCATTTATTGCATGTATACAGAGTTATAAGCGCTCAAATAAATTGTTGCAGATATGCAACAGAATGCATTTAAGGGTTAATTGCAGACATGTTTCGGTCCTTGTTAAGTATTTCTTATATGCACAAATTTGAACAAAAAATAAAAACAGAATCGTCACTTATATATAAAAATGAGAGTGGGGTTATGCCTAAAGGTCCATTTACACTGGACAGTCATCAGCCGATACCGACACGTTACAATAAAAATAGCCTTGAATCTCATCGACTCGTTATCTCAAATACTATAATAAAATTGCATTTGGGGGTTGCCGAAGAAAACACCTACCTACATAAAATTGACACTTAATAAAAATGATAAATATTTTTCAGGAAGTGTTTCCTACAGTATACGAGTATAATTCTTTTTACAGAATACCGTTTTTACTACCATTTTAATTCGCCTTGGAGAAGGCGGTTATCTCTGTATTCATGTATAAAATGAACCGAATCGGCAATAATTAAAAGTAAAAAGACACCATCAAAACAAACAAAACGATTATTTGCTCAACGCAAACGCGTGACGTGTCGGTATCGGTTGATGACTGTCCAGTGTAAATGGACTTTAAGGGTGGGATTTTTTTAAAGCTAATTATGATTTAGAGGGGGGAGGGATAACGGGAACATTTCAAACATGGAAATTGAATTTAAATTGAGTTAAATGTTTATAATATAATCGTTATTTTTATTTAATGTTCTATTACGATGTTATATATTATATTAATATTATCATTAAAAATAACGATAATACTCGTATTATAAATAACCAACTATAAATTCAATTCATTGTATCCCCCTCCCCAAATCTTAATAATTTAAAAATTAACCCCGCCCTTTGGCATAACCCTACTCCCATTTTTAGTATATAAGTGACGATTCTGTTTTAATTTATTGTTAAAAGAAGAAGGACCAAAGAATGTCTGCAATTTAAAATAATAATAAAGTGTTGTGATAATACAAAGTGCGTCTCTATGTATTCAAACAAATTAACCCTGACATCGCAGATTTTTTGTTAACACAATTTTTTTTCTTGCACACAACAGGTCGTTCGAACCCAATTACTGTATACAATTTATTTTTTAGCTATTATATTGATTCTCATGACGTGTGATAGGTAGTCAATCTATCGCCATCTTATTGTCACGTGAATACTACACCAGACCAAAGACAGTGTGACCATCCCACTGCCATGGGCCCTTCGGTATGCTAGGCAGGGCTTTTACCACTCTGCCACGAAGGTCGACATATTGCATAGTCCTGTAAACTGTAGTTTTGTAAACATAATTTAGGAAGTATGTTTAAAAAAGATGGGCGAGTGGAGAATACTGAAAGATGGGTCGGGGAAGGCAACAAAGTGAATGGTGCATTTAAAGTTATCATCGCAAACAAAAACCTATCCAAATAAGCTAAGATGACAGTGCACAATAATGTTATTGTGCCGATCCTTATGAATGGAAGTGAAGCAACTGGTAAAAGAAGGAACTGGCAAAAGAAGGATGAAAGTAGAATAAATACAGTAGAAAAAATATATCTTAAACATTCGTTCGTAAATCTGTATATGATAGAGTGTCAAATGCATTTATAAGAAGTGAATGCAATGCGAAAGAAAGTGTTATGAACAAAATAATGAAAGGGTCATTAATATGCTTTGGACACATGGAAAGAACGATTGAAGAACAAATAACAAAGAGTGTATATGTAAATGACGTAAACGGAACAAGAAATAGAGGAAGCTCGAAGAAAACTTGTGATGATCAAATACAATTAAATAAAAAGATGCTTTTTATAACTACTTCTACATTTTTCTTTATTTCGACAGCGACCGTTTTCGCCAGGCTCGCTGTCGAAATAAAGACAAATGTGGAAATAGTTAAAAAAAACATCGTTTTATTTAATTATTATTTAAAATGAACTTCCATCAAGAGATTTCAGTTCAATAATTTGATTATATTTAAAAAAATCTATCAAATATTAAATTTCGGCCACGTGAGGAGTCGGAGAAATCGACGTGCGTGACACAATGTATAAATGTAGAGATATCGAGAGAAGTACGTAAGGATAGAATAATGCCGCGATCCGTTCTTTCCGCCTACCCCTCCAGGGAGATGGCGTGATGGTTAGTTGGTCATTTGACGTTTAATTTAATATGAAAAACGTTACAGATTATAGGCTGCAAATATCAGAAACAAAATCAAAAATACCCGGAACAAAAGGTAACAAAAGTGAAAACAGCAATGTAAAAAATACAGTCTAGACATCATCTGATAAGGTTTGAACATGCAATGTAATATAATGGATGTGGCTGTCCGCAGAAAGCTGCATTCATGCCGTACGGCGGGTTAATGAAGCGGGGTCACGATCGGGTAACCTTTTACAGGAGGCCACAATGTCAGTGAACTATTTATTTGACGTTCCACATGGAGTACTTTTGTTTCATTTCTGACGATTTACATAAATGTTTCGCAGGCCCTGAATAGGAACGCAGTATGGTCAACGGAAGCCAGGATGTCTGGGTTCAAGGTCAAGGGAACTTGAGCGAAGTAATCCAAGATGGCGTCATTATGCAAACTTAAATAAATAAAATAAAAATGTTTGCTTGCTTGTTTTTGATTTTATCGAAAACTACTAGACAGATTTTGCTGAAAATATCACAGTTTGTTCTTATTAGTGCCGAAAAGGTTTAGAGAGTAGTTTAAATGAAATCCGAACTGTAAAACTGTTGCAATAACGTTTTAAAATTAGTATGAAAAACATTAAATCCGTCGGGTTGTATTAAGTAACCCATAGATATACCACTCTGATATTTAAAAAAAACAAAGTCCATTCGAAAGGACGACTAATTGTTTGATAACTTATAAATTAATCATAATTTTAAAATTCATATTTTATTTGTTAATTAATTGTATTAATTGGAGAGGAATTGAGCTGGGAATATAGTTCTTTAACAGGGATTCCCAAAGTGGTCTATATAGACTCTCACGGGTCTACGACAATTGTAAAAAAATTAGGGGTCCACGAGATGGTTCAACTACATTGAAGCCGAATATTGAAACGCAAAACGAATATCGAAATCGTTGGCAACCTTTTTATATAAAAAAAAAGGACGCAGGTTTTTTTTGTTTTGGATTATTTTTGGCCTGAAAAAAAAACAATTTTAGGAAAGCAGAGGGTCTACACAAAATAAAAGAAATCGGCAAGGGGTCTACGGGCCAAAAAAAGTGTGGGAACCTCTGTTCTATAAGAAGGCAGTTTTACCACTATGTATAATCATAATATCGCACGTTGGAAACAAAAGTGACACTATACAAAAATCTCAATTTTTCAGTACGGTCATTTAAAGTTTTGCCTGCTTATTAACCTGATTAAAATCAACTAGATTTTGATGGAATAATATCTAAACTAATATATAAAACAACAACATTAGATATATTTCTACTCACAGTCAAGTTATTAACCTCACAAAAACTTAAATGACCGTACTGAAAAATTGAGATTTTTGTGTAGTGTCACTTGTTTTCAACGTGCGATATAATAAAATACAAATATAGGAAAAAATGTACTTTAACCCTTTATTTCAAACCGAAAACACTACTACTATGTGTATAGAATATTTTAATTTTACCTATATCATAATATATCTGTTCACATTATACGAGTACAGTTTGGGCGCAATTTAGTAGTTATGTCCATATGCTTAAGAAGTACTTTAGTCTTCGGTACCGCATTTCAACAGTTTTTAGTAAAAGGCGGGCCACACTGTGATAAACATCGGTTGTATAGGGCTTCCATCTCATTCTACGCCGGGTAAAATAATGCGAGGAAGAGAGATAAACGTACCATGTTTGTTGTGCATGTTTGTTTGTTGCACATGGTACGTTTATCTCTCTTCCTCGCATTATTTTACCCGGCGTAGAATGAGATAGATAACTGTTTGAATAAACACGAATCCCTATGGATTTCACGTGTTTATGCGGTTTGTTTATCACAGTGTGGCCCGCACTTAAATCAGCGAGTAAGACTATCGGCTTATCGGATAAGAATGAGTTACGATTACTAGACTCAAGGAATTTATGTTTTTGAATATTTACGAATAGAATAAGAACGAAGTATTATATTAATTCCATTTTATGGGCGTGAAACAGATGACCATGATTACTGACGATCTATGCCATTGCCAAACATCGGTGGAAATAGTTGAAAATACATTATAAATTAATTATTACTGTTTATGGAGTTGTTGTACACACCCTTATGCGTTGAAGTGACCACGGAATATGACAAGTATAATAAATGTGTTAAAAATGATACATAGGTATTATTATTATTATTTTGTTGAATCGCTCTTTACATCATGACAGCATGAGCCAAATCAATGTAAAGGGTATTATAGCTATCATAGTGATTCTCGTGACATGTGATAGGTAGCTAATCTATCGCCATTTTATTCCTATTAGTCTGTTTTCTAAAATATTCATTATGACATATGGGAATAACATATTTCGCCTTTCGAAGGCATTATCAAATGTCACATTTGATTAGACATTTTATAATGCCTTACAAAAACGAAACATGTCGTTACCATAAAATACAAAAAAAAAACTTCCAGAAAACAGACGTTTTCATTCGTATTAACTGTTTAATATGGAGTTTTAAATCATTGTTCAAGAAACAATAAACAAAAAAATATACGTCAAAGATGCGAATGGATGTCGAAATCGACGTTGACCTAGGAAAACGAGGCACGAACAAATCAATTAATTTTATATGTCGACCAACTGCGGAATCGGAAAAATCGACGTGCGCGCATGTCACGATGTATGGATGTTGAGGATACTAGAGAAGTATGCAAATAGAGCGAGAGCAATCAGTCTGCTGCACGTGATCACCTCGGAGATTAACGTCTTTCATAGCAGCGATACGATATTCAGGAGACAAATATGACGACTTTCATGGCAGAGTGGGAATAGCTATGACTGCTACACCGAAGGTCACGGGTTCAATATCCGGCGATAACAAGTCTTTGGTTTGGTATAAAATTCACGTGACAATAATGGCGATAAATTAGCTGTCTGTAACATGTCATGAGAATCAATATAATAACTATACCATTTTCATCGATTTGGTTCACGCTGTAATGATGTATAGGGTTAACAAAAACAATAAATATTCCTGACTTTAGAAAATACCTTGTCTTCCTCTAATGCGTACCTATCGAGTAAAGTTGAACCATCTATAATGCGTATGTGGTATAATATATTATATTTTACCTGTTCTCAATATTTCCTATTAACTTTGATTTGGTTCGTAATATCTTTTGAAAAAATAAACTGATTTGATGTGATTTGACAACCCTGGATGGGCCAGGGCTGCCTAGACGAGTGACTTCCATGGATGCAGTGCACTGGTCTCCAACCTGGTTCACCAAGAGTACGTAAGTTATTTGTATCACCAGGTGTTGCCAGGTTGTATATTATCGATCGAAGCATAATAATATCAATACTAATAAAAATAAAACAATTTAAAAATTTGCACAACTTTTTTGATAGAATGTAATAAAACTGTTATCAGTGAATTAAAATTACATAGTATTCGAATAAAAAGAATTATTTATTTATGTAAACAGTTAGGCTATCGTCTAATTCATTTGTCTACTTATTCTTCTTCTATTTGTCCTGTCACACCTCCGTGGTGCATAGGGCCTCAAGGAACCTTCTCCACCCGACTCTATGGCATGCCTGATGCCTAACATAAGGAAGATATATTGTTTGGAAATGTTACGTTTCGTCGGATATAAAATTAATAAAATTTTGCCATATGAACATTTGAAGCATTTAAAATATATATATAAGTATCTATAGGCCGTTTATCCTTAGAATACCACGTGACGGCCTGTGACGCGCATTGCATTTTAATATAGGGACTGAATAAGTTAATATATTTAGGCACACGACAAGACGGTCAGATAGATACTGAAGACAGCTCCGTTAGCCGGTAGGGCTGCGAGGGGATGAGAGATCGTAGCGGAGAAGAGGAATGCGCAGTAGGAACCAAATTTCGTCTTCTCACAGGGTAATCTTATGATGGATCAACAATAGGCAAATGAGGATAGAGCACCGAAAGTTATGTCCAGATGGGTGCCGCGCGAAACGAGACCAAGAAAAAGATGGGCGGACTACGGTAAAGAAGACTGGGAGAAATTGGAAAGATCTGGAGATTGGAGAGAGATGGCCAGGGACAGGAGCCAGTGGAGAACAGTTGTGGAGGAGGCCAAGTCCCACAACGGGATGTAGCTCGAGAAGAAGATTATAAGTAAAAGAAACAATGCAAATTATCCAATTTATTGAATGATATATCTTTGTAAGAACCGGGTTATATTTTCCTTTTAAAAATGGGTTAATTGAATAAATAAATATCACCCTTTTTGTGTGAAAATGTAAAACGCGAATAAGAAATGAATTGGTTTCGATTGGGGTATTTTGTGAGCGCGTTTATCAATTTACGAATCTGTAGGGTGTCTGGCGGACACCCTAATTATTTACCCTTATATCGAGGTTCACAGAGGGGTAAGGTGCGTCATGTTGTCATAGTCACTGACGTGGTATGTGGCCTTTTTAATGCCGAAGACGGATCGATAGAGCGGTAACACATGTCCATTAGACAAAATGGCCAGCTGGTGTGAGAAGATTAGGTTACATTAAATATATTATAGGGACGTGTAACTTGTAAAGTAACAAAGTTTTAAACACTCTTAAATATTTATTGTTTAAATAAAAAAACTTTCTAATAAATATCGCAATTGATTATATTTTATCGCGACAGCTGTTTAGCATCGTCAGGTTTTACAATGAACTAAAAAATCAGGTCGCAAAAATTAATTAAACAGTTAATAATGTTGAAATATCAAAGTGTTTCCGCCAAAACAATGGATTATCTACTCTTAAATACAATTGATCGATACGTGTAAATATTTACGTGATATAATGAAAATACTTAATTCTAGCAAAATATATAATTGCAAACCCGCATATTTAAATTCAGTCGACCGCACAGGTGACAAATTTGAAGAATTTCGAAATATGTGTTCTTGAGTGTATAATAATTGATTTCAAAGAATGTGTGTGCATCATATTTTCATAACTATGTTAAGTGTATTATGTCGAATTGGGATGTAAATTTCATATTCTTCCTACGCCATATCAGGTTTCTCTGATGTTAGCCATCATTTAGTTTTATAGTAGTTTGTAAACGATCACGAATATTAGTTGCAGCGTTCGTAATTCTTAATTCATCATCTGGGGTCGGTTCTCCCTGTTTGCAGATTCAATACTATCCAATCTTGGTTCTGTTTCTGACACGATGCTTGTGTTAAGTTCCTTCTTAATGCTGGTCCACCATGTTGTCAGCAGGCGTCCTCTGCCCCTTGATAGTGTTGGGATGCTGAGCGATTTATTAACAATACGGTCGCCGTCTCAGCACATCACACGATTAAACTACGGGAGTCGCGGTTGTTTCAGCTTTTCAGCTTTTTCCACTTACTGTGAATGCATTGCGAATGAAGAAAATCCTTGTTTTCTCCTTATTCCTTTATGGTTGCGAGTCTTGACTATGCGAACATCGGAGAGGTCCAAAATTGATGTTTTCGAGATGTGGTGCTGGCGACAAATAATGCGTATACCCTGGACGGCAATAAGAACAAACCAGTCAATCATTGACCAGCTGGGTATCAAGGCAAGACTTTCGCGGATGTGTTCTCAAAGAGTGTTGAAATATTTTGGACCCATACTCCGGAGAGATCAGGACAACCTCGAAAAGCTCATCATCATGGGCAAAGTGGAGTGAAGGCGATCACAAGGATCAAATCAGGTATCTCTCATTATCTGCAGCCTGGAGACTGACGGGTGACAGGAGCGCATGGTGTGCCATGGTCAATAGTTTACAGGATGGACATGACCCTCAATCATGAGGAATACGACTGAGAAGAAAATGTGAATTCATTTATGATATAAACTCTGTTCAAATTATGAATTTATAAATTGCGTCATAATATAAGTATAAATTCTAGACGAAGAAATACTGATTCATCTAGACTCCCTCACATTTTATTGCACGACAACCCCCAAGGTACGACCCCCGGACAGACCACCAAAAATATGGATCGACAGCTGGGAATCGACTTCGCAGGAGGCCAATACCTCTAGAGAAACAGATCACAAGGTCTTCAGTAAGAAGAATATGAGTATCATTGAAATTACAATACTTTGTATCAATATGTTATGTTTCAAATATTGAAATACGTTTATTATTTACAAATTTAATTAATGTAAAATTCCGTAAAATAAGAGGCGGTTACAAAATCACTTCGTATTCTGTAATTTAAATAATAATTGGAATATATTAAATTCGATCTGATATACGTATGCCGTCAGATTAACTTTTAAATTAGTTTTTTGTCGGTATGCAGAAATTACTAAACGTCCATGAATTTGAATTGAGGCTTGCGATCTGTGTGATTACTCATAAAAAATATTTAAAAAAGTTTTATCAGTACAATAATTCGTCGATGAACACAAAAACACGTAAGAATATAAATAATAAATAAAAATCCCAAAAAACAAATGCATAGTCATGTTAATATTCAAACAATAAAGATTTTCATTTGTACAACTTCGTGGATACAAAAATGATTATTTGAAAACTTGGCAACGGGAGTATTCTTTTCTCAGTTCCACTCGAGTACAACTGTTAAATGACGATCAACCGTGAAAGTAGGTATTTTGTAATACACCGCAAATGCAGAAAAATAATACAAATTTGTTATACAGATTCAAGGTAAATAAAAATTTAAAATCAATATTGCTCTTTCGTGTACCTATTTCATAAAGTGGGTAGATAGGTACTAAGGAAAATATTTTAAACATATTTTTTGTACAAAAGTAGGTACGTACATTTAATTTAAATTTTAGAGTCTAATTTGACAGGTGCATCTCGCATATAAAGTACCTCTTGACATTAAATCTTTTGACGCAAATAGCGAATAGACGAGTAGTAGCGAGTAGTCTACCATGCCTTGGCGAGGGCAAAGTTGAATAATCGATCAATACCAGTAAGCAAAAGCAGTCAATATAGTAACGAAGAGCTACTTCCCTCACATTCATAAAATTGCAACCTCGTAACAACCCCAAAACATTGATGATTCACCTTGCACAAAAATCTTGCTTGTAAATAGTACTTGTATCATTAATTTTTCAATGTTTTTTTTATAGTAAGTGACATAGAAAATACTGTTTATGAAATAAATAGGTAAAAAAAGTGGATTGGAAAATTGCAATACCGTATTTATCCAAGTACAATAGCACATAAACCAGGTGGATAGATTCAAAACAAACAATACTTCGATGTGGCAAATCATACAGATATAAACCTGAATAAATAAAGTAGCGTTTCGTTGATAGATCGTCATAAAATAGACACAACAAAGGTATTTGTTTTAGTTTTACTGATGCCGAATCGTCATAAAACATGCTGTTTGACAGACGCCCGGTGAGAACAGACTTGTTTTCAAAGATATGTAGCGCTTATCGACACAACAAACAGACAACATTAATACAAGTGCATATTGCACAATTTCCATCACTTACCGGTAGATGTTCCGCCTAGGACGATGTAATCCCAAGGAAATATATCACTTTTTGCAAAACACTGCACATACACGCATATGTTTATGACATAAACTTGAAGATGAAACAGTTTGTCGAACTAGATGGCCTTGCAACCGCAAGTTTTGTAAACTTTGTGTCACTTGGGCGTGTGCTGCTATCTGGCGGAGATCCTGGAAGTTTAATGCTTCATCCGAGCCTCGAACCATTTTAGTGCGGTTTTTAAAAAAAGTTTTTTTCCAAATACAAGGTAGGTGTTTGCACCGAGCGAGGGCGCTAATTACTCTTTTAAAATTATTATATTAAAAAAAGATTTTTGGAATGCCTGAAATTAAAAATCGACACATTAAAAAATATGAGTGACGATGTTTTAACCCATCTCTTTTAATATATCGTATTCTGTCGAGAATTCAAAATGTCACCTTGAGATTTGCCAAAAGTGTAATCATTACATTCATCATAGTCCAATGGTGAAAAATCCATCTTTCCCTCTGACATCAATGAAGTGTTTAACCATCCCTAGGGAATGAAAAACATGCATTTCATCTTATGTTTCATAAATTTTCTATGAAATGCCATATAAATAAATCAACACTTGGAATAAAACAATAAGATTTTTTTATAATTTTTTTTTAAAAACATTTTGTATAAAAGTAACACTACAAAATGCACGAGATATTTTAAATCATAATAAAAAACCAAAATTACATTTGAGTTTCAGTTTAACCCGATTTTTTGGGAACGAAAAATGTCCTCTTCCTGGCCAATTTTCTTCTCATAATTTCTAATTGATGGAGCTGGGAGTATACATCAGACCATATCTCATTCTGTTCTTCTTCTGGAATAGTCTCCCTGAAAGTATAAAAAAATCGATGAAATATAGATTATTCTCGCATTTAACCCCCATTGAGCAGCCGACTTCATTTGCAGTAACCAAAAATTGGTCTCGAACTGCAGTTGGCTACATTTACAGCTCAGACAGATAGAAAAAAAAAATTGTTATTTGAAATTTCATGGTCGTAAATAATGAAAATAAAAATAAAAATGTATAAAATCTTTTAAAAATGTATATTTAGTTAAAATCTACTAATGTTTGCATTTTTGACCGGTTTTGGCAGCGAGAGCTGCTGATATGTTTTTCACCTTGCTAACGCATTATCAAGATATATTAGATACCTGTAAGTCTTCATAAGGTCGTACTTCTCCCAAGGAGTGGAGTGTTTATCTCTTCGTTGTATGACCTTTGGTTTTAAGTGTTCTTCAATATTAATAACACCTTTCAATTCCTTCTGCTCCCATTTTGACATCCACGGTTTTGGTTTTAAGGGAATCTAAAAAAAATAACCAATAATTTTATTATTATGAAACACTTTAAAACCAATTAAATAAAGCATGCATGTATATGTAATAGCTTTTACATAGTTATACAAACAAGAAGTGTTGCCATTAAATAAAATGAAGAACAAAAGTTTGTTAATTTATTGCATATTTTAACGGAGTGATATGTTTAGCTTCGCTAAGGCATTATCAAGGCAGAGAATGGACCGGCCACACTATTCTATCCTGACCCACCTCTCTAGATTCTTCTACATTCATACGAGTCATACACGCAAGTCGATTCCTCCGACTTTTAACATGACCAACCATTAAAATTTGATTAATTTGGTCATGCCATGTCTTCTTCATTCTACCTCGACTCCGTACTACATTTATATTGTTAACATATTATTTCTTCATCTATGGGCTCCTTATGTCCGAACCAACGCAGCGATCCTTTCATACTTTTGTTCATTACACCTTCTTCAGCTTTACGCACCTTTCTTGTATAAAAGTATTTGAAATTCTAGCATACATCGTTCAACCACACATACGTCCTAGGGACCTCATCTCTTCATTTATTCTGCTCTCATCCTTCTTCTGCCAGTTCCATGCATCGCTTCCATACATAAGGGTTGGAACTCCATTGTGAACAGCCATTTTCGCTTTCATTGATAAATTCTTGTTTCCAATAACTATTTTTAAAGCTCTATTCAATTTGTTAGCCGCACCAACCCTTCTTTCGACGTCACTATCCGTTCAGCCATCTGCTGTGAATATGCTACCTAAATACACATATTCACTCACCTGTTCTAAGTTCTCTTTGTTCACACTTATGTTACAAACTGTCATTTGCTCTTTCCTTTCAAAACCTATTACCTTTAACTTACCAACATTCATCATTAAATTGTTTGACTTGCATACATCATACATTCTCGACATTAACCTGTCCGGTAGTGAGCTTAAAAAAAAAAATCGGTCCCGCTGGAGTGAGGTTTTTTTTTTATTGAAAAAAAATCAAATAATAATGTCAATGTGTAGAATATGAAAAAAAAAATTGTATCTTCATAGAAACTAGCTCAAAAAAATCAGTAATAAGCAATTTAGAACAAAAAAACAAAAATTCTTTCCCAGAAATCCCAAATCATTGGTCAGTCAAAAGAGATAACATCTTTTCTTGTAAAAATAATTTTTCTTTCCGCGGTTTGAATTATTCCAAGATGAATGTATAATTCAACTTTTTTGCACCCACTTACACATAATATTACACTATTTACACTTAAACTTTTTACATTATTTTTATTATAAAATCTCAATATAGGTATCTTTTCACACATATCAATTACAAACAATATTCTGATTATTATATATACAATCGAAGCAATACAATCGTCTTCTCTAATTAATATTGTTTTTTTGTATGGTAGTCCTCAAAACACGGATACACACAAAGCGCAACATTGCAGTCGGTGCACATATTTTGTATCACTTCTTTTTTGAGGCCGAACTGCTGTATGTGTACACACATGACATGGTCGTTGAGTTCGTCTTCCTTGGGCTGCAGTTTGTGGTACGGGGTGAATAAAATGTTTCCCTGAAAGGCGAGTTGGATGATCCACTACTCGCTTTCCACCAGATGATGTCGGCCTGTTTGTATATTTTTCGACCATCTGGGCTATTAAATTTTCTCGAAATTCGCTGAATGATTGAACCTTTTGCGTTTTTAAACGATGCAAAAAGAAAGCATTTAGTGTTCCAATATCAATCAATCTGAAGAAAAATTTTTTGTACCATTTTAGAGACTTACGGGAACTATCCGCGAAGCCCAATATGCGATCCACTTTATCGACAGCTCCTATATGTTTTGAATACTCTAAAACTGCCTCTGGTTTTATTTTATTTTCTCCCGTAGAATAATCGATTTTATTAGTAACGACCATTGAATTTGTGTGAATATTAGTAAGCATTATTACATCCCTTTTATCATGCCATTTCAGCGCCATGAGATTGTCAGAATGCAAGAACTTTATTTCACCTTTTTTCAATTTGTCATTACCAAATTTAGGCATATTTTTCGGTTTGCTCTAGCTGTTCCACATGCGTTAGTTTTATGTTTATGCAAAAAATCAAACAATGCTGGACTTGTATACCAGTTGTCTAAAAAAATTCTGTGACCTTTGTCTAAATAATCACTAAGCATAGTGATAACCACTGATCCTTAGATGCCAATGTCGGGATTCATTTCTATGTCTGAATCAGATCCAGTGTACACAATTAGATCCAAAACATAACCGGTGAGTGCATCACAGTGTACAAATAATTTTATCCCAAATCTGTGGCGTTTAGAGGGAATATACATTTTGAATGAAAGTCTTCCTTTCCATAACAAGAGACTCTCGTCTATACACAGATTTTGAAAAGGATAAAATGTAGATTTGAAAATGGTCTTCATCGGTTCCAGAAGATTTCTTATTTTACACAATTTATCGGTTGTTCTAATGTCGTTATCAGAAAAATGCAGGGCTCGCAGCAAAAGTAAAAATCTGTCTTGGGAAAACAGTACATTGAAAAATGGAGTCTCAATTATTGGATTATTTGACCAGTATTTCTTTAGCGAGTTTTTTCCCACAAGACCCATCAGCATAATTGTGACTAAAAACATATATATTTCAGCCTCCGTGGTGTCTTTCCACCTCTTCATTTTTGAACGTAGAGAAATGTCTAAAGAATTTTTTGCTGCATATTTATTTGTTTCCAAAACAATTATATTGATTATATGAAGCGAGAAAAATACTTCAAAAAAATCAATTTCCAAAGAATTTTCGGTAACAGGAATATTCGATTGTAAACCCGATGTTTCAGCCTAAAGTGGTCACTTTTCACTTTGACACTTCAGCTGAAACTTACTTTCGGTCCTGGCACTCGGCTAAGCGGAAGCACGGCTTCCTGATGGTGCAGCACACATACCCCCACGGCACTTTTCCAAAATAATAACTCCGGTCTCGGATCGAACTATTTAATTCCGCCCAAAGCATTACGACATTCCTAGCAAATGTCCACTTCTTCGACGGAACGGAAAACTGACGTGAGGTCGCGGGAGCGTAAGGATGGTCCTTACTGGAGCACTGACAAGTGGTGACTTCTCCCTTCTCTAAAAGGGTACTGATTATAAAGCCAACCCTGACAAAGGGTGGCTGGTTTTCCCGTTACCTCAAGTCCATTCCGTTCCGTGACATATTTATGCACATTAATTACAAAATTAAAACTTAATATTTAACTAATTATAATCTTAACCTAACCACACCGTAAGGCTTTACCTTTTACCGTGTAGGCCAATTAGATCAATTTACATAAAATACTAAGTCGTTACATATCTATTCATATAACAAAGACAAACAAAGACACACAAAACATTACAAAATTTAAACACTGCAATAATGTTAGGTATAACTAACATATATCTAAAATGTACTGTGACTAACCAACTCTTTTTATTTATAATAATAAATTTTTTAAATAATAATTTTCTATCTGCCTACCCTCTCGGGGAAACGGCATGATGGTTTCTTATCATTGTACCTACTGCTAGGATTATCCTTTATGAGCGCTCTATAGAATTTACTGTTTACATAAACTTTAAGTAAACTAATTTTAATGTTTGGGACTAACCCATTTTAACTATTTGGCCTAAACAAACAACCTAAATGCATTGTTTGAAGAATACGGGAAAAACTGCAATTATGTTTATTGACCTTTTAAAAATACCTTTCTCCGGTCCTAAGCCTGTTCGGCCTATACAAATAATATCCAATTATTTAATATTTTATTTGCCGGAAATACCCGCGATAATATTCAAAAACCTTTACAAGTCGGCAAACAAAGGTAAAAATTATATCTACATAAATAACATCTGTAATTATTTAAAGTCTAAATGTCTAGTTGCTAACATCTTTGTTTGATTACAAAATTGGCCTAAACACCCGAGTTACTGGAATCGAATTCATGAATAATAGGCGTAAATTCACCATAATGCCATTTACGGTGATCAACTTTTTTCTGTTTAGCTGCCGAACAACTAGGGACAGTTTCTTCTTCATCGGATATATCGGATTCACCGGATGAGCTATCTGAATGTATTGGTAAATCGTCGATATTTTCGTATAGATCCTCATCTTCACTCTCGATCAAAATACTTGTAATGTCTTGTTCACTCATAGGGTTAACCATTTTCATAAATTTAAAATAAATGTAAAATAAATCAAATGTTCCAGAACCAAAAACATTGTCTAATTACGGTAAAACAGATGTACTCGTTACTTATAATATAAATAACTCACGTAACAAATACAGTTTAGTAATATTACACTTCGCAATACAAAAAAGAAACTATTGAATTTAGTTTCAACTTCAATTCAAGTTGTCAAAAAAACAAAGTCTAATCACTGTAAAACAGATGTCTATTTGTCTTATAACACAAAATAATAACTCACAGAATAGATAAAGTCAAATAATATAACAGTATTTAGTTCGCAATACGTAAAATAAACTGTTGAATTTTGTTACGAAACTGTCAAAAATTGAATTCAAACCATACTAAATCACAGTCGGTACATTCAAATATAATGAATATACACAAAGCATAACGGATAAACAATTAAAAAAGCAAAACAAATAAGCTATTTAATGTAAATGTCACTGAACAATCACTGTTTTATTTCATCTGACACTGTGTTAAAACCGTTCGCGAAACAATAGTTGCGATTTACCGCCAATCGATCTGTGACGTCACGGAATATTTGACCAGGTCATAACTCCATCGGTATCATAGATAGATCGCTAAAATCTTCGATAAGTTGTGTTAAACTGTCCATAGATGTCAATGACCTTCAGTTTTGAGAAATAAATTTAACAATATTTAATTTGTAGGCGCAACCGTACAGGTACGGCCATACTCCTTCTGGGGAAACAAATTCTTGCCGTACAGGTACGGCCATACCACCGGACAGGTTAAGACTTGTAATTCGTCCGCACTATCCACAACGAGAAAGGCATCATCCGCGTAAAGCAGACAATTTGCAGACAAATCACCAGCATTTATTCCTTTCAGTTCTTTCGTACACTTGTCCATATACAGATTGAACAACCATGGAGACATTACGTAGCCCTGCTTAACATCCTTTGTGATATCAAACCAAAGCGTGATATCCCCATTTACCCTAGCACTCAATGGAATATAATATAACAATAAAATTAAATAAATGATATGGAGTTTTACAGCAGTGTTCAATCCACAGCAAATAATGATAGTGTGATATATATTTTTTTATATTTAAGATTAAGAACCTAAAAATTATTTACCTTAATCGTGTTTATGGGGACCGTGGAACCCTCTGGTAAGATCTCGGGTTCCATGTTCACATTAAAAGTACTGTATTCTGGAGGAGCATCTCTTAAATAGTACAAATTGTCATCGAGCCTCTTTTCCAAACGTAGTACTTGAATCACTTGAATCTTGGGGTCATACAACATGTACCTGATCTGCAAAATTAAGGTAGTTTAAAATTAAGCAAAATAATAAATATTACTACTGAAAACACTAATTCATATGAAATTTACTTGTGGGATGACCCAATCAGAACTGAAACTAATATCAAGAAATAAATATAAAGTTTGCACCTCAATCCCTTGGTGATCAATTACATTTCTCAGAGTGAATTCTGCTCTCAGACCGCAAAAAACACGTTTGATACAGATTCCAACAAATTTGCTCGTCTTTCCCTGGGAGTGGGGGTCTGAGGATGTTACAGCCAGAATGGAACCTAAGGACAAATAATTTATATTCAATGAACATGTGGGTTAATGGGTTTCATGTGGGGCTCCAGTAAATTTTGAGATATTTCGTGTATAGTGAATTATTTTGATCAATTTGATTGTTGCCGCACTTTTTAATAGTTAATTGTGACACTTAATATGTTTGTACTGTTTTGATGTTAAAATTATATAAGTTTTTTCATTGATATAAAGAATATTGACAGGTGTTAAAATAAAATTTTCATTTGTTCCAATGACAATTTGAATAATTTCTTCAATAATATTGAATGTTTTTGCTGGTTTTGGATTGTTTTAAGTGCCTAATTACAGTTATTTTAAAGAGTGGATAGGTGGAATATAAATTCTGGATCGTCCAGCTGACAACATTTGGGCCATCTAAAAGAACATTATTTGCTGTTGCCGTGCTTGGGACTCATTTATAATTTCTTGAATATTCCCAGATTTTACCAAAATTTTGACTACCAGTGACATCTATTGGTGTACACAAAATTAAATAATTTATTGGCTAGTTACATGTTTTGCAAAATGAAAAAATGATGTTTTGTAAATGGCATTAATATCTTACTTCTCAAGAGGTTAATAATTCTCATAAACACTCTCTGTGAACACTGTTAATTTGCATTTTTCTTATAATGGATATTGCAATTGTATAACACCCAAAAAAATCACATGTATTTTTATTTTGGGTGTTACTGAGTTAATTCCAAATCATATCTCTTATTATCAAGCTTTATTAAATGAAAGTTTTTAATAGTGCGAATATATCTTTAACAGTCGCGATAACTTTTTAAAAATGTCTATGGTCCTTAACATGTTGGCGAAAAGTGCAAAAAAATATTTTTCCCAACTGGGGTAACCCGTTCTAGGTAGACATGATTCTAGTGGGAATGTTTGTTTACCTCGACTAATATTTAAGCTAAAATACTTATTATTTTAAATTAATTAGTGCTTTTGATATGTTGATCTTTTGAATTTATGATGAATGTATTACATAAATATATCTAGAAATTTCTAATTTCAATAAGGTAATATATAATGATGGAAACATAAGTATTCCATTTCTGGTTTGTAGTTCATGCTCGTTGTTTGCAAGTAGGAGAGCGTTATCCGCATACAATAGACAGCTTACAGACACTCCACTCATTTTGGTACCAACCCTTTCTTCTCTTTCATACACTTGACTATATATAATTTAATTACCACAGGGACATTACGCAACCCTATTTGACATCTCTATAGGCAATAAGATCTCCATTTACTCTGACACTAGCAGTACTTTCTGTGTATAGCGACTTAATTGCCGTGATCAGTTTTGTACTTATTCCATATTTAGACAATATTTTCCACAGCTTAAAATTATTTACATAATCATATGCTTTTTGCAAATTGAGAAATCCACAGAAAAGTTTACAGTTTTTGCCCAGAAACTCCTCTGTCAATGTACGAAGTGCAAAAAATTAATCCATAGATCTTCTGCCATTCATAAAGGCACCTTGCACATCCCAAACTTTGTCATTCATCATCTTTCTTACTCTTTCTATTAAAATTCTGCCATACACTTTACCAACGACACTTAAAAGATTAATAGCCCTGTGGTTTCCACATTCCATAAACGACCCTGATTCCATAATTACTGCTCTCCTCCAGTCGAGTGGCGTATATCCCTCCTCCAAGCACTGGTTAAATAGTTTACGTAACCATGCAGAAACCACTTCGCCGCCGCTTTTAATAAAGTCTAAGGTGATACAATCAAACCCAACAGCTTTTCCACCTTTCATTAATTTCAATAAAAACTAACATAAATCTTATTCACGAATCCATATAATATAACAACATAGTAACTGAAGTCATTTATTATCATTCATATCCTGACCATATGAATTGAATGACAAAATAAATTAGTCAAAATGCATATTTAATAGACAAAATGAATTCAGACAAAAAAAAATCAAGCATTTAAACCTAGATAAATTGACTCTATAGTGAAACAGGATGAGATTGAAATTTTGATAAGCCGCAGGCAAACAAAAGAGAAATAAACCAACATCTATATAGATCGATGCTAAATGCCAATGCATCTATTTTTGTATGCTTGTGCCGTGTACATGTGTGTGGGGGGGACAAACGGGACCAAACAAATACTAAGGATCGAGGTTAGTAAATAGTTTTCATTTTAAACTTTCATCAATCATTGCATTCAAATAAATTCTTACCGACGTAAAATTCGGGAAGATCTACGTTAGTTCTCCTGTTCATCATATCAAGGCGCTCTAACTTTTCTCTGAGATAATTTCTTCGTTTCGGTTCTGGATCAGGTAAAAATTCGGGATAAATGTGTCGAAATTCCAGTGGAGCAATTGGCTTTTTCAGTTTAGACAAATCTTGCGTGTTGGTTACTTTTGTTTTTGGATCTAACTGAGAACTCGGAAAATATAAACATCTGCATTCAATTAGACCTGCAAAATATAATAAATAAATAGAAAATGATATATTTAATTTAGAATGAAACATAACCTCTATTACCGATAAAATATAATATAAAAAAATTACCATAAATCCCTTTACGTTTTAAAAACGCATTTTGATTTTGTTTTCCGAAATACCTGATTACGGAAAAAGCCATTTCGGCTTATTATTATAACAAGTCCACAAGCTACAAATACAAAGCCGCTGACATGCGATTACGCCTCCATCTTAACATTTAGGGATAATTTTTTGGTGTTGCCGTAAAATATAAAACTTATGCACATTTCCAAAAATAAGGAAAAGAAAATTATAGTTGAAAAAATATTTAGAGAAGCATTTTATTAACTTTGTGAATTCCGAGAGTTAACAATATTTTCGTTTTATCAAAATATGTTATGGATGAGTTGTTTACCGTAAAAATATATTTTTTTATATCTAGAAAAATATTTATATTGGGAATAAAAATGGTGATTATAAATAGCAACATTGTACACATTTCGGATTCGCAGATTGTGGTCCTCGGTCCTCGGATTGACGTTCTGTTGATCTTGTTTTCTTTTATTCGGATTCAATGGCTGTGGTAATATTGCGTGTATTCGCTTTTTATTGATTTTCGTATTCTAACAAATCTATGTGGGTGATAGGAAATATATTTTAATAAGTGCTTCTTATAATTGATATAATATTTGTGACGCGTTAACAGTCGTAATATTTTGGTTTGTTGTTGAGATCACGATCATCGCCATTAGCCATTGTGGGTGACAGCCAAAAACGTGGTTTTCTATATTATATTCAAGGCTTCTCAAATTACTCGCGCAATGCAATTCACCTATACTTTCGTCTAATTTTAAATATTTTCCGAGAGTTAAAACGATTTGTAATAGTCATTTGTGTTATTTTTGGCGGGAACGCCGTCATTTGCGTAGTGCATACAAGCTGTCATTTCCTTTGATGGTCTTCACTTCGTGTGCCTTTTAATTTTTTCTAAGTCAGTTCTCCATATGCGTCTTTCTATCACTTTTGATTAATCGTGTAAAATAATTTTAATAATTAGTTATTTGATTGCAACATTTGTTTTTTCTGGAAAGTAGTTGGGTTTTGCGTTTTTTTTTTCTACCCGTTTGTTATCTTATGATGTTTTATTTTTTCAGATAATCTCATAGGCTGACAAAAATGGATAAACGCTTTGATGAAAAAGCCTATGAGCCTCAATTCAGAGAGGATGGTACTGTTATACCACCATGTTGCCTGGCCTGCTTGTGTTATGAGGGTGAGAGTCGCGCCCGGGCAAGGCGGCGCTGCAAAAGCGAGAGTCTGGAGCGCTCTCCATATGAAACTGCCTGCTCCCTAGATTCCAAGGGCCTTCCTTATGGAGTGTACGGCTGTCAAGGCCGTCCTGAGCCTCGCAAGCTTCCTCAGTGCCCAGCAGGGTCTAGAGCCTACCTTGTAAAGTCTCCCAATAGAATTAGAGAAACCAAAATCAATTCTCACTCTCCCGTGCGGCCATTGCACGACAATTTAGTACAGTACGGTGTTTGCAATATAAATGGCGATAGCTTACGATCACGCCGGTCCCCAGGAAAACAAGTTTGTTCTAATATTGTTGTATGCAGAGAAAACTACAGTGATAGAAGGCTCAATTACGATCTGTACAGCAAGACATCCCCGAGTAAATTCATTGAAAACGAAGAGCCGCGATTATGCGATTCCAGGGAATACAACGACTCCCTCGTGCAGATTGTGGAGCCTCGGCCCCATTCGACTGACTTAGCTCAATACAATAAGGCCTACCTCAAGTCCATTCTCGTGAACAACTCGAGGAGAAGCGCCTCGCCTAGTTACTGTAGGAAAGCACCCAGTAATAAGCCGCCCCCCGATTGGAGTGATGTCAACGGAAGGCAACCAGAAGCCAAGAGGAGAGTGCGTGCCCGGAGTGAATCAGAGAAAAATACGTGCCTCGTAGCTAATGACAGGTAACAATATAATATAGAATATCATCTAACGTAATCTCTAATTATTATCGGATATAAATTAAGTACTTTAATATGTTTCTTTTATATTCGCCATCATTTTGTCTTGTGGATTCACTCACATCTGAATAATTTTGTGACAAAACAACACAAAACATATTTTTTGCACTTTTCATAAACATGTTTCAGTAGTACAAAAAGGATTATGAAAATACAACGTAAAAATCAAAATTTTCAAAATCGTTTACGCTTAACGATAGCTATTGTAAAGACAAATAAAACAACAAAAAACATTGAAAATCGGTTCATAATTGCTTGAGTTATCGTTGCGACCATTTAAAAAAATAAGTTTTGAGAAAAACGCGTTTATAGTTTTTAGTCCACTTTTCTTATGCTATATAATCATGTATCTTCTAAAATATGAGTATTTATACTTACATCAAACTATAGAGTCCGAGACCATTTGATGGTTCTTTTTATTATCTCTAGTCGTGTCCTTGACTTTTAATTTTTTTTTAATAACCTTTTCCATGCGATTCTCAGCAGCTTTCACCTGGTTAGCGTGGTCGGCGCACGAACAGTCGGGCTACCTACTCTCACTAAAATTACTGTAACTTAGTCATTTTAGTGAGAGTAGGTAGACCACCTAAAATCATACACACATATTTTTGAAGCTATAAACTTTAAATTAAAACAAAAAAAAAATAGTAACACAATCACAGTAGCTATCCCTCTTAAGGCATCTATTAAGAACAGGTAAAATATAATGTATAATACCAGGAACGCATGAGAGATGGTTCGACTTATTGTTTTCATGGAACCATAAGACCCCACAAATAGCCATGTACTTTTACTTCTCTCGTACAAATGGGTGACACTTAACAATTTCACCTTTAATTTTAACTCGGTTTTTACTATTAACATCGAATTAGTCACAGACTAAATTTTTTACATATTCCTAAAAACAATCAACACATTAAGCAAGCTTCAGACACAGACATGTTACATTATTTTTCAGTACAATCTGTAAAAATAATCTGTAATTGTTATACTGGGCAATAGTTGATACTCCAAATGTATTTTATATTGTATTTTTATGCTAAAATCAGACAATAATTTATTTAACTATTCTGTCTAAGTTGGTAAGTGAGTATGGCCTTTGCTTCCCAGAAATAAATGTGTTTTATGAAATGTCTGAGGCCACAAATTCTGTTACAAATAAATGTGTCGGAACAAATTCTTTAGTATTGTATTTTTACCTGGGTGACCTGTTTTTTTTTTTATTCACCAAGGCCATTTTAATTATCTACTCAGACTTCATTGATTTTCTATTTATCATGTGAAAAAAATGTTTGCCTTCAAATTAAAATAGCAAAATGCAATTATGACAACATGTATGTGTGTGTAGGTTAGTGTTATTCATATTTGGGTGTTTTTTTTATTATCAAATAATTATCTGTTGTGTTATAATTTGGCCTTTTATAAATATTAGTATCAAATTACTGTAGGACTGTTGTATTTAAACATACAAAACTATCTAACTAACCAACACGCCATCTCCCCAGAGGGGTAGGCAGAAAGAATGTAACGCCACACTGTTCTGTCCTGACATACTTCTTTCGCTTCCTCTACATTCATACATCTTGTCATGCACACATCGATTTCTCCGACTCCTCACGTGACCGATATTTAATATTTTATTGATTTGATCGTGCCACGTTTTTCTTGGTCTTACTCTATTTCTAGCTCCGTTCATGTCGTTTACATATACCTTCTTCACTCATTCTTTCCATGTGTCCAAACCATCCTAACGACCCTTTCATTATTTTGTTCATAACACTTTCATTTGCACCGCATTCACTTATACTTGCATTTGACACTCTATCATATACAGTTTTATCACACATTTGTCTTAGAGATCTAATTTCTACTGTATTTATTCTACTTTCATCCTTCTTTTGCCAGTTCCATGCTTCACTTCCATACATAAGGGTTGGCACAAGAACACCATTATGCACTTCCATTTAAACATACATGCTAGTTTTTACTGTTGCTTGAACAATGATATACACCATATTCATAATGATGAAAATGAAGGTTTTTCAGAAGTTTTATTGACAATTTATAATAGCCTAGCAAAGCGAAATGTGTCGCTCCTATAAAATATTATAAATATTCTAGAACATGTATGCTTTCTCCAATATTAACACTTTAAACCCTGGCCGAATACACATAAAACGTACCTCTGTGCCCAGCCCATTTTTGTGAAGGGTTTCTTAAAAGTGTTAAAATTATGAAAATACTGGGTTAAAAAATAAAATACATCATTTTTGTATGGTAGTTTTGTCAACATTGGCCTTTATGGAGAGTCACATTGCAATGTTTGCACATGGTATTGGGTCTCACTCATTTTTTGTGCTTTGCACACACCTTATAGGTTCGACAGGGTTTCTCTTTATTTTTGTGTGAGCTATAGCTATTAAAATATGTTTGGACATATTCCCTGACAACCTACTTGGTGGATCCTGCAAGTTTCGCACTCCTGCAAGTGGACCCGGTGACTGCAAAATGTGGTCTCCCAAAGGCGAAAAATTATTATTTAAATTTAAAGAAAGAAATGCCGTAAATTTGTTTCAGAAGAAGTTTGAGTAGTTGCAATTCATAGAACTAGAAAAAAGTTATAATATATTATAAGTCACTAGATGTCAATAAAATGCACATTTTTAGATGACTGGTAAACTACGTGAAAACACGGGACCTGGATACAACGCTTGGTTATACAATCACGTGTTTACACTGTTCCATGATACAACGTGTTAAATATTTTTGAATTTTTTTAATAATAAAAAAACATTATTTTGAATTAGATTTCTTCTCATTGATTCAATCAAGTCTTAAAAATAATGTCTTCATGTACCTCAGTTATAGTTACACCTAGAGATGGAGTATATCTAATTATTGATGGTTGAGGTATTGGTAATTGTTTAGTGGTTTTACTTGGATTTAATTTATATAAATGTTTGAGAATGCCCTCGCAAGTCGAAACAAATTTGTCACAATTTATATAAATTATTTCCAAGTAAAACCACTAAACAATCATGTTTACTATTAATCTAAATAAATATAATTAACTACCACTGGTGTCACGGTGTATAGAATATAGAAGAAGCGCGAGAGTTGTCAGGATAGAATAGTGGTCCATTCTTTGCTTACCCCTTTGATGTAACAGTGTAATGGTTAGTTAGTATTTACTAATTTATCCACCCAGCTTACTGGAAAATTTGTATTTGATCTTACTTTGTATTGTAGCATGTCACCCTATCGAGGAGTCAGGTAGCCTATGGGTTAACCAGCAATATAGTGATTAATGTAGTCTATTGAAGTTTCAAAATGTTCTTAACCTTTCCCTTACGGTGCTAAAATAAAAACGTGCGTTCCGGTGTAGGGTAGTCAGTACGCGTTAAAAAATTTGCGATTTTAAATAAAAAAAAATAGGAACATACATAGCTAATCCCCTTATATAATTATAATTGAAGTAAAAAATTATAATAATTAAGATTTAATTGCTAAAAACTTTAAAAAACCATCTGGCAACGCTCACGGAACGGGCATAGACCCGCTCTGGTTGCAAGCCCGAAAGCGATTGCCGGCGCGGCGGGACAGCGAGAGTGAGAACATTGAGCTAGAACATATGCAAGAGTGAGATGCGAATATAGTGTGGTGCACTCAAAGCGCTGTTTATACGCGACATTGTTTTCGATTTTCACAAAATACCTCCGATGTACCTGATAAATTCTGATTATTATTAATATTATTTTTTAAATCAATGTGTAGATATATTATGGAGGAATACCTAAAATCTTAACCTTGTATTTATTATATTTATAGAGATTTTGATGGTTTTTAGAAGCAACGTGTAGAAGATACCCATCATAGGGAAGGGAGGGTTATAGGCGATGAACTTTTCTAACTTGAACAATGCATTTTGTACATTTAATGTTATTTTTCCAGTTGTAAATATGGATCGTGTTGTTCGACTGTATTGAAGAGACCCCGAGGAAAGTCACCACCGCCTCTTTCGATTCACCAGACTCGCTCGACCAAAGAATTGGAAACTCCATATTCATCTTATAATTCCAAGCACTATGATAATCACTGTAATAGAAAAAGCAACCTCATTCAATATAGGGACATTGGAGTGGTAAGATTTAAATATTTCTTTACTATAATAACGCAATCAAGTAACTTCCAAACTTATTTATTGGTTTCATCTCAAGAATCTTCATATATCCCCCCCCCCCCGTAAAATGGATGCAAATTGGGTCACATGTATTGAAACATATGATGTTAGATTTTATTCTTACCCACGTATAGTTATTTGTTCAAGATTTTATTAAATGAATTTAAGTGCTTATTTATTTATATGCAAAAAAAATCGATCTGGAGTTGGCGATATGCACCCATAGCAGCTACGAATGAGTAGTTACTTTAGTAAAAACATTCATGGAAGGAATTGTTTTTATCAATGATGATATAAGGCGAATTTGAAAGAGTATTAAAAGCAAACCTTTTCAATTGAAAGTAATGTATTGTTTTCTGTTGCAGGGTGAGTGGTCGGTGTTTGATGGTGTGACAGTGGCTTCGTCATACAGACCGCAGTCCGGGTCCAAGGTTACCGGCAACAAGGGACAGACCAAAAGCAAACTGCCCTCCGCCAAGGTGAAATCGAAGTTGCAGGCCATTAAAGCCAAGAAGGCTTCCATGGAGACTTGTTCCACAGGGTCAGAGCTCAGTGACGAGTGAGTTGCTTTTTGTAGCATTAAAATTTTATTTGACTTAAACTATTAGGTGTATAACTTTGCTTCCGCCGTTTTTTTCCGAAATTCGAGGCTTTATCGTAAAAAACTGGTTATACATTTATGATTCAAAGTATTGTCCATCGCTGGCCACTACTTTCTCCCATCTTTCGGGCAGCATACGAATCCCACGTTGAAATAACTGTTCATCTTTTGAAGCGATCCACGAATCGATCCAATTTTTTACTTCTTCATAAGACCGGAAGTGCTGGTCAGCTAGGCCGTGTGCCATTGATCGAAACAAGTGATAGTCCGAGGGAGCAACGTCTGGAGAATACGGCGGGTGGGGTAGGACTTCCCATTTCAAAGTTTCCAAGTATGTCTTGACCACTTTCGCAACATGGGGTCGAGCATTGTCATGCTGTAAAATCACTTTATCATGTCTCTCGTTGTATTGCGGCCGTTTGTCTTTCAATGCTCGGCTCAAACGCTTTAATTGCGTTCGATAACTATCGCCTGTGATTGTTTCAGTCGGTTTTAACAACTCATAATACACTACGCCGAGCTGGTCCCACCAAATACTGAGCATAACCTTGGAACCGTGAATATTCGGTTTGGCCGTCGACGTGGAAGCATGGCCGGGATATCCCCATGATTTTCTGCGCTTGGGATTATCGTAATGAACCCATTTCTCGTCCCCAGTCACAATGCGATGCAGAAATCCCTTCCGTCTTTGCCTTGCAAGCAGCTGTTCACAAACACACAAACGCCGTTCAACATCTCTCGGCTTCAACTCGTACGGCACCCAATTTCCTTGTTTCTGAATCATTCTCATGACTTTCAGGCGTTTTGAAATGGCTGGTTGCGTCACTCCCAATGATCCTGCCAATTCTTGTTGCGTTTGACACGAGTCTTGATCAAGTAATGCCTCCAATTCTGCATCTTCGAAAACCTTCTCTCTTCCACCGCCATGCTGGTCTTCGACGTTAAAATCACCGTTCTTGAAGCGTTGAAACCACTCTCGGCACGTTCTTTCACTAATAGCGGCCTCACCATAGGTATTTGAGAGCATTCGATGAGCCTCAGCCGCAGATTTCTTCATATTAAAGCATAAAATTAAAACCTCCCGCAAATGACGAGAATTTGGCTCGTAAGCTGACATGTTTAATCGGGAATAACTTTATGATGCAGACACAAATCGACTAATATTTCGATGGCGTTATGTTTACAAATACTTAAGATTATTGTATGACATCTATGATCTATTTATTCCAACTACCACTTACCGCTACTGCCATCTATTGCAAAACGGCGGAAGCAAAGTTATACACCTAATACTTATGGGCGTACAACTCTTAACAGTTTTGAACTCCTTAATGTTATTCTCTAACTCTCCACTTTTTGCTCCCAACATTCCCTTTCGTACAACTTTGCGTCCCAGGGGCTGTCTAGGCCATCCTAAAAAATCATACTCTGCAACCAATTAATGCTAGGCAACTGACCCCCGTGTTGCTTGTGAAAAATTTGCTGAATCATTGTGCGAATTTCTTGATTGCTCTTCTGGCTCCAAGTTCTCTCTCCAACCCCAGGTCTGGGTCCCGGGATTATTCTTAGGATCCTATTTTCAAACCAGTAAATTCTTTATTGTTTTTTAAGAGTAACCAAGTGTTACCACTGGCTTTATTATGGTGGGTCACTGAATGGAGGCCAAGGTTGGGCCGGAGAAGTGTCGGGAGACAGTCAACCAGGTGGAGCGATGATATTGTGCGGACAGCAGGAAGGGCCTAGAGAACACTAGCGAGAGACCGAGAGAGTTGGTGTGGGGGTGGAGTGGGCTTACGTCCAGCAGTGTATGGAGACAAGCTGACGAAGATGAAATACGCAGCTTGGTTTTTCTGGATTCAACCCTGGACTTAAGGAGGCTGCAGCATGTAGGCCTTTTTGAACTCTGCGCTCCACGTGCATATCATTGGATATATTTTTTCAATATATTGAGTTTATGAAAGAATAATGAATGTATATTTTCATTTTAAACCCTTATCTTGTCGAAATACGCGGAGATTAAAATTATTAATGTTAAAATAATCTATTTGTGTGTAACCGTTTTCCTAGATACCTTCTATAATAAAAAAAAAAACATTTTTTCTCAGTGAACTCAGTGATGCGGAAGATGCAGCATCTAAAGTTTCCATGGACCGGGAATCTGATATCTCCGTGGAGCCTGCAGACCACCAGGAATGCCTCACCAGTGATTCTGGTCCCAGCGTGTCATCAGTCAGTGATTCCGCATCCCTCAACGGTCTCACATCCGCCTTAAGTGTTGGTGCGGTTGTCTCACAAGGTATGATTATATTGTATCATTTTTTTTGTTTTTTTTTGTAATTTTAGTCATTTGCTTTGTTCCATTAATTGGTCCCCAGACACTGGTTAAGAAACTATGGTCCAGGGGACAGAACCCTTGACTCCTGATCAAGGAGACTTGGGGTTCTAGTCTGGACACGACCAGATTCCTTCTTCATAATAATGAGCTATTTTCTGTTCATCTTGAAGATTGTAAAATAAAAAGGCCCAAGTGACATCTCAAGAACCAGCAAAGATGTAAAGACTTTGCTGCATACCAATCCCAAGGATTGAAACTTAAACTAATTAACTAACCACTTTTGTTCATTTCTCCGAAGGGGTAGCCAGAGAGGATAAACCGCCATACTGCTTTGTCTTGACATATATCTCGAGCTTCCTCAACATTCATACATCGTAATATTCATGTTTGACGATTTTTCCAACTCCAAATGTGGTTGCCTTTTAGAATATGATTAATTTGGTCAGGTCATGCTTTCCTTGGTCTTCCATGACTTCTCGTTTCACTCACACTGCTTGTATACAACATTTTAACAGTTCTTTTCTTGTCCATTCGTCCCATATGTCCAAACCATCTCAAGGATCTTTTTTTATTTTACTTATGATATAATCATCTGCCTTACATTTCTTCCTTATTTTGTTGTTTGGTATTCGATCATATATCATTTTCCCGCGCATTCTTCTCAGTGATGAATATTTATTAAAGTCTATGAATTGTCATTTAAAAAAATATGTATTTCCAGATCAAGATTGGATGCACAGCATGCTCCGTCCGTCCCTGTTCCCGTTGGTGCCCCCGTACCTGCGATTCGGTCGGCACGATGCGCCGCCTCTAAGACCTCCGGTTGCGCTGCAGCGCCACCTGCGTTGGAAGCTGACCACCATCACACCGGTGGTGGTGCGCCGCACCCTACTCGCCTCTGGGTTTAAGCTCGTGCGAAGTGAGTGCGACACGCAGGGAGGTAAAACACGCACGTGCATACGCACATTCACCTTTCATTATTATTATTTTTTTATTTATGCTCTGAACATTTTATACGATTGATTTATATAATATAACACTAAATATTCTTATAAAGGTTTGGGGCAGGCAACAAATTGAATGGTGCACTTATAGTTGTTATCGCAAACAATAGCCTCTCCAAAATAGGTTAGATGGCAGTGCACAATGGAGTACTTGTGATTTTTATGTGTGGAAGTGAAGCATGGAACTAGCAAAAGAAGAATAAATGCAGTAGAAATGAAATATCTTAGACGAATGCGTGGTAAATCTGTATATGGAGTGTCAAATGCGAATGAATGTGTTATGAACAAAATAATGAAAGGATCATTGAGATGGTTTAGACACATAGAATAAAATTTTATGTAAATTACGTAAACAGAACTAGAAATAGAGGAAGACCAAGGAAAACGTGGCAAGATCAAATCAATCAATGTCAGCCACGTGAAGAGTCGGAAAAATCGACTTGCGTGCATTACACAATGTTTGAATGTTGAGGAAGCATAAGAAGTATGTCAGGAAAGAACAGTGTGGCGGTGCATTCTTCTGCCTTCCCCCTGGGAGATGGCGTGATAGTTATTCTAAAATTTATGTATAATTCTATATGTTCTCTTTATGTGTCAAATGAGGGAATATCATAGCTATCCGTGAATTCAAATCCTATGTTATTCCTCTTAATGATGTTGGGAATGGAAAGTCTGCGGTTTTCTTATTTCTCTAGCTGTAAGATTTACATAGAACTTCTGGAAGTTTCTGCATCTTTTTATTATGGATCGTCAACAGCATCTACACAGATCTTTCTATCTTCTGCCTTGTAGAATGAACTTTCTTCTGATGATACACGGTATTTGACCAAATATGGATAATGCGATTATGGAACTATGGTACTTTATATATTTTATTTTTTGTAAAGTTTAAAATGTTAAAATGAGTTCAATTGTCATGAAAACTTGGATTAAATCAATGTTTTTAATGATATGTGTGAAAGGAAAGAATGAGAAAATTATGAGATTTATATTCATACTACTGTGATCAAAAAGTAAGGTGAAATTGTTTATAATTTTTAAAATCTTTATTTATTCTTCTAAATATATTTCATCACCTTCAAAGTACTCCCCTCCTGATACAATACACTTATGTCAACGTTTTTTCCAATCCTTGAAATAATTGTTAAAGTAGATTTTTCGAATGGTATTTAAAGCACGCAGCGATTCGGTTTTTATCTCTTCAATCATGTCAAAACGGTGGCCCCGGAGCAGTAGCGAATAGCCAAAAGTCACACGGTGCTAAATCAGGCAAATACGGTGGAACGATATAAGTTGAATTTTTGGTATTTGAGCATTGTTTCACAGACTTAAACGCGACGCTATTTTTTCAACAAAATTGGTCTTTTTTGGCACCAAATGAGATTTCACTCTTATCAGGCACAAAACATATTTCAAAATGGTCTGGACTGATCCAAATGAAATGTTAACAGTATCAGCCAGTTCGCTAATTGTCAATCGACGATTTTTGAGCACCAAATCTTTGACGTGTTGTTCATCGGTTGATGTTGATGGTCATCCAAGGCGATTTTTTGTCTTCAACGCCTTCTTTGAAATGTTTATACCACTTGTAAACATTTTTTTGTGACGTAACCTGGTCACCGAAGGCCTTTTGCAACATTATCAACATTTCTGCAGCAGAAATTTCATTCCGCAAAAATAAATTTAATGCAACTTCTTTGCTCAACAGAATCAGAAATTGTAAAAATCGCTGAAGTTACTTTTTGTTGTTCACAAAAATACAAGTGGACATGAAATTTGACACAGATGTTAGTGACAGTACTACCAACCTAAAAAGAAAAGATATGCCAGAATCGAAGAGCCCGCGTATTTTAAATAAAAAAATTTAACCTTACTTTTTGATCATAGTAGTATATATTTTTTTTGTAGTTTGTGGTAGATTTCACTGTTTAGTTCACATTACCAATTTTCTTTTGTTATTAGTTTTTAATTATGATTTATGTGAGTTTATAGTGTAGTTCATCACCAAAAATCATGAGTAGCCATTAGTGTACAATTTATATTTTGTTTGAAATTACATAGATCATCATTGGCTTGACCATTTTAATTTTCCATTCCGCTTAATCGCTTCTGTTGTGTTACTCTTGACTACATTGTATCACGTGTTTTATGTTTTTAGACTAACATGTTTCAGTTGTGTTTATTTTTAACGATATCTCAAAATACATTAAAATAATAGTTGGGATCTGAGTTGAACATTTTCCCATGCAGATAGATAAGAAGAATGCACGAGTAAAGTATTAAATTATATCATATATATTATAAGTTTATTCACAATTATTACACAAGTTATAGTAGTCATCTGCTTAGCAGATGTAGCAAAGATGAAAGGGAGAAATGAGATCTATGTCTGGTAAAACGAAGCTGAATAGAATTTCAAATAGGATAGGAAGGAATGTAGAATGGATGAAAGATTCACAATTTTTATACAAGTCATCTGCTTAGCAGATGTAGCAAAGATGAAAGGTATAGATGAGATCTCTGAGACGTATGTACGGTAAAACAAAGTAGGATAGAATTTCAAAGAGCTATTAGGAAGGAATGTAGAACAAACAAACAAACAAACCATCACGCCGTTTCTCCGCAGGGGTAGGCACAGAGAATGGACCGCCACTCTACTCTATCCTGGCAAATCTCTCTAGCTTCCTCCACATTCATACAACGAGTCATACACGCACGTCGATTCCTCCGACTTCTAACATGACCAATCTTTAAAATTTGATTAATTTGGTCATGCCATGTTTTCCTCGGTCTGCCTCGACTTCGTACCCCATTTACATCATTAACGTATACTTTCTTAACCATTCTTTCTCCATCCATGCGTTCCATATGTCCGAACCAACGCAGCGATCCTTTCATAATTTTGTTCATAATACCTTCTTCCGCTCTACATTCCTTTCTTATATCAGCATTTGAGATTCTGTCGTATATCATTCTACCACACATACGTCTTAGGGACCTCATCTCTACCGCATTTATTCTGCTCTCATCCTTCTTCTGCCAGTTCCATGCTTCGCTTCCATACATTAGGGTTGGGACCAGAACTCCATTGTGAATGGCCGTTTTCGCTTTCATTGATAAATTCTTGTTTCCAATAACTATTTTTAAAACTCCATTCACTTTGTTACCCGCACCAACCCTTCTTTCGACGTCACTATCCATTCGGCCATCTGCTGTGAACATGCTACCTAAATACACAAATTCCCTCACCTGTTCCAAGTTCTCTTCGTTCACACTTATATTACAAACTGTCATTTGCTCTGGAATGTAGAGCGGATGAATATATTATGGAGAAAATTATGAAAGGATCTCTGTGTTGGTTTGGACATATGGAACGCATGGAGAGTCTAGGAAGACTGAGGAAAATTCGGCATTAATCAAATTTTGAAGTTCGGCCATGTTTGAAGTCGGAGGAAGTCAGAAAGGTGTGTCTGCTTAGAGTAGTGTGATGGTCTCTGCCTACTCCTTTGTCGAAACAGCGTATTGGTTTGTTGTTATCATCCCAAGCTGTGAACATGAAAAGCTAGTCCGTAATATTTTCACGGCTTGAACTATTTCACATCTTTACACATGCGCAATTTGTCCCGTCTTCCAGAATCCATGGAGTGGATGGGAACGTGGGGAAAGCACATGAAGTCCATCTGCTTCAAGACGCTGAAGGACTCCCAGAAAATGAACCACTTCCCGGGAACGTTCCAAATTGGACGCAAGGACCGACTGTGGAGGAACCTGCACAAACTGATGGCCAAGTTTGGGGCCCGGGAGTTTGGCCTAATGCCCAAGACATATGTCCTGCCGCATGACCTCAAGGCTTTAAAGCACGACTGGGAGAAGTACGCTGCTCAGAATGAAAAGTGGATCATTAAACCGGTGAGTCTTTTTTTTATTTTTAAAATAAAAAACAATTGTTTTAATTCGAGGTATTTCCAAAGATTATGGAGGACTATTAATAATAATAAAAATTCCTCACATTCGCCCAAATAATTATGGGATTTTTTTAGATAATTTACAATATATTTTTATATGTTGATTTCCTCTGATTTCATCTACTTAGTATTTTCATCAGAAAAAATATACAAAGCGAATTTTAATATTTATTTATTTATTGTTTCTTGGACAATGATGTCAAAACTCCATATTAAATATGTTATGAAGAGTTGAAATGAAAAAAAAAACGTTTTGGTAGGAAGGCAATGCTGGTGAGTTGAATAGCTTTTGTGAAATTCATTAGCTTGATATAGTTTAGTATAATTAAAGCAATACAATCAAACATAAGTTTTGCTGGTTGGAGTCTCTTTATGGATAAGTTTTTTGTCAATTAGAAATTTCAAAAATATTATTTTTTCACCAACTTTCTATTGATAATTCTCAATACCAAAGATATAATGTTTCATGTATGTATGGGCAATTAGAACTGAATAACATTTCATATGTATCCTTTCCATCATTCAGCCTGCATCAGCGCGCGGGACTGGCATCAAGGTGGTATCTCGCTGGACGCAGATCCCGAAGCGCCGACCCGTGGTGGTGCAGAGATATATCTCGCGCCCTCTGCTGATCGACGGCAGCAAGTTCGACATGCGCCTCTACGTGCTGGTCACGTCAGTGCATCCCCTTCGGATATATCTCTACCCTGACGGTCTTGCCAGATTCGCTTCAGGTGAGTGAATAGAAATTGATGTGTAATAGATAAATATCTTGTAACCCTTTGAAACAAAATTTCAGTTATCTCAAAATATCTCATTCACCATATCTCGCGCCATCAGATTACCATATTTTCAGATCGTTAGAGCATACACTAAGAGGTATAAAAAATAATAATGTTGGAGAAGTGAAAATGCACTTGGAAAAGTTTTTCAATGAAAAATCGAAAGATTTTTTTTTAAGTCATATTTGAAAAAACCTTAAAAAAAATGTTTTCTTCGGCAAGATCTTATGTACAAAAATGTTGGTCACCCTTGCCCATGACCACTCACTAATATATTTATGCATGATACTGTAGGAAGCTGCATATTCTATGAGGTCCGATTTTCTAACCTGACATATGTTCTTGCAGTGAAGTACAGCGAAGAGAACAACAGCCTGCACGACCGCTACATGCACCTCACCAACTACTCCATCAACCGCCTCTCCAAGAGCTACACGCACAACCAGGACGCGGAGGCCTGCCAGGGACACAAGTGGTAATTAATTTTATTGTTATTGTGTCACAATTTCAAGGGCAGAGCAAAAACAAATTCTAACCATTTTAAGGCCATAGTTCATATGCATATAATTATTGTTTTTAAAAAGCAATTTCCGTGTTTATTGCATTTTGTTTTTACTTATAAATTAAAAATATTTAATTTTTTTTAACCATTATCAAATCAAATCAGTTTATTTCATCGATAGACAATACACAATTAGGGTTTAAGGCATCTCTTGAGAACAGGTAAAATAATATATTGTATATAGTATATTACTAGAAACGCATGAGAGATGGTTCGACATTAGGAAGACAAGATACTCTTCAAAATCAAGAGTATTTGCCTTCTGAACGTTCTTTCACTAATATGAAAGATGTCGATCTCCGAGGAGACCGCGTTCAGTAGATTAATTGCTCTTCCCACCGGTGTCGCCGGTAGGTAAAACAATCTATGCTGTCGTTGTCGAAGATATCTATCAGGGACAAAAAGTCGAACACCCCCTAGCACGGCCGAGTTCTCAAAATATCCCCTTAGTAATCTAAAGAAATGGATTATGAGATGCCCATCTCTTTGAAGATGCAGAGAGTTGGTCCCAAGCATGCCCAAAAGAAATGCCGTGGGATAGAGCCATAGATAGATACCATACGCCCCCATGTAGAGATACTTCAGAATTTTTTTCTGAACTCTCCAGCATAACGGAATATCTCGTCTCGTGAGGACTCCATATCACAGAACCACTTTCGAGTCTGCTCCGAACCAATGTGTTGTATAGGACTCTGAGCACATGGGGATCTCTGAAAACTCTTCCGATCCGGATGATTAAGCCTCACCATCTTAGTGCAGTGTTACAAATTCATCACTTTCATACACTTGTCCATATAAAGATTAAAGAACTATTTACATAAATATAAATAGGGAAAGAAAATATGAAATCTATGTCTTATAATTGCAGAAATTATTTATTTCTCTTGGATTAAACCATTATTAAATCTAATATTGAATTTTCCAGGACCCTCCAGGCGTTGTTAAGTTATTTGAGAAAGGAGAAGGCCATCGACACCGACAAGCTGTGGAGCTCCATGAAGGACCTGGTCATCAAGACAATCATCAGCGGGGAGTCTAGCATCAGCTGCCTCACCAAGTCCAATCTGGGTTCACGCTTTAACTGTTATGAGCTCTTTGGCATCGACGTGTTATTAGATGAAAATTTAAAACCGTGGCTCTTAGAGGTGAGATTCTTTATTAATAATTTTTTTATATAATTATAATAACATATTATTTTGAGTACTTACTGACTAATTCCTGGAACCAAAAATTTTGTACCCATAAAATAAACCCTTTCTCTTTTAAGATTTAACCCTTATCGAATGCTAGCTTTTATATATTTTGTATATGTTATTCTATCAATATTTCAGACATTGTTAAAACACATAATGCTAAGAAGTGAATGCTGTGCGAATAAAAGTGTTATGAACAATATAATGAAAGGGTCATTGGGATGGTTTGGACACATGGAAAGAATGAGCGAAGACAGAATGGTGAAGAAGGTATATGTTACCACGTGATCGGAGCTAGAAAAAGAGGAAGGCCGAGGAAAACTTTGCACTATCAAATCAATCAAATATTAAATGTCAGTCATGTGAGGAGTCTAAGAAATCGACGTACATGCATGACACGATGTATGAATGTAGAGGATGTGAGGGATGTATGTCAGGACATTGTATTTTATATGTTGGACGATCGAGGTGTGCGTGGGAGATGCCTATTGGTGGTGATGAGGTTCGTAACCCATCACACCGCGTCTCCCGTGGGGGCGGAAAGAGAAGGATGGATTGCCGCATCGGCTTAAGTGTGGTAGTCCATTCTTACTGCCTACTCCTTTGGGGAGACGGCGTGATAGTTAGTTTTTAAGTCAAAACGCATTTGAATGCCAATGCCTGTAACATTTTACAATGTCTTTGCAAGGTGAAACATATCATTCCCATAGAATATAATAAAACTTCTAGAAAACGGGTGTTTTCATTATATAAATTATTATTACATTTTTAAATATGTGCATTTTGTTGCATTTGTATTCTTCTTCTTCTTTCCGTGTCTTGTCAGGTCTCCCCAACGTTGACTATCACCCTTGAGTAGGCCTCCCTGTCCTGGACAGCTCGGAACAGCTCCCCCACGGTCCTCAGCCCCGTCCACTCTCGGATGTTCCTCAGCCAGGAAACCCGCCTTCTCCCAACACCTCGTCGACCCTCAATCTTACCCTCTAATTGTATTATAGTATGTCAAATATTGGATTAATGAAGTGTGAAACATTCCAGGTGAACATATCCCCCAGCCTACACAGTGCCTCCCCCCTGGACTTGCATGTGAAGGGTCCGCTGGTGTCCACTCTCCTCAACATGGCCCAGTTCCACATGCCTGAAAAGGTCAACATCGAGGGGCTTGCCAAAGATAAGGTTAAAAACACTTTTAATTCCATTATGATATTTTTTTCTTCTTTTTTAATTATACACTATTTTTACCACTTGTGAGAATATTTTTATTATATTAAAAATATTTTGGTTAATTTATATCGTGCTTTCAATGAAAGTATTAAACCTTCAAAACATGCCGAGAAAATTGAACTTAACCGCCCTACCTTTGGGTTATTTTCCGAGAAACGTGCAAAAAACAAGCCAGTTTTTTATTAATGAAATTTAATTATATACTAATTTTATTTTTTTAAATTACGAAACGTCAAATACTCACTTGGCCTGCCCCTTGTAAAACTATCATATTTATGAAGACTTGTGCTCAAGTTTTGATGGTACACGCGCGTATCCCTAAAACTTTGTACATTTTAGGTAAATTACTTTTTTTTCAAGCCCGTACGTGATACGGAATATCGTAGAATGGTACATTCAAAGTTAACGTATCACGTACATTCAAATAGGTAGGCTGGTTAAAAGTGTAAAAAATATTTTTATAATTAATAAAATAGCACATTTAATATTGCCACCAAAAATTACGATAGGGATTATCTGGTTTTAAAAAATGGTTACCATGAAAGGACAATCATAACCTAGCTTTATTATAACTGCGATGTTATATGTATAGAAATCTAGAAATACTATTTGTTTTTTTTATAATTTGTGATTTACTTAAGGTTTTCATTATTTTTAGGGTCCTTATTTACATGATAAGAGATTGTACACGGTCCACCTGTCCAAAGAAGAGAAACAAAAGCACTCATATTTCACTGAGATTGAAAATAGAATGGATGTAAGTATACTCAATTAAAATATTATTAACCTTTCCGGGAGTAAGTAAATTGATGCTACCTTTTCTCTGGGGAGTAAGTTTTTTGTTACATTACAATTTAATGATTTTTTTTTTCATGAAATCGGTGTGTTACAATTTAAAAATAGTGAAAAAAAATTATCTTTCAATTTATATGTTTTATCACTAAAAAAACAGTTTCCAAATCCAGGGGTCACATACTTTGTACTGTCACAAAAATACTCTAAATATTTATTAAAAAATCACTACTAATAGAATTTTATTGTTTCCACTTACAACACTACATTATTTTAAAATAAGAATGAACTTAACCTGGATTAAGGGATCATTCTGGTTTGGACGCTTGAAAAAAATACTGTTTTTATTTTTATGAAAATACTATTATAGATATTGATATAAGGGTTTTTAACTCAATGGTTGCCAGAGACGAGATATCTCGGCAAACGGTGCAGTGCTCGTGTGGCCAGAGACGAGATATCTCGGTGGTACTTTTGGTGACGTATTTTTGCGCCATATTGACTTGTATTGACAAATTGGCAGAAACGGAACACACACTGTTCTCTGTTTTAGTTATCCCGAAATATTTGATCAAGTTTCCAAATACTTTTAACCTTATTATCGGTAAATTTCGAAAACTGTTTCAGCTGACAGTATACATATGTCATATTGTAGGGCTATAACAATCGAAAATATTAGGTCCTCGCTGACAAAATCGTCGATCGTTTGCGTAGTTTTCAATTAATATTACGAAAGAATTTGTTTTTACTTGTTTTCGGTATGTCAGCACCTATTTTATCAGTGTTTTGCTAGTGATATCGATAACTCTTCACAGTTTGCTTTTTGTTTTCGTATTATGCGTTTAGTGAATTAGTTTAGTAAACTATAATTTCTTTCTAACACAGCTAAAAAAAATTTAAGACATGTTTTATTTTGACAAAAAATATTCGGCCTGCTGAGCACTGCGGCTTGATTTATTTGCGGCCATGAAAGGGTTAAGCTCAACGGTTACACTTTTGAAAAACATAAAAAAACATCTGTATTTATTTTTTTGTTGGTTTGTCGCTGGCGGCGTTGATAAAAAGTGCCAAGTGAGTGGTTTTAAGAGATGAATTTTTTAATTGTAAATTTCAAAACTTTCAACGGTGTGTGATCTTTTCCAGTACCTCACAGATATCCTGACAGACCTCACTCCGGACGACGTGCGCCACCTGATCCTGACAGAGGACGAGCTGACGCAGAGAAACAACCTGGAGCGCATCTTCCCAACTACGGAGACGTACCACTACCTAGATTTCTTTGCCGGGCCTAGATATTATAACCGCTTATTTGATGCCTGGGAAAATAAATACTCAGGCAATAGGAAGGCTGGTAAGTGAACATTTTTTTAGTTTGGTGGTGGTCTAAGGGACAGAACGGGTGGTCCTCGATCCAGGAGACTTGGGCTATTATTTTTGCTCACATTAAAATTGTATGAAAGAGCTGAAAGGGTTGGATGTAGGTGCCAAAATGAGCGGAGTGTCAGTAAGCTGTCTCTTGTATGCGGATGACCTGTCCTACTTGCAGACAACGAGCATGAACCTGGTAAATAGTCCTGGTAAATAGTATGTATGAGGTATGCATGCGAAATCATCTGATGATGAATGTTAATAAGTCCCAAGGTAATGATTTTTGAAAAATAATAAATCATGACAGTCTGCAACATTAGCGTGAATGATGAAAATTTGGAGCAAGTAGATGAGTTTGTGTATTTGGGTAGTATGTTTACAAAATATGGGTGAGTGGAGAGGGATACTATATTTTATTATAAACATTCAATATTTGATTTATTTGATCGTGCCACGTTTTTCTCAGTCTTTCTCTATTTCTAGTTCCATTTACATCGTTAACTTTATCCATGTTGTATTTTATATGAAACAATTTTTTAACATTTCAATTATACTTAATTTATGTTCTTATTTAGGTATCAAGAGGCTACAGGACCTATGTGAGCGAGGATATCATTTGGAAGTACCACCCACACCTGCCAAGGTATTTATAATTCTATCTATTTCAGCTAGAGGGTTTCCACCGAGAATCCTTTCGCAAACTTCTCGCACTTCACTTTTAGCAATGATGATCACTTCAATTATGGTCAATACCAGATTGAAATGTGTATTGTCATTTGATAATTGTAGAATTCATTCTCTTAATTACTCAAAATGAATGACTTATAAGAAATAATTTTATATTTATTGTTCTTTGAACAATGATGCAAAACTCTATATTAAATAATTAGTATGAATGAAATGACTCTTTTCTAGAGTATTTATTATATTTTATGGGACAAGTATAATAACATGTTTCGCCTTGCTAAGGCATTATCATATTTGGGCATTGTGTTAAATGTTGGCTAAGGTATTATCAAAATGAAAATGTTGATGATGCTTTAGCAAAGCAAAACATGTCCTTCCCATAAAATATAATAAAATTTGTATGTTGTGCTGCAATTAAACTAATATCGAAGGTTTTCTAGCCAGGATTTTCTTCCTCTCCCCTGATACTTTGTTTTCCGTTAATTTTATCTTGGGAAATCAGTTGCAGTACTTCGTATTTATCGTCTCTTATAATGTGTCAAAAGTATTCCATAATTCTACAACTGATGGTCGTGATAATTTGTTTTTCTTTCTTCATTCGCTGCAGTACTTCCATGTTAGTGAAGTTTTCCCAACATTCTACTCTGTCATCCCACAAATTTTGGCAATTGAACTTTCGCTGTAGCTGGCTATTCAGCCTGGAACAATCTTACTGTAAAGTGCACTGAGAACCTGTCAGAGTTTAGATTGAGACTCAAAACACACCTTTTCAAATGATCCTATCCTGATGTAAATGTTGATCGACTGCGTCAGGTGCAGCCCTCATACTAAATATGTTTGTTTACTATATAAAATGGAGCATTTTCTAGAGTACCCCTGAGATGATTAATTCATTAAAAATGGCACTCTATGTATGAATTTCATATATCATTCAATTTATTATTATTATATTATACACATTTCAAAGGCATATAAATGCTAAATGTATTTAAAGTATTGTAAGCTATAATATGTATTTATTGTATGATGGATACAGCATCCTGAACATTGTGTGTGTATCGTGTAGCAATGGCATCTGTTGTGAGATCATTTTCAGATTTCGTGCTCCGGCTATAGAAAGTGGTGAGTTCCGTTGGATAATTCAGTTGCTTTGGTGGAAAATAAACGATCCGAGCATGTTTATTCGCGTGGAAGAAGTCTTGAATAGTATTTCTGCGCAGTCGAGTTTTTATTTTCAATAGACAGATTGCTTTTCTTGAATTGTTATGCAAATCTCAGATTGAAGAATACATGCATAGATAGAATATTATACATTTAAAACGTGATGTTTCAAAATCAGTATCACTTTTCTAAAGGGTTTGATTCTTTATCGTACTTTAAAGTCATCATTATCATCCAGTGTTAGACATAGGTCTCTTTTGATCTGTGCCATTGGCCTCCTGTTTATTACTTGTGGTCTGCCCGGATTTTTGTGGCCAGTTTTCGGTCGCCATTATTCCAGGGTGAGTCTGACCCACCGATCATCTGTTGGCTTTGCTATATGGCCGGTCCAATTCCACTGCAACAAAGCTATTTTGTACGTTCATCAGCAACTTTGAACCTTTCTCTAATCCTTGAACTTAAACTGTCTTGTAGACTGATGTTCAACATCCTTCTCTCCATTGCCTGCTCGGTTCCTTGGAGTTTCTGTACTATTCTTTTTGTGGATGTGATTGTTTTAAACACGTATGTCAGTACTGGGAGGATGCACATGTCAAATATCCTTTTCTTCAGGTGGTTCGCAAATTGTGTGGACTTGAGAATATAGAACAGTTTACATCACTTCAAATCCTAGATCTGTTTGTCCACACAAGTTCATGCCCAGATACTTGAACTTTCATGTTCACATTTCTTGGTTGTTTTTTTATTTATTGATGGATTTCTTGATAGATTGATATGGAGTTATTCCCTTTTGTTAAGATATGACTGATTTTGTATATCACATATTTTATATAGAGAGAAAAAACTTTTTGGTAAAAATCTTTAGAGTTACGCAGTATTCTTTACATACACTAAAATATATATTTTTTTCCTATACTCTTTTGGAAATATCCTAGTGAGTGGTGATTCTCTTATAATATACATAATTATTTTGTATCAATCTTTAGAAAATGTTCATACACAATTGAGAGTTTCTTTAGATGTATTAAAACTCTTTTTTTTATTTCAAGATCTTGGTAGGTTTATAGTTAGGTGGAGTTCTTTTCATCCCTTAAAAAGTTTCTTAATTAATTTAATCATTTTTTTCCTACTTTAGTTTACAAATATGACTTTTAAGCCATATGTCGTCTACTGCTGAATGTAGACCTTTTCCGAAGCATGTCACTTCCTTCTATCTATTGCCACTCTCGTCCATCCACATCCTAAAATCCTTACAATATCGTTGGTCCAGCGACCAAGGGGATGTCCAACAATGTACCGATAAAATCTCAATTTTACATACCTTAATGTCAATTCAAATTTTGTTCTTGATAAAAGGATAAATTTCTATTTTTCTTACATAAAATATTTTCTTTCTTTGAATTTACATTCAATGTAATAAATTATCTCTTAACGCTTTGGTTGCTTGCACTTTTGAGATTACTACTCCTTTGAGGTGCAGGTGTTCATATATTTCTGGGTTGAGAGCAACACAAAAACTTACTACTGTAGTTTCATATACATGGTGTAAAAAAGTGCACAGTTCTACCATTCTTACGGCCACCTCAAATTTGTTTGCCATGCCATTAATTTAACTTTATCTCAGTGCGCAGTTCACTGCACTTTTTAGGGAATGAAGACCACTCTGAGTTTCTTTCGCAATTTTTTGCACACTTTTCAAATATAAATTTGAGGTTTTAATTAGCGCAAGTATGTAGTGTGTGTATGGAGCATTATTGATATAGTTTTGAAGGTGAATATTTACTAACATTTTTTCTATCGTGCTATGCATATACTCGCAGTTAATTGTAGGAATGGTTTCATCATGAGATATATATTAATTAGCATGGGCATATCCATCATGATTGTCTATGAACTTTGAAATTAAGAATATTCTAATTATGACAGTTACTTTGAGCCTGTTCTACTGTTTATGATCATCTGTTTTGTATCTCATTGTATGAATAATTAATTTATATATTCTAAAACATAGACTTTTTAAAATGATAATTTACTACATATTCTAGATTATTCTTACCTAATTCTATGAGATAAAAATCTAAAACTTTTTTCTTCATTTGTCACTAAATTATGTTTCAAAAATTTGAAATGGTCTTTAGCAATTTTAATTCAATCAACTTTAGCTATAATATATTTTTTTATTTAATTACATTTTAGTTACTAATTATGCCATAAGAATACATTTCATTTAATTTTCTGTTTATTTTTTTAAAACTATTTAATCATTAAATATCTATGAATTTTGTGTTTATTTGATAAGACTGAAATCTTTAAGAAATTTATAAACAGAAAATACCAATTTTTTTATTCTTATTTTCAACTCATGATTTTAAACTTTTCAACAAAAGCTTTTTAAATAATGATAATTTACTAAAATATTGTAATATTTTTATGTATTTAATTTCATTCTACTTATTATAATTTTTTTATTTGACCGGTTTCTTCAGGAATATAATTAAACTATTTTTTTTTGTCCATTAGTTGCAACGAATTTTAAACAAAAAATATCACCATGGTCTCCGTTTGTATTTTTAGTTGGGTATATTTAATTATCTTGTAATATATACTGAATTATTTTCAAAAAGACATATTTGAATAACATTTTAATATTTGATTCAGATATCTTTTTCATTACACTATTTATAGCGGCCTTTCGTAGCAGAGTGTCAATAGCTATGACTGCCACACCGAAAGTCCCAGGTTCGATTCCCTGCGTCTGCTGTGTGAAAAAAACCCCACTGTATATGGTCTGGTAGAATACACATGACAATAAAAAAAGCTTTAGACTAGCTTACCTTATCAAATGTCATGAGAATCTTGGCTAAAAAAATGTATACAATAAATTATTGAAAATAATCTGTTGTATACAAAAATGTAAAAAGCAACGGAAAACTATTTAATGCCCAATTAATTATTTAAGGCCCAAGTGGCGTTCCAAGAACCAGCAAGAATTTAAACTTTCCTGCAAATTAATCTCTAGGATTGAAAGTTTAAACTTTGCTGCGAATCAGTCCCTAGGATTGAAAGTTTAAATCTATAATTATTTGTCCTAATGCTGATGCAGCCGTTAGAGATCATCTGTGGGAGGTACTGTAACATTGTTTGGTGTATGCAGGCGAGTGTGGAGTGCGCAATAAGGGCAGCATACTGGGGTTATAAAGATATCGCCCGCAGTAAGTCATTTCGGAGCCGGTAATATGTTGAAATCTGTTAACCAGAGGGGTACCCCATTAGCAGTTGGATGTGTAATTTGTACTGTTGGCAGGAGCGATAGACGCGCCCGTTAATCTTGATGTCTGTGACCATAGCTGACCCTCGTAATTATTTGGCCCCGCTGACCGTAAGATTTAACCGTATCCGTTGGTTACAGGATTAGTTTAATCGACCAGAGTAGATGTTATTATAGATTCGGACAAAGTAAGAGTCTGTTGCAAAAACACGTTATCGACACCGTGTCTTATTACAGCCATCATTTGTTAAGCTATATAATTAATTTATTAGATAATCCATTGTTTTGTCGGAAACACCAGTTGATTGTAACACCTGATGATGCTCACATGTTTTAGCGAAACAGCTGTCGCGACAGTTTCATAGAAATTAAATCAATATATCTTATATTATAACAGTGTTTCAATTAAACAGTTAATAAATAGATTTATTGTCTGCGGAAAGGGTATTAACTGTCCTAAGCAATAAACGTATGTGATACGCACACTTTGTACTATTCTGTGCTATGCGCTTGAGAAAAAGTATTGTACCTAAAATGTACAAACCGTTAGGTATAAATGCGTGCGCCAACAACACTTGAGTACAAGTCTTCACAAGTTTGATAGTTTTGCAAGGGCAGTATGCGGTCGAGTCTTTGACTTTTCGTAATAAAAAAAAATATGATTAATATGTAATTAAATTTAATTAATATAAAATGTGATTTTTTTTTGCACATTTCTCTGAGAGTTATCTGAAGGTAGGGCAGTTAATACCCGTTTATTGGATTGTTGGTGGCTGGAAGGAAGGGTATAAATACCTCCTAAGAGAACTCGGCGTAAATATATACAATTTTAGTTACATGTTTTTAATACATTTTTAAGTATACATGAAATTAAATGTTATTGTATTTCAATTTCAAGCTACATATCGTCACCTGAGAGTAAGAGGGTTCCAACTAACAAAATTTCACATTTGGCTTTTTTTCGTGAAAAGGGTTCTTACTAACCTTATCTATACGTACAATAAAAAAAACATGTAATAGTATCGTCAATTTGATGTTACGAAAAGAATCAAGTTCCATCTGATTATTCAAAACACACGATTCACTGAAGAAGGATTCATTTACACTCAGAAATTTATTATTCTAACTGTCGCCAGAGAAAATTTACACGCTTCTCGGTAAAAGAATTTCATCTGCTTCAGATGGAACCCTTTTATTCCAAGATTCAGACCCGAAATCAACCAAATTTTGACTTCATTTTTCTCAGCTTTTTATTTTTGACAGTTGGAACCTTCTTACTCTCAGGTGACGATATGTAAATAAGCGTGCAAATCTAACTGCAGACAATTAGTTCGCATACACCAGAGTAGGGTCGCTGAAATATTCTTTTATACAAACTTCATAGGAAATATTTAAAAACATTTGCATATACATATATTATCAAAAATAGAGAATAATTAAGTCATAAAAAAATTTAACATACCCTCAAAATATTTTTTCAATTCATACAAGTTTCCTACATATTGAGCTCATATAATTACAGTTTATTTGATTTGATTGTGTAATTACAGACAGTTTAATACATATTTTTAAATAATAACTAAATGGAATTATTGTATAATATATATTTAAAAAAATTTGAACTAATGATTGAAGTCCCAGAAATACTCAGTTTAAATCTTTATAAATAGTTCCTGGATCTACCAGAAATCAAACCCCCTACCCCATAACTTTTTCAGGTCACCATCCCCTTTGCAAGACATAAACTCTGTTCTCCCTACTCATTATAACACCTGTTTTATTTATTTTTGATTATTTTGGATTTCTTGTCTCTGAATGATATTTTATTAATAGAATCATCATCAGCCATTTGCTGTCACGTGTTGGACATATGCCTCTCTTCCCGACTTCCACAACTCTCTATTCCTCGTGACCTGCCTGATGTAGGCAGTGTGTATTGAAATTAAATTCGCAGAATCGGTACACACTTCGCGACGACGTTCATACGATCGAGCATATAGTGCGTGCAGACGATTGCGTCGATAAATCGACTACGCGCATTTTAGGTTATGTGTTAAAATATCTACATTCAGCTAACGGTTGAGAAAACTCTTTGCAACACACTCTTCTTTCTTAGATAAGTTTTCAGGATTCCATGTTAAATACGTCCCGTATATTCGTTAGCCCCAAAGTGTTTTACCAAAATAAAATTGACTATTTAGTAGATGATTTAAATAATTTGTTACATCTAGCACATATTTCATAATAAGGCAATAAGTATTTTTTGAACTTATAGGTAAAACAAATTTAAATATGTACCGTAGTGAAATTATATTTATTATAACATTTTTAAATAGTTTCAGATTTATATGCTATTCCCGACATCTTGGTATGTTATGTAGGATTTTTTAGATCCATGAAAATTATTAATAATAGATATTTTTATAAACAAATTTAGTATACAGGTATTTTTGTTTTGTAAGAAATATTACACGCATAATTACAATGGAAGATTCCACAATTTGATTTTATTAACCCCCTATAGTGCGGCTGGCTACATTTACAGTAAAAAAAATTGGGTTTGAACTGCAGTAGACTACATTTGCAGCTCGTATTTGAATGAATCTTAGAAACCTTTGTACTTTAGTCCCTTATTACTAAATTGTAGGTAATATTATGATGAACTGGGACTATCTGTCTGAGCGGTAAATATAACCAACCACAGTTTCAGACCATTTTTTTCTCTGCAAATTTTCAGCTGCACAAAGGGGGTTAATGAACGATAATTTAGTGGAAATCTCATTGATGATGCATTTTTTTTTAAAGATATATTTTGATTGTAACCAAAAAATGTAAATATTATATTTTACTTCCACACAATATAAAACCTATAATATCATGGTATTCAGTACTAATTAGAATAATGTATTTTTTTTCTTAAGTATATTAAAAAATTTAATATAGACAATTTAATAAGTAGAAAAATAATGTTTAGTTTCGATTAGGTTTTCAGAGATTTAAATATTTCGTAGGCGTAAAGAAAGATTCTCATAATTTAGATGAAGATGTCAGATTATATAGGACATAGTGTGTAATAGGAAATGTACAGTGGTACTTCGAATTACATCGTTCTTCTTAACTCGCTCGGGTATGATTTCCATTTCTCGTCTTCCATATTTGCGTCGTCTGCTCCGTTCCGTACGTCCATCTCTGATTCTTCAGTGGCTGCTTCTTCCTGTTTCAGCTGATGGACCAAAGGGATCGGGGCATTCAGGCATTTAAGGCGTATTACGCCCGACGCTCTTTAGCTGTTTTGAAGGCTGCGATGAAGAAGAATAAGGAACTCAGGTGAACAGGGGCTCTGGGAGACGATTGATATTTTAGCTTTCATAAAAATTTACGTACACGTTACGTACAAATACATTTTATTTTGAAATCCACTTGTATTGTGGATTGAAAAATTAAATAACGATGTAATTTCGGGGTATTACTGTACAAATGGAAAAAAATTAATAAACTTAGTAATTTTGCGAAAAATGGTTGACATGTGGAATTTCGTTTTCACGGAATTTTTTCATTATACATTTTATATTCATTTCAATTAATAGACCCCAATAAAGAAGATAATTAGATAATTTTTAGTATAATATTCTAACCTCATTCATCGCAGCATGTTATTCTCAGAAGAGGATAAGTAGCAGTGATGGAATATATTATTCACTTCATTTCACAGAATGACTTCAGTTATTCGTCTTTTGAGTGATATTTATATTTATGATAAGATGTTTTTTAAATGTATATTAAAATTATTGCGAAAGAAAAATAATTTACTTTAAATATTGTGATGATTTTATATACGCTTGAAATCTGTAGACTTTATTTTAAATCTTAATTTGTGTCAGTTTTTGAATATGAAATGTATTAGTATCAATCGATGCCTTAAAATACAAATGATTATATTATTGATTTGTAATGCTTTCAGAATGATGAAGAAGAAATCTCGGAATCCAAAGCCTTCCCTAAGCCGACTCCGTTCAAGACTGCCGAAGAGATTACAAGCGCCTGCCCCCGAGAGCCGGTGATGGATCCAATTCCGGATGCTGCTCCCCTGGACCACGGCTGCTCCCTGGAGGGCCGCAACATCCTCGGGGAGTCTTGCCACGCGGGAGGCATTCTGCAGCAAGAATCGCAGCCTCTCGTCCAGCAGCATGCGTGAAATTAGTTAGCTTTATCTTATGAATACCAAAACCAGTCGACGGGCAAATCATAATGGAACAGCTTTTCATAATCATCAAATGCAATTTCTTGTTTACTTTATACTCTGGTGTCATCTAAATTTTAACCCTACAGTGTGTGATTTTTTTAATTTATAAATAAATATATATTTTTGCTTCATAAAATAAACATAAAATAATATAAATATATATTTTTTCCCCATATTTACATTGAAAAAACAGCATTCTTATATGAATCAGTCAGAATTTATAATAATAATTATTTGATATAATGATTTAAATGACAACAAATGATACTCTGGTGATTAAATGATATGTACAAAATAATAAAAAAAGAAACTGGAGCAAATCCCAAAAGTCACCCACTTGCAACATGTCAAAATTCATTTGACGACCTTCGTGGCCGAGTGGTAAGTGCATTGACTGCCACCCCGAAGGTTCCGGGTTCGATTCCCGGTGAGGGCAGTGTGACTGTCACGCTGTCTTTGGTCTGGTGTAGAATTCACGTGACAATAAAATAGCAGATTAGCTACCTATCACATGTCACGAGAATTAATTATGATAGCTATAATACCCTTTACATCGATTTGACTCATGCTTAATGATTTAAAGAGCGATTCAACAAAATCATAATAATAATTCTAAAATTGATTGATAAAACAGTTTTCTATTAAACCCATGCGATTTCCAAAATATAGAGATGGTTAAGACGTATAAACAACAGCGCACGAGCTATTGTTTATACCGATCAATACAAAAATATTAACACATTAATTACCAAAAGCCGACTAGTCAGCTTTTCACTACCAACTGTAAATGACCAAATACCGATTAGTCGGTTTTGCTACCCTACGTACTGGAAATAATTCTCACTATTACGTTAATCACTGTATCAATTTCAAATTTAAACTATTAATTTAAAAATTATATTTACTACGAAATTAAAATCACAAAATTTGTTGTTAAATAAGGTGTTTAAAAAAAACTTCGGTTGGTTTTTTATATGGCCGAGCCATAAAGGGCTCCCTCCGCTTACCTGAAGCTGTTATAGGCGCAGCGGCCCCTTTCGTCAGCTTCACTCGTGCACTCCCTAGGTCCGTCCCCCGTCCATGAGAAAAAATAATAATATATGTATATTTGCAACCAAGGGGGACCCAGACCACATTTAAGCTACGCTACTGTTCCTCTATATCCCGCCGTTCACATATTACTTCGGTTGGTTTATATTTGCATCATGACGCACTGTAGGGTTAATACAAAAATCTCAAATTTAATGTTTTGTCATTTGAACCATTGTGATTTTAAGCCATTTTATTTTTAATTTCTTGTTTTATAATTTTTTTAAACTTGTCTACAAACTGAGATTTTACGAATATATTGTTTATGCCTGTTACATATCGATGGTGAATCAACGAATCTTCTGTCACTGTCACTTACTTCTATTTAAAAATTTGTCATTCTTTTGTCATGAAGATATGAGCATTCTTTTTTAATATTGTTTCTTTGTCATTGATCTGCGTTTACGATATCAACCGTTTGTTTCCATAAATGTACGTTATAAAAGCCCTGATTGAAAAGTGTAATGATTATAATTAATATTGCATATAGTAAACCCAAAATATTTTAGGTATCGATAATAAATTTAAATTTAGTGTTATTTAAATTTAACATGGAGAACTGAATTCCTCCTAACACATGTCCAATAATTGTCAATAAAAATACTACATCTTTTGTTTCTATTTTTTTGGTTTGTGTATTATATATTTTTTTTGATTCCTGACCTAACCTACAATGTGATTCAATTTGTTTCCGGATAAAATCATTAGATAAATCTTCACTTCAATCGATTGACTGATTATCTTAAAATAGAAGACCTTAAATATTAATTTAAGATATTGAACTAAAGTACACTTGGATAGCGTAATAAGTACGAAAATATGATTTTGCTGTGTGGGCTTATAATTGGAAGGTTAACCCTTCATTTCATGATTTTAAAAAATTTAACAATATTTTAAAGTTCTTCTTATTCTTCTTCTTTGCTAGCCTTTTTCCCTCCACTGCTGGATATAGGCCTCTTCCAATTTCATCCACTCGTCTCTATCCTGCCCACTTTGTATCCAAGATTTTCCAACTCTTTTGATAATATCATCGGTCCATCTCATCGGTGGCCTTCCGACACTTCGTCTATTTTCCCATGGTCTCCAACTGAGTATCCTGGGTGCCCATCTGTTGCCACCCTGTCTAGCCAAGTGTCCAGCCCATTGCCATTTCAATTTTGCCACTCGGTCCATGACGTCAGGAACCCTGGTGCAGCGTCTGATTTCTTCATTCCTTATGCAGTCACGCAAGCTCACACCAAGTATCTGTCTTTCCATGGACCTCTGTGTACACTTGAGCCTGTGGACACTTTTTGCTGTAAGAGTTGTCGTCTCTAGTCCGTATGTCATCATGGGCAGTATACACATGTCGTAGACCTTTCTTTTGAGACAAACCATTTTATAGTTATCCATTACAAATTATAGATAATTTTTATTTATTTATTTATATTATCAACCATCATGCCGATTCACTGAGATTCAACTTTTCTTTAAAATAAAATTTAATCATGAAACTATTAAAAAAATATTACAAACATTTATAATATCTATTTAAAAAAAATCAAACATAATTTTCATACGTAAGTTAAGGCATATAGGATGGACCGTTATATTGATCTGTCTTGACATACCTCTAAACCTTCTTCTACATTCATACATCGTAACATGCATGCTTGACGATTTAACTGACTTTGAATGTAGCCATCTTTTAATCATTTATTGATTTCATCATGCCATGCTTAACTTGGTCGTCCTCTGTTTCTTTTTCCACTCGCACTGCTTGTATACAATTTTTTAACCAATCTTCTCGTCCATTTGTTCTATATGTCCAAACTAATGCAGTGATCCTTTCATAATTTTGTTCTTAATACTTTCTTCCACTCTACATTCCTTCCTAACTAACCAAATAACCATCACGCTGTCTCTCCGAAGGGGTAGGCAGAATGAATGGAACGTCACACTTATGTCTTGACATACATCTCTCGCTTTCTCTACACTCATACATTGTGTCATGCACGCACGTAGATTTAATATTTGGTTGATTTGATCGTGCCAAGTTTTCCTCGGCCTTCCTCTATTTCTAGTTCTGTACATGTTTGTACGGAGCTGGAAATAGAGGTTGTTGTTTTCGGTTTGTATCAAATTTGCTAGACCATGAAATGAAGGGTTATTAAAATAAAATGAATACAACATGTAAATGAATCTTATGAAAGTTATCTCTTTGTGTTCAAATTATTCTAAAATGTAGAAAAATCTTTAATATGTACAGCATTGAAATGTCGGCCATTTTGCATTATTGTTTTGATTATTGATTAAACTGTCAGTGCGGTGATTTGCCGTGTAAAACAGACACGGTTCCACTCTCCGCGACGACTGACGTTCGTGTATGAACGATTATTTAATTTTAGACTTAGTAACAATTTGAATTTAAATTGTCAACACCAATAGCTGGTTCTCATACGCAACAAAAGAACGTTGAATCAATTGTAACCGTTAGACGTAATCTCCAGATATTCTGTATTTATAATACTCGATATTAATGTATATTGTAATACAGTCAAACTCAGTTATTACGATCACGGAAATAGTGTGATCTCGGATGTAATGAGGAAACAGATACTTAATGCATAAAAACACATATTCTCTGATATAGGTGTTTTTTTTTTAGAGGTATACAATACATATTCAAAATGAAACAAAACACATTAAAATAATGTTAATGTCTATGATATTCTCTTTATTTAATAGATAATTTTATACCATTATTGTTTAAATATGATTTTGGCATATGAGCGCCACGGCTAGCTCGAATGAAGCGCAATCGTGAAGTCCAATTTTCGACAATTGTCGGCTTTGTTGATGCGTATTATCCACTAGATTGTACGTGATGCAAAAACGATACATTGTCTTCGAATAACTTGCTCGAATGGACGATTATGTCGACCGTAAAATGGATGTAGTGCATGATAAGTTTGGCAAACGGAATCATGAGTTTCAAAATAAATTTGCAAGCATCAGTCAGCGTCAGTCTATTCATGGTGAAATGGCAAAACGTACTGACTACAAATCAATTGTCGACTGTCAAATTGACAGTCTGTAGAAACAATGTTGCCAGTTTAAAAACCAAACTTCTAAAAAAAACACCAATATAATGAGCAATTTAGTTGGTCCCACCTAACTAACTAACTAACTAACCATCACGCCGTCTCTCCAAAGGGGTAGGCAGAAAGAATGGACTGCCACACTTTAACCGATGCGGCACTCCATCCTTCTCTTTTCGCCCCCGCAGGAGACGCGGTGTGATGCGTTGCGAACCTCATCGCCACCAATAGGCATCTTCCGCAACTAGTAATAATCAAGTTTGACTGTATTTAGTAATGGAAATTGTGTTCAAACTGTCGTATCGTTTAATTAAACAAAGGTTTGAAGGTGTGTCGCCATTTAAAAGAATTGTAATATTAAAAAAAAAATGAAATAAAATTATTGTATCGATGAGTTAAAAACGTAATTTGAAGTGTTTCACCGATAGATTAATTTAAAATGGTAGGAATACTAAATATGTTACTCATTTTTGTTAGGTTATGTATGGAAGATGTTAAAATTTCATCCAAACTTAATTTAGTATTGAATTTCTTTGTTTTAGATAGTGATTTTATTATTCCCACTTTGGCATTGGCCAAGCATTTATTGTTTTAGGTTTTCAAATCGCCGGCTTGATTTTTTTTTCCATCTGCAAAATTGTTTATATATCATCACTTGTGTTTTGTTTTACTTTTTTATTTAGAATTCTTTTGTTGATTGAATATTTCCACACAAAATGCCTAATGTTAGTGAAAATATATATGTAGTACAACGCCACTAACTTATAAATATTATCTACCCTGGTACTAAAATTTAAAATGTATTAGATAAATGAATTGCCTTTATTTATTTTAAATTTATCTGTATTATAAATTGAATTTTATACAATCAACAATTAATTATGTTATTTATAATTTTATTGAAAGTCTTATCAGCAGAAAGTCTAAATTCTTATATTTACTGGATTCGTGTGGTAATTTTTTGTTGTTGTTTATTTAGACTTCTCGCTGTTCCTACCGTGTAAGCATAATAATTGTTAGAAGCGGACTTTGAGAGACGCAAGTGCCAGGGTAAGCGTGATGTGAATTGGAAATTATGTAAAAGACTAAATATTTTAAAATCTGATGTTAGATTTGTCTCCTCAGCCAGTATTTCTGAAGACATTTTTTATTGTATTGAAATAAAAGTTGAAAAAAAAAAAGTTTTTATTTATTTTACTGCATAAGAAAGGACGTGTGAATGGAAAGCAAAGCCGAAGAAAATGTGGCATAACCAAATCAATTACTTAAAAGCACCCACATTTGATGTCGGAAAAATTGACGAGCATGATGTATGAATGTAGAGAAAGTTCGAGAGGTATGTCAGGACAGAGCAGTGTGGTAGTACATCCTCTGTTTACCAACAACAACAACAACAAACCTTCACGCCGTTTCTCCGCAGGGGTAGGCAGAGAGAATGGACCGCCACACTACTCTATCTTGACATACCTCTATAGATTCATCCACATTCATACAGCGAGTCATACACGCATGTCGATTCTTTTAATAAACATGGCCAGAAGTGGATAAATAAAGCCAAAAGTGGTAAAGCAGTTATTTAAAAATATGGTTTTATTTAATTATTGAGATAAGATGAACTCAGGTGTTCACCTAGAATCCTGAAGTGGAGGCCTTGGAACAGCAGATGAATAGAAAGACCATAGAAAAGGTGGACGGAAGATATTATCCAACTTGGGGGTGGTGGGTGGCAACAGATAGTCCAAGATAGAAAATGATGGAGGAGTTTAGAAGAGGCCTATATTCAGCAGTGAACTTAAATTTGCCTGAAAAGAAGAAGAGGAAATATCATTATTATTTGATATATATTCATTTTATATCACAACTGATTTAAATTTTAATTGATTATTAGTAACATAAAAGCTACATAGTATACCCATCTAACTAATTATTAGTTAATTAATACGAATGAAAACGTCAGTTTTCTATAAGTTTTATTATATTTAATGGGAATGACATATTTCGCCCTTCTAAGGCATTATCAAATGTCTTCTAAGGCATTATCAAATGCCTTAGAAGGGCGAAACATGTCATTCCCATAAAATATAATAAAACTTATAGAAAACTGACGTTTTCATTTGTATTAATTATTTAATATGGAGTTTTACATCATTGTTCAAGACACAATAAATAATTATTAATTATTTGTAGCCAAAAATATGTGATAACACAATTGTATAGACTTAGTTGGGTTTAACTCTCTTGGGTTTAAAAAGAAAACGGTTCCAATAATTAAAGCGCACCCTTTTCCAATTAAGATTTTCCCAGAATTTTACTACTTTTATAATTGTGAAAACCGCGCATAAAATTACGAAATTCTCGCAGTAAAACTTTTCATCACCATAATCCAATTAATTCCAGAAGAGAAACAAATCGGAACCGAGTTTATAAGAACTTATTTTTCTTCCATTTTTTTTACTTCATTTTTTCCTATTGTACACCGTTTTACTATCTAAAAAGGGTTGTTAAATATTAGCAATGGTAATCTTGTATAATAAAATACTAAATCATGTATGCATATATTACATTTTTTATTTGAAATACATATTTTTAAACTTGGTTAAATGAAAGAAAAATGAATACGAATAAAAACGTGGATTTTCTAGAAGTATTATTATATTTTATGGCAATGACATGTTTCACCTTGTTAAGGCATTATCAAATGTTGAAAAATCCTTAGCGATGCCTTACATTTAGAATCGGGAATTCCGATGATAGATGAATTCATTCTGAAACTTGCCGAACGTTTTTGCAAAGGACTCTCTTCACATTCTAACCCCATAATAAAATACCTCTCAAATTACGACCCAAACACCTCCAGCCGCCGCAAAATCGATTCTCCAGAGGAACACTCCGGGCCATACAAATCATGTCCTCGCATAAACCAACAACCCACCAAATCACCTTTCAACAATGTTCCCATCAGACGTAAGAGGAATAGCCACATGAGCTGAACCTCTGTAAGCCAGAAGATTCAAGTCCAAGTCCATAATACCAACATCTTAACAAGGCGAAACATGTCATTCCCATAAAATATAATAAAACGTCTAGAAAATAGACGTTTTAATTTGTATTAAGTATTATAATTGATTGTTCTTCTTGATAGGTAGGTTGATAGAAGAGAAATCGAAAAGTTGTTTGGTTCGCGTGGGGCTCCCAAAAAACTGGAGATGTTTGGTGTATCAGTAAATTATAACAATAACGTGTTTTATATTCTCATAAACGTGTTGGTTGTCCTTTTAGGAACGTGAAATGTGAAATTGACATTTTAAAATAACGTTAACAAGTGGACAAAAATTATTCTAAAAGCTTTTATGTGCGAATTTTCCTGGGCAATTTCTTTGTTGCCGCACTTTCATAATTTTAAGTTATGGAACTTAATACGTTGTGTTGTTTTGGTGTTAAAATTATACAAGTTTTTCGTTTATGTGGAGAGTTTTGACAGCTGATAAAATTAATTTTCGTGATTTTTTCGAACCTTTATGTGCATTTGTTCCAATGTCAATTTGAATAATATTCTTGATAACATTTTGGAGTTCTTGCTGGAGTCGGATTGTTTTAAGTGCCTAACTTCAGTTTATTAAGACCGGATCGTCCAGCTGACATGTGCATCATAAAACAGAACATTATGTGTTATGTTAATTTTATTTTGTTATTTTATTTCATATCATTGTATTTTATATTCTTTGTTTTAGATTTATTTTGTGGACGTTGGACGATCGATGCAGATCTCAAAAGAGCCGCACAAGACAGAGAATAATGGAGGAAATTGCTGCAAACCAATCCCAGGATTGAAACCAGAGAAGAAGAAGGACGATCGAAATGTGCGCGGGAGATACCTACCTATTGGTGGCGATGAGGTTCCCAACCCATCAACCCGCGTCTTCTTTCTGCCTACCCCTTCGGAGAGACGGCGTGATGGTTAGTTAGTTTCTCTTGAAAGAGCCATGTTAGAAATAAGCCTAAGAGACAGAGTCAGAAACGATACGGCGAGAGAAAAAACAGAGGTCACTGACATTATCCAGTGGCGACTCTAAAATGGCAATGGGCAGGTCACGTAGCCAGAAGCTCAGATGAAAAATGGACAAGAAGACTGCTGACTTGGAGACCGTGGACGGCAAAGAGAGGTGCAGGGCGACCGTAACTACGGTGGAAGGATGATCTGAACAGACACGTCGGAATAACCTGGATGCAGTCTGCACAAGACAGAGTGACATGGAAGCGAATGGAGGAGGCCTTTGTCCAGGAGTGCTTTTCATCAGCTACACAGAGATGAAAATACTGGCTGAAGACAGAGCTGAGTGGAGGGAACGATTGAAGATTTTTGTAAACCGATCCGCTGATTGTAACCATGAATAAGAAGAAATATTTATAACAATACCCATTATCTAAAATGATTTCGTAGGAACATTAAACAGGCTGCCCAATAAAAAAAATATTTCTATTTTAATATTCCGTAAAATGCAAAAACTACTAAATTATAAACGACTATCAATCATACCCATTCAAGTTCAAATAATATTAACACCATTCACGTCGAGTGATATGTATTGACGATTTGGTTTTATGATTTATGTTCAATAGAAGAGGTCAAACAATATGCAAATAGACGTATTTAAAAAATATTATTAGCCAACAATTTTTTTTTTCAAACGGAAACAATATTTAAAATAACATTAAATTATGTAGGGTAAATTGAGGTATTGTCGTGATAGAGGAAATATCGTGATATTATTTTGAAACGTTACCATGGTATTATAAGCAAGCGAGACGCTTCCTAGGGTTGCCCAGAGAATCCTGGTAGCTTGAAAGCTTGCTTGCTGCCATAGGTAATGTTTTAACCTCCATATTGCGGCTAGCTACATTTGGCTAGCTTCTTTTTCCATTCAAATTATTTGTATACAACTTTTTAACAAATCTTTTCTAATCCATTCGTTCCACATGTCCAAACCATCTAAGTGATCGTTTTAATTTTAATTAGGATACAATCATCTGGCTTACATTTCGTCGTTTGGTATTCTATTATACTATACGTCGCCGTCGTTTTCCTGCACACTCTTCTCAGTGATCTTATTTCTAAATCACTTATCCTTCTTTCATCCTTCTTTTGCCAGCTCCAAGCTTCACTTCCTTCAACATATATAAGGGTCCCCATTCAAATTACATTTTGCACTGCCATCTTTGTTTCAGTGGATATATTTATATTTGCAGTGATTGATTCCGTTCCTCAATTTCTTTGTTTTATATAATTAAATCACTTTTGCCGAGAAACTACGAGTGACCCAAAGAGCCATGGAAAGAGCCATGTTAGGAATAAACATAAGAGACAGAGTCAGAAACGATACGGTGAGAGAAAAACAAAGGTCACTGACATCATCCACCGGGTGGAGACTCTAAAATGGCAATGGGCAGATCACGTAGCCAAAAGCTCAGATGAAAAATGGACAATAAGACTGCTGACTTGAAGGCCGAAGATGGCAACGTGAACTGCAGGGCGACCGCAACTATGGTGGAAGGATGATCTGAACAGACACGTCGGAATAACCTGGATGCAGTCTGCACAAGACAGAGTGACATAGAAGCGAATGGAGGAGGCCTTTGTCCAGGAGTGGACGGGAATAGGCCGAGGAAGAAAAATCACCTTCACAAAAGCCAACCTTCAATTATGTTAGTTTTGATTTCAAGTTCAAAATTATAGTAAATAAAAATTGAAGAAAGAACATCTCATGTAGAATTATATGTTGTGGTGGTAGGTAGGTACCTACAGCTGGAATCAAAAAGATTTACAGTAATTTCCTTTCTAAACTTTGAACCCGAGTTCGTGAGTTACGACCTCGGATGGGCAGCCACTAATACCGGGCGATGGTGCCAATTTTAGTGGCGGTATTTAGCCTGGAATCAATTACTGAATTACAGAGTGGTAGGTTCTTGCGGCCGATAAGTTTGATGTATGGCACGACCAGGCGAGATCCCGCCGTAATCATTGTAATTGAGTTCATATCGGGAACGCCGGAGTTGTTTTATGAATGACTAATTACCATTGTCCGCCACGATCGCTCTCGGTGTGAACTGTAGCTCCGTACCCATAGCGTGCTACTAGAGGCTGGTTTTATAACACATATTCTTCTCCATCGAAAAAACAAAATGTATGACCTTTTCCAAAACACACAAAACATGTAACATGGTTATAGAAAATCAACCCATAGAACAGGTCAGGACCTTCAAGTATCTGATCTGCGGGAAGAAATACAAGCCCAAGTAAACAAGGCAGCTGCAATCTCTGGGGCTCTAAAATCCACACTACCTATTGAAAAACAAAGACATGGCCTTTAAGAGTAAGATGAGAATCTATAAAGCATGCGTAAGACCAATAATAACATATGGTGTCGAAGCAAGGGCAGACACAGTAAGGACCAAACAAGTTTTGAGGACTTCCGAAATGAAGACACTGAGAACGATGGCAGGCAAGACACTGAGGGATCGCGTGAGGAACACCAGAATAAAAGATATATGTGAGGTTGAGGATATTATAAGATGGAGCAGACAGCGAAAAAGGGACTGGTACGGTCATGTTCAAAGAATGGACTCCACCAGACTCCCCTATATTGCATTGCATAGTCAACCTCATGGGACTCGTCCTCGTGGAAGACCTCCTAAAATATGGAAGGACAGCTGGGAATCTACCTCACAGGAGAAGCAAATCTCTGGAGAACAGACCACATATGTCTACAATAAGGAAGAAGAAGAAGAAGATTCTTTTACTCAACCATTTTCTTTTTCTTTCTTTATTTCCTCGTTATTTTCATTTCATTTATTTGAATAAAAACACAAACATTCATCATCATCAGCCGTCTGCCATCCACTGCTGAATGTAGACTTCTCCCAAAGCACGCCACCGCCCCTTATCCATTGCCGCTCCCATCCATCCATGTCTAGCAATCCTCTGATCGTCGGTCCAGCGGACAGGGGGACGTCCAACTCTTCGGAATCCTGTACGCGGTCTCCACTCCAGAACCCGTCTCCCCCATCGGGCGTCGGTTCTCCGACAGATATGGCCAGCCCATCGCCACTTCACCCCGCCCATCCTCAGAGCCACCTCAGTCACCCTGGTTTGTTGATGAATAAATTCGTTTCTAAATCTGTCCCTCAAGGTTATTCCAAGCATAGCTCTTTCCATAGCGCGTTGGGCGACCTTGAATCTGTAGACTAAACCTTTTGGCAGTGTCCACGTCTCGGCTCCGTACGTCTTGACTGGCAAGACGCATTGTTTGAAGACTTTAGTCTTGAGGCATTATGGTATTTTAGAGGTGAGAACATGACGTAATTTTCCAAAGGCCGCCCAACCCAACTGAATTCTTCGGTCGGCTTCTTTCTCGAAATTGTTTCTACCTAATTGAATGATTTGGCCAAGATATGTGCATTCTTGTACCACTTCGAGAGTCGGAAGAATGTTAGAAGTTGGAAGTCGACGTGCGTGTATGACTCGCTGTATGAATGTGGAGGAAGCTAGAGAGGTGTGCCAGGATAGAGTAGTGTGGCGGTCTATTCTCTCTGCCTACCCCTGCGGATAAACGGGTGATGGTTTGTTTGTTTTGTTTATTATACATCAATATGACATAACAAACGAAAACTTTTAGGCGACTCATTTGAACATAAAAAACGGTTTAACAAAAATATCAGAAGGATTCCAAGTTTGTCGACGTCAGTGAGACAGTACTGTTTCTATAGTTGATAATATATTTTTTATGAACACTGTCTCACTGACACTAAAAATATTCAAATCCAGGACGAAAACGCCCAAATTGCTTTTCCTATTGGCATCACTTCTCTTATGAAGTGAAAATAAAAAATAGATTTTGTTTTTTTGAATGTACTCGTACGAGTATACAAATCAAAATTATACATTCAAAAAAACAAAATGTTATAAAAAATGGTCAAATTAAAGCATATAAAAATTGTAGAGCTTTCTCCCGGCGTTATATAGTAATATGTGATAATTGGACTTTCTTCTTCTTCTTTCTGTGTCTTGTCAGGTCTCCCTAACGTTGACTATCACCCTTCATAGATGACCTGGGGAAAAATATCCAGAGTGGTATCCCCTTGTCTTCTCTAGAGGATTTTCTGTCGGGGTTACCTTCCCTTAGCTGGGTGTATCCAGTTTTATGGCGCTGGAAGCTCGCCATTCGTCCTCTCTCTATCTGCTATGGCACTAAGTAATATGTGCCACATTGCCCGGGGTTCGCAGGGCTTTTAAAAAGACCTCTCGTGGACGCTAGAGAGTTGGACTTGATAATAGTGTTGCTGTTGTAAATGCAACATGGCGCCTTACGACATTTTGTAGAGGCATATTTTCCAGCAAAACATACCCCATCGTAGCCCTACTACCCTTTTGAACCCCATATAGCCTTTCAAATTACATTAATAAAAAAAAAGATTTTCTGCTTAATGCTTACATCTAGTCTCAATAGATGGCGCTAGTGAAGATTGAACTAAAATATGTGAAATGTTTCTCAACATGGTAACATATATACAACTTTCAAATAATTGTCCGACGTGGTGTTCATAGAAGGGCGGAATGGGGAATCTTGTATTACATAAAGCGATCGCTTAACCCAACCAATGACAGGTCATAAGTCCTGTAAACGCCTCGATTATCATATTCTGTTTCCAAATAATTTACATCTTCGTCTTTATTGAGATACAATTAATTCTAAAAAAATAGATTCATAAATAGTGATCGCGAAACCGACCCCGCAGCCACACGATTCTGGATTGATAGTGAATTAGTGGTTCTGGATGCTTATTTTTTAAATTAACGTTTTTATTGATATCGTGACAGGCGCTATTAATAAATATGCAGCAGTATTAATACGCAGTGTGATTGATAGATGTTATTTTCATATTCTGTTTCGGGTGTACGACCTCAAGTACCCAAGTCGTGCTTTCTCACAACCTAATGTGCCTTTTTTGTATTAACCGTTCATGCTGATTTGTGAATATTTTATTAAATCAACAGATTGATGACGACGGGCCTGAACCTCTTCTCGCACGAGGCTGGATCTGAGATTTAACCGGCGCGTCGGCGTGAACCAAAGTAGATATTTCTTCTGTATTTGCCTTCACTTTGTGTTGCCAACTCATAACTAACTAACCAACTAACCATCACGTAGTTTCCTGGAGGGGTAGGTAGAGGGAATAGACCGCCAACAATTTTCACAATACTATATTTTTTTATTTAATTTTTTTTGTATACAACAGGTCGTTTGAACCCCATTACTGAATACAATTTATTTTTTAGCTAGTATATTGATTCTTGTGACACGGATAGATAGCCACAATCTATCGCCATTTTACTGTCACATGAATTCTACACCAGACCAAAGAAGTGTGACAATCACACTGCCATCGCCGGGAATCGAATCCGGAACCTTCGGTAAGCTCTTACCACTCTGCCATGAAGGTCGTTTTACTTTCTTCGGTCTTGGGTGGGCGGCATATGGCAATCTGAAGATCGGGTGGTAGTCTAGGGGTCAGAACGCTTGGCTCCAGATCCAGGGGACATGGGTTCGAGCTTGGACGCGACCAGATTCCTTCTTCATAATAATGAGCTATTTTCTGCTCATATTGAAGATTGTAAAATAAATTCTAATATCATTGATTGAAATCTTTTGTATTAGTCTTTTTTATAAATAAAAAAAAATGCGTACTTCCAGTACTGACATATGGAGCAGAAACGCTAGCCCCCACCAAGTCGACCATAAGGAGACTCCGTGTAGCACAGAAGAAACACGAAAGAGCCATGCTACACGTAAGACTCTCAGACCGTCATTGACATTATCCACCGGGTGGCGACTCTAAAATGGCAATGGGCAGGTCACGTAGCCAGAAGCTCAGATGAAAAGTGGACAAGAAGACTGCTGACTTGAAGAGAAGTGCAGGGCGACCGCAACTACGGTGGAAGAATAATCTGAACAGACATGTCGGAATAACCTGGATGCAGTCTGTGACATGGAAGCAAACGACGGAGGCCTTTGTCCAAGAGTGGATGGGAATAGGCTGAGGAAGAAGAAAGAAGAAGATTGCATTATTCAAATGTTGGTTGGTTAAACAGATATTTAGAAGGTTTCTTAATCGATTAAGGCGTTACAAGCGGATTTTGAACCAAATTTTTCTATACGGTGAGCTTAATTTTTATTTTATTAAAATGACTAATCTAGTATAATATTTTGGGTGTGGTCAATTTGCATATACATAAAATTAAAGCAGTTATTAAATCAAGGTTTATTAATTACTGGTCTAGTTTAAAAATGTGCGTGTAGTAGTGTCGCTAGATAATTATGTCACTAACACGTACGAAATACAACGTGAATTGAAGGTAAGCTATCATAAGATAAAAATTCTCAACTTCCCATGACTTTTGATAGTAGGCAGCTTATAAAGATGGTCGTAAACATTGCGTTAGAGAAGTTAGGTCCTCTCATTGATCAAAGGAATTAAAACCAAATTGTTGGTTGCATCTCCGTAATATTTCTCGAAGACTGCGTTATTAAGTGTTTCAATTGATACTATTGTATGGTTTATGGCCGTGTTATTAGCTTGAATAATTGGTCGGCCTCCTTCGCGGTACCGGACGATCTCGATTCATCCCGCCCAGAACTCGCACCTGTTACGGGCAGAGGCTTAACTATCTTACGCGTACTCCAGAATATATAATGCAGATGTAATCTTCTTCTTCTTCCTTGCTGTAGACCTATGTAGGGGAAGCCCTTTTCGCCGATTTGCTTATTTACCACGACAGCGATCAGTCACCGACACCATAACAGTTTAAAAACATGTCACAACTCGCGCGCATTTTTTAGGAAGAAAAAACATTTTTTTAGTGTCTTCTTAGGAATTTATTTTGTGGATGTTGGACGATCGAAGTGTACGTGGGAGATGCCTATTGGTGGCGATGAGGTTCGCAACCCATCACACCGCGTCTCCCGCGGAGCGAAAAGAGAAGGATGGAGTGCCACATCGGTTAAAATGTGACAGTCCATTCTTTCTGCGTACCCTTTCGGGGAGACGGCGTGATGGTTAGTTAGTTAGTTAGTTTTCTTAGGAATTTTAGAAGGGTAAGTTGCTTGATTAATATTAGTAATGTTGCTTAACCGGTGTGAATGTTATTTCACAAGAGTTCTGTAACTTTAATATATTATTAAGCCCCATCATAAAACAACTACCAAATCGCATTCCAACAATGTTTCCTACAGACGTAAAAGGAATAGCCATTAGAGCTGAACCTCTGTAAACCAGAAGATCCAAGTCCAAGTAGAGCCAATCATATTTCACAAGTTGCTAATAACTATTTCATTGATTGCCATTTTATTCCAAAGAGGCCATTTGGGCAAAGCGGATGGGATCAAAAAGCCAATGGTAAGAGAACACATATTGTTGAAATCGCTGCTGGCCCAAGCTGCAGCTGCCAGGCTAAAAAAATAGTCCAAAAGTAAAGAACGAAATGACTGTTTTTGTTTAGTGTGTTCTGAGCAGTACTTTAACCCACCATCTGAAGACTGGATTCAGTGCAGCCAGTGCACCAAATGGGCCCATGAAAGATGTACCTCGTACAGAGGATTTGGCAGCTATTTTTGTGTGAGGAATATTGTTGATGTAATCCTCACATATCATAAATTGGACACCATTTGCTTTGCCCGGATGGCTCATCCGCTTTACGCGTTCATCTCGGGCAAAGTTTTTTTAGGCGAACATGTCATTCCCATAAAATATAATAAAACTTCTAGAAAGCTGACGTTTTCATTCGTATTAATTATATGAATTAAGTTAAATCCCACTTAGGTTTATGGCTTCGACAGGTTTCGCAGCTCATTGCCATCTTCTGATATGGCAGCGAGCTGCCGAAACCGGTTGAAGTCCTAAAACCATATTTTCATTATTTACATTGAACTTCTACTATGTAATTTCAAACAGTAATATTATTTTTTTAAGAGATTTTGAGATTGTTAGGGTCTATAAAGACTTGGGTTACGCGACTGCGCACAAGCCACCGGATAAATCACAGTCAGGAGAAGGAAATTGATCGAGATGCATTCTAAGTCGAGTTTTTTCACTCGTAATTGATCGTTTAAATATTATTGATGGAAAGGACGTAATCAATTACGTAATGCTATAAATTGTCGCAGATGTGAGAATCCGTGGCCTCTTTATTCACAGATCGGATCAATTCTCAGTACACAACTGGTTAAACTCGACTCTTTTGGAAATTATTTATGACTAGCGAACCCGACAACTCTTTACTATTGCTGTATTAGGATAAATGCGTACATTAAAAAATATAAATAAAAAATATATTCATTGTTTCTCGAACAATGATGCTAAACTCCATATTAAATAATTAATAAGAATGAAAACGTCAGATTTCTAGAAGTTTTATTATGTTTAATGGGAATGACATGTTTCTCCCTTCAAAGGCATTACAGGAAAATTTATGTAACTTTATACATTTTTAACAAATAATTATTTGGATAGGTTCAGAAATATTGGAAAACGTTTCTTGGAACTCGAAATTTTATGACAATGATTACATGATTAGGATACTGAATGAACGAAAAAACTTTAGTGTTAATACAAACAATCAAAAATCAAGGACTCATAAACTTCATACGATTGAGGCAAAGTTGGAAATAATTAAACGTTCTGAGAGCGGCGAATCTTTTGCTAGAATTGGCCGTTCATACGACAATAACTGGTCTATGATATGTTCGATTTAGAAAAACAAGAGTAAAACAAAGGAGTACGTTCAAAATTGAGGAAATGTATTTTCAAAAATTGTTTCCAAAAGACACGGCACGTTATATAACTCTCTATCAAGAAAAAAAAAGTATTCAACAATCTTTTGACAAATTCGTAAAGAAGATTTCTAAGTACTAATTACTTTCGTTATTCTATTATATATGTAGGTGATCCACATAAGTGGACTTCGACGCTAAACCAGCATATTTCATGATGAAATATAGTACACAAAACGCCTGACTCAGGACCTACTTATCAAAACTGCCCGTCGGGGCCCAGATTTATTCAGTTTGGTCACTAGGTCACTAGAGCAGGGCATCTGTACAAAGGCAAGCAAAGCATATAAAAGCTGTACTTCCGACCACCCAATACGTCAGTCAGTATTGCGACTTCTAACCGACACGAGTCTACACCGTCAAGTCTACGTACGAGAAACCTCCGACCTTCCTACCGAGCTACACAACTGTCTACACTGCTACGACGTAACTTCCGACGAATCTTCGCTCCAGCTGACCGACGCTACTGCCTAGCGAGCCATCATCCTCTACTGCTCACCACCCGGACTCCGCCCCGCTGCTATCGACATCCAGCCACACTCCATTACGAGTACATAATACTATAACGTATGATTACTTGTGACCTGCAATAAACGCTGAAACCTCCACTGCTTTTATCTCCCACCACATCCCTCAAATATATAATACTCATCATTTTGGTGTTTTTTTACATGACCTCTACTTTCGCACATTCGACTTTCGCACACATTTTTAGGATCAACTAAGTGCGAAAGTCGAGACCCGCCTGTATTAAAGTTAACAAAAGTAAAATATGTTTCACTTCACTGGCAACCCTGACGATTTAAAGGGAACATTGAAAATATTTCTTTATAGAATTATTTTTCTCCTTATTGTTACTATTCAATTCAATAGTTATCGGTAGCGGCTCGATTCAAAGAGAATCAATGTAAAGTATAATACTATAATGCTTGCACAATAGCTAACTATTTTGTATGCATAAGTATTGGCATACAAATGAAACATAACATATTTATGTTATGTTTCATTAAAAAAAAAATTCATTAAAAAGAAAACTGGATGACAGAACTATTATAAAAAGTACGAAAGAAGCAAAATAAACAGATATTTTGTTTAATTATACGTCGAAGAGGGATTAGAATTATCAGAATTATTAGAATTTTGTGTCATTTGGTAAAGAGGTATATGTTATCCATGACTTAATTTTCAGGGGAGCCAAATGAAGATTTGCAAAACTTGTACTGTTCACGATTTAAAGGTCATAAATATTAGTGATGCAACAGACCTCTGCTTCTGTTTCCGCAAATGCGGGAGTTCTGCAGGTTTTTTGACATACGTTTCTGTTTCTGTTTCCGCAACTTTTATAACGGAAATTTGAACGAAAGAATCCATGTTAAGTATGAATGAAGACCAGCAAGACTGTACTACAAATAACGAGAATGACAATCTATTTTTGGAGACAAAAAATAAGAACGATTGCCTTTACATGAGGATCCCCCAATGTGGTGAAAATTAAATTTATACAAATATATTAATCTTTTGCTATTATTACGCGAACATTGATCAGCTCCTATACACGAAGAAAACCGGAACAGATTGTTAGGTGTAAAAGCGGCCAAACTAATTCCCATAAAATATAACTGAAGTATTTTTTCATTCGTAGTATTTACACATCCGCTTCAGCATCCGTTTCTGTTTCCGCTAAAATTTACTTTTTACATCTGTTTTCGTTTCTGCTTCCATTATGACACTTCCGTTGCATCACTAATAAATAAATCAATATAATTTTATTGAACATAACCAAAAAGCATTTTATTTCCAGCCATGCATCTCGTCACCAACCCTTATTTTATCCCTTATTTATGGAAGTGAAGCAAGGAACTAGCACGAAGGATAAAAGTAGAATAAATTCAGAAGAAATGTGATCTCTTAGAAGAATGATAGTGTCAAATGCAAATTTAAGAAGTGAATGCAGTACGAATGAAACTGCTGTACGGATGTGAGACTTGGAAATCTACCGCGGACGTTATTGGAAACTCCAAGTGTTTATAAATAGAAGCGTTCGCTCAATATTCAAGATCTATTGGCCCCAAACAGTGTCAAATGCCGTTCTCTGGACCATGGCAGGCGAAAAGCCAATTAGAGACCAAGTCGCTAGACGCAAATGGCAGTGGATCGGTCACACTCCGAGACGGAACCCAGCCTGCATCGCTCAGGGCGCACTAGACTGGTCCCTTATGGGGGGAAAGAGGAAGCGAGGCAGACCTAGAGCCACCTGGAGAAGAGCCCTGCAGCACGAGGTTAAAGCAGCAGGCCTCACTTGGGATGATGTTAGGCATCAGGCATGCGATAGAGTCGGGTGGAGAAGGTTCCTTGAGGCCCTATGCACCACGGAGGTGTGACAGGATAAAAATATTGAGAAGAAGATAAATTAAAACTTTAATATGAATATGAATGATAATAAATTAATATGAATGATAATAAATTAATATGACCACGATATGACCAATTTATATGCACCACGGAGGTGTAATAGGACAAAAATAAGAAGAAGAATCGGGTGGTGGTCTAGGGGATAGAACACTTGGCTCCTGATCCAGGGGACATGGGTTCAAGCCTGGACACGACCAGATTCCTTCTTCATAATATTGAGCTATTTTCTGCTCACATTGAAGATTGTAATTAAAAATTCTAATATCATTGATATAAATCCTTGATGTTATTCTTTAAAAAAAAAATAATAATAATAAAAAATAATAATAATGCGCCCTTGAGGTGATTACATCACAAAAACGACGCCTTAAAAGTTAACATATTATAATTATTAGTTAGATAGGTATAGGTAATACAAAGTAAGTCGTATGTAAAATTATGTCTGAATATGAACTGTTATTGTGGGCCATGCCCTGGTTGGTGCATCACTGACCCGAAGCCGACAGCGCTCATGTTTCCACGTCACGACAATTTACTTTCAATAACCCGAACGATTTTGCTGTCTCCATTACGCTTGCTGCAGGATCATTCTTTCGGAGTACCTACCTGCATAGATTATATTTCAATTGGTCCACCACAGCAACAAAGTTGGCTTTCGTGCCAGAGTGGCAACAGCTACGACTGTCACACCGAATACCGATGTAAAAAAAAACTAGTCTGCTAGAATTCACGTGTTGATAACGACGATGAAAAACAATAGCTTAAAAAACAGTAATTGGGTTCAAACAATGTACCTATTGCAGAATACCCAATGATGAAGTAAGAGAGGAATGTAAAACGGATGAATGCGTCCCAAAAAAAAAAAGATTTATTCACTAGGATGGTTTGGACAAATGGAACGAATGGGCTAGGGAAGAATGGTTAAAAATATTATTTTTAGATAAACTTAAGGCGTTAACACTGTGGAATTCCATGATGACGATTTTTTTTATGAATTTATGAATATGTTTTTAAATATGTCAATTTGAATGATTTGATTTGATGAATGAATTTAATATATTATTGTAACACCTGATGATGTTAACATAGGTTGACGAAACAGCTGTCGAGTAAAATAAAAATATAATTGTGATACATAAAACGAAGTTTTTCAATTTAACAGTTTATAATGTTAAAGTATCATAGCGTTTCGGCCAAAACAATGGACTATTTTGTTTTATGTTTATTGTTTCTCTATTTTTCCTATTCATTGCCAAACAATCGCGAATAAATAAAACCATGCATTTATCGGACGAATCAATTCCATTACGTTTATTTTCATTTCTTCTTTATTTTATCATCTCCATGTTTTTGTTTCTTCACGAATACTTTTTTCCCGAGTTTAAAAAACTTGCTATATTTCACTTTGCAAGTTGCAATATTTCATATTTTTCATTTCGCATGATGTGACCAAATATTCGAGGTTTAAAAATAATACATAAGAAATATCTTTATCCTGACCACCACGATGTCCGCCGGTTCGGTCGGGATGTATGAAACCACTCTTAACCGTTTGACTGTAGAATATTGAAAATTCATGCAGCATAAATCTAACTCTTGACATGATAGCTCCATTTATATTGCCGCCGAGCAGGTGGGTACAGTCAAAGCCGATTGAAAATAAGCTTCATTTAAAAATATATTATAATATTTAAATTTTACTAAAATTAAACCTTTTTAAGGATTCATTGTATCTCAATAGAGATGAAGATGCAAATTGGAAACAGAATATGGTGGTAGAGGCGTTTACAGGACTTATGACCTGTCATTGGTTAGGTTAAGCGTGCGCTTTATGTAATACAACATTCCTCATTCCGCCCTTCTTACGACTACCACGTCTGACAAAATCGAAAACCTTCTTCTTCTTTTTCCTTGTTGTAGACCTATGTTACAAGTAAGACTCTCAGACCGGACAAGAACTACTGAAATATGTAGAAGGTCGAGAGTAACAGATTTCGTCGAAGGGATAGCTAAGCTAAAATGGTCATTTGCAGGACATGTTGCCAGATTGGTAGACGATAGATGGACCAGAAGGGTGGTGGAGTGGAAACTCCGCGAAGATAAAAAAAAAATAGAGGGAGACCCCCCACAGGATGGTCCAAAGACATTCGAAGAATTGCTGGCGATTGGTTGCGAAAGGCGCAAGACAGGAATACGTTGAGAAGTATGGGGGAGGCATATGTCCAACAGTGGACGACAACGACTGTTTAAGTTAGCAAGTAAGACCTATGTGGTCTGTTCTTCAGAGGGTTGCTATCAAATGCGTTTCACCACACCTATACCATACCAATGACAGTGTGACAATTACACTACTCGAATCGAACCCGGGACCTTCGGTATGGCAGTCAGAGCTCCTACCACTCTGCCACGAAGGTTGACTATTAATATATATTTTCATCTGGTATTAATAATATAATTCAATTTTATTATTATTTTACTTTTATTAAATGTTACAGCCATTCATAAACCGTGTACTATATCGACTACCTACATGATCGAAAATAAAACTATTTATTGTTGTTTGAATATTAACGTAAAAGTTAATATTAAATTTAAAACGTGCTATAATAATAATCGAAAGTGATTCAGGGTGGCGCAGAATGACTTTTATGGTACCGTTTTTTAAATTTCAGTAAGAAATGGCCCAATTATCCCCAGCTGTGAATAAAAATTATTGAGACAATTCTTACAGCAATTATAAAAAAATTACCCCCATAAAGTTCATTTTGCACTACCATGTTTTTTGAATGGTGATGCAAATGGACTAACCCACACAAAACGCGCCAATACAAAGATTATGTGCCTTCATGATTAGTGTTCCTGAAACTATAACATTAGGCGTCCCTCAAAACGATACAAATTCGGCCAAACCTTCCATCACAAAGGCAAGAGAAAAAAAAAATCCAACGATATATCTAAATAGCTTACCACTAACACGAAGAAGCAGAGTATAATATATCAATGTACTAGGGAAATAAATAATGCCATTATAAGGCGACATGACTTATGTAAAATAATGATGTTATTGTATTTTTTTATTAATTTTTTATTTAATTCAAATCTTTAAAATATTGTTTTAACTTTGTTTAACTTAGTGTCTTCTATTTATTAGTGTGTACTGTTAACTAACTAACTAACCATCACTCCGTTTCTCCGAAGGGGTAGGCAGAGAGGATGAATCGCCACACTGCTCTGTCCTGAAATACCTCTCTAGATTCCTCTACGTTCATACATCATAACTTACACGCTAGCCGATTTTTCCGACCTTGAATGTGGCCACCTTTAAGTGTTTGATTGATTTGCTCATGCCATGATTTCTTTGGTCTTCCACGGCTATCTTTCCACGCACACTACTTGTATACAACATTTTAACCATTCTTCTCTCGTCCATTCGTTCCATATGTCCAAACCATATCAGGGATCCTTTTTTAACAACAACAACATCAACAACAAACCATCACGCCGTTTCCCCGCTGTTTGTTACCTTAAATAAACAAATTAATAAATATCACGAATTTTTCGAAAAAGTTTCGTTTTCCTCAATATTTATTTGTATTTTTTCTTTTATAAAATATTATATATTAAAATACAAATGCATACAAAGTGTGCGGGAAGATATTTTTTATATTCAACATGATATGAGCGCAGTTCGTTCATATTATATTATATTTGCGAAGTTCTTTCAAGAAGCCGCCTTGACTTTCACGACACGACTCCCGATCGAATGGTTTGGTTTCCATTTCGATTGGATCCTAAAATTGAGAATATGCTAATTCCGGGAAGGTTCCATATGTCTTCTCTCTTACTGGGACAGAAAATATATCGGATACGTCGGAAAATGTATTGAGCAATGTTATTCGGCTATTTTTCAAAGCTGTTTTCAATGAAAACTGTTCGATTGCGATCTACTCTTGAAATTTTACAAATCTCTTCACTTTAAATGGAAAAGATCATGATTTTTCTTTCATGTTTTGGAAATTTTAATGTTAATTATAGAAATTACTTCCATTTTCGCATTCACTTTGTGTTGTGGATTCACATTTGAGTGAGTAGAATTAAATTTTGTATTTTCACAATACTTTATTAACTTTATTTTTCTATTTTCAGACACGTTTTGGCTGCGTCAAAACATTTAGTTTTTGTTCTATTCTGAAAGCCATTCGTTATTTTTGTATAGTAATGTCGGTTGTATATAGTAATGATTTTATATATCTTATCTTATGATCCTCTGAGACGGAACCCAGCCTGCATCGCTCAGGGCGCACTAGACTGGTCCCCTATGTGGGGAAAGAGAAAGCGAGACAGACCTAGAGCCACCTGGAGAAGAGCCCTGCAGGACGAGGTTAAGGCAGCAGGCCTCACTTGGGATGATCTTAGGTATCAGGCATGCGATAGAGTCGGGTGGAGAATCTTCCTTGAGGATAGTGACCGAAGATCTTATGATCCTATGGACATTTTCGGATCACACAGAAATCCAGTTGGCGTTCGATAATTCATTAATTTATAAATAAATCAGTATTATAATTGTTACGAAATTTTTTGATTGTACGAAAGCAATAAGTCAATGTTTATATCTAAACAAATAAACAAAAAAACGTCACGCCATTTCTCTGGAATGGTATGCAGAGAGAATGGACCGCAATACTTTTTTATCTTGACACACCTCTCTAGCTTCCCCTACATTCACACAGCGAGTCATAGATGTACCTCGATTCTTCAGATTTCTAGCGTGACCGACTTTTAAAACTAGAATTATCCTTTTCCTTTTGAAAATTTGCATATTAATAATAAAAACCTAACTTTAAGCAATTCAGAAATTTAAAAAATAATAAAAGCCATAAAAATGTAATGAAAATATAATAAATAACCAATTAAATTTAAATTCAATTCCCTTGCTCGATATATTCCCGTTACATCTTCCCTCTACTCAATCCTAATTATACCCCTTCCACTCGATATGTTTCCGTTACATCTCCCCTCTCCTCATTCCTAATTATACCCCTTCCACTTTTATACATAACTCGATATCCATTTGGTATTTAAGTGAACGCTCTGTTTTATTTGATTGTTAAAATTGTATACATTGATAAAGGTTGCTTGTAACCGAAATATGTCTGAGTTCAGTGAAAATAAAAAGTGTTGTAATAGGTACAAAGTATAATTATATTTATTCAAATTGGATTAATCCGTTCATGTTATGTTTTCCTCGCTCTTCCTCGACTCCATTTACATTGTTAACGTGTACTTTCTTAACTATTTTCTCTTCATTCATGCGTTTCATGAGTCCAAATCAACGGAGTGATCCTTTCGTAATTTTCTTACACGCTATATAATTTTAATTCGCTCTACAATTCTTTTTCTTATACATACACGTCTAAGGGATCTCATATCTACAACATTTATTCTGTTTTCATCCTTCTTCTCCCAAATCCATGCTTCGCTGCTCTTCCACTCCAATATAAATGGCCATTTTTGCTTTCATTGATAAAGTCATGTTTCCAATTTAATATACCTTAACGATTCATTTTCCTATTTACGTGATCGTTAAATATTCATGTGCAAGTAAGAAAATTTAAACCTATTATACGGGTGATCAAATACGAGTATTTCGTTTATAAACCACAGATTAAATATGGCATTTTACTCCCATGGCTTATACAAAGATTATAATGCATTATTTTTTCAGATAAATTCCGTCATAAAAGGCTTTCCCTCCATATTTCAGACAAGATACAAGACGCTCGCAATATTTTATGAGACAAGGGGACCATTGTTTCTTTACGAGCCAGAGGAGGCATATCAGGGCGATGTATCAGGAGCGCATGATGTCTGAGGAGGTAAAGTAATCATAGAATTACCCGGCATCAATCATTCAGCGTGACTGTTTGTCTGCGGCTGCATGAGCTACCCAGGTCGATATGCGACATGCTCTCCTGGTATTTGACTCTTCTACAAACAATTTAATTATTATTGATAATTGCAATTTATTTATTTGAAAATATTTATTGATTTTTTAATGAAACGAGATTTTGTTTTATGTACGTATTTAAAAAAAAAGAATAAAATAAAAAATATATATTATAACAACGACAACAACAACAACAAACCATCACGTCGTTTCCCCGTAGAGGTGGGCAGAGAGAATGGACCGCCACACTATTCTATCCTGGTCAGCTCTTGTTTCGATGCCATATGTCATCGGTCTGACCAGTGGCGGTACCCCCATAGAAGCCCAGAAGCCCGGCTTGCGTAAGAAATTTTGAATCAAAACCCCCAAATCTAAGTAATCATCCCCCCGCATAAACCAACAATCCACCAAATCACCTTCCAACAATGTTCCCATCAGACGTAAGAGGAATAGCCACAAGAGCTGAACCTCTGTAAGCCAGAAGAGGTTTTGATTCAAAACTTCTTATGCAAGCCGGGCTTTTGGGCTTCTATGGGAGTACCGCCCCTGGGTCTGACACAAATTTTGTAGATTCGGACTTAACTCTTCAGTTGAATGTCTTTCCATTTGAAGCAAGTGAGCTAATTTGTATAAGCTACAACTATACTATTTCTATAGTTTTTACTAATAATATGAATGTGCTTTTCATTTAGTTGATATTTGTAACCTCTCATAAATTATTTAACTTATAAAAGTTCCTCTATATTCTTAAATGGCTACAGAATCCTGTTCATTTCTCATGGATAAATATTCCTCTATCGGTTTGTAGATGGAAAACGAAAAGATGGATGGCGCGATAAAGGGCTGGGGGGAGGCTGTGTTATTTATTATTTGCGGGGGGTGGCGGTAAGTAGCCATTTTATCATTGAAATGTCGTGAAACCAAAACATTTGTTTCCCGTCAGATCGAGTTATTACGTTGACGTATTACCCCTTGTCAAAGAGAATACAAATCGATCCAATACACCCCTAAATATCACGGAAAAACTAGGGAAAAAGAATATTTGGAAGTAGGTACTAAGGTAACTGATTTATTTTTATTTATGGTACTTAGCATGCTGAAAATTTGGGAATAAATTCATGTTTTTAGCGACATTGTCTCCATGCAATAGATGTCGATTTAATTTATTGCAATTATTCATAAGATTCGTTATCGTTGCGGATAGTGCGGACGAATTACAAGAATTGGTGTCGAAGTGCTTAACAATATCAAAAGAGCCTCTCAGATGTAAGCTGATCATCGATAACACACCTATTGAGCAAGTCATGCGATTCACTTATCTAGGCATAGAGATTGGTAGCTACCGACAGCCGTTGCTGGCTGCTTGCGCGACACCATATGGAGGAACAAACACATGCTAACCGAAAATAAAGTCAGGATATACAAGGCATGCGTTCGCCCCATCATGACGTACGGAATAGAGATCAGAGCCGATACCAATAGAACTAAGAACCTTCTTAGAGTAGCAGAAATGCGAACCCTACGCTCCATCGCAGGCAAAACCCTCAGATATCGGATCAGAAATGAAACGATAAGGTCTGTCTGTGGTGTTGAAGACATAGTGAGATGGGGAAGAAGTAGAAGGCGCTTTTGGAGAGACCACGTGGACCGCATGGGGAATACAAGAATTGTCAAAGATGAAAACCCAAGCAGCAAAAGATTACCAGGAAGGCCGCCGAAGAGATGGAGAGATGGCTGGACATCATCATCCCAGGACAGCTCACCGTCACAAACAGGTCATACGACCTAAACTAAGAGGAAGAAGAAGAAGAAGGTGTCGATAATGTATGAAACGGCGCGATGGTTAGTTAGTCAGTTAGTCTGTTGCAAGATATACTCGTAAGGTATGCATAGTACCTACGTAAATATGTACGTACTCGTACAATGTCTGTGCGGCGGGACGCTCCAGCAGTCGGTGGTATTCTGTTTAAAAATGCATGTTTATCGAGACACGGTAGCGCGCCACGTCTCTTTATACGACTCGATATTTTATTTAAAGGACTCTGTGTTTTTTCTGCAGCACAAGCGGTGTTTTATGGTTGTGTCCTTTAGTTTAATGCGAGCCCTTCGGGGAGGAATCCTTAATGACCCCAAATGGGACGTTATTTTAACAGAATTGCGTTTTATTGCGAACCTCCGTGACAAACAAGAGAGGAATAATTGAAATTAACACACGTTTCAGAGATTAAGTCACACAATTGCATTAATCAACCGATGAAAAAATGTAGTCCTCGGTATAAGGTTTCCCGTAAGACTAGCTAAGTTGTTCCCACAAACATAATTCCGTTTATTAATATGTATGAAAAAATGATAGTTTTCAAGGAGTTTTACAATAAAATTTATGTATGACATGTTTCGCCCTTCTAAGACATTATCAAATTTGACGAAACTTCAACTCGTTGCAGTTCATATACTCTAGTAAATGGAGCAGAATATGTTGATTAACGAAAATTGATGTGACTTTATACATTTTTAACAAATAATTAATTGGGTAGGCCCAGAAATATTGGATAGTGTTTCTTGGAACTCGTTAAGAAATTTAATGAAAATGGTTACATAGTTAGGGAATACTAAATGATATTATATAAATCAAATTTAATATGGAGTTTTAAATCATTGTTCAAGAAACAATAAATAATTCCTATTATCTCTAACCCATAAATGATTATTTGAATTACTAAAATTTCCTTCTTCTTCTTCTACTTCCTCTTCTTCCTTTTATTCCGCTTCTTCCTCTTCTTTCTCATCTTCCTCTTCTTCTTCTTCTTGTCCAGCCATCTCTCCATCTCTTCGTTAGCCTTTCTGGTAATCTCTCTTCTGTGCTTTTCTTCTATAACAATTTTTGCAATCCGTATATTCTCCAAGCGGTCCACTTGATCTCTCTAAAAGCGTCTTCTACTTCTTCTCCATCTTTGTATGTCCTCAGCACCACAGACAGATTGAGGGTTCTGTCTGTGATGGAGCGCAGGGTTCACATTTCTGCTACTCTGAGAACGTTCTTAGTTCTATGGGTATCGGATATCTAACAGAGAATCGGAAAATAGGTCTGCAAAAGCGTATGATCGAGTTAACACGTTCGCTGCGTCGGACACGGCTCCCGTGTCCATTAAAAAATTGAAGCCCCGCGTCGGTCACGGGAGCCGTGTTCATGTGGTGTTTTCAGTGTTATCAATCAAATATTCTAAAGCATGTCTACAATAGTTGTTATTTTGAACTGAGATATATAACAAAGATTTGTGGTTTCGAATGTTTGGTATTTTTCAGGTTCAGGCTCCTTGCTGGGATGAAGCCAAAAGTGGCAGTTGTTTAAAAATCATGCCGTCTCCCCGAAGGGGTAGACAGAAAGAATGGACTGCCACACTTTTCTTTCCTGACATATTTCTCTCGATTCCTCAACATTCATACATCGTGTCATGCACGCGCGTCGATTTCTCTGACTCCTCACATGGCCGAAATTCAATATTTGATTTATTTGATCGTGCCACGTTTTCCTCGGTCTTCCTCTATTTATGGTTCCATTTACATCATTAACATATAATTTTTTTACCATTCTTTCTTCATTCATTCTTTCCATATGTCCAAACCATCTTAATGATTATTTCATAATTTTGTTCATAACACCATTATTCGCACCGCATTCACTTCTTATATTTTCATTCGACACTCTATCATACACATAGTATCCACACATTTGTCTAAGAGATCTCATTTCTACTGGATTTATTCTACTTTCATCCTTATTTTGCCAGTTTCATGATTCGCTTCTATACATAAGGGTCGGTAGAAGAACATCGTTTTGTTTAATTATTATTGAAAATGTTCTCCACTAAATATATTATATTATATGGATTCAGTCATGTTTTATGATTTTGCGGCATGAGGTGGGAGGATGGAGATAATGCAGCATATACTGCACTCTTGTTTTGGTCCACTGCAGAGGCAGCGGATTCCCGACTATTCTTGCCAGTTCCCGGCGTACCAGCGATATATCGCCGGCATCAAATATTCAACTTTATTGCACCAATCCGGGGATGCAGTGCACGATCTAAGCTAGACAATAATGCATAAGTAAAACACGCAAAGTGATATATTACACTCTAAAATAACCCTCTTAACACTGGATAGATTAAAATGAGCAGAATACATATCTATCAGCTGTGCGATACAATCCATCAACGATCCTAAATCCGGTCTGTTCTATAATGTTTCAGAAACAAACATCAAATGCAAATAAGCATAGTTCTTAACTTATTTACACTCGAAGTTTCTTGAACAATGATGTAAAACTCTTTATTAAATAAATAATACGATAATAATGTGTTTCAGAAACAAACATCAAATGCAAATAAGCCTAATTCTTAACTTATTTACACTCGAAGTTTCTTGAACAATGATGTAAAACTCTATATTAAATAAATAATACGATAATAATGTGTATGATAGTGTTGAATAAAAACATAAGAAGTGAATGCGGTGCGAATGATGGTGTTATGAACAAAATAATGAAAGGATCATTAATATCGTTTGGACATATGGAAATAATGAAGAAGGAAAGAATAGTAAAAAAATTATATGTAATAAATCAAATATTGAATGTCGTGTGAGGAGTCAGAGAAATCGACGCGCGTGCATGACACGATGTATGAATGTTGAGGAATCGAGAGAAATATGTCAGGAAAGAAAAGTGTGGTTAGTTAATTAGTTAGTTAGTTAGTTAATAATTAAATGGAAATGTGTTTTTTTTTTAACTACTTCCACTCTTGTCTTTATTTCGACAGCGATTTGATTTGCCAGACTCGCTGGCGTCGATAGACTGGTCTAGTATTTGAAATGAACATCCATCAAGACATTTCAGTAAAATCATTTGACTGTCTGAACATAAAGTCTCCTAAGAACCACAGAAATGAACTCTCCGATCCTTTGCGGGAACGACACACCGAGATAGAATAAAAAAAACTGAAATAAGAAAGATCTGCAATGTAGAAGATGTCGTGCGATGGGGAAGACTGAGAAGACACTACTGGAGAGATCATATGGAAAAGCATGTTCTGAAAGAGTAATAAATATAGCCGCAAATAATGTACCAATAGGAAATCGACCTGCAGGAAGACCACCTAAAAGATGGCGAGACAGTTGGACATCTGCATCCCAGGAACAGGCTCCGAGAAATAACAGGACACAGTCCTAATTAAGCAGAAGAAGAAGAAGAAGAAAACAACTGTTGTCTAGAAGTTTTATTATAATAAAATATTTTATGAGAATATCAAATCTAAGTCATTATCAAATGTTAATCAAAACATTTGATAATGGCTTAGGCAGGCGAAACATGTCATTCACATGAAATATAATAAAACTTCTAGAAAATAGAGGTTTTTATTCTGATAGTAGACGAGTATAAATATAATGCTTAACGGTGTAAGGGCTGAGCGATAAAAATTAAATCAACTGAACACAATATGACACATTGGTTTTATATTTATTTAATTATTTTAAGGTAACAAACAGCGAATAAGTATATATATAAAAATACACAAAGAAGTACTCAAATAAGGCCAATTACATGTTACCACAAATATGAATGAATGAACCGAGTTAACATTAAAGACATTATAGACATATGAAACGAGATTTAACTAAACTAAAATCAAGATAAAACTAAGGTATTAGTATGAAAATTAACAAAAAGAAGAATAATAATACAAGTAAAGGAATATAACATTATAGCACTATACACACCGAAAAGTTGCTGCAACAATTTTTTTTGAATCATAAGCGTTTAGGTGAAAAACATACGAGTATGTTTGTTAAGAGGCTAGGATAGCGAATAATATGCATTGTTTGTAATGTCTCTTAAGATTTATCGATTTAAAAAAAAAAAAGACTAATACCAAGGATTTAAATCAATGATATTAGAATTTTATGTTTACAATCTTCAATGTGAGCAGAAAATATCTCATTATTATGAAAAAGGAATCTGGTCGTGTCCAGGCTTGAACCCAAGTCCCCTGGATCAGGAGCCAAGCGTTCTATCCCCTAGACCACCACCCGATATAAGATAATACACTGATTAGATTTGATTTGATAATGCAGCATATACTTATAAAAATAAATTATAAAAAATTCTACTTAAGAAAAAATCATTGCTTAACAAGCAAAGATGTCTAGAAGATTTCTCGGCTACGTGACGACAAAAAAGAAGAGTGAATGAATATTTGAGCAGATGTCGGATACAAACAAAATCCAATATTTCCCCACCACTATTTTAAGTGTGATTTGAACAACGAACTCTCGGTTCGACAAGCGCGCCCAATTTCGCGCGCGAAAGTATTTTGCAATTCAAATTTGGAATCCTTCGGGTGTGTTCGGCTATTAACGCAATCTTGTTTCCTTTTCATAAACTCCCGCAGGGGACGGGGCAAGTAGGTACCTAACCCAGCCGATAAGAAAGAGGGAATTTTTTGGGTTCTATTTTTAAATAAATTAAAAGTATAAACAGGGTAGCATTACAATTAAAGTATCCCTTTTGATATAATGATATTATTTTTTTTACTAACTAACTTACCATCACGCCGTCTCCCCGGAGGGGTAGGCAGAAAGAATGGAACGCCACACTGTTCTGTCCTGACATACTTCTCTCGCTTCCTCTACATTCATACATCTTGTCATGCACGCACGTCGATTTCTCCGACTCCTCACGTGACCGACATTCAATATTTGATTGATTTGATCTGCCACGTTTTCCTCGGCCTTCCTCTATTTCTAGCTCCGTTCACGCCGTTTACATATTCCTTCTTTACCATTCTGTCTTCACTCATCTAAGAAATCTCATTTCTACTGCATTTATTCTACTTTCATCTTTCTTTTGCCAGTTCTATGCTTCACATACATCAGGGTCGGCACAAGAACACCATTGTGCACTACCATCTTAGCTTTTTGGATAGGCTTTTGTTTGCGATGACAACTTTAAGTGCACCATTTATTCTGTTGCCTGCCCCAACCCTTCTTTCATATATCCCTCTCCACCCTCCCATCCTTTGTAAACATACTTCCTAAATAAACAAATTCATCCACTTGTTCCAGATTTTCACCGTTTACTATATTATATTTTATAGGAAAAAAATAATTCTTTGTTAGATCAATTCCATTAAGATTTTTTTTTATATTTTAGGAATCTTGTAAATAAGTATAATATTTTATGATTATAAATTTTTTATTTAATATAATTATTACGAAAGAAAACGTTTTCTCGAGGTTTCATCTTATATGGGAATGACGTATTTCGGCTTGCTAAGGGATTATTAAATGCATAATCATAAAACAGACGTTTTCATTAATTGTTTTCGTGCTGAGTTATTCTTAAAAAAAATTCAAGGATTTGAGTAAATGGCATTAGAATTCAATATGAGCTGAAAAAGCTCATTATCATTTAGAAGGAATCTGGTCGTGTCCTGGATCACTCAAGTCCCCTGGATTAGGAGCCAAGCGTTCTGTCCCCTAGACCAGTGGTCCCCAACTCCCGGGCCGTGGACCAAATGGTACTGGGCCGCGCAAGGGTCTGCTTAAAAATCAAAATTACGTTTGAAAAATCGAACATACCCAATAAAAAATAATTATAGCTTAAAATAGTCATTCCGTTGAAAACCCCTTCACGCTAAGTTACCACCGACCTTCCGACAATACCTTTGATGTAAAACAATATCACACTACTATATGCATTCTTCATTTTTCCCACAAACCTTGTGTTTTCTCTATAACTTATGTACCACAGTTGTAAATTTTATTATTCTATGTTGTACAATTATATTGTTATTAAATAAATAAAAATACATTCAATGTGCCCCCCCCCCCCACAGTGGGCCGCGGTAAAATTATGAAAGGTTGACCGGTCCGCGGCGACAAAAAGGTTGGGGACCACTGCCCTAGACCACTATCCGATGTTCTATAAGTCTAAATCATCTGAGTGATCCTTTTTTAATTTTATTTAGGATGCAATAATCTGCCTTACCTGCATCTGTATCTGTCCGCACATTCTTCTCAGTGATCTTATTTCTAAGGTATTTATCACACTTTCATCCTTCTTCTGCTAGCTTCACTTCCATACTTAAGATTTGGCACCAGAACGCAAATTTCAACATCACACTTTAGGTGCAGTGGTGAATTGAAGCTTTCGCGCCAATATTTAACCACCCACCGAATACTCGAAAATCCATAGACCAGCGGTTCTCAAACATGTTTGGCGTCGGAACCCTTAACATTTTACGCAGCCCTAAAATTGGCAAAACCTTGTTTTATGTTCATAACAACAAAAACAACAAACCATCACGCCGTTTCCTTGTAGGGGTAGGCAGAGAGGAGGTAGGGGTAGGCAAAGAGGCTCTTCTATCCTGGCACACCTCTAGAGATTCCTCCACATTCATACAGCGAATCATACAAGGTCATCGATTCTTCCGACTTCTAACATGACCAACCTTTAAGATTTGATTAATTTGGTCATGCCATGTTTTCTTCGTTCTGCCTCGACTCCGTACTCCATTCACATAATTAACGTATACTTTCTTAACCATTATTTCTCCTTATGTCCGAACCAACGCAGCGATCCTTTCATAATTTTGTTCATAATACCTTCTCCGCTCTACATTCATTTCTTATATCAGCATTTGAGATTCTTTATTTAATTATGGTTATTTAATGACTATCGAGTCGCCACATATCTACTCGTACAATTTAAATTGTTTTGTTTACAGTTTTTAATTGTGGGATTATTGTAGATTTATTATGCTGCTTGTCGCGGCGAGGCTCTCTCAAAGGCCTTGCGGAGCCCCAGGGCTTTGCGGAGCACACTTTGAGAACGTGTGCCATAGACAAACCACAGATGGCAGTAAGTAAATTCACATATAATATAATCGCATTATATAGGAACCGCCGTACACGCAGCGTTATTACAATTTATTTTTATTTAAAACAGTCGGGAAGATGAAGGAATCGAGGGGAGGAAAGATGAAAGCAAAAAAATCGGCGGCTTTGAATTTTTAAAGATTTATTCAAATTTCTCGCCCGAATTTAGAATGCTCGTCTTGAAAAATATATGAACTGCCGAAGCTATGTGTTTCCGATATATAATGCAAAAGATTTTTTACATTACCTTTTTTTTGTTATCCACGTAAGTTTTATTTTTTTCAATATTGTTTAAAGTTATACACAAAAAAACGTTATTTATTTTCCATATAGCTAACTAACTAACTAACTCAACTAACGGTACTTATTTGGCAAAAGGTCCCAGATGTGATTTTTTTGTGAAATTGAGTTAAATATACCATCAGTTTTATTTTTGCACACTTTATGTTTTGACAAAACGTTAGAGCTGTACTTTTTTTTTACATTTTTTTATGTACAATTGCTTTCAACCCCTATTTATTTTAAATATAGACGTAAATATTTTGAATTTAATTACTGATATATCTTGTAGATAACGTTATGCTACGTAAATTGACATTTGAAATAAACAATTTGGAACAAAAATAACATTTTTATAAATAATCAAAATAATGTAAAAATCTTATTTTTGCTCTCCTGTAAAATTCATAAAAAAAAGCAGTTGGGACCTTTTGCCAAATAGGTACCTAACTTAGCATCACACCGTTTTCACGAATGGGTTGGCAGAAATAATGGACTGCCTCATCGCTCTCTCCTGAGATACTAATTTCGCTTCCTCTACATTTATACACCTTGTCATGCACCCACGTCGATTTCTTCGACTCCTCACGTGGCCGATATTCAATATTTCATTGATTTGATTGAGCCTTGTTTTTCTCAGTCTTTCTCTATTTCTAGTTGCATTTTGCTGGCAGTAGTGAAATAACTAGCAGAAGAAAGATGAGAGCAGAATAAATGACGTAGATATGAGATCTCTTAGACGTTTGTGTGGAAAAACGATGTACATAATATCAAATGCTGACATCAGGAAAGAATGTAGAGGGAAAGAAAGTATTGTGATCAAAATTATTAAACGTACACTACGTTGGTTAGGACTTATGGATGCATAGGAACATTTTTTCATCGCATGGATAATTAAAGATTAGTTAAGAAAGTAAACGTTAACGATGTGAATGGAGTAGGGCCTCGAAGAAGACCGAGGAAGACATGGCATGACTCAATTAATCTAATTTTAAAGGTCGGCCATGTTAAAAGTTGAAACAATTGCCGTGCGTGATTATGACTCGTTGTATGAATGTGGTGGAATCTAAAAAGGTGCTGCCTACCCTTCCGGAGAAATTCCGAGATGAAGTTGTTGATTTTGAACCAATTTTTTTAACATTAATCAGGGGATATTTCGAGAACTCGGCCGTGCTGGAGGATGTTGGTAATTTTGTCCCTGATAGGTATCTCCGACAGTGACAGAACAGATTATTTTACCTACCGGCCGCCAGAACCAATATGCCTCTGGTGACACCGGTGGGAAGAGCAATTAGTCTGCTGAACGTGGTCTTCTCGGAGATCGACGTCTTTCATATTAGTGAAGGTACCTTCAGGAGACAAATACTCTCGATTTTAGAAAATATCTTGTCTTCCTAATGTCGAACCATCTCTCATACGTTTCAGGTATTATGTTGTATGTATATAATATTTTAACTGTACTCAATAGATGCCTTAACACTTATGCTGTTTGGAATGTCTTTTGAGTAAATAAACTAATTTGATTAAACGTGGCACGATCAAATCAATCAAATATTGAGTGTCGGCCACGTGAGGAGTCGGAGAAATCGTCAAATGACCAGATGTATGAATGTAGAGGAATCGAGAGAAGTATGTCATTCTTTCTGCCTACCTCTCCGTGAAGACGGTGTGATGGTTAGTTAGTTAGAAATTTTCAATCCTGGGATTGGTTTGCAGCAATTTCTTCTATTCTTCTCTTCCATTCTTCCCTATCCTGTGCGGCTCTTTTGTAATCTGCATATGATGAGCAGCGCACGTCCACCAACAGGTCCTCCAGGTACTCTCGGCGTGGGCGTTCCCTAGAGTTTGTCCCCTCGGTCATACCCTCCATTATGGCATGCAAGAGACCGATCCATCTTGCACGCCTTTCGGACAAGGTCCCGAGCAGTTGCCTTCCTCCTTCGATTCCTTGAAGAACTTCCTCATTCGTGATGTGGCCCCTCCAGGAAATTCCTAAAAGTCTTCTATAGGACCACATCTCAAAAGCCTCTAGTCTCCGCTTATCTCTTTCGGATAGGTACCATGTCTCGCAGCCGTACATCAAGATACTCCACACATAGGTCTTGATGAGGAGTATTCTCAGTTTTAGGTCTATATTATTTGATTATATTATTTTCGGCCTTTTATTAAATGCAAGCCTAGCCTGATGTATACGGCTGTCGACCTCGCTCTTAGACCGACCGTCCCATGTTATTTTGCTCCCGAGGTAGACAAACTCCTTGGTGTTCTTTGGTGGAACTCCTGACATCACTACTCTCATCTGATGTTGCGTTCGGCCTACAGTCAGCAGCTTTGTTTTGTCTTTATTTATCTTCATGTTGTAGCTATCTTGAAGAATGGCTTGCAAAGTTGCTAAGATTAGTTAGATTGTTTTTGTTTATTTGCTGTTATCTATTTTCACTAGTTGAGGCTATTTTTGTAGAGCTGGGTGTAATTTTTCGTGGCGTTTCATTTTTTAAAATTATTATTCGATAGTGTTCTTAATTCAAATAGAGAAGCTAGTTTGATTAAAGTTATTGATCGGAACACGTGCAATCTACGAATCTTCCATTGTTTTCTGCGGCGGACTCTGTGGGCCCCACCCCCCGAGATGGATGGCGGGAAATATTTTTATGGCCAGCGAAGAATTTTTATGTCTTTCTCCAGTTTAATATTCACTCGAGACTAGAATTGTCCTCCTTCATACTATTTGCAATGAGAATTTGTCAGGGACGTTCAATATAAAATACTTCACGAATCAATAAATAAATTGAGCTATAAGCAAGTTATTTTGAATAAATACCCAATATTTCTTCTATGTTCGGCATACTTTGTGTTGTAGATGTTTTATTTGTCTTTTTCTATTTTATATACTTTGTACATACAACACTAACTTTAAATTTTTTTTTAATTACATATCAGACATGTTTCGGACAACCGGTCCTTCCTCAGTGATATTATGAAGATACATATTTAAAATATTATAAAATTGTTTACAAATATGATCAGTTTTGATAGATGTTATAAAGAAGCATGTCTGATATGTAATTTTTTTTTTTAAAAGATGAAATAAAAACGGGAGATGCCTATTAGTGGCGATGAGGTTCGCAACCCATCACACCGCGTCTCCCGCGGGGCGAAAAGAGAAGGATGGAGTGCCGCATCAGTAAAAGTGTGACAGTCCATTCTTTCTACCTACCCTTTCGGGGAGACGGCGTGATGGTTAGTTAGTTAGTTAGTTACAAGTAAGTGTTGTATAATATATACAAAGTATATAAAAAAGAAAAATACAAATTAGCACCCAACATTTTTAATTAATACGAAAGAAATGTCTGTTTTCTAGAAGTTTTAATATATTGTACAATATTTTATGGGAATGACATGTTTCATATAGCTTATTAAATGTATTAGCATTCCGAAATATGCCATTTCCTAAAGCATCCATAAAATATAATGAAACGATTAAAAAACAAACGATTTCATCTCTAATAATTATTTAATTTGGAGTTTTGTATCTTTGTTTAAAAACAAAAAACAATATTATTATAGTTACTAACTAACCATTAGGCCGTTTCTCCGGAGATGTAGGCAGAGAGGATTTATCGCCATATAACTCTGACGCACCTATCCAGATTACTCTTTATTCATACATTGATTAATTTGATCATGCAATGTTTTCCTCGGCCGTCCTCGACTTCTTTTTCCATTCATACTACTTGTATACAACTTAGTTGTCATTATTCTTTTATCAAACCATCAATGTGGTCCTTTTTTAATTTCACTTAGAATGCCCATACATTCCTTACTTATTTCGTAGTTTTATTATTTATATAATGAAAAAATAAAATAAAAAACCTGGTCTCTAGACCAGAAGATGGCAGCTAGCTGCCAAAACTGGTCGAAGACACAAACGTTAGTGGATTTTATCAATCACAAATATACATTTAAAAGAAAAAATATTTTCATTATTTACAATGAAAATGAAATTTCACACAACACTTTTTTTCTAATATTTATAACTATAAATAATAGAACTACACAATATGGAAGTAAAAACGAAATAAGAAAGGGAAAACTTTCCCATACTTCTCAGGGATCTTGTTTTTACGGTATTTTCCTACTTTCATTTTTCTTTTGCCAGCTCCAAGGTTCTCTTCCCTACACAAGGGTTGGCACTAGAATTAAATTAAGGCATTTTAGAATGCCTTATTAAGGCGAAACATGTCTTTCCCATAAATAATAATTAAACTTCCAGCAAACATACAGCTTCATTTGTATTATGTTGAAATGATTATTGAAATAAGTAAGTGAAGAGCGCGTTGATAACCCCAGGTATTTTAATGTCTCGGGATGATTTATAGCCCCTCATAACGAAGCTTCGGGAAATTCCTTAAATACACCCCGTCGGGGTAGGCGTGGTTTAACTCTTCATTAAGGATTATATTTAGGTTTATACTAGGTGCGATTCTCAGCCAAATATTCATTTTTAGGTACGTTAATCTTTAGAGATAGTTTCTCATTTGTATAAACAGGATATAACAATAATTTATTGAGATTAAGATTAAGTATGACCTGTTTGTGACGGTGGTCTGTCCTGGGATGATGATATCCAGCCATCTCTTCATCTCTTTGGCGGCCTTCCTGGTAATCTCTTGCTGCTTGGAATTTAACTAAATAGACGATATCGTCGGTTCAAAGGTAAAACTCACAAAGTGACATTTTGATAAAAAAAATATTTTTGCATTTTCTGTATCAGATTTGTGAATTCTACGTCAGAAAATAATCACCAAGTGTATTTATTAAAGAATAACTGTTATTCTTTAATAAATACACTTGGTGATTATTTCCTGACGTAGAATTCACAAGTCTGATACAGAAAATGCAAAAATAAAATTTTTGACCAAAATGTCACTTAATGAGTTTTACCTTTGAACCGGCGATATATTGTTCATACAAAAAACATATTTTCTTATTCTCATTATTCATACTTAAAATACCTACCCTTTCGGGGAGACGGCGTGATGGTTAGTTAGTTAGTTAATACTTAAAAAAAATTCTCGCTTTAAAATTGTGAAATAAAATCTTGTTAAATGAAAGTTTTTGTATATTTAAAGATTTGATGACGAGTGTCGATGTCATAAAAACAATAAAAGTACAATATGTATTCATAAAATAAATCTTATCGGGTGGTGGTCTAGGGGATAGAACGCTAGGCTCCTGATCCAGGGGACTTGGGTTCAAGCCTGGACACGACCAGATTCTTTCTTCATAATAATGAGCTATTTTCTGCTCACATTGAAGTGTTAAGTCTTTAAAAAAAAAAAAAAATAATAATGAAATAAAACATGCGGACAAAGCATTACTAAACAATAATAAAAACATATAATATCTGACATACGTATCTACAGCACAAATTGGACGTCATCATTGTCGTAGCAGAAAGCTTGCAGATCTACAGAGTATTATTTTTAAAAGTTTGCTAAATATAAATTTTTAAAACAATTGAAAAAATTTCCATTTTTTCATCTTCTTCTTCTCGGCGCTACATCCCGGTGTGGGACTTGACCGTCTCCATAACAGTAGTCCACTGACTTCTGTCCTTGGCCATCTATATACATTCTAAAATTTTAACATAGACACAAATAAAACGCAAAAAGTTTACGTGTTTATGAATGCATTTAACTAAACCTATAAATACATACAAAACTTTAGTTGACTTACCTATAGTTATATACTAACTAACTAACTAACTAACCATCACGCCATTTCCCCGGAGGGGTAGGCAGAGAGGATGGATCGCCACACTGGCCTGTCCTGGCATACCTCTTGGGCCTCCTCTACATTCATACATCGTACCATGCACGCACGTCGATTATTCCGACTTCGAATGTGGCCGCCTTTTAGTAATTGATTAATTTGGTAATGCCATGTTTTCCTCGGTCGTCCTCGGCTTCTTTTCCCACTCACGCTGCTTGTGTACAATTTTTTAACCATTCTACTCTGATCCATTCGTTCCATATGTCCGAACCATCTCAGGGATCCTTTTTTAATTTTATTCATGATGCAGTCATCTGCCTTACATTTATTTCTTTACAATGTGCTCAGAGTCCTATACAACGCATTGGTTCAGAGCAGGCTCGAAAGTGGTTCTGTGATATGGAGTCCTCACGAGGCGAGATATTCCGTTATGCTGGAGAGGGTTCAGAAAAAATTTCTGAGGTATCTCTACATGAGGGAGTATGGTAGCTATCCGTGGCTCTATCCCACGGCATTTCTTCTGGGAATGCTCGGAACCAGTTCTTTACAGCTTCGAAGAGATGGACATCTAATAACCCATTTCTTCAGATTAATTAGGGGATACTTCGAGAACTCGGCCGTACTGGAGGATGTTGGTCTTTTGTCCCCGATAGATATCTCCGACAGCGACAGCACAGATTGTTTTACCTACCGGCCGCCAGAACCAATCTGCCTCTGGTGACACCGGTGGGATGAGCAATTAGTCTGCTGAACGCGGTCTCCTCGGAGATCGACGTCTTTCATGTTAGTGAAAGTACGTTCAGGGGGCAAATACTAGTGACTTTAGAAAGTATCTTGTCTTCCTAATGTCGAACCATCTCTAATGCGTTCCTGGTACTTTGTTGTATTTTTATGATATTTTACCTGTACTTAATAGATGCCTTAAACATTTTCCTGTTTGTAATGTCTATTGAGTTAATAAACTGATTTGATTTGATTCTTATTTCATCGTTCGGTATTCTATCATACAACGTTTTCTCGCACATTCTTCTTAGTGATCTCATTTCTACGACGTTTATCCTGCTTTCATCCTTCATTTCATCCATAGTTATATACATGTATTATAATATTTTTCCTCGTATTGTACCGGATTTGTTTATATCTCTCCTCATTCGTGAAACTATGTCACATAGCAGAAAAATCAATATTTAGAAAGTTTATTTTACCCTGGAAAGATCATTTCGCCTAAAATACCCAAAAGCCACATATAATCACCCCTACGCATCGAAAAGAGTAAACCACGAATAACGCACTTAATTGTGTTACCTAAATATGATTTTGACCCTTTTGCGGAGCATATGAATATTTTCGATGAAGGTTTTCAGGGTCGGGACAAGGTTTGGGATGCCCAGACGTGACGTCACGTGCGGGAGCTTCATCTGATGTTCGCTAGATGGCGCCGCGTGTCATGCCGCCCCGGGCGCGTGCCAAGGAAAATATACTACTTTTAGATTAAATACCGTCACGATTAGGTAGGCAGAGAGGATAAAGCGCACCATATCAGTTGAGTGTTGTGTTTACAAATATATTTATAAACACAGGATCATTCTAACTGTTTGTTGTCTTGGATATCGTGATTTGTTGGAGTGAGACTTCTTGGGAGGACTCCTCTAGTGATTGTAGTGATTTCATGCATGCAGAGTAGTCTTTCTTTTGCAAGCTTTAAACTTCACATTAGTGTTTACATAAATTAGTAATAACAGAGCTGAAAGGGTTGGATGTAGGTGCCAAAATGAGCGGAGTGCCAGTAAGCTGCCTCTTGTATGCGGATGACACTGTCCTACTTAATGAGCATGAACTACAAGCCCTGGTGAATAGTATGTATGAGGTAACTACCACATTAAAAGGCCCATCATAAGAACCAACAAAAATCTTACACTTTGCTACAAAGTAATCTCTTAGAAGCCGAAACACTTTCTTTCACTCTGTACTTTTTTTATATTGTCTTTATTTTATTATATATAACCATACAATTTTTAATCACACATTTATCTCAGAGAACACATAAATATTAAAAAAAACAAGCCTCGTAGAAGTTATTACCTTCTGAAATCAAATCAAATCAGTTTATTTCTCAAAGATATTGCAAACAAGAATTAATGTTTAAGTTATCTATCGAGAACAGGTAAAATATAATACGAGGAACGTATATAATACCAGAAACGCATGACATGAAGATCAGCAGCAAAATGAGAATTTATAAAATTTGTATGCGACCCATCATGGGATATAGGATCGTGTGCAGGGCGGACACCATATTCACATAAAAATGCTCTCAGATTGTCAGATATAAAAAAATCGTTATTGAAAATTGTAGCTAAAAGATAACTTTAATAATATAGCATTGGAAATAGACAAGAAATGATAACTTTAATAATAGTCAAAACCACGAGGCCATAGACAATGAATGGAGTCTTCTTCTCCGGTCTCAATCTAATGATTGGTCTACAGCAAGGCGACGCATCTCCTCTTCCACTTCGCTCGGTCCTCGGCAACTCTCTTCAACTCCACATAAGAGGTGTAGCCAATATCTCGGCAAATCTGGTCTAGGTACTCCTGGCGAGGTCGTCCTCTGCTAATCGATCCCTCGACCATTCCCTCACATAGAGTAAAAGTTCTGAAAAAACGTTAGAAATAGTAGACGTAATTTTTGTGTTTATTAATAACAGTTATAAAAAAAACATGTTGGAAAAAGTAAATAATGGACTAAATGATTGTCCCCAGGGCCTACGCCCGTGGTCCGTCACGAAGCTATATCGACACAGGGGTGTAGTCACGTACGGGACAGGGGGGTGTTTAGTGGGGGTAGGGGACGGGGAGCGACCCGGAAGAAAGTGTACGTAGTAGACCCGAAAGATGGAAAGTTTCAAAGAATTCACAAGAATTGCAGTAAACAGCCATATAGAGTCTCCTTAAATAGATTTAACAATTATGTATCATAAACCGAAAATACCCATCAACTTAAAAAAATAGAGTATTCAACGCAAGCTCATTTATGTTACTAAAACAGTCACCATCAGCCGTCTGTCATCCACTGCTGAATATAGGCCTCTCCCAAAGCACGCCACCGCTCCCTATCCATTGCCGCTTTCATCCATCCTGGTCCAGCAATCCTCTTCAGATCGTCGGTCCAGCGGGCAGGGGGACGTCCAACTCTGCGGAATCCTGTACGCGGTCTCCACCCCAGAACCCGTCTCCCCCATCGGCCTTCGGTTCTCTGACAGATATGGCCAGCCCATCGCCACTTCAGCCCGCCCATCCTCAGAGCCACCTCAGTCAGCTTGGTTTGTTGACGAATAAATTCGTTTCAAAATTTGTCCTTCAAGGTTATTCCAAGCATGGCTTTTTCCATGGCGTGTTGGGCGACCTGGAATCTGTAGACTAGACCTTTCGTCAGTGTCTACGTCTCGGCTCCGTACGCCATGACTGGCAAGAAGCACTGGTTGAAGACTTTTGTCTTGAGGCATTGTGCAATGACATAAAGAAGTGCCAACAAGCTGAGAGTCGCACAGAGAGGAATGGAGAGAGTACCATTTTGGGTATTGACTTAAGAGACAGAGTCAGAAATGAAGACATACGAGCCAGGACAAAAGTCTCCGACATCATCATCATTGGCCGCAACCCTTAAGTGGCGTTGGGTGGACTACTGTGCTGGTGCCCGAGAACAGCAAAGCCTGGAGTTGCGCCCACATACCATAGTTGCGACGATATCCGGAAGATTGCGGAAATGGCCTGGATGCGGATCGCTCAGGATAGAAGGGAGTGGATAAATACGAGAGGAGGCCTATGTCCAGGAGTGGACGGCCACAACAGGTTGAAGAATAATAAGAAAAATAATATTAATAGGTAAAAACTAGGATGTCGTCAAGAAAGAGTGCGAGAATATTTTGAATATAAGAGAGCGAGAGAGGATTACTTCGATTCTTTCGAAAGTAATTCGAAATGCACACTCGAGAACGTTCCTGCATTAATTTTAATTTTGTTCCGATTTTGGTGGTGAGACAGTAGTGTAGAGAACTAATGGAGATCAATTTGGTGTTGTTAATTGTGAAATTTTTAACTTGTGTGAAAAAAAAGATTTACTTTAAAAGTTAAAACTTATTACTGATTACGATCGTATAATGAACAAAGTTTTTAAAAGGTAGAAAATCTTTACTTTCGTGAATATTTCACGGTTTGCGACTAGTTCTATCTTCTTCTTCTTCTTGCTTGTTGTAGACCTATGTGGTCTGTTCTCCAGAGTGTTGCTCCTCCTGTGAGGTAGATTCCCAACTGTCCTTCCATCTTTTAGGAGATCTTCCACGAGGACGAGTCCCATGAGGCTGATTATGCAATGCAATATAGGGGAGTCTGGTGGTGTCCATTCTTTGAACATGCCCGTAGCAGTCCCCTTTTCGCTGTCTGCTCCATCTTATAATATCCTCAACCTCACTAATTTCGGTTTATTCTTCAATATAGCGGTTACAAAAATCGAGTTTATTAATTTTCTGTCAGTTAAGTTTCAAAGAATTTTGTAGACTCCATTTTTAGTGTGATGACGGTTCATCACAGGGAAACCACACGAATTGGTCATACTATATAAAGATGAAGTTCGAAGAGATCCCGCGAACTTGCTACGAGTGTCAAGTTGGAGGGCTGAAGTAGAGGACAGGAGAAGTTGGAGGCGAGGAATAATGGAGACCAATGCTCAATATGGGGTGTAGGGCCATCGAAGAAGAATATATACAGATCTAGTTCAAGTGAATTATTATTCTTATAATATTAATAAATTGGATTATTTTTCTTTGTAAAAAAATACGAGTATTACATAACAAAAAACGAAAAAAAAAATGCATTTAAAAAAAAAGTTAGTTAATACCCACTAATGTTTGTGTCTTCGGCCGGTTTCGGCAGCTCGCTGCCATCTTCTAGAAGCCAGCTCAGGAGAAGGACAGGTCGTAGACACAAACATTAGTGGATTTTAACTAAATATGTTTAAAAAATATATATGTATTTCCATTATTTACAATGAACTTCTACCATGAAATGTAAATTATTTATTTATTATCTATCTATAATATATATAAAAATGAATGTTTGTCTGTGTGTCCACGATTTTCTCGAAAATTACTAAACCGATTTTGCTGAAAATTTCATAATTTGTTCTTATTTGTTTGTAACAATAAGTTTGAATGAAATCCTAATCCTTAAAAAAAACAAAGTGGTAATTTACCGATTGTTTCGAAATTTTGACACAACGTTGCATTAGAATACGCTCGTAAAATAATAAAATAGATGATATGCAAAGATTCACCATTCCTCAAAATAAAGCAATGAGAATAATATTAAATAGCTGTGTTATCAAAACATTTTTTTTCAATTGATATTTCATGTCTAATTGTTTAAAAAAACATAAATAGCAACTTAGACTTATTGATACAGAATTAAATATATACTAGTGCGCAAGATAAGAAACATATGTAATAATTTGTCTAAACATAGGTAGCAAATTTATCGCCATTTTATTACTACACCAGACCAAAGTCAGTGTGAAAATTATACTGCCATTACCGGGAATCGAACCCGAGACATTCGATTTGACAGTCATAGCACTTGCCACACGGCCATGAACGTCGTTTTGTTGTCTTCTGTGTGTTTATAATCGCAAGTTTTGAAAATACATATACAATATTATAATGTTAACCGCAACTTAGGTATAACGACCAAAAATTTTAGGACTTGGTGTGTATCAATGTGTAGGGTAGTTTTTGGAGGCGTCCGGGTGCGACCGGTGCCGGGGTGAGTGGGGTAGTTGGGGTGGGTGCCAGGGGCGCACGTGCTCGGCATAACAGAGCTGAAGGAATATTATTAGCGCCCTGTGTAGACGGAACTTAACGCAGCGGCGGTCGTGGAAGCTACATCATAAATAAGTGGCATTCACAAAAAGCAATAATATTGTTCCTAAAATATACGATGGAGTGATAAATAACAATATAACAAATTAAATATGCCGACAATTTAAACTTATCTTTAACATATATTAATACTAATGAAAATGTCTGTTATTATCAAATGTTAAAGATTTAAAACATATAATAATTGAGGACTGGACATTACAAAGGTGCCAAGTAATGTCTAAAGAAAACGTCTGTTTTCTTGAAGTTTCATTAAAGCTTATGGGATGAAGTGAAAGCAGTTCCATGCTTCACTTCCATACACAAGGGTCGGCACAAGAACACCACGATGCACTGCCATCTTAGCTTTTTTGGATAGGCTTTTGTTTGCGATGACAACTTTAAGTGCACCATTTACTCTGTTGCCTGCCCCAACCCTTCTTTCAATATCCTTCTCCACTCTCTCATCCTTTGTAAACATACTTCCTAAACAAACAAATTCATCCAATTGTTCTAGATTTTCACCGTTTACACTCATGTTGCAGATGATGATAATAATTATAACTAACTAACTAACTAACCATCACGCCATCTCCCCAAAGGGGTAGGCAGAAAGAATGGACTGCCACCCTTCCATCCTCCTGTTTTCGCCCACGCAGGAGACGCGGTTATGATGGGTTGCGACCCTCATCGCCACCAATAGACATCTCCCATCAATATAATAATAATAAAAATAAAAAAAAAATAAAAAAAATAATAATAATAATATTTTATCCAAATTGCATCCTTATAGAGTTATGTAATAGGTATCATAGAAGAAATAAAACTGCGTATGGATTGAAACGCAGATAACTTAACATGATTAAAAAAGATTAAGTGACGTGGACATTGAAGCTTGAGTGACGCTGTTTAGATATCGGCTTGATATATCGTAATATAATAACAACACCTCTTTTTATTTCTTTGAATGTTCAAGCACATCTTAAGTGCAACCAGCATTTCCTTATATTAACCTTGAAATAAATAAAAAATTATTTGCTGCAAGTCTTTTAAGATATCGTAAGCAATTATAATATTCGATATCGATCGGTAACAGACAACAAATAATGAAAGTTGTCCTATTATTATCGACTACTCCTGACATCGGAACTTGGCGTGTTGGAATGTTGGATATAGTGTTGGTAACAACCGAAGAAATTGAATATTAATATATAATCGAATAATCTATTGATTACCGAATTGAATGATCTAATGCCAAAAACGTAATGCAGTGCGAATGAAAGTGTTATGATAATTTTTATTTATTAAACAACTTATTGAAATTAGGTGAAAACATAAGTAATAATCAGATTCCTCCTTTTACTTTTTTCTCCTTTATATACTTTGTCTACTTTTAGTCTACCAAGCTCCTATTTTCCCAATCGTATGCAAATTTATCATTTATTAATTGCTATATAAATTATATCTTTTCAAATGTATGTTATTTCTAAATTATAATAAAATACAATTTTATATTTTTATATTATCATTATGTATTATTATTGTTTAATATTATTTATTAGTTCTTACTGATAAAAAATAATTATAAGTACTTACTGTAAGCCTAGGTTAATTTTCAAATTAAAATTATTTATCTTATCGAATTTTAAATGCGTGTTACACCTGAAGATGGAGATATCCTCCGAAACATGTCGTGTTTTTTATTTTTTTATTTTTATTTTTTTAAAATATTTTGGGGATAACAAACAAAATTATTTTCAATTTCCTATGTGTTATTGTATAATTTTATTATTTGAAATTTCATAGTTGAAAAAAAAAATCTATTTAAAATGCATATTTAGTTAAAATCCACTGATGTTTGTGTCTTCGACCGGTTTCGGCAGCTCGTTGCAGAAGATGGGAGCGGGCTGTCGAAGCCGGTCGAAGACACAAACATTTGTGGATTTTTATACATATTATTACATATATTGTACATTTAAAAAATATTTTTTTTATTATTATTATTATTATTACTATTTTGTTGAATCACTCATTACATCATGACAGCAAGAGCCAAATCGATGTAAAGGGTATTATGGCTATCGTAGTGATTCTCGAGACATGTGATTGGTAGCTAATTTATCGCCATTTTATTGTCACGTGAATTCTACACCAGACCAAAGACAGTGTAACAATCACACTGCCCTTACCGGGAATCGAACCCGGAACCTTTGGGGTAGCAGTCAATGCACTTACCACTCGGCCACGAAGGTCGTCATATGAACAAAATAATGAAAGGATATTCGGTACATTGCGGCACATTGAGCATAGAAACTAACTAACTAACTAACTAACCATCACGCCATTTCCCCGGAGGGGTAGGCAGAGAGGATGGATCGCCACAATGGCCTGTCCTGGAATACCTCTCAGGGTTCTTTTACATTCATACATCGTACCATGCACGCACGTCGATATTTCCGACTTCGTATGTGGCCGCCTTTTAGTAATTGATTAATTTGGTCATGCCATGTTTTCCTCGGTCGTCCTCGGCTTCTTTTCCCACTCACGCTGCTTGTTTACAACTTTTTAACCATTCTACTCTCATCCATTCGTTCCATATGTCCAAACCATCTCAGGGATCCTTTTTTAATTTTATTCATGATGCAGTCATCTGCCTTACATTTCTTTCTTATTTCATCGTTCGGTATTCTATCATACAACGTTTTCCCGCACATATTCTAAGTGATCTCATTTCTACGGCGTTTATCCTGCTTTCATCCTTCTTTTGCCAGCTCCAAGCTTCACTTCCATACATGAGGGTTGGCACTAGAACTCCATTGTGTACTGCCATCTTTGCTTCTGTGGATATATTTGAGCATAGTTGGTGCGATATGCAGTTTACCAATAATTTAAAAATCCTGACAGAAATAAATAATCGAATACCTGTTCGATTTTTAAATGCGAATCCCATCTTGAGTTTGACTGTATTTAAGCTTGTCAGAGACATTCTTATTAGGGATGTTTAAAATGTTTATTAAATAAAAGAAAATAATCTTTTTCCTCCAAGAAACCCGACAAGTTTCCTTGTTTGATTTATATTACCTTATAGCTAAGTGCATTTTATTGTAAAAACTGCTCGCTTGTATGCGGGGATAGCAATTATTGCTTCTTGTCGAAGGCAGGGGAATTTTAAACACTTTGCACAAATGTTTCTTTGAATTGCCTTTTATTTTCTCTATTAGACAGTCATTACTACAAATAGAAATATATCCACAGAAGCAAAGATGGCAGTACACAATGGAGTTCTAGTGCCAACCCTCATGTATGGAAGTGAAGCTTGGAGCTGGTAAAAGAAGGATGAAAGCAGGATAAACGCCGTAGAAATTAGATCACTAAGAAGAATGTGCGGGAAAACATTGTATGATAGAATACCGAACGATGAAATAAGAAAGAAATGTAAGACAGATGACTGCATCATGAATAAAATTAAAAATGATCCCTGAGATGGTTCGGACATATGGAACGAATGGATGAGAGTAGAATGGTTAAAAAGTTGTACACAAGCAGCGTGAGTGGGAATAGAAGCCGAGGACGACCGAGGAAAACATGGCATGACCAAATTAACCAATTACTAAAAGGCGGCCACATTCGAAGTCGGAATAATCGACGCGCGTGCATGGTGCAATGTATGAATGTGGAGGAATCCAGAGAGAGAGGTGTGCCAGGACAGGCCAGTGTGGCGATCCATCCTCTTTGCCTACTCCTCCGGGGAAATGGCGTGATGGTTAGTTAGTTAGACAGTGAATCCCAGAGCCCACTGCAAGGGCAAGAGATGTGGTAAATTTAATTTTATAAATCAAGGAGTACGAGTACTTATTAATTTTTTTATAATTTTTTTATATACAACAAGTTGTTTCAACCCAATTACTGTTTATAATGTCTATTGAGATAATTAACAATTTATTTATAGTAAGCAATTTATTTATATTATGACATTTGATCCAATACTTTTTTTTAGTTATATATTTTTTTAAATTTACTTATTTACTAACTAGCTAACTGACCGTCACGCCGTCTCCCCGAAGGTGTAGCCAGAAAGAATGGATTGTCACACTTTAACCGATGCGGCACTCCATCCTTCTCTTTTCACCCCGCGGGAGACGCGGTGTGATGGGTTGCGAACCTCATCGCCACCAATTATTATTTTGTTTTTTAAAAAATACCAACACCAAAGATTTAAAAATCAATGATATTAGAATTTATTTTACAATCTTCAATGTGAGCAGAAAATAGCTCATTATTATGAAGAAGGAATCTAGTCGTGTCCAGGCTCGAAGCCAAGCGTTAATATCATAATTTCTTTTTATTCACTGAGAGTGTCGCGACAGCTGTTTCGCCAACCGATGTTGGCATCATCAGGTGTTTCAATACGAAACGCCTGTCGCGATACTCTCAGTGAGTAAAAAGAAATTGTGATATTATAACAGTGTTTTAAATTTTAACAGTAATAATGTTAAAGTATCATAGTGTTTCGGCCAAAACAATGGACTATTTAATTATCTTAATTATTATACTTTATTCTTTTCCATTAACTTGGGTATACAAACGGCTAGGCGTTTGATTGTCGCCCCATTTGACAATGAACTAGCAATGCGAAACATGTTATCACCATAAAATATTATAAAACTTTTTGAAAACGATCTTTTTGAAAGAATTTAAATATCTACAGTCTACATTGCGATCAGCTAAGTCTTCTGCGATCGGTAGATTGACTGTGCCAAAACGCTGTCCAAGCACAAACTTTGGCGACCGAGCCTTCGTGGTAGCCGGCCCTTCAGCCTGGAACAGTCTTCCAGCAGACCTTAAGTGCACTGAGAATCAATCAGAGTTTAGATCGAGACTCAAAACGCACCTTTTCAAATTATCATTTCCTGACAGGAAGGGCTGAGCGACTTCGCCAGGTGCAGCCCTCATACTAAATATGTTTATTATTATTGCGATTATTATTATTATTATTATTATCTAGTTGATAAAACGGAGTATCTTCTACAGCGTCCTTGAGATGAGTAATTCATAAAAATGGCACTTTATAAATTATCCAATTTATTATTATTATTATATTATAGTTGATACGAATAAAAATAAAAATACTTATTAAAGTACAATTTGTCAGCTGTTGAAAATGGTCTAAATGGTTTTAAAACGAAACTCTGAAGTCAGCACGAAACATCACAGCTGGTACAACTCAAGTGACACTTCCATATAAGACTAAACTTCATTGTGGCCGAAGTGTTATTCGGACGTAAAAAACGTGGTTACATATTTCTTGGTCCGAACATCGGTACGAACATATACCGTTTTTGACGTGTCTCTAAATGATTGACATTCGCCTGTACGGCGGACATCCAATGTCACAAAACCATCTCTCGGAGATCGAATTATAAAATTCCGCGCGAAAGACAATCGATAGCGCGCCTGCGCACTCACGATTGTCATAATATAATTGAACAAAAGAATTGCCGAACGCAATTTATAAGTGTGCACCTAGCCAGTGACGGCTGACGTTCAGCTGACAAATATTCAAGCTAAACTGACTAACAAACCAACGCGTCGCATCCCTGATGTAATGATGACAATAATGATAATTGTGTAGTCTTTTTATTAATGGAAGGCTACCCATCGCCATTTCGCAAATATTTTTGGGCATCTTCTAAAATACAAAAATACTAACTAACTAACTAAGCATCACGCCGTCTCGCCGAAGGTGTAGACAGAAATAATGGACTACACCACTTTTCTTTCCTGACATATATCTCTCGTTTCCTCAACATTCATACATTTTATTTATTATTATTATTATTATTTCTTAAATAGTCCATTGTTTTGGCCGAAACACTATGATATTTTAAAATTTTATAACTGTTAATTTAAAAACTTTGTTTTATATCACAAATTGTGTAATATTTATTTTACTTTACGGCAGCTGTTTCATCAACCAATGTTGACATCATCAGGTGGTGACACCTGATGATACAATTTGTGATATAAAACAAAGTTTTTGAATTAACAGTTATAAATTATTATTATTTCTGTATACAACAGGTCGTTTGAACCCAATTACTGTATACAGTATATTTTTCAGCTATTATATTGATTCTCGTGACATGTGATAGGTAGCCAATCTATTGCTTTTTTATTGTCACGTGAATTCTACACCAGACCAAAGACAGTGTGACAATCACACTGCCATCGCCGGGAATCGAACCCGGGACCTTCTGTATGGAGGTCAGAGCTCTTACCACTCTGCCACGAAGGTCGTCGTGTCATGCACCCGCGTCGATTTATCTGACTCCTTACGTGGCCGACATTCAATTTACTTGATCGTGCCACGTTTTCTTCAGTATTTCTCTATTTCTAGTTCCATTTATATCTGTACCATATAATTTTTTTACCATTCTTTCTTTATTCATTCTTTCCATGCGTCCAAACCATCTTAACGATCCTTTCATTAATTTGTTCATAACACCACCATTCGCACGGCATTCACTTCTTATATTTTCAATCAACACTCTATCATACACAGAGAATCCAGACATTCGTCTAAGAGATCTCCTTTCTACTACATTTATTCTACTTTCATCCTTCTTTTGCCAGTTCCATGCTACGCTACTATACATAAGGGTCGGTACAAGAACACAATTGTGCACTGCCATTTTAGCTTTTATGGATAGGTTTTTGATTGCAATGACAACTTTAAGTGCGCCATTCACTTTGTTGCCTGCCCCAACCCTTCTTTCGATATCCCTCTCCACTTGCCAGTCTTTTGTAAACATGCTACCCAAATACACGAACTCGTCTACTTGCTCCAAATTTTCACCATTCACGCTAATGTTGCAGACTGTCACAATTTCGTCTTTTTCAAAATTCATTGCCTTGGACTTATTCACATTCATCATCAGATCATTTCGCATGCATACCTCATACATACTATTTACCAGGGCTTGTAGTTCATGCTCGTTGTCTGCAAGTAGGACAGCGTCATCCGCATTCAAGAGACAGCTTACTGACACTCCGCTCATTTTGGCACCTGTATCCAACCCATTCAAATCTTTCATACACTTCTCCATAATATAGATTAAATAATAATACAAGAAATACTATAAATTGTTATTTGAAGGTTGGTTTTACTTATTACAAATGTTCTAAGTGTTTTAACGCCTTTCGTGTCACTAGCTACATTTGCAGTCCAAAAAAATGTTTTTGATTGCATCTTATGAACCTCCTTACTTTAGTTCCTTACTACTAAATTGTACGGTAAATTATGATAAACTATGAATATTTACTTGAGCTATTAATGTAGATAACCGCAATTTCAGACAATTTTTTTCACTGCAATTGAAGTCAGCTGCACAATGGGGGTTAAACATAAAACAAAGAAAAAGAGAAAAAGCGTTTTTGCATATGTTATGTACCACAGGTAGCATCTGTGGGGTGACATTTGCATTTCACTATATTATTCAATCACTTTGCACTTTTGCACAGTAATTGACCTATATATTTAGAACCCTACGAGTGCATTTTTCAAGATGACTCTGCACTGTGCCACCGAGCAAAAACTGTAGGCATTATTTTTTTCTGACACTGTGATTTATAATGTTCACAAAACAATATTTAAAAAATAAAACACTGTGAAAATAATTTTTAGGTCAAAGAATATATGAAAACTCATGGGATTCCAACACTGGATTGGCCCGGAAATAGCCCTGACCTAAACCCTATCGAGAACTTGTGGCATAAAATGGTAATTGAAATAAATAAACTGAAGCTTCCGTCAAAGGAAAACCTTAAAAACTTAATCGAAAAAGTGTGATTGAAAAATTTATCCAAGACTACATACATAATTTGGTTAAATCCATGCCTAAATGTATTGAAGCAGTTATTTAAAAAAAAGTAGGAACAACAAAGTACTGATTTTGTTGGTTTTTGATAATTATTAGTGTTATATACCTATGTAATTTTATTTGAAATAAATATGTGTTTATATAAATTATGTGAGCATTTTTAATTTTTGTGACAAAAAATCGAAAATCTACAAATTAACTCTAAAATTAAGAATTTTTTTTTTGATCCCTAAGAAGACACTTTTCTTGCAGATCATCTTTAAACAGTGTTGCTTAATAATTTGGAGTGAAAAGCTATCAAGGAATCACAAAAAAATTATATAATTACAAAAAACCGATATTTTCAGTGTGAAAAGATTTCTGTGCTTGCTACTGTATATTGATTATTATGACATGTGATAGATAGCCACAATTGTCGCCATTTAATTGTCACGTAAATTCTATACCACACCAAAGACAGTGTGACAATCACACTGCCATCGCCGGGAAACGAACCCGGGATCTTCGGTATGGAAGTCAGAGCTCTTACCACTCTGCCTTTTGGATCATTACGATCCTGCGCATTATGATACCAGCATTCTGTTTCGTCCAACTTAGCCAGATCAGTCAGAAAAATTTGTAATCTGCTTGAAAAATGGAATCCCTTGAATTTCAGATCGCCCTAGATTGACGAGTGTTCCCTGGAGCTTCCGTGAGATGCTGTGATGCTGGATACCATTATCCCCGGCCAGTACACATAATTGGTCCGTAAATATGTCAAGGTGTACACTGTCCGAGAATAGATATAGGGTTGCGCTTACTTTTACTCGCATGTTAATGTATAGAGATGGAAATATGCATAATAAAAATATAGTAAAAATAAACTTTAGAAATGATTTTTTTAATTACGTAAAATCAAAAAATGTCAACGAATTAGCAAACGAAAAAATATGTACAATACATCTCAAGAGCTTGGGTTACAACCAAAACATGACAGTAAAAAGAATAAAAAAGTGTTCTGAAAATAAATGGAATTCTATTTAATTCTTCATATAAAGCACTCACTTTGTGGATAGACATTTTAAATAATTATATAAATAAAACAACTTTGTATTAAACCACGGTAGGGTTATTACGAGTATATTGATGCCAACTAGTTTCGCTTGGACCGAAGCTTCATCAGGGCAGTATAATAACTAAACAAACATAAAATTCTTAGGTGTATAAATAATAACAAACAGTGAAATCAGAGTAGGGGGTGCGTATTCTATTTATTCAAATCTGGATCCACAACACAAAGTGAAAGTAAATATTGAAGAAACGTAAAAACAATTGAAGATATTTTGTATAAATTAAAACACTGCTTTTTCTACATTTGAGATAATTTTTCTCCACATGTTTCGAAGGTTTTATACATTATATATGAAATAACCTTTGAAATAATAAACTGAGAAGTGGAAAAAACAGTGCAAAAAAATATCATCGGAATTTTTACAGCGTTCATGGATTTGTGATCAAAAATTAAAAACTTTTTTTTTAAAACTAACTAGCTAACTAACCATCACGCCGTCTCCCCGAAGGGGTAGGCAGAAATAATGGACTGCCACATATTTCTCTCGCTTTCATTTAATTTCCTCAACATTCGTATAATTCTCTGACTCCTCACATGGCCTTACATTTATATAATACTATTTTGAAGAAAAAAAAACTGGTCATAATAAAATTTAAAAATATATTCAAAGTGACTTTAATCACCATCGATATGGTGTATCTTATTTTATCACGAATCATCAATAAAATAACTAACTAACTAACCGTGAGGGGGTAAGCATAGAGGATGGACAGCCATTCTGTCCTGTCTCGACACACCTCTCTAGATTCGTCTACATTCATACATTATAACATGTATGCTCGACGGTTTTTCCGCCTTCCGATATGTCCATCTTTAAGATTTTGATTGATTTGGTGTTGCCATGCTTTTTTTAGTCTTCCGCGGCTTCTTATTATTAAATAACGCATTATATGAAATTTATTTACTCATAAAATTCATAACAAAGATTGCAAGGAAGATACATATACGCGTGGTCTTATTTATAATAGCCGGCGCCCCTGGAAAAGACGTAAAGTCGGCCAAACCTTCCACCACAATGATTAGAAAAATGGAAGTGACGAGATCCTATTAAGACCATACTTACGTGCCTAACTTGCATTTGATACGAAGAAGAAGAAGATTACAAAGTTTTTTTTTTTGCATGTTTTTAATAAATGTATATTTAAATAAATTTGTTCATCCCTAATTTTGAGAGAGTGAGCGTTCGTTGTCCAGGATCGATGGATCGGACGATCGTCTTTTTTCGCCAACCTTCGGGCGAGTTCGGCCGCCGAGCTTTTTGCCCGCGGGCCGCAATTCCGCGCCACTGTGGTTCCTGCAAAACAAAAATATTTCGGAAAGGGTACCGAGGACCGCAAGGGCGAGGGAGGAAGAAGTCCAGATTATATGGTAGTGTCAGTAAATTCATATCTTTTATATGCGTTCTTTTAATTTTCAATATATCCACAATAATCCACAAAAATGATGCTTTTAAATTTTAATTGTATCTCAATAGAGACGAAGACGCAAACTGGAAACTGAACATGGATAATCAAGGTGTTTACAGGACTTATGACCTGTCATTGGTTGGGTTAAGCGTACGGTTTATGTAATTACAACATTCCCCATTCCACCTTTGTTATTGTGATCATGCATGACAAATTTTTGGAAGATGTATATATACTTCAAAATCCATATCTATCTTCACGTGTCATAATGATGCTTGTTCACCCATTTCTTACACTTACACTTACCTATTTCTTCAGACTTATCAGGGAATTCTTTGAGAATTCCGTCATCTTGGAGGCTATTCATCTTTATGTTCCGGATGAGATTTCGGAAAAATAGACGTGCTATACGACACGGTTTTTGTATGAAAGCGGAAAAACTAAAGCATGTGCTAGGGTGGCATACGTCATATACGAGTATGCACACTACACCAGCGTGAATTTTAATGTTATAATTTTTAAAATAATTTTCAGAAAATTTATTTTTTCGTCTTAGATTCAATCCAAAAAATTAATATATTATGACCCTTATGTATGGAAGCGAAGCATGGAACTGGCAAAAGAATGATGAAAGTAGAATAAATGCAGAAAAAATGAGATCTATTAGACGAATGTGTATATATTTTCTGTTAATGATAGAGTGTCGAATGAAAATATAAGAAGTGAATGCGGTGCGAATGATGGTGCTATGAACAAAATAATGAAAGGATCATTAAGATAGTTTGGACGTATGGAAAGAATGAATGAAGAAAGAATGGTAAAAAATTAGGTGTATAACTTTGCTTCCGCCGTTTTTTCCGAAATTCGAGGCTTTATCGTAAAAAAACTGGTTATACATTTATGATTCAAAGTATTGTCCATCGCTGGCCACTACTTTTTCCCATCTTTCGGGCAGCATACGAATCCCGCGTTGAAAAAACTGGTCATCTTTTGAAGCGATCCACGAATCGATCCAATTTTTTACTTCTTCATAAGACCAGAAGTGCTGGTCAGCTAGGCCGTGTGCCATTGATCGAAACAAGTGATAGTCCGAGGGAGCAACGTCTGGAGAATACGGCGGGTGGGGTAGGACTTCCCATTTCAAAGTTTCCAAGTATGTCTTGACCACTTTCGCAACATGGGGTCGAGCATTGTCATGCTGTAAAATCACTTTATCATGTCTCTCGTTGTATTGCGGCCGTTTGTCTTTCAATGCTCAGCTCAAACGCATTAATTGCGTTCGATAACGATCGACTGTGATTGTTTCAGTCGGTTTTATCAACTCATAATACACTACGCCGATCTGGTTCCACCAAATACTGAGCCTTGGAACCGTGAATATTCGGTTTGGCCGTCGACGTGGAAGCATGGCCGGGATATCCCCATGATTTTCTGCGCTTGGGATTATCGTAATGAACCCATTTCTCGTCCCCAGTCACAATGCGATGCAGAAATCCCTTCCGTCTTTGCCTTGCAAGCAGCTGTTCACAAACTCACAAACGCCGTTCAACATCTCTCGGCTTCAACTCGTACGGCACCCAATTTCCTTGTTTCTGAATCATTCCCATGACATTCAGGCGTTTTGAAATGGCTGGTTGCGTCACTCCCAATGATCCTGCCAATTCTTGTTGCGTTTGACACGAGTCTTGATCAAGTAATGCCTCCAATTCTGCATCTTCGAAAACCTTCTCTCTTCCACCGCCATGCTGGTCTTCGACGTTAAAATCACCGTTCTTGAAGCGTTGAAACCACTCTCGGCACGTTATTTCACTAATAGCGGCCTCACCATAGGTATTTGAGAGCATTCGATGAGCCTCAGCCGCAGATTTCTTCATATTAAAGCATAAAATTAAAACCTCCCGCAAATGACGAGAATTTGGCTCGTAAGCTGACATGTTTAATCGGGAATAACTTTATGATGCAGACACAAATCGACTAATATTTCGATGGCGTTATGTTTACAAATACTTAAGCTTGTTGTATGACATCTACGAGTATGATCTATTTATTCCAACTACCACTTACCGCTACTGCCATCTATTGTAAAACGGCGGAAGCAAAGTTATAAACTATAATATGTTAACGATGTAAATGGAACTAGAAATAGAGGAAAACCTACGAAAACGAGGTACGATCAAATAAATCAAATATTGAATGTCGGCCCAGTTAGGAGTCAGAGAAATAGACGCGCGTGCGTGACGATGTATGAATGTTGAGGAATCGAGAGAAATATGTCAGGAAAGAATAGTGTGGCAGTCCATTATTTCTGTCTACCCATTCGGGGAGACGGCGTGATGGCTATTTAGTTAGTTAGTTAATGTATTATATTTATATAGTTGATTTTAAGACCTGACGATGCTAACATCGGTTAGCTTAACAGCTGTCGCGATAAAATAGAATCAATTGTGGTTTATAACAGGGTTTATTTAATTTTATAATGTTTAAACAGTTAATAATGTTGAAATATCAAAATGATTCCGCCAAAACAATGGATTATATAGTTTTTTTGTCAGTCCAATATGATCGATTCAGTGATAATTATGATGATATTGTAATTATCCAGATTATATGCAATTAAGTACTTATAAATAAATACTTGGCAGGATATGAGTTGTTATAACATCGCGTTTATGTACACTGGGTTGAATGCCAGGGGCGAAATCGAAAGTGGCAAATTACTTTGATTGATACAACCATTTAATTTGAGGTTAAATTAAAAAATAAAGTTCATCATACATTAACATTTTCCTTCATATTCTGTTGGGTATATAGGACAGTGTGTGCAATAATGGGGATTCGTTGAAATCGTCTTATTTTTTTAATAATCAATAAACTTAAGGGGTTATTTTTTTTATTAAGGGTACCATACAGCCGATAGCAATAACAAATATTAGATAATTAATATTTTAATTGAAATTTCTTGGTAGAAGTTCATTTTAAATAATGAAAACAAAACAAATTTGATAAAATATATATATATTTAGTGTGCTTCCACTTGTGTATATCGTCACCGGTTTCGGCAGCTTGCTGCCATGCAACACAAGTGGAAGCACACTAAATATATAATAATAAAGAAATTTTGTATCAAAATTTTTTTGTTTTCATTAATTAAAAAATATTTTAAAAAAACACATGGAAAAAATAAAATAAGGCCAATTACATGCTCACACAAATAATAATTAATATAATTGTTAATAAATGACAGTATAAAACGAGATTGAAATTACACTAAGACAAATTGAGGTAAAACCAAAGATTAAAGAGTAAATATAATAGTTGAAATAAAAAGAAAAATATAAAAAAGCTACGTAACATTATGGTCTTATCCACTCCGAAGGGTTGCTCCGAATATTTTCTAAAAATTTGCTAGCTCAGATGTAAAACATCAATGTATCCAAAGTGCTTATTGTAGTTTTTGCAAATCCAATACATTGCCGCGTTCTGAGCGTAGTTAGTGCGATAAACAGGAAGGTGGAAAACTTGTCTCGCCGTATGTCTTATGCGAGACGTACGGTTATTGAGAGTCAATTTGCAAAGAAGTTGGTCATCTTCAAGGGTTACAAACAACTCTGATGTTGAAAACTAACAACTCTGATGATGCCAGCATACGTTGGCGAAACTCATATAATTAAATTGTGATACGCAATAACAGTGTATCATATTTAAACATTTAATAAAGTACCATATAGTCCATTGTTTTGGCCGAAACACTGATACTTACTACTGTTAAAATTTAAAACACTGTTATAATATCACAATTTCTTTTTGTTCAATGAGAGTATCGCGACAGCTGTTTCGCCAGCCGTTGTCATCATCAGGTGTTATTAAAAGAAATTGTGATATTACAAGTGTTTTAAATTTTAACAGTAATAAAGTATCATAATCAATAATAATTAAATGAAACGTTTTTTTAACTACTTCCACATTTGTCTTCATTTCGACAGCGACCAGTCTGTCGATGCCAGCGAACCAGGCGAAACCGGTCGCTGTCGAAATAAAGACAAATGTGGAAGTAGTTAAAAAAACTTTTTTAAAATTATTATTTAAAATGAACTTCCATCAAGAGATTTCAGTTAAATCATTTGATTATCTTTAAAAAGTAACATTGTGTTTCGGCCAAAACAATGGATTATCTAATTTAAATTTGGTTTAAGGTGACATACTAAAATTACAGCCTGAAAACATTAGACCTTTTATGGTTTAATATAATGTAATATTATTATTTTAGATATTTCGACAATTTCAGTCACTGGTTCAACCACCCTTTACTACAACGTACAAATTATATCGCGCGTTTTGCATATATCTCGCGTAAAGCATTATGCCAATAAAATACATTTTGCGATCCTTAAACCGTCCGTCTGATCTATCGAGACGTCACTTTAACGTCAATATTATACGTACATTACCCCTTATGTCAATTGCAATTTATTTAATACTCTTAACTGCCTCAACTTTGTTTCTTACTTACTCTTTTTGTGTTAACTATAGTGTATCCCGGGAATACTAATATCCAATAAATCGTCAAAACCGATGAAAATACAAATTTCATATACTCATTTATTGTTTCTTAACCAATGATATAAATTTACATAAAAAAAATTAATAAGAATGAAAAAAAAATTAATAAGAAATGTTAATATATTTCATAGGAATGACATTTTTCATCATGCTAAAAATGATTATCAAATGTTGATATATGATAGAATTCCGAACGTAAAATAAGGAAGAAATGTAAGGCAGATGATTGCATCATAAGTAAAATTAAAAAATAGAATTGATAGAAGATTTGGACATATGGAACGAATTGAAAAGAGAAGAATGGTTAATATGTTGTATATAGTGTGAGTGGAAAGAGAAGTCATGGAAGACCAAGGAAAGCATGGCACGGCTAAATTAATCAAATACTGAAAGGCGGCAAACATTCGAAGTCGGAAAAATCGACGAACGTGCATGTTACGATGTATGAATGTGGAGGAAGCAAGAGATGTATGTCAGGATAGAACGGTATGGCGGTCTATCCTCTCTGCCTACTCCTCTCGGAGAAACGGTGTGATGGTTAGTTAGTTAGTTAGTTAAAACCCATCAAATGTTAAAAGAAAACATTAATAAAACAGACGTTTTCATTCGTATTCATTATTCTAATTTATATGAATATAACTATAACATATTCTTAGAAAACCTTTTTTAAAAATTAAAATGATCATAAAATTAAAACGATTCTCGCTTGAACAATGATGTAAAACTAAATATTAAATAATTAATACGAAATAAAACGTAAATTTTCTAGAAGTTTTATTATTTTTTATGTGAATGACATGTTTCGCATGTATTTGATGATATACGCAGCGAAATGTAATAAAAACACTAAACTACAGCACAGTGAATACGTTAGAAATATTTTGAGACTTTCAGTAGTTAATATATGAAGAATATGCCATGTTTAACACCTCAGAAAAATAGAGAAATTCTCAGAAATATTTTCCCATTAATATAGCAAATTTAACATATCGGGTATTAATATATTAGAAATCTACATCAAGTTTTTTTTAATATTACTTTCCATTTTATAATATGATGTTACAACAGAAACTTGGAGTAATACAAGACGACCTTCGTGGCAGAGTGGTAAGAGCTCTAGCTTCCATACAGAAGTTCCCGGGTTCGATTCCTGGCGATGGCAGTGTGATTGTCACACTGTCTTTGGTCTGGTGTAGAATTCACGTGACAATAAAATGGGGATAGATTGGCTACCTATCACATGTCACGAGAATCAATATAATAGCTAAAAAAATAATTGTATACAGTAATAGGGTTCAAACGATCTGTTGTTACATTAAGAAAAAAGGATTACAACGTCCCAGAAGCTCTTTGAGAGCCGGTCTGAGAAGACTTAGTTGGGGTCTCTTGGGATAAGGTTCCTGTTGATGTGAGTAAGCTGAATGATGTGGCCAGCTGGGAGCAACTTTCCTTGCATTAATGCTGAAGAGACAGGTCAACTATATTTGAAGAATTGCATTAATCTGATTTATCTGCAATATATGAAAAAAAATTGACGCGCAAAATAACTACAGTGGTTTTCAACATCTTATCTTAACATGTTATATAATTGAGAAATTATAACTACGTTAGATGGTAAGGAAATTAAAAAAAAATTGATTCCAGACCTTTGCAGCTATAATGGATGGGGAAAACCGAATAAGGCGATGCCAACCAAATGGACCAAGAACTATAAAATATTATATTTAAATTCAGTACCTAATAATAATAAAAAGTACCAATTTTTCAAACGTTATATATAAATATTTCAGCTATAATAAAATTTTAAATCCATAATATTGAATACGAATCTTCTTCAATAACTGTAATATCTACCCATATTTAAATTCAGTAAAATATAAAGAACTCAGTTTGCAACAGTATCACCAGTCTGTCAATGCCAGTGTGCCTGGCGAAACCGGTCGCTGTCAAAATAAAAACAAAAGTTAAAAAACATCGTTTTAATTAATTATTATTAAATAAACATCCATCAAGAGATTTCAGTAAAATCATTTGATTAAGTTAATAAATTTGTTATAATGATGATGTCAACAAAGGTTGACGAAACAGCTGTCGCGAAAAAAATAATTCTGAAACCATAAACAGCGTTTTATATTTTAACAGTTAATAATGTTGAAGTATCATAGTGTTTCGGCCAAAACAATGGACTATTTTCATATTAACTCTAAAATTTAGCTCTCATCATAAATAAACAACTTGGATTTAGACATGGCTGCTCGGCAATCATAAATTAATTGGTTTGTCATTTGGTATTTTCATAATACGTGTAATAGTTTCCTCGAAATGCTTCATTTAGTAAAATGTTTGAAATTAAATCCCAAGATATAACCCGTGTTCTCTCGAAGGATTTTTTCCTAAGGATGCTAGGCTACAAGTCTCTCGGGACAAGTCGAGATATTCACTTGAGTGTCCCTTAGATATAAGGGCCACAAATTATTTTATCTCTCCAGAATGCAGAACCAACCTGTCAATGGTTATGCCGATAAGAAGAGAATTTTTTATGCATCTGCATGTCGTGTCACTTCGGTGGTCGACGTATTTTCTGATAGTGTGGCTCGCCTAAAGAAACTCTGTCTTTAATCAGGGGGTATTTCGAGAACTCGGTCGTGATGGAGGGTGATGGTATTTTTGTCCCTGATAGATATCTTCCACAGTGACAGCACATATTGTTTTTCCTAACGATCGCCAGAACCAATCTGCCTCTGGTGACACCGGTGGGAAGAGCAATTTGTCTGCTGAACACGGTCTCCTCGGAGATCGACGTTTTTCATATTAGTGAAGCTACGTTCAGGGGACAAATTCTCTCGACTTTAGAAAGTATCTTGTCTTCCTAACGTCGAATCATCTCTAATGCGTTCCTGGTATTATGTTGTATTTATATAATATTTTACCTGTACTCAATAGATGCCTTAAACATTTTCCTGTTTGTAATGTCTTTTGAGTTAATAAACTGATTTGATTTGATGTCTGTGAAAAGTGTAATAAATTATTGTAAAAATATTATAAGCAGTTATATTTATTCGAAGCTCTGTCTTTGTTAAAATACTTGATGCATTTTATATACGGTTATTTACACTTTTATGGATGAATACGAGTATTCAACTAACTAACTAAGTAACCATCACGCCGTCTTCCCGAAGGGGTAGGCAGAAAGAATGGACTGCCACACTTTTCTTTCCTGACATTTTTCTCTCGCTTCCTCAACATTCATACATCGTGTCATGCATGCGCGTCGATTTCTCTGACCCCTCACATGGCCGACATTCAATATTTGATTTATTTGATCGTGCCACGTTTTCCTCGGTCTTCCTCTATTTCTGGTTCCATTTACATCGTTAAAAAATCCATTTATTACCATTCTTTCTTCATTCATTTTTTGTCATATGTCCAAACTATCTTAATGATCCTTTCATTATTTTGTTCATAACACCATCATTTGCACTGCATTCAATTCTTATATTTTCATTCGACACTCTATCATACACAGAGTATCCACACATTCGTCTAAGAGATCTCATTTCTACTGCATTTATTCTACTTTCATCCTTCTTTTGCCAGTTCCATGCTTCGCTTCCATACATAAGGGTCGGTAGAAGAACACCATTGTGCACTGCCATTCTAGGTTTTTGGATAGGTTTTTGTTTGCGATGACAACTTTGTGCAAAGATGAATATTTTTAATTAAATTAAAGTTCCAAGACCCCTGATGCATTACGATAAAAAAAAAGAGAATGTTGCTGCATATATGATATGTCATGGTTCCATATTTGACTAACATGGGATCAGAAACAATTAAAAGATGTTATCTGATATTATATTGATATTGATTACATTCATACATATATTAAATCAACTGGCACACAGCTTAAAAAAAGTAACGTACACATTGCTTACATTGTGAGTACAATATCTTCAATACATATGCATTATCTTGTCGATATCAGCTGATTTCATCTGATGCCAATAGGAGCCGGAATGTCATCTGGGCGACTGCCCATTAATTTTGTATGATCAGCATCGTATATGGCTGCATGGGGGGAAAAAGGAATTTGGATGTCTTTAGTGAAAAGAGAGTACCTTAACATAATGAAGTATTGCTAAAAAAAAATATTACTCGGGTTCTCGAGTTTTGTTTTTATCCCTTAACACTTTACGGACCGGAACGATAGTATATATTTTTTTACATTAAATTAAAAAAAAATTACTCACACAGAAACTTATAAAAATAAAAATATTTGATTTAAAAAACGTATTGATAGGTATCGATCCGGGCGACCAATGAAACGAACGTTCCTTTTGACACAGTTTATTTAATTATGAAGTTGCGACCAGCAGTCAGCAATGTATACGCAGTATACGGTCCTAATATCTATCGTCCTGTCCGGCGCGGCGGCGAGGTACCGGCAGAAGTTTCTCCGGGTGATGGGGCAGTCAGTAGTGCAGGGGTGCGATACGGGCAGTGTGCAGACAGCATAGTAGTTCCGCAGGGATGTAGCTCAATCTATGTTCCTTTTGAGTTGCCTCGCCAAGCTCACATGCCAAATGATGAAGGTGCCCGCCGTTATATAGGTGAGCCCGTCTATCCTAGGGGTCCGATCTGTGCTCCCATTAGTGCACAGATCGCTCTGTGTTCCCATTGGTGAAATGCGCTCGTCAGTTGGTAGTGGGGGTGCCTCGTCGCTCTGTGCTTAGCTCCGAACTTAGCCGCTGGCCGTCCATGGCCCGGCCAGCGGCTAAGTTCGGAGCTCTTTTCTCTTTTATTAAAATTGCATGGCACGCGCGGAGCTCCGAGCCGTTACCCGTTACCGTGTGGCGGTGTTTCGGCCTTCTATCTACATACACATCAGTATAAAATTTATTTTAAGAAAATGCAATAAAACTAAATTAAACTGACACTTTTTTAAATTAAGGATGTACTAATTGCATCCTACGTGCATTTTAATTGAAACTATTGTATTAAACTTTTTTTCGTAAATATATGTAAGGAGTAAAATAAAATTAGCCGGTTCACAAAGTGTTATGGTGTGCGATAGGATAAAAACCGGCGCTCCCTTATTTGGCAGACCGCCCGGCGGCCGCTTTTTTATGATTCGTCTGCCGCGCGATGCTCTGTGGCTATACGCTGGAGATTTTCACGGGTGCGCGCGAATCACGGTGCCTTAACACTTTCGTGGCCGACTGTACATCTAAGTTAACTTGACTGAAATCATGTTACCGTAATATGTTAACACAATTTATTTTAATTATCTCGGTACAGTCATGACGGAAGCCAACGATATGCACGCGGAGTTGGAACACAGAGTTCAAAAAGGCCTACTAGCTGCAGCCTCCTTGCGAACGTTCCTAAAGTCCAAGCTTCTTTCCAGAAACACCAAGCTGCGTATTTATAACACCATCATCAAGCCAGTGGTGACATATGATTCTGAGTCATGGACAATGACTCAAAAGAACAACAAAGAATCTACTGGTTTGAGAATAGAATGCTTAGAATTATCCTGGGACCCAGACCCGGTGTTGCAGCGGAAACTTGGAGGCATAGGACCAACCAAGAGATTCGTGCGATGACCCAGCAGCCCCTTATAACGACCACCGTGAGAGCCGGTCACCTAGCATGGATTTGGCACGTATGCCGAGCCGAAGAGACCAGAGCAATCAAGACTCTGTATGCGTCTAGACCGACTGGAGTAAGACCTCTAGGAAGGCCTAGACAGCGCCTAATGGACAAAGTTCTGGCTGACCTGGCTAGGTTGGGCGAATCGGACTACTGGGAGCAAAAGGCGCAGGATCGTGGAGCTTGGCGAAAAATCATCAAGAAGGCTAAAACTCTTCAAGAGTTGTATGGAAGTAAGTAAGTACTAGATATGGCACGTGTTTTTGTTAGTTTATGTGTGTTACATTGTAGGGACGCCATGGTTTTAAATTGGATAAAACACATTTTGACGATTCTTTAGTTTTCAGGCTGGAGACCTGATTTCTTGGATAATCGTAAGTGCCTCTGATGTTGCAAGCTTGCATTTCTTCTTCTCCGGTCTCAATCTAAATATTGGTCTGGCTGAAAAACCTGAATGTGCTAAAAAAAACAAAAAAAAGGTCACCAACGCCTCCTGGGCTGATTTACTAAAGAGTCGATTCTTTCGCAATTCACGACTTCCGACTATAACTAAATATTTTTTTCATTATGTATTTGACCGCGGCACACCTGCATCCGGCTCACGGCACACCGGTTGCGGAGCACTGCCCTAGACCACCACCCGATTTGTGAGAATGTAGCGACAGCTGTTTCGTTGTTTTCTTTCGTAAAATTTATTATGACTCTTCTATTTATTACGTATAGTCGTTGTATCTATTTACTTTTTTCCCCATCTTTATTATTTGCTTATAATATTACAAGTATTTTTAGTTCCTTCACCTTATTACCGGGAATCGAAACCGGGGCCTTCGGGGTGGCAGTCAAAGCACTTACCACTCGGCCACGAAGGTCGCTAATCACACGAATGAATTAGAATATTTAGTTGTTTGTAACACCGCGACATTCTCGAAAAGTGTATAATAAAAAAAATGTGATATTATAACAGCGTTGTAAATTTAACAGTTGATAATGTTTCAGCATCATATATTTTCGGCCAAAAACAAAAGACTATTCAAGTTTATTTTCAGATGGAAAACATCGATATTACTACTTGATATTATAATTACTTATTGTAGCTGTCGCAAATCCAGTTATTAATTAGCATATTAGATTAATTGGTAATTGTGCAGAAATTTCTCTGTGTACAAGTGTTATAATGCAACTAACTAACTAACTAACCATCACGCCTTCTCTCCGAAAGGACAGGCAGAAAGAATGATCTGCCATACTTTAACCGATGCGGCACTCCATCCTTCTCTTTTCGCCCCCGCGAGAGACGCGGTTTGATGGATTGCGAACCTCATCGCCACCAATAGGCATCTCCCGCGCATACTTCGATCGTCCAACATCCACAAAATAAATCTTAAACCAATAATATAAAATAAAATAACAAAATAAAAATAATTTGACACATAATGTTCTTTTAGATGGTGCACATGTTGCCAGCTGGACGAACCGAACTTTTGTGTTTATTTAATTTATTTCGACGTATCCACTGTTTTATTTAATTAACTGTAATTAGGCACTTAATACAATCCAACTCCAGCAAGAATTTAAAAATATTATTGAAGAAATTATTCAAATTGTCATTGGAACAAATGAAAAAGCTATTTTTGCACCTGTCAAAATTGTATAATTTTAGCATCAAAACAGTAAAAACGTATTACGTGTCACAACTAACTATTATAAAGTGCGGCAACAATGAAATTGACCAAAACAATTAACTTATTCACGAAATATCTCCATATTTACGGGAGCACCACATCAACCTAACGAAATTTTCTAAATCCGAACTAGTAAATGCTATAATTATAAATTTATTATTGTATAATTAGACCAAATAATCTTTTTATATTTTGACAAAACCTCGTACCATCTTAGATATGTTAAGATGACTTTTCAAGACGGGGTTGTATTTAGTTTTTTACCCCAAAGAATTTGAAGGACATAAACTTGTTCTTGTGATTAATATTTGGAATATAAATTTGAAATCCAAAAGTAAACTACAGTAACTCATCATTTGATTTTCATTTATTTATAAACTAATCAATAAGCACTGAACTTTGATTATATCTATTGAAGCAACTTATAAATTTTCTGCATATCGGTTTTTATATTATCTGCAACATCACAATGGTTTTAACAAAAATATGAATTAATAATTGTTTTTAAAACATTATTTTTTATACAGATAGGTGCGTGGGATTAAAATAATTAAACATGTAATATAATTTATAAATAATGAGTCATCTAAATATAATCAAATAAACATTACAAAAAGTTCTCTATAAAAAAAACTCCCATCTTAAATATTCTAATTTAAACGCCAAAAACATAATATGTATACTAGGGTGTCCCTTATATGGGCAAAATTTTTTTTTTTTGGATTATTGAATCGCATACCCCCTAATTGTGTTTAATAGTCTACTTGTTACCCAAATACAGAATTTCAACTTCCTACGTTAATTCTAACCCGTGCCGACTTGCCCTCAAAGTTTTAGAAAATAGGTGATTTAAGTGTCTCTTAAATGTAGTTGTAGATGATCACAAAACCATTATGTTAGATAAATATTAATGAAAACACATATTTATAAAATGTTCTTCATGTAATTATCAAAAAAGATCCAAATTTATATTTATTTACTTGGATATTTCCTCTTCAAAGTCTCTTTTTTTACAGTCTGGGCTAATTTTTCTATGTTCTTGCACACAACATAATATGAACTGCTTATGTTCTTCATCTGCGGTAGTCAAATCATGAAAGTCTGTCATTAGATTAACAGATCTTTCAGTTGTGTCATTAACTGCTTTTAAGCTAGTAAACTTATTTTTAGCTTCCACAAACGTCGCGCTGTCTTTTTATGAAGAAACAATTTATTGAAGGAAATTACTATTAAGTTTCAGTTGTGAAATTAAATCTTTACTCTTGACAGAAAAAAAATCACTCAAAGATTTCCATGAAACAAGATAACAAATACTTGTAGTACCTATATATAAAACAAATAAGTTCTAAATTAAATACCAGATTAAACACTACTTACGTACCATATACTCGTGGAGACCCAGACATCTGTTCCTTCGATGGAACATATTTCTTTCCCGAATCACCAAAACTTTAGTTTCCTTTAGTCTGCTCATCAACGTTGTCATCAAACATTAAAAGGACAGCTATTTCCACTGACAAGTCCCACAAATGTTGACTGAACTTCTTTAAAGCCGCTTTGAAAATTTGCCAACTTCTTCGTAATCTTTTAAGGTCTTTCAAAAACAAATATCTTGATTCTGAGCTTTTATCGCTAAACTACATTCAAGCCAGGGCTTTACATAAACTGCCACAATAAATAAACAAACATCTCGTAAAGCTTGTTTGCCCTTAGCGCACATTTTAAACTAGGAATGCAGCAAAAGTATTTTTAAGAAGTAAATAGCTCTTGCCATCCATCGTGCTTGATGCATTGGGCCAGCAGGTCTGATTTTTATTTTATTTTCATTGCCTCCACCCAGAAAAACAATAGCAAGCTCAATAAGTTCTCTATAATCATCTCGTACAATCGATTTTGCGATTCAAACGCACTTTTGAGCATCAGTTCGTATATATGATGGCGGCCAGCAAAGAGTAACAAATCTCTTTCTAGTTTTTGCACACAAGTTCCATTCAAGCATCCTGTATAAGATGCTGTCGTATCACAATACATTCAAGAGCATCGGCGTGTGCGGTATCAAATAAATTATCTAATTCAAGTTGAAAGTTCTCTTCGTGGCGCCTATGTAAGTCCTGAATCTTCTTGCTATTTTTTGCAGTTCTCGTCAAACCTGATAAAGATCCACTAATTTCTTAACATAATTACGAACAGCTCTGGTAGGTATTCTAGCCTTTTTTCAGAATATATTGCATTGCACAATGACAAGATTTGCGTTTTCATTAACAGTCAAATTAACTTCACGTATGTTGAAAAATATAACTGCGAGAACTTGACGATTAGACTGTTATTTGGTGATTTACTTCACCAACTAAGAAAATACTTTTTTGATTGCTTCTTAGTTCCACTGACATCTTCGAAATATAAAACAATCCGTGGTTACTACCCGACAAGCCGAAACTAATTGATAATGACAACGACAACGAGCCGCTTCTGTGACGTAATTTGTATGGGACATCTTTACGCGCAAGTCGGCACGGGTTACACTATTCCGAATAAGGAAAAAACTTGGTTTCGGATGTTTTAGGTCCAAATGAATAAAACAATTGCCTATGCATTGTAAAATTAAAACTTTGAAAAATAAGGCACACCCTAATGTATACTGCACCATTCTTATACAATTACTTATGGCAATTATCTGTGATTCGTTAATTTTTATTTATTTATTGCAATTATCTGTGCTTCTATCATAAAATGCCATATTTGTATTAGAGTAAGTTTCAACTGAGTTTATTGCGAGTTCATTATAATACCTGATGATGTCAACATCGTTTGATGAAATAGTTGCCCCGACAACGTCATAGAAATTAATTTATACATTATGATATTATGACAGTGTTCCAAATGAAACAGTGAAAATATTTAATATCAATAATTTAAAACACTTTATTGTTTTGTTTTTCACATCTTGATTTTGTTTTATCGAACCAATCGGTTTCGGATCGTCTTTCAGCATCGTCTGGCTTACAAAAACAAACTGTTAATATTGTTATGCAAAATATTTCTTGTCGTTTTTAATTATTAGTGTTTATTTAATGGTGCTTCATCACCAATTAAGTCGATACCTATTTGGCAAAAGGTCCCAAAGTGCTTTTTTTATGAATTTTACAGGAAAGCAAACATAAGATTTTTACATTATTTTGATTATTTATAAAAATGTAATTTTTCTTTCAAATGTCAATTAACGTAGCATAACGTTATCTACAAGATATATTAAAAACTAAATTAAAAATATATAAACATATTAAAAATAATAGGGGTTGAATGCAATTGTACATAAAAAAATACATAATAAAATGTAATAAAAAAAAGTACAGCTCTAACGTTTTGTCAAAACATAAAGTGTGCAAAAATAATACAGATGGAATATTTAACTCAATTTCACAAAAAACACACCTGGGACCTTTTGCCAAATAAGTACCGAAGTGCATCATACAAAATAAATAGATATTTTGCTTCAAACTTCTTATTTCAACAATCACTTACATTGTATAAATATTGTAAAAGGAAATTACAATAATTTACCTCTGGTGCATAGAAATATCCTTTGAATTCTTTCGTAATATGATTTATACTACTGTCGAATTGAATTTATCGTTGCAAAAAGTCACACCTCATTGTGTCTGGTCGCGCAAGATTCGATTCTCGAATTTCTATCGGCAAAAGGGATCGGGCATCCGTAAATTTTTTACGTTTATCAGATGGGAAGATAAATACTTTACGAATCTAATGTATGCTTTAAACAAGAAACTTGTTAGCAGAATTCAATGGTTGGCGTTCATTCCATGTATATTTTCACCAATTAAAACGCTATTTTGATTATTGATAAACTTAAGCGTTAACAATAATTAATATTTGGAAGGAGAATATTTACCACAGTATAATCCGAAATGATCTGATGATGAATGTTAATAAGTCCAAGGTAATGATTTTCGAAAAAGAAGAAATCATGACAGTCTGCAACATCAGCATGAATGGTGAAAAATTGGAGCAAGTAGATGAGTTCGTGTATTGTGGTAGTATGTTAACAAAAGATGGGCGAGTGGAGAGGGATATTGAAAGAAGGGTTGGGGTAGGCAACAAAGTGAATGGTGCACTTAAAGTTGTCATCGCAATCAAAAACTTATCCAAAAAAGCTAGAATGGCAGTGCACAATGGTGTTCTTCTACCGACCCTGGTGTATGGAAGCGAAGCATGGAACTGGCAAAAGAAGGATGAAAGTAGAATAAATGCAGTAGAAATGAGATCTCTTAGACGAATGTGTGGATACTCTGTGTATGATAGAGTGTCGAATGAAAATATAAGAAATGAATGCGGTGCGAATGATGGTGTCATGAACAAAATAATGAAAGGATCATTAAAAAATCGACGCGCGTGCATGACACGATGTATGAATGTTGAGTTAGAAAGTATAATAGAACAAAATATACATGGTTTGAATCATTTAAAAAATATAAAAAGATGGGTTTTTTAGCTTCGATCTGAAATCTGTTGGATCATTTATGCATCTAAGGTACGAGTATGAGGGGAGATTGTTCCAAGGTGATGGACCGGCTACCGCAATGGCTACGATGTATGAATGTAGAAGAAGCTAGATAGGTATGTCAGCACAGAACAGTATGTCGGTCCATCCTGTCTGCCTACCCCTTCGGTGAAACGGCGTGATGGTTAGTTAGTTAGTTAGCCATTGATATTTAATGTGGATATTAATATTATAGTTCAATAGATTACAAATATCCTGTGCTTATATCAATGTTACACGGTCTCATATATGATATGGCCCACCACTAATATTTGTGTTAGGGGGTGTATTTATTTATGTCCCTTATTCGGATCTAATCCTGACAGCTATTGTATCCAGGACCATTTCCGGGATTACGTCAAATAAGTGACAAGTCAATATTTCTTTACTGAGATAAGGGAACCAGTTGATCACACATAATAAAATCAATTTACACGATATCAAGAATGGCATCGGGTGGTGGCCTAGGGGATAGAACGAGCCTGATCAATAAGTCATTGGTTCAAGCCTGGACACGACCAGATTTCTTCTACATAATAATGGGCTATTTTCTGCTCATATGGAAAGTGTAAATAAAATCTAATACTATAGATTAAAATCCTTAGTATTTTATAAGGATTAATTGTATCTCAATAGAGACGAAGATGTAAATTGTTTTTCTGGGAACAGAATGTGGTGGCCGAGGCGCTTACAGGACTTATGACCTGTCATTGGTTGGGTTGAGCGATCGCTTTATGTTTAACAACATTCCCCATTCCACTCTTCTTATGACCATCACATCTGACAATTTTTTGGAACTTGTATATATGCTAGAATCCCACGCTTATCTTTACATTTTTTAGTTCACTCTACACTAGCGTCATCTATTATTAACTAACTAACCATCACGCCGTCTCTCCGAAAGGGTAGAGGCAGAAGAATGGACTGCCACACTTTAACCGATGCGGCACTCCAACCTTCTCTTTTCGCCCCCGCGGAAGACGCGGTGTGATGGGTTGTGAACCTCATCGCCACCAATACGCATTTCCCGCGCACACTTCGATCGTCCAACGTCCACAAAATAAATCTTAAACAATCCTTTTTTTTTAAAATAAAAAAATCGTATTTTTCATCGTATCATTACCAATCAAATTATAACACTGTAATTGTCAGATATATAATACTTATGCCGATTCCTCAACATTCATTAATTGTGTCATGTACCCATGTCTATTTCTCCATCTCTTTGTATTAGATTAATTTGATCATGCCACGTTTTCCTTGGTCTCTCTGTGCCGTTTACATTATTAACGTATACATTTTTTGTCATTATTTATGCATTCATTCTTTTCATGTGTCCAAGCCATCTTAATTCTTAATTTTGAAGTTTTAATTTTGTATAACTCCATTATAAATTGATGATTTTTTCGGTTTTACAGAGATTTTCATTTATATAAAAATATTAATACTTGTGACAAATTAGTTTCGCCTTGCGAGGGCATTCGCAAACTAGAATTAATTGCCAAACGGTGTGTCTTTATAAGTTATTGTTATAAGAATTTTGTGAAGTTTTGTAATTGGATATTAGATTTAATTCGAGAATGCCTTTGCAAGGCAAAAAAAAAATTGTCAAAGTATTTATTATTAAGACTCCTATGTCATTAAAATATATACATATTTTAATGACATAGGAGTCGAATTCAACGCTCTTATCATTCCACTTTAATTTTTTAAATATTTTTAAAAATAAAATAAAAGACACGCTTCGGAGGAGACCTCCGTCCTCAGGTGTAAATAAACAGGTATAAATATACTCTAACAAAAATACTTATTATATATAAAGATGCATAATTATAAAAAAATTCCGAGGTTATTACAATGGTATTCCAAGGTGTTCGACCTTTGTGGCCGAGTGGTAAGTACATTGACTGCCACCCCGAAGGTTCCGGGTTCGATTCCCGGCGAGGGCAGTGTGATTGTCACACTGTATTTAGTCTGGAGTAGAATTCGATAGATTAACTAAATACCTATCACATGTCACGAGAATCACTATGATAGCTATAATGCCCTTTACATCGAATTGGCTCTTGCTGTCTTTATGTAAAGAGCGATTAAAAAAAAAAATTAAGTGAATTATATTTTTATATATATAAAGATCTTTATAAAACCGAAAAAACAATCGCGTCTACATTATAATTTAACCCGTCATTATTTTGTTCATAACGTTATTACATTCACTTCTTATATTTGCATTATAATGTAACAGTGTAGCGTCAATTTTTTTTACCTATTTTTCGTATATCACAAAGTTAATGCTAATAAAATTAAAATGAATGTTGTGTCTTACAAATATTGTAATACTTTATGTGCATATTTAAGCTCATACAAATACTATGTCCAGTTTTTTTCCTAATTATAGGGGATGTATCGAGGGGACAGATTTTTATTCTACGTACATATCCAGATGTTGCCAACCACTTCTTTACTGATTGACTACATCATTAATCATCCAGACTTGTAATAACATATCCAGCTGTCTTTCTCTAAGCGGACAATAACTTGACCGCTTCTGATAGAATCTAAAAATTACACTCGCTACGAGTTACGAAAATAGTACGAACAATTCCTTTTGGAAATGATAAATATAATTCCATTTTTATAATATGTACTAAAAAAAACAACTAAAAATATTGTATTTCAAAAGAAATCGTGGAAGTGAAGCTTGGAGTTGGCAGAAGAAGCGTGAAAGTAGGATAAATGCGGTAGAGATGAGGTCCCTAAGACCTATGTTTGATAGAACGATATACGACAGAATCTCAAATGTTTGATACAAGAAAGGAATGTAGAGCGGAAGAAGGTATTATGAACAAAATTATGAAAGCCGACCACTTGGATGACCGTCTAAGAGATGGAGGGACAGTTGAATCTTATCATGAGAGACGAGACATGATTTCTATGTATGTCACAGATCGTCAGATCTATTAAAAGAAGAAGAAGAAGAGATAAACACTATACCTTAATATTGACGTTAACTTTCGTTTTCTAGAAGTTTAATTATATATTATGGGAGTGACATGTATCGCTTTGCTAGGATATTATCAAACTTTTTGTTATTATACATTTGATAATGTCCTAGGAAGTCGATTCAAAATTTGTAGAAAAGGTATAATATGGAATTTTACATCATTGTTCAAGAAACAATACATTGGTATTAAAAATAAATAAAAACAAAGATTCGTTATGTTTTCATTATATTTAATTATTTTTCTTTTGTGACTCAAATTACGATTATTGCTGATCATCAAATTTTATATATATTCCATGTTGGGTCACACCTTAAAGTTATCACAATGGGATATGAAATGTTTTTACAAGTCAGAAAGGCGTTCGTAATTCAGCGGTCGTTCGTTATTGTTTTACTGACTGTAATAAGTTTTTTTTTAAATTTAATATTTATTTATTATATTGCCATCATATCGAAGTTTTCTTATGATATAAAAAAATTGAAATTCGGTTGATGTTTTAAGCTTATACTTCTTCTTCTTCTTCTTCCTCAGCCTGTTCCCGTCTCTCCTGGACAATGGCCTCCTCCATTCGCATCCAGGTTATTCCGACGTGTCTGTTCAGATCATCCTTTCACCGTAGTTGCGGTCGCCCTGCACCTCTCTTTGCCGTCCACGGTCTCCAAGTCAGCAGTCTTCTGGTCCTTTTTTCAATTAGAGCTTCTGGCTACGTGACCTGCCCATTGCCAATTTAGAGTCGCCACCCGGTGGATGATGTCAGTGACCTTTGTTTTTTTTCTCACCGTGTCGTTTCCGACTTTGTCTCTTAGGCTTATTCCTAACATGGCTCTTTCCATGGCTTTTTGGGTTACTCGACAGACTTTAGCATAGACTTGTTTTAACAATTAAATATTATTGTATCTGGGGTTATACGGAGTAGAGACCTGGACCCTCAAAGTGAACATAATAAAACATATAAAAGCATTTGAAATGTAGCTCCATCGCAGAATGTTGCGGATCTCATGGACTGATATGGTTACCAACAATGAGGTGCTACATAGAGCCAAATTGAAGAGAATTGTTGTCTGATGGGAAGTCTAGAAAGATGGCTTATTATTATTATTATTTTGTAAAATCGCTCTTTACATCATGATAGCATGAGCCAAATCGATGTAAAGGGTATTATAGCTATCATAGCTACCAGACCAAAGATAGTGTGACAATCACGATTATCTGGCCATAGTCGATGACACACGTGATATTTGAATACGAAAATTTTGCTGTGGATAGATACGTACAAATGCCGCTAGATGGCATTATTACATTTATTTTGAATTTTAACTGACATTCCTTGTTTTTCCCCTGTAGTCTTCAATTGTATTTTATTTTATAACTAGCTGACCCGACGAACTTCGTACCGCCTCAGAATCAATAAATGTTGTGTTAACTTATAAGCTAAATTTAATTCACCTTTTTATTGAATTACAATTAATACTTAAAATGAATTAAGTTCATGAAATGTGCAAAAGTCAAAATTAAAAATATGAATTACAATGGAATATAATTCACGTGGAAGCCTGCATTAATACCTACTTAAAATGAATTATAAATTGTTAATTAAAAACTTTGTTTTATGTATCACAATTGTGTTTTTATTTTTTCGCGACAATATATTCAACCAAAGTGGAATCTACCAGATTAATTGTGAGGATTGTGATGCGAATTGGAATGATATTGGAAAGACGGGTCGATCATTTTGAAGAGGTTATATGAACACAACATTTAATACAAAAACAGAATCATTGTGTGAATTTTGACCATCATTTCAATTCCAAAAACACATTTTTTTTGCATATAACAAACAATTTAAAAAAAAATTGATAAATTAGAAAATTTAGAAATTTTTAAAGCAAAGGCACGTGAATTGAATGTTATAAATAACCAAATTCCAGCTTATTCCCCCTTAGTATATATGTAGTACATTAAAAACTTTTCCTTTATACAATCTACCAAAAAAATATTAATACTACCTTCCATTTTTGTCCCTTTCTTACTAATATAATCTGCTTCCTTATAATGTTTATCGTCTTTAATATATTAGGATTCATCGTTTTTGACTCTACTCGTATATTATGTATGATTGTTCCTTCTAATAATTGTTTGAATTATTATTATGATTATTATCATTCTTATTATTTTATTATTATAAATAAATGAATTTCATACAACAACACAACAACAACAACAAACCATCACGCCGTTTCTCCGCAGGGGTAGGCAGAGAGAATGGACCGCCACACGACTCTATCCTGGCACACCTCTCTAGCTTCCTCCACATTCATACATCGAGTCATACACGCACGTCGATTCTTCCGGCTTCTGACATGACCAACCTTTAATATTTGATTAATTTGGACATGCCATGTTTTTCTCGGTCTACCTCGACTCCTTACTCCATTTACATCGTTAACGTATACTTTTTTAACCATTCTTTCTTCACCCATGCGCTCCACATGTCCGAACCAACACAACGAACCATTCATAATTTTGTTCATAATACCTTCTTTCGCTCTACATTCCTTCCTAATATCAGCATTTGAGATTCTGTCATACATCGTTCTACCACACATACGTCTTAGGGACCTCATCTCTACCGCATTTATTCTGCTCTCATCTTTCTTCTGTCAGTTCCATGCTTCGCTTCCATACATAGGAGTTGGGACCAGAACTCCATTGTGAACGGCCATTTTCGCTTTCATTGATAAATTCTTGTTTCCAATAACTACTTTTAAAGCTCCATTCACTTTGTTACCCGCACCAACCCTTTTTTCAACATCACTGTCCGTTCGGCCATCCGCTGTGAACATGCTACCTAAATACACAAATTCCCTCACCTGTTCCAAGTTCTCTTCATTTACACTTATATTACAAACTGTCATTTGCTCTTCCCTTTCAAAAACTAACACCTTTGACTTTCCGACATTCATCAAAACACGTTAAAACAATTAAATAGCAGACAACATAATTTTGAATAAGTGTGATCCATCAATGAACTCCGTTTTCATCATTAGCATCATCATATTCATCATCTGAAGAGTTTGATGATTCAGTGTCCGTATCAATTGAAAAAAGAAATTCCTCGTCTTCATCTAGCCAAATATTTCGTTTATTAAGTACTCGCGGCTGAATTTCCTACGGTAACAATTCTCTGGACCGAATGTACACAGATACACCTATAAAATCAATACAAAATACATCATACGTATTTTTATTATTATTCACTAATCATAAATCGGTTTTTAATCTCTACGGAACACTCATTTGTCATCTTTTTCGAATGGTATTAATGGCGCAAATATTCTCTGCTCTCCTTCACAAAAGGGGTTTAACTTTTAGAATAGTCTCTCTTATACTGATTTTTATAACTTTGGGCATTGTTAATCTAAAATTAATAAAGAAAACCAAAAATCCCGGTGACGATTAAAAAATAACCTCAAATCTTTCACATTGAGTATTGACATCTGGCATCAACAATACACCACCTACGGGCGTTTTCGAAACTAAAATGGAAGCCATGATGTTTTTTGTACTTTGTCTCAGAAGTCAAATATAGTCAAGTTTATGACAAATATAATTAATTTTAAATCATTTAAGTGATTTTTTCAAATGTTTTAATGATTATTCTGTTATCCGGAACGGAGACAAATCCAGCTAATATAAGATCTTCAAAATTGGTCCAGCCGTTCTCGAGTTATAAATGGTGTAACTAACACGATTTTTGACTTTGTTTTATATATATAGATAGATAAACAATTATATAATATTTAAATATTTACATAATATCACTAATGAAGGGCTGGTTAGTCCGAAACATGTTTGATATTTATTTTTTAAATAAATGTGAGTTAGTAAATCGGATTAAAAAATATCCGTTCGCTATCACTGCAAACAGAAGCAATATGATCATTTAAACACAACTTTATATAGGTACTTAATAGTGATGGTGTATTGACCGCGTGTCGTGCGGAGTATGTATAATACACCAAGGCGACGAACAATCGATACCTTCGTAGAAAGTAACGCACTTAACGTCACTATAATAATTTTGCACATCTCTAAAAACGTACAGGAGTAAAGTAACACATCTAAAAAATATCAAATCAAAACTATACGCAAAAAGATTTACACATTAAATTAAAGCACCCTTTTTACGCCGCTGCGTTAAATTGCTTGCACAATCGGCTATCAATCAAGCATTCATAATGCGGTGATTTCAATTCGGTCCACGCTTCATATTATAGCTCGTCTGTGCGCGGTGTAAAATTATAGTGTAAAATTTTCCGCTGCACAGAAAGGTCGGTTTATTGTGTAGTGCTGTTAATTTTGCGCGTTAGAGGGATTTGTGTTTTTTTGTGCGCTGGTGGTGTTTGTTTTCAGTTGCTTTTGTTTGTAGGATTTCGTTATTTCGCGCTCAGGGCGTTTGCTTGGCAACAGGGTAGGTTATAAATGAAATCGATCAGTAAGGAGTAAGTTTAATGGTAACATTGGATCATAATATTGGGTTTGTTGAGAAAATATAAATTTCCGATACACACGCGTTTTAAATAAATAAATATAGAAATTACCATGAACGAGGAACAACATATAAAATAATTAGATGGCATAAACGCTGGTGCGAATATGAACGATATATCCAGCAGCCGTTTGCTATATCGTAACCTGAGAGTAAGAGGGTTCCAACTAACAAAATTTCACATTTGGCTTTTTTTCGTGAAAAGGGTTCTTACTAACCTTATCTATACATACAATTAAAAACAATATGTAAAAGTATCGTCATTTTGATGTTACGAAAATAATCAAGTTCCATCTGATCATTCAAAACACACGATTCACTGAAGAAGGATTCATTTAATCTTAGAACTTTATTATTCCAACTGTTGCCAGACAAAATTTACACGTGTCTCGGTAAAAGAATCTCTGGAAATTGGAATAAAACCCTTTTATTCCAAGATACACACCCGAAACCAACAAAACTTTGACTTAATTTTTCTCAGCTTTTTACTTTTGTCAGTTGGAACCTTCTTACTCTCAGGTGACGATATGCAGACGACGCTGTTTTAATCGCTGACAGCATGGACGATCTACAAGTCCTAGTGTCAAGAATGTACGAAGTATGCAATAAGTATGATCATGTGATGAACGTGTCAAAGTCTAAAGTAATGGTATTTGAAAATGAAGAATGCATGACGGATTGTGACATAAATCCTTCCACTTTTGTCTTATTTTCTACTGCGACCGGTTTCGCCAGGCTGGGTGACATGAATAGACTTATTGCACTGTAATAAATTTACTCCTTTATGTATTCATATCACGGGTAGAAAACACCATCTACCTATAACAATATAATATCAAAATAACGGCATATAAATATTTACATTAGGTTTGTTTTGCCATCAAGAGATTTCAGTAAAATATTTAGATTATGTTATTAAAAAAATAATGAAAGGGTCATTAAGATGGTTAGGTCACACAGAAAAAAATTATATAAATAGTATATGTCAATGATGAGTACACCAAGTTATAATATATTATTTATCCGAACTCTGTATAACGGACGCACATAGGTGGATTTGAATGATTTAGGCGGTCAAAATTATTTTACGGTGTATTTTGACTTCAAATCATAAATATTATCGTAAAAAATTGTCCTTAGTAAAAAAAATATTTTTTCCCAGCCAAAAATATAAAAAAATATTAAATTTCGAGGAAAATTTTTTTTTATTACAAATTTTACAAACAAAAAAAAATCTAGTTACAGATTAATAATTTTGGTGCAAATAAGTATTTTAAATATTTGTATACATTTATGGACAAATTTTAATCCATGTCTGAAATATCGGATTCGGTATTCGGTACAGCTGGAAGTAACATATTCATTGTTTCAGGGCAAAATGAACCTGGTTTGATCGTTTTTTTTTGTTTGTTTCATGCTACTTAAAAGTGGATCTGAACTCGATAATAATCTATTATATGAATCAAGGTTGCATTCCTCTCTCGAGAACTTTCTTGCGTAGTTTTTGCGGTATAATCGAAAGTGTTTATTTCTGGCTTCTGCTGCCTCTCCCGACAACTGTCCTATGGGTAATAAGGCATTTTCAATCACAGCTGCATCATGAATCAATATTTTATGCAAGGTCGGAGACATTGGGTGCCAACTATATAACTCGACATACAATTTCGCAGTTGCCATGGCATATTCATCAAATCGTTATATTTCCCGTAGTATTTTCGAAGCATCCCCTTTCCCTCGAGCCTGTAATGTTGTTTGCGCTGCATGAACGATTACTTCTTTATTAAGTGAATAAGGTATTTCCTCCGTTTTTTTTTCTTTTAGTCTTCTCACTAGAATCTTCAAATGATTTAGAAGGCCAACCTGGTCGAGTTTGCTTGTTTGCTGAAAGTTCAAATGTTCCTCCTAACAACTTTTCATTAGTTTTAAGAAAAATTGCTTCTTTTCTATGGGCTTTCGACCATTTTTCTTTCATTGATGTTTTAAAATATGCAAATCTTTGTTTGAAACTGCTTAGATTATCTGGAGTGTCACCACAACAGGACAATAGGTGATTTTTTAGATATTTAATTTTTTCATCTAAATTAGGTAAATCTTGCTGCTGCATTTGATCGTAAAGATATTTACGGCTTACGGTTTTTGTACCCGATGTACCAGATATACCTAAAATTGAGAAAATCAAACTTTATTACATTTTAAGAAAAAGTTGTTAAAAAAAGTGATGTGATCCTTTTAAAAAAAATAACTGTAATTTGGTCAACTGCAGCTATCCGCAGACAAATTTTATGTCATTAATTAGTCAAATATAAGAAGTATACAGTACAGGAACAAACATTACGCGATAGGACGCGATAATATAACAAAATGTCTTGTAAACTTGAAAATTAAGTAAAAATTTCATAACTAGACCACCTTTTTTTGAAGTTCTACAAATAATATAAAATAACTTTTAAAGTATGTTAAACACATCAACAAATATTGATTCTTACCTGAATTATTCGAATCCATAACGATAACTTTGAAATATTAGGTGGACAAGGCAAAATTCTCCTTGTTTAATGTTTACACTGAGAGCGCTAAGAACAATGACGACGTGCACTTCGTTAGGCGGACAAGTTTCAACCACCTGCGCGCGCACACGGTCAAAGGTTCGTGGTTGGGGATGGTCAATTATTGTTACTGGGACATTTCTTTGGATCTAGGATTTTTTTGGTATTTTTAACATCGATTTTGAAATTTGACTTATGACCGGCTAATTCTTAACAATCCACGTAAGTGGGACGGCCTAAATACAAGGAAATCCACACTTCGCTCGGCGAACTCCTCGGCAATAGGAAGATTAGTTGAGCCGGTGCGTTGCCCTAGTACAAATTTCGGGGATCGAGCGTTTGCGGTAGCCGGTCCATCAGCTTGGAACAATCTTCCTTCACACCTCAGATGCATAAATGATTCGACAGATTTCAGATCCAAGCTGAAAACCCATCTTTTTCATATTTCATAACCAATTTAAAACACGTCTTAATGCTCCCTTGAGGTGATTACATCAGAAAAACTGCGCTTTAAAAGTTAGCATATTATTAATATTATCATTATTACGTTTGTTGTTGTTGTTGTTGTTATATGATACAATACATTTTTAAAACAGCCTGTATAGTAAAAAATATGCACATATCATTATTTATCGTTTGTTATTTCTATGCAACTTTCGTATCAGTTGAGTTATGCGTGAAGAGATATAACTAATTGAATTAATGGCTTAAGTCAGTTTTGATTTGCGAATAAACAAATACAAAATTACACTGTCGCATAAACCTTAAACACTGAAATAGAGATGTCCCTTAAATAAAATACAATATTATTTTGTTTAATTAACATCGATAGACTAAACATACTTTTGCAAATGGCAAATGTTTGATTGATGAAGGTGACGACCTTCGTGGCCGAGTGATAAGTGCTTTGACTGCCACCACGTAGGCCCCGGGCTCGATCCCCGGCAATGGCAATGTGATTATCACACTGTCTTTATAGATTAGCTACCTATCACATGTCATGGGAATCAGTTGATAGCTTTACCCTTTACATTGATTTGACTCGCGCTGTAATGATGTAAAGAGCGACTGAAGAAAATAATAATAATTTAGTAAGAGGATAAAAAATAAGTTATAATTTATTTTATATCATTATGACAAATAAATCTTCTTCTTCTTCCTTGCTATAGACTGATGTGGTATGTTTTCCAGAGGGTTTACCTCCTGTAAGGTTGATACCCAGTTGTTCTTCCGTCTTTTAGGAGGTTTTCCACGAGGACGAGTCCCTTGAAGTTGATTATGTAATGAGTCTGGCGGTGTCCATTCTTTGGACATGACCGTACCAGTCCCCCTGCTGTCTATTTCTTTTTATAATATTCTCTGCCTCACACATCTATTTTATTCTTGATGTTCCTCACGCGATCTTTAAGTGTCTTGGCTGCTACCATCCTCAGTGTCTTCATTTCGGATGTTCTTAAACTTGTTTGGTCCTGACTGTGTCTGCTTTTGATTCAACACCATATGTTAATATCAAATAAAATTGATGCATAGAAGAGAAATTCTCATCTTACTCATAACCAATATATAATTTCATAAATTAACTAGAGTCTTGGTGTTCTTTAAGACCTTGAAATAAGAAACAATGCATAACAATGACAAAAGCAGAAGTAAAGCAAAATCCCAAAACAGCAAATTAAAAAACTCCTGACTGCATTCAACGTGGCAGTAAGACCAGTAAATGATGCGGTTTTTAAGGCGTTGAATGGAATGGCTTCAGCTTATATATCTGAACTCTGCATCACCAAGAGCTTGAATATGAGGTAGTCTACATTGCGAAATGCAATATCTTCTTAAGGATTATATTAAGGATTAAACCTTTGTGATTGCCGGCCCTTCAGTCTGGAACAATCTGAAGATATACTCGTAAAGCGCATTGAGAGTTTGCAGTTTTCAAAAACATATTTCGGGCTATAGACGCCTTTCCTCAGTATGGAATTATTAAGATAATCAAATTATTTAACTGAATTCTCGTGATGGAAGTTCATTTAAAATAATAATTAAATAAAACGATGTTTTTCATAACTGCTTCCACATTTGTCTTTATTTCGACAGCGACCAGTTTCACCAGGTTCGCTAGACCAGTCTGTCGATGCCAATGTGTAAACATCGTTTTATTTAATTATTATTTTAAATTTTCAACATAAAAATTTGAAATCATATAATTTAACCATAAAATTTGTATACTGAGGAAGAGCGTCTTTGATCCAAAACGTGTATGAGAGAAGTGCAAAAAGGTGTTGTGAAAATATATTTTTTAAAATTAAAGAAAAGTCACAAAAATAATGTGGGTATTACGCGTGTTATGGAGATGTTACTTTTATTCCAAAGTTGATACAAATGAAAATTAAAAAAAAAAAAGTTTGTGAACAAATGACGATATATTGTATAATATACGGTATTCTAAAAAAAACGGGGTAATGCAAAACTAAAGAAGAAGATACTGGAGGGACCATGTAGCCCGAATGAATGGTGACAGACTCGCGTATACAGCCGCCTATGAAATCCCTTCCGGACACCGCCCACCTGGAAGACCGCCTAAGAGATGGAGGGACAGCTGGATCTCATCATCCGACGAGATATGATTTCTGTGTCACAGATCGTCAGATCTATCAAAAGAAGAAGAAGAAGAAGAAGAAGAATGCAAAACCGATTCGATGGAACCGGTTGAAAACTTCGAAAGCACATCTCTGTATCAAAATAAGACCCATAAAGTGTTCTGAATATTTGCATATTGATATAAGAACTTCAGATGAAGCGTCGACCGAGTCTCAGTCGGGGAACGCCTTGGCGAAAGAAGATGAATGTGGAGGAAGGGAGGAATAAATGAGTAACGTTAACGATAAATTGAGGGCACTACTTGCAAAGCCAGACCTCCAAAAAAAAATTTTTTTTACAACCTTGAATGGTAAATTATTAATAAAGTATTTTTGTATATTGTGTACAAATGTAAGGATTAAAACTAGCTTAACTTCAAGTAAAATAAGACTTGACATTTGATCAGTAACATACACATGCCGCCATCTTGATTTTGTCTCGACCAATAACAGTCCCCGATTCAAACAATTATTGTCGTGTTATAATACTTTTTCTTAAATAATAAAAACTCTGTTAATATTATAATCTTTTTTTTAACAATAAATAAATGTTCGTCAGAATTTTCTGAGATTCCCAGTAACATTATCTTCTCTGATGTTATAATCAAAGTAGGTAACCTCCAAAGTTAAGTGTTGCAAATCCGGTAACCTCCAAATGTATTGATCAAAGTCAGCAAAATCCAAACTATAATTCAATTTATCTCAGTTTTACTCTTGTTTTTAATATACTTTTTTGGTGATCGTCGTTTTCTACCTTAATTAAACACGTACAAGCCATAAACATATTATATCTGGTATCCAGAACAAAAATAATACATTTCTTCATTTTTCTCAAAATGAAAATTTTTGGAGGTTACTGACTTTGCAAGAAGTGCCCTCAATTGTGCATTGGTGTTAAGAAAATTTTATTTTATTACTTTATTTATTTTCATAACTAACTCACCACCACATTGTTTCGCCGAAGGGGCAGACAGAAATAATAGACCGCCACACTGTTCTTTCCTGACATATTTCTCTCGATTCCTCAACATTCATTCATCGTGTCATGCATGCACGTCGATTTCTATGACTCCTCACGTGGCCGACTTTTAATGTTAGTTTTGAAAACATTTTTTCTAGACCGATTTTCACTTGAAGATGTAGGACATCACACCCGAAACATGTTATGGATAATATTTTTATTTTGCAAAAATATTTAATATGTAAAATGGATTATAAAGTGATTTTAAAAAAAGCCTCTAAATATATATAAACAACTAACTAAATAACCATCACGCTGTCTCCCCGAAGGGGTACTGTTCTTTTCTGACATACTTCTCTCAATTCCTCAACATTCATACATCGTGTCATTTCTCTGACTCTTCACGTAGCCGACATTCCATATATGATTTATTTGATAGCCTTCTTTTATTTCTAGTTCAATTATTTTTTACCATCCATTTTTTCCATTTTCAAACCATCTTAATAATCCTTTCATTATTTTGTTCAGAACACTTTCATTCGAACTGAATTCACTTCATATATTTTCATTCGACACTCTCATATACAGATTTTCTACACATTCGTCTAAAAAATTTCATTTCTATTGCATTCTATTTTCATCTTTCTTTTGCCAGTTCCATGCTTCGCTTCCATACATAAGGGTTTTATTCAATATTCGCTTCCATATTAAGTATTTTACAATTTATTGATGAAAATAGCCGTTTTCTGTTAGTTTTATTAATATAATGTTATCTTTACCTGCGCTAAAAAAATCTCTCAATGCAAATGAAAAACTAACTTTGTAAACATGCTATGTAAGATTAAAATTTGATCGTTTATATAAATTTTTACTCTTTTAATACCTATTGAACGATGTTTTTGGATTTTACACGAATCTTTAAGGATGCAGGTGCGTGATGCCACGTCCACGTGACCAGTGAGTCCAGTGTGTCCAGCATGTCCTGATCGATAAAACACCACAGCGCGTTCATGAAAATTAATTTAGAAAAAAAACAGATGCGTCGGAAAAGGTTATTGAGGTGCAATTAAATAAGTTGCATAAATCGAAATGAACAACTCATACCAAATACAGTACACTCACGATTATCCGGGGTCGAGTTAACCGGGAAGCGGATTATCCGGGATACTTGATCATTGAAAATATATTTTATAAAAACAAATATATTTCACAATAGTACATATAACATACTTATATACGTACATGACGACCTTCGTGGCCGAGTGGTAAGTGCATTGGCTGCCACCCCGAAGGTTCCGGGTTTGATTTTCGGCGAGGGCAGAATGATTGTCACACTGTCTTTGGTCTGGTGTAGAATTCACGTGACAATAAAATGGCGATAGATTAGCTACCTATCACATGTTCCGAAAATCACTATGATAGCTATAATACCCTTTACATCGATTTGGCTCTTGCTGTAATGATGTAAAGAGCGATTCAACAAAATAATAATAATAATAATAATAATAATATATCTATCACAATGACATTAGGCGTTTATAGGCGCCACCGCAAACAAACTTTTGTGGTTCTAAAGTCGTAATTTTATTTTTCTGTGAAAAAGTGTCTATATTATAATGTTTTTGACTATGGTATAATGGATAAACGCAAACCAGTCGTACTTTCAATTGAACAAAAACTCGAAATAATTCAAAAGTTTGAAAATGGTCCAACCGTTAAATATTTATTGAATCAATATAATGTTGGTAATCAAACTATACGGTACATCATTAATAAAAAGATATTTTTTTGTTTGTTTTCGAATTAACCGGGAAATCGATTTTACGGAAATGGACTGTCACACTTTAACCTTTGCGGGAGACACGGTGTGATAGGTTGCAAACCTCATCGCCACCAAAAGGCAACTCCCGCGCACAATTCGCTCGTCCAAAGTCCTCAAAATATATAAAACGCGCTTAAGGACGTGAATGCATGAGAACGGGTCTGGGGCAAGAGTTAGAGTTACGGGAGTACTTCTGTATTTAGCGTAGTGCAAGCAAAATTAACTTTTATCTAATTTATAATCTAATATATTAATTATAGTTGCTGGATTAACCCCCCTACCTTCGAGTAATTTACCGAGAAACGTGAAAAAAAAAGGTTTTTAATTAATTAAATTTAATTACTTAGATTTGACCACACACTTCACCTACCCCTTGTAAAACTATCATATTTGTGAAGACTTGTACTCAAGTGTTGTTGGCACACGCGCGTATCCCTAACAGTTTGTACATTTTTGGTACATTACTTTTTCTAGGGATAGCGCAGAATGGTACAGTCAAAGTGAACGTATTACGTACGTTCAAATACCTAGGGTGGTTAAGCATCCCGCAGTAGAAACAAATTAAAATTAATTGTTTTCATAAAATTATGAGGGACTTTCTTGATTGCGCCTCGTCGCTTCGGGTAAAAGCGGATGCTACTGCCGATTCCGTCGGAAATATGCAACGGCCAAGAGGCGATGCAATGAAAAAGCGACGTGATTGATGACTGTGTGCTATTTTAATTGTCCACCGCATGCTGCCCATCCCTATCTATGGGTGCTTTATGCCAAAATATTTATCTGTACTTCTGATGACGGTTATACAGTGGCGGGGAAAATAATTCCAAAGCAAATGAACAGATAAGTATAATTTAAAAAAAAATCACAAAAAATATAATCGAGTGCTGTAAAAACAAAGCACATAAATGTTTTAAATCAGCATCATCAGTCTGTTTCCGTTCACTCCTGGACGTAGGTCTCCTCCATCTGCTTCCATGTATGCCTATCCCGGGCAACACACATCCATGTCGTACCGGCGATATCCTTAATGTCGTCCCTTCATCGAAGTTGGGACGTCCTGTGTTTCAGGTTCCAGAGGGACACTGCTAGTGCATATGGTAGTGGAAAGCAAAGTTAGGATTTATAAAACATGCATCAGGCACATAGTGACTTACGGAATCGAAGCAAGAGCAGACACTATAGAGATACATAAGATTAGTAGGAATGAAAACATTGCGACCTATCGTGGGTAATAGGATAGGATACCCAAAAAAGATATTCGCAGATTTTCCAAAATCTTTTAAAAAGTGTATAATAAAAAAAATGCGATATTATAACTGTGTTGTAAATTTAACAGTTAATAATGACGAAGAATCATCGTGTTTCGGCCAAAACAATGGACTATTTGATTATTTCATATATCACGCTTCAACGCTTCATTCGTTTTGGAAAATTTCAATTAATGTGTTTTTTTTCATACAAATGTATATAAACAAAGCATATTTAAAATTTTGTTTTTTATTTGTTTTTTCTTGAATAGTGATGCAAACTTCCAAAAAACGTATTTAATTTGTAAATAATTGCAAAAACGTATTTAATTGTTGGAAATTGAGAATAACTCATAATCCACAATATATTTAAAAAAAAAATAAAAAAAAAACGACATGTTTCACGCGGGACACCACGGAAGATACCTCTATCTGTTGTATACATCTATTGATGGAGGTATCCTCCGAAACATGTCGTGTTTTTTCAATATTTTGTGGATTTATAAACAAAGTTATTTTCAATATTAATCAAATAAAACGATGTTTTTTAACTACTTCCACTTTTGTCTTTATTTAGACAGCGACCGGTTTCGCCAGGCTCGCTGTCTAAATAAAGACAAAAGTGGAAGTAGTTAAAAAACATCGTTTTATTTAATTATTATTTAAAATGAACTTCCATCAAGAGATTTCAGTAAAATCATTTGATTATCTTAAAAAGTTATTTTCAATTTCCAAAGTGTATTACTATGGAATTCTACAGCGTTATTGCCTTATCTTTCAATAAATTATATCAATAATCATCATAATCATGGCGATACAAGTCATTCTCATAAAATAATAAAATATCACGGACCGCCAATGCAATTGGGAGGTGAATTTATTTGTTTACCTTTATTGGATAACACACGGCCAAGTTAAAAGTGTTTGTACAAGGACCGATACTTAAATATATAATTATAGGAATGTAACTGATTTACACGTTACAATTTCATGACAATGTTGCTTCTTCTGTTAAGTGAATGTTTTAAATAATTACCACGTAACGGGATCATCGTCATCGTCTTCAGCGTTAAAATCCTTGGTGGGCATTTAGTTTTTGATTATAGAAAATAAATAAAACACGTATTTAACCACAGTTTGGTTATTATATTGTATTTGATGTCAACTAGTTTCGCTTAGACCGTTGACTTCATCAGGGCTGTATAACCATATGTTGTCATCAGGGCAGTAAGACCAGGGCAGTATAACTGGTTAAAAAAACAAAAAAGAACAATTAAGTAAAAAGAAACTATAAAAGAACAAGAGAAGCAGATACCAATTTTATAGATTGTATAAGAGATAGATGCTTTCTGAGGGTAGCCTCACTATCGTGGAAGATGTCCACATCCGAAGAGATGCGGTTTAGAAGAATTATTGCCCTGCCCACGGGCATTTCCTTAAAATATTGGTTCCACACGGTGGCAGGTGAAATAATCTGTGTTGTCTTTGTCGAAAATAATTGTCAGGGACAAAGAAAGTCAAGTCATTTTAAATAGTAGAGTTATGTATTCGTAATAATATAAAAACGTAAGAACTTTTTCTGTACCCTTTCAATCAATAACAATAATTTATAATACCAGATTCGTCTTTAAGAATACAAGATACTCTCCAAAGTTAAGAGTATTTGTCTTCTTAACATATTTTTACTTATATGAAAGACGTCGATCTCCGAAGCGATCATGTTCAGCTGTTTGATTTTAGCTTTTTGGTAATCTCGTATCATTTTAGTAATAAGCTCTCCGCGGAAGTGACGATTGGTCCGGGCAAAAAATCCGGAATGATTATAAAATCTACGTTTGGGGGAATCGATTTTGTAGATTTTGGAGAAAAAGCGGCCGTGGGCGCAATGGTCTGGTCCCCTGCTTAGTATTCAGCTGCGGTAGCGGGGGTGGCGGGGGGTAGGCTGCTGCGGGCGGGGCGGGGTGGTTATAGCGTTAGGGGATGCCAGACGGACAGAGAAGGAATTCCTCGTTTACTTCCCAGCTCTTTTGGTTCAAAAGCGAAAAACGAAATTCGCGAGATAATGGATGTAGATGGCAGTGCACAATGGTCTTGTGCCTACCCTTATGTATGGAAGTGAATCATGGAACTGGCAAAAGAAGGATGAAAGTAGAATAAATACAGTAGAAATGACATCTCTAAGACGAATGTGTGGCAAATCTGTATATGATAGAGTGACAAATGCAAGTATAAGAAGTGAATGTGGTGCGAATGAAAGTCTTACGAACAAAATAAGGAAAGGCTCATTAAGATGGTTTGGACACATGGAAAGAATGAGTGAAGACAGAATGGTAAAGAAGGTATATGTAAATGGCGTAGAGGAATCGAGAGAAGTATGTCAGGACAGAACAGTGTGGCGCTCCATTCTTTCTGCCTACCCCTCCGGGGAGACGGCGTGATGGTAAGTTAGTTAGTTAGTTAGCGAGATAATGCGTGTAAACAGAAGAAGTTTGACAGGATAAAATAGTGTGGCGGTCCTGCCTCTCTGCATATCTTCTTCTTCTTCTTTTTTAGATCTGACGATCTGTGACACAGAAATCATTTAAAAAATATTAATTGTATCTCAATAGACACGATGATGTAAATTATTTGGAAACAGAATATGGTAGTTGAGGCGTTTACAGGACTTATGACCAGTGGCGATACTGCCATAGAAGCCCAGAAGCCCGGCTTGCATGTGAAATTTTGAATAAAAACCTCTTCTGACTTACAGAGGTTCAGCTCTTGTGGCTTTTTCTCTTACGTCTGATGGGAACATTGTTGAAAGGTAATTTAATGGGTTGTTAGTTTAAGCGGGGGCATGATAACTTAGATTTGGGGGGTTTGATTCAAAATTTCTTACTCAAGCCGAGCTTCTGGGCTTCTATGGGAGTACCGCCACTGCTTATAACCTGTCATTGGTTGGGTTAAGCGATCACTTTATGTTAACAACATTCCCCATTACCCCCTTTTTACGACAACACATTTGCCAAGTTTTTGAAACTTTTATACTATTTTTAATAACTTCACATTGTTGTACACTAGCAATTAATCCTAAAAAAATGATTAACCCGCAATGGGTAAAAATCCCTTATTTGTCTACAAGTATTTAAATACAAAAAATAAACAAATTCTACAGAAATCATATCTTCTCGGATGGACCAGCTGTCCCCCCATCTCTTAGGTGGTCTTCCAGGTGGACGGTGTCCGGAGGGGATTTCGTAAGGGTAAGGCCACACCAGCAGCGAGGAATCAAGACACAGATGGCTTGTGATCACGCACTGTGGCGCGAAGCGTATAGTGTGGCCGAACCCATAGTACACCGTACGTTGGTTCGCCAGGTGTTTTTAATTTTGACTCCTACTCTGGCACTCCGGTGTGGCCGTACCCTAAGCGGTTGTATATGTGAGATAGACTGTGATAGCACTGTCCATTCTGGCTACATGGTCCCTCCAGTATCTTCTTCTGGATCTACTCCACATCCTTTATTTCGCATGTTATTCTTATGTCTGCGTTAATGGATCCTAGGACCTTCATCTCAGATGTTCTTAGCAGAGCCATGGTTCGTTTGGTGTCGGCCCGCGTCTCTACAGCATACTCGTACGTCATGATAGGTCGCATGCATGTTTTATAAATTCGTACATTGCTGTCAATACGCATGTGCTTGTTCTTACAGATCAGATTCTTCAGACATCCATTCATAAAAATCTTTATAACATCTGTTAGATCATGTAAACAATTTTATAATATTTTAAATATGTATCTTTATAATATGTATCACTGAAGAAGGACTGGTTGTCCGAAACATGTCTATGTAATTAACATTTTTGTAATGTAAGTGTTGTATAAACAAAGTGTATAAAAAAATAAAAAGAGAAATCCATTCATGTATTCAATAGAATTCATTCATGTATAAAATAGAATAATTGTTGTAGAAATTATAGATCTCAAAAGAATATTATAGAAATTATATATATCAAAAGAATTTCATTAAAATAAATTTAGTTTCATACTAGTTTTTCTACTTATAGTTCCGATCGATTTCGGAAGCTGGAAAAAATAAGATAAAACTAACTGTTTATAACGTAGAGATATTCGTAAATTAATTATTCATCTCTAAATAATAAATAAAAATCGCTCTCTTTATTGGCATCTCTCCAAATGTATTGTACATACCCATCATCTTGAAAAATATACCCTAACGCGGGGTTATCTTATTTCATCGTGTTTCTCCTGCAAGAGATAAAACATAGCGAACAGGGGGAGAAGAGAAAGAATAGTGTTAGTAAGTGTTCAATTGAATATAAAACGGAAGAACAAGGATCTGAAATGATCTTGTACGGGTCCTTTGGGACGCAGGATGCGTTTTGTGAAACTTTGTCAATCGTTTGCTAGAGTAGTATTGAAAACCTATGCGCTCATCTTATATGTATATGTAAATGTATGTATTTACATTCTTGAATAAAGCATATGGATAGATAGTATCAAGATCAGAAGGAATTAATGGTACCTACTTCTGAACTAGGTTGGCTCTAGATACTGTATTATTTTTTTACTGATTTTTACTATTCATAATACTTTAATAAAGTAAAGTTGTGGAAAATACTGTCTGAATATGGAATAAGCACAAAACTGATCACGACAATTAAGTCGCTATACACGGAAAGCACTGCTAGTGTCAGAGTAAATCTTACAGCCCGGTTTGATATCAATAAAGGTGTCAAACAGGGTTGCGTAATGTCCCCGTGGTTATTTAATCTATATATGGACAAGGAAGGTGTAAGATGTAGGTGCCAAAATGAGCGGAGTGTCAGTAAGCTGTCTCTTGTATGCGGATGACGCTGTCTACTTGCAGACAACGAGCATGAACTACAAGTCGTGGTGAATAGTATGTATGAGGTATGCATGCGAAATGATCTGATGATGAATGTTAATAAGTCCAAGGTAATGATTTATGAAAAATAAGAAATCTTGACAGCCTGCAACATTAGCGTGAATGGTGAAAATTTGGAGCAAGTAGATGAGTTTGTGTATTAAGGTAGTAAGGGAGGGATATTGAAAGCAGGGTTGAGGAAGGTAACAAAGTGAATGGTGCACTTAAAGTTGTCATCGCAAACAAAAACCTATCCAAAAAAGCTAGAATGGCAGTGCACAATGGTGTTCTTCTACCGACCCTTATATATGGAAGCGAAGCATGGAACTGGCAAAAGAAGGATGAAAGTAGAATAAATGAGGTAGAAATGAGATCTCTTAGACGAATAAGTGGATAGCTGTCAACACCCGCACAGTTGACATTTACAAGAAGTTTACATATACCTTCTTTCCATGAGTCCAAACCATCTCAACGATCCTTTCATCAATTTGTTCATAACACTTTCATTCGCACCGCATTCACTTATTATATTTGCATTTGACACTATCATATACAGATTTAACACACATTCGTCTTAGAGATCTCATTTCTACTGCATTTATTTTACTTTCATCCTTCTTTTGCCAGTTCCATGCTTCACTTCCATACATAAGGGTCGACACAAGAACACCGCTACATTTGATAATGCCTCAGACAGGAGAAACTTGCCATTCACATAAAAATATAATAAAACTTCTAGAAACTGATGTATTAACTACAATATAAATTATCAAATGTGAGCTTAAATAAATGCTCATGTTATGAAAAAGAATCGGGTCATCTCCAGTATTGAACCTTAGATTCTAGGATCAGGAGTCAAGCGTTCCGTCCCCTAGACTAGTCCAGTAATTTTATATATAAATCTCAATTATAATATTATATTAGGTAAAACTAACAAACTAACCATTATGCATTCTCCTCGATAGGGTAGGGATGTTTGTAATACAATCTTAAAATAATATGAATATAATTATCTAACAAATTGACCACCGTTTCTCTGGAGGGATAGGCAGAGAAGATGGACCACCTAACATTCCTCTCGAGTTCCTCTAAATTCATACATCGTGACACGCGCACCTCGTCGATTTTTCCGACTTCGAATATGGTCGCCTTTTAGTGATTGGTTAATTTTATTCTTCTTTATGATGCCATGTCTACAGCATTTATCTAGTTCGAGTTTCATTGTTCTTTTGCCAGTTCTAGGTTTAACATACATACATAAGGGTTGGTACTAGAACTCTATTATGTATTGCCATGTTTGTTTCAGTGGATATTTTTCTTTATGCAGTGATAAGTTTGAGTGCACAATTTATTCTGTTTTTAGGACCAACCGTAAAAAAAAAGTTAAGATGGCAGTGCATAATGGTGTTCTTGTGCCGACCCTTATGTATGGAATTGCAGCATGGAGCTGGTAAAAGAAGGATGAAAGTATGATAAATGCAGTAGAAATGAGATCTCTAAGACGAATGTGAAGCAAATCTGTTTATGATAGAGTACATGGATAGAATGAGTGAAGACAGAATGGTAAAGAAGGTATATGTAATCGGCGCGGCGTGAACGGAGCTAGAAATAGAGGAATGCCGAAGAAAACGTGTCACGATCAAATCAATCAAATATTAAATGTCGGTCACGTGAGGAGTCGGAGAAATCGACGTTCGTGCTTGACAAGATGTACTCGTATGAATGTCGAGGAATTGAGAGAAGTTTGTCAGGACAGAACAGTGTGGCGTTCCATTCTTTATGCCTACCCCTCCGGGGAGACGGCGTGATGGTAAGTTAGTTAGTTAGTTAGTTAGAACCAACCCTTCTTTCGATTCCTTTCTTAATTTTTACATATTTTGTAAACATGCTCCCCAGATAAATAAATTGAATATACGTTAGTGGAATTTCCTGATCACCCTGCGAGCAGTCCTCTAGCGACAGGCTCAAGCCCTCGGAACATTTTATTGCCGCTAGAGTGGCGGAGTACGCCGGTACAGGGTGTTTACGATATAAATGACTGCCGCGCGCATTGTGCGCGGCCCCGGGAGAGTCATTTAAATTTATTGGGAACAAGATTTTCCAATTTTCCGCTCCAATACTCACCGAAACGAAATAATATCGCTGCTAAAGAAATCTGCGAAGGAGATAGCAGGATGATAAAAAAGTAATGATACATAAGACGAATGAGTTGTTTGAGCTTAAAAAATCGATTCGAATGACTCATATTAAATTTAAATCTTGTATATTTTTATTTAATGAAATTTTCACTTTCCATTCTTTCTCCTTGCTAGGTTCAATCGAAGGGATTGGTTTGCAGCATAATGTAAAAAAAAATGCTGGTTCTTGGACCTTTATAATATGGTGGTTTCTCAGTTCTGTCCTAACATACCTCTCTAGATTCCTCCACATTCATACATCGTAACTTGCACGTTTGTCGATTTTTCCGTCTTTGAATGTGGCCGCCTTTCAGAACTTGATTAATTTGGTCATGCCATGTTTTTCTTGGTCTTCCACTAACACTGCTTGAATACAACATTTTAACCATTCTTCTCTCGTCAATTCGTTCCATATGTCCCAACCATCTCAGGGATCCTTTTTTAATTACTTATGATTCCTTATGATCCAATTAATTCGTCGTTCGGCTTTCAGCAAGTTATTTGAACCCAATAACTGTTTACAACTTTTAACTATTAATTCTCATGACATGTGATAGGCAGCTAACCTATCGCCATTTTATTGTCACGTGTATTCTACACCAGACCAAAGACAGTATGACTAGTGGCGGTACTCCCATAGAAGCCCAGAAGCCCGGCTTGCGTAAGAAATTTTGAATCAAAACCTCTTCTGGCTTACAGAGGTTCTGCTCTTGTGGCTATTCTTCTTAAGTCTGATGGGAACATTGTTGGAAGGTGATTTGATCGGTTGTTGGTTTAAGCGGGGGCATGACTTAGAATCGGGGGTTTTGATTCAAAATTTCTTACGCAAGCCGGGCTTCTTGGCTTCTATGGGAGTACCGCCACTGAGTATGACGATCACCCTGCCATCATCAGGAATCGAAATTGGGAAATTGTTTTTCTAAGAAAAATCAGTAAATAACGTTAAAAATTTAATGAACTATATTTTTGTGATTATTACTTTATAAGCTGATTTTTATTTTAAAAAAATAACAGGTTTTCATTTTTATTTTAATATTTGTATATAAAATATTATTGAAATTTTTATGGGTCAATTCTATTCATAAAAAAAAAATAAACTTTTTGGTAAACGCACTGTCACTCACACTATTGCAAACAATCTCCCTGAAATGTACGGACTCTACAAACAAGGTATACATTTATTTTCATTATTTAGATTTCAATTACTATGTTACTTAGTTCAAAAAGCTTTACATTAATATTCCTACATGTGAAACATATTCTTATGAATATTAATGGGTTTCATTTATTTATTGAAAGTGAAGGCATTAACACTGTGGAATCGCATTGTAATATACTTTAAAATTGAAGAAAAAACGCTGTTTATTATCAACTTTAATATTAAATATCACGACATGTTTCGGAGGAAAACCTCCATCTTTAGGTGTAAATATATAACAAAAAATTAAACAAAGAGAGACTTATCAACAGAACAACACATTATTTTTTTTTAAATATTACCTGGACGAATTGCTTTAAGAACATATTATAATTAATTTTTGACAGTAAGAACTAATAATTATTTTTTATCAGTTTGAATTCACGAAATATTTCTCCTAGAAATACGTAATTTTTAACAGCAATAATACATAATAATTGTGAGTAAGTGATAAATAAATTGTTTGGAAAAAATATACATTTGAAAAGACATATTTTGCCTTCTTCTTCTTCCTCAGCCTATTCCCGTCCACTCCTGGACAAAGGCCTTCTCCATTCGCTTCCATGTCACTCTGTCTTGTGCAGACTGCATCCAGGTTATTCCGACGTGTCTGTTCAGATCATCCTTCTACCGTAGTTGCGATCGCCCTGCACTTCTCTTTGCCGTCCACGGTCTTCAAGTCAGCAGTCTTCTTGTCCACTTTTTATCAGAGCTTCTGGCTACGTGACCTGCCCATTGCCAATTTAGAGTCGACACCCGGTGGATGATGTCAGTGACCTTTGTTTTTTCTCTCACCGTATCGTTTCTGACTCTGTCTCATAGGTTTATTTCTAACATGTCTCTTTCCATGGCTCTTTGGGTCACTCGTAGTTTTTGTTTGGACAGTGCTACAGTGTCAAGACCATAAGTACCAACTGGCAGAACGCAGGCTTCATAGACTTTTCATTTCAGGTGGATCGGCCATTTTCCACTCCTTCCAATGTTCTCGTTGCGGATAGTGCGGACGAATTACAAGTCTTGGTGTCGAGAATGTATAAGGTATGCAAGTCGAACGATTTAATGATGAATGTAAGAAAGTCAAAGGTGTTAGTTTTTAAAAGGGAAGAGCAAATGACAGTTTGTAATATAAGTGTAAATGAAGAGAACTTGGAACAGGTGAGTGAATTTGTGTATTTAGGTAGCATGTTCACAGCGGATGGCCGAACGGACAGTGATATTGAAAGAAAGGTTGGTGCGGGTAACAAAGTGAATGGAGCTTTGAAAGTAGTTATTGGAAATAAGAATTTATCAATGAAAGCGAAAATGGCCGTTCACAATGGAGTTCTGGTTCCAACCCTTATGTATGGAAGCGAAGCATGGAACTGACAGAAGAAAGATGAGAGCAGAATAAATGCGGTAGAGATGAGGTCCCTAAGACGTATGTGTGGTAGAACGATGTACGACAGAATCTCAAATGCTGATATTAGGAAGGAGTGTAGAGCGAAAGAAGGTATTATGAACAATATTATGAAAGGTTCGCTTCGTTGGTTCGGACATATGGAGCGCATGGGTGAAGAAAGAATGGTTAAAAAAGTATACGTTAACGATGTAAATGGAGTAAGGAGTCGAGGTAGACCGAGAAAAACATGGCATGTCCAAATTAGTCAAATATTAAAGGTTGGTCATGTCAGAAGCCGGAAGAATCGACGTGCGTGTATGACTCGATGTATGAATGTGGAGGAATCTAGAGAGGTGTGCCAGGATAGAGTAGTGTGGCGGTCCATTCTCTCTGCCTACCCCTGCGGGGAAACGGCGTGATGGTTTGTTGTTGTCCAATATTCTTGGATGTCCAAGAATATACATATTTTGCCTAGATATTAATAATTGATTATTTTCATTGAAAATATTACTGGGAATGGGAGCTTGGAAGACTAAAAGTAGAAAGGGTATTTAAGGAGAAAGGAGTAAAGTGAGGAATCTGATTATTAATGATGTTTTATCACAATTTCACGCAGATTTCCAAAGATACTAGTTTGTTTAATTTACTGTTGTTGTATTGGTTTCATTTATTATTTTATATTGTATTTAAAACTTCCAGCTTAGCGAGAGGTGGGAACGCAGGGGAAATCTTTGCAGATGAAACAACATAATATCAATACTATTCACAGGGCCCCGGTAATTAGGGTGACATGTTGCGGTTACGACTACCTTTATTGTCGAAATCGTTTGGGGAATCGTCCGAATCTACATAACGACTGTTGTTGTTTTTACCTACGTATCTAGTACCTAGGTATCGGCTTACGCAACTTCGGTATAACGTATTGGTACTTATTTATTGTTTCTTGAATAATTATCTGAAACTCTATATCAAATATTAAAATAATCTGTTTATATAATTTTTTTGGGAGTGACAGTGACATGTTTCGCCTTGTTAGGCGAAACATGAACAATGAAAAATGAAACATGTAACTGACATGAAAAGTATAATAATTACGCCCTCACATTCCCCGATTGATGATATTCAGCTTACAATATCAATAAAAAACAAGTAATCCCATTTGAAAAACTTAATAAATTTTGTTTTTTTGAATATATACAAATACTAGTTATCGCCTCGACCACCATATTCTGTTTCCAAATAATTTACATCTTCGTCTCTATTGAGATACAATTAATTCTTAATGATTAACCCGTAATGGGTAAAATCCAGTATTTGTCTACAAGTATTTGTATACATTCAAAAAAACAAAATGTTGTATAAAAACTGGTCAAAGTTAAAAGCATATAAAAAATTGGAGAGTTTTCTCCAGGCGTTGTCTAGTAATGTGTGATAATTGGGTTGATAGCCTTTCACATTACATTAATAAAGATTTCTGCTTAATGCTTATATCTAGTCTCAATAGATGGCGCTAGTGTAGATTAAACTAAAATATGTGAAATGTTTCTCAACATGGTTGCATATATACAACTTTTAAAAATAATTGTCAGACGTGGTGTTCGTAAGAAGGGCGGAATGGGGAATGTTATATTACATAAAGCGATCGCTTAACCCAACCAATGATAGGTCATAAGTCCAAGTTCCAAATAATTTACATCTTCGTCTCTATTGTGATACAATTAATTCTTAACTTAATAAATATTTATTTTTCTTCCACTTCTTGTCGCTACTTCCAGGTGTGGGATTTGGTCTCAGTCTTCCACTGGCTCCTGTCTCTAGCCATCCCTCTCTAATCTTCATGTCTTTTAAGTTTCTTCAAGTCCTCTTCCACGCTACTGCTTTTTCTTGGCTTGCTTCCTGCAAATTTCTTATATTAGGAATATAATATATCTTTAAATGTGAATGTGTAATGTCTAACCTAGCTGATAAGTTATTCCTATGTATGATTTTTGAAAATAAATTGAGTTTAATATCTGCATAGAAGGGAAAAGAGTAAATTAAATGTGGCCTGGCACTCTTTTATGGTTGATTGGTTCGTTGTCAGATACATAATTTTTTTTCTTCTGTCCCTCAGGGTTATTCCAAGCTATGCTTTTTGCATGGCGCTCTGGGCGACATGGAATTTGAACACTAGACCCCCTAAATACAAGTAAATCCACACTTCGCTCGGCGAACTCCTCGGCAATAGGAAGATTAGTTGAGCCAAATCGTTGCCCTAGTACAAATTTCGGGGATCGAGCGTTTGCAGTAGCCGGTCCATCAGCTTGGAACAATCTTCCTTCACACTTCAGATGCATAAATGATCCGACAGACTTCGGATTTAAGCAGAAAACGCATCTTTTTCATATTACATACCCAATTTAAAACTTGCATATTTTGTTCTATTATTCTTTCTAATCGATCGCGAATATCAATTAGATGCAGCGTTCACATTTAGATTTAAAACACCCTTGAGGTGATTACATCACGAAAACGCGCTTTTAAAGTTAAAGCATATTAGTATTCTTCTTCTTCTTCTTCACTTTTGATAGACTCAGGAGTCTGTTGTTTCAGGCGGGTTCTCTTGAGATGCTGAACTTCAGCTTTCTCTCCACCGTTTCGAGGGTCTTCCTGGTCGGCGTCGTCCGTTTGGCGTTCCATGGAGAGCTATGTATGGTATCCTATTTGAGCTCATTCTTTCTACATGTTGATGCCAGTATCGCCGTCTTTGACGTCCCCATCTGACCACATCTTTGACTTCGCAGATTTCTCGGATTGCTGTATTCTTAACTCGATCACGTGGGGTTTTGCCAGTTATAGCGTGGAGTGTTTTATCTCGGTTGTCCTGAGCATACTCGTTGTCTTGACAGTGTCTGCCCTAGATTCAATGCCATATGTGAGGATTGGTCGTACACAGGTCTTATAATTGCATACCTTGCATTATTATTATTATTATTATTATTATTTTATTTGTTATTATTTGTCTGTGTCGGATCAGTAATGACTAATAAGATGCACTGTTTTTTTCTGGTCGGAACAAAACTTTTGTTCCGAGTCATCGAGTGCAGAGTTCCGAAATGTTTTATGATATGCACATAGCAACACCGCGATTGAAATATCACGTGAAAGCAGTCAGAAACTAATAATTTAGATTGTAAATTGATTCTGGGATCTCAATGGGAGCACGTTTCAAACTCTCTACACGGTCCCAACCTCAACCTATCGCGTTTTCGTCTCACATCGCACCACCACGCGGTTTGTTTGCTTTGTAAATACAGCACGCTGTTGGGGAACTATTAATCATTAGGGCGAGTATAAGGCAGTGAGCTTAGCTTAACCAAATCGCTGATTCTCAAACATCATTAAGATTATCATACAAAATGATTATTTTCTTCTAGTATATAGGTACCTCACTTGGAGGCATAGAACCAGCAAAGAGCTCCTTATAACAAGCACCGTGAGAGCTGGTTGCTCAACATGGATTAACCAGAGCAATCAAGACTCTGGACTCTGGACTCTAGACCGACTGGAGAAAGACCTAGGCAGCGCCTAATGGATAATGTTCTGTCTGATCTGGTTAGGTTGGGCGAATCGGACTGCTGGGAGCAAAAGGCGCAGAATCGAGGAGCTTGGAGGAAAATCATTTAGAAGGCCAAAACTCTTCAAGAGTTGAATGGCCATAGGAAGTAAGTATGTTTATACCTACCTCAATGACGAAGACAAATAAATTTTGGTTATTTCATTTAGCAGTGGTTTAAATATACTCGTAAAACGAAGAAAGTAATAGGTAATAATCAAATACTAAAAGGCGTCCACATTCGAATTTAGATACAAATACGAGAAAAATATATTTATGAATGTTGAGGAAGCTAGTAAGAGAGGTATGCCAGGACAGAGCAGTATGGCACTCCATCCTCTCTGAGATGGAGTGGCCATACTGCTCCGGGGAAACGGCGTGATGATTAGTTAGTTATTCAGCTCGGACAGGTCCGAGTAATAAAAAATAATGAAAACAATTATTCATCGTGGAAAGAAAACCATTTTCGTTGTTACATTTTCATACTTCTTCTTCTTCTGATTATAGATCTTGCGATCTGTTTATGCAGGATAACTTTCTTCCTGTGATGAAGACGACCAGCCCTCTTTCCATTTCTTTAATGGTCGTCCTGGTGGTCGACGTCACGTACTTCATCTCACTATGTTTTTAATTTTGCAGGATTTACTAATTTCTTCATAGGTATCCTATCTCTAGCGGTTCTCCCCACAATATTTCTGCTACTCTTAAGAGATGTTTGGTTCTGACAGTGTCTGCTCTTGCTTCGATTTCCGTATGTCATTATGGGTCTGATGCATGTTCTATAAATTCTAACTTTGCTTTCCACATTATGCTACAACAACAACAACAAATCATCAGGCCGTTTCCCCGTAGAGGTAGGCAGAGAGAATGGACCGCCACACTACTCTATATTGGCACACCTTTCTAGCTTCCTCCACATTCATACAGTGAGTCATACACGCACGTCGATTCTTCCGACTTCTAACATGATCAACCTTTAATATATGTTTAATTTGGTCATGCCATGTTTTCCTCGACTTCGTACTCCATTTACATTATTAACGTATAGTTTTGTAACCATTCTTTCTCCATCCATGCGCTCCATATGTCCGAACCAATGCAGCGATCCTTTCATAATTTTGTTCGTAATACCTTCTTCTGCTCTACATTCCTTTCTTATACGAGTATCAGCATTTGAGATGCCATTATCACATTATACCAATTCAATTAAAATAACGCAAATCGATGTAGCATTGGTGGGCTATGGGGAGTAAAAAGTTTGACAAGCTCTGAATCGAGGGATTTGTGATCTAATGAAAAAGCTGTCGACACTATTGAGTACTTTAATGCTTTGAATGAGCGAGGTGCCGTTTTGTACTGCGAAAATGAACCGTGAGATGAGGAGTTGATCTGATAAGAAGTGCGTGAGTGCAAAGTATGGGAGTGCACAACTATGTAACATCTCGCACAGAGTCGGACCAAGTCAATAAAAAAATGAAAAGAGGACACACGTTTAAAATATTTTTGGTTTGTTGATTGTTTCTAGAACAATGATAAATAAATAATATGAATTAAAATATCTTTCTTCTAGGGATTTTATTATATTTTAGATGGAATGGCATGTTTCGCCCTTCTAAGGCATTATATATAAGGTTCCCACCACCACCCGAGACTGTTATAGGACGCAGCGACGCCCTTTCGTCAGTCTCGCTGCACTATCTAGGCCTGTTCCTTGTCCATCCGGGACTTATGTTAATTTAATTTAGCCTTTTCTTGTCATCAATCAAAAGGGTGACAGACCTCATTTAATCTATTCTTTTAACCTTATATATCTCCCGCGCGGCCTCACATCTCTTTATTATGAAATAAAATCAGAAGTAAATATTATATAAAGCACACCTTAAATTAGTAAAAAAAAGAACACATTAAATTATATAAAACACACATTAATTCACAATACACAATAGGACAAATATATAACAAACTAAATTTTAAAACAGGAAGAAGATGGTGTATGAGGGAGGCGGGAAGATGTTAAGTAAGAAGATATTATGCCTTCTAAGGCATTATCAATTCTTCTTCTTCTTCTTCCTCTTAGTTTAGGTCGTATGACCTTTTTATGACGGTGGGCTGTCCTGGGATGATGATGTCCAGCCATCTCTCGATCTCTTCGGCAGCCTTCCTGGTAATCTCTTGCTGCTTGGGTTTTCAAGTTTAAATTTTTTTGCATTTTTTTGCAATTGTATTCTCCATGCGGCCCACGTGGTCTCTTCAAAAGCGCCTTCTGCTTCTAGCCCATCTTACTATGTCCTCAACACCATAGATAGACCTTATCGTTTCATTTCTGATCCGATCTCTGAGGGTTTTGCCTGCGATGGAGCGTAGGGTTCGTATTTCTGCTACTCTAAGAAGGTTCTTACTTCTATTGGTATCGGCTCTGACCTCTATTTCACACGTCATGATGGGGCGAACGCATGCCTTGTATATCTTGCATTATCAAATGTCTTGGATAATGCTATATAGAAGGGCGAAACATGTTATTCCATCTAAAATATTTATAATAAAACTTATAGAAGGCAGACGTTTTCATACATATTAATTATTTTGTTTGCTTGTTGTATATAATTGATTAATTTGTTAAGGTGAGACGTGTAGCCACGTGATTAGTTCTAAATCTTATTTTTTTTAAATAATTTAAATTATAAGATTTTTTTCCAATTTTACTAATACCTGTAAACATTTGAAATTATACGTATAATCAAGTAATAAATGACGGCCAAGTGAGGAGTCGGAGAAATCGACGTGCGTGCATGACGTGACGTGTGAATATTGAGGAATGAGGAAAGAACCAAGTGGCGGTCCATCATTTCTGCCTACCACTTCGGGAGGACGGCGCGATGATTAGTTTAGTATATAAATAAAATATATATTATTTGTTTTTTACATTTATATAAATGTTTATAATTTTATTTTCAATTGCATTTTATTTTTTGTGTAGCAATTGTCAAGTAAATTTTGTAGTTTTATTGTAATTGAAAAACTATTTTCTTCTCAGAAAATGAAGGTCGTAAGTAATTTATTTGTGTTTATTTCATTATTATTGTTTTTATTTCACTAAATGACATTACATTTATTTCTTTCGGACACAAACGAGTATATAGATCAATGATATAAATATTTTTACTATTTAAATTTTTTTTTTCCAAGAATGTGGTCAGTTTTTACTGATATTAAAATGATTTTAAATTGTTATAACAAATATTTTCAATATATTTAAAATAACCGTTTAAAGTTCTAATTGGGGTCCAGGTATTAATCTTAAAACAAAGGAAATAAATAAATTATTTGACTTGACGTTAAATTATAATATTTTCTTTATTTTAAATAGCTTTTTTAATTTCTAAAATTTCGAGATTATTCAAAGTTACATATCTATTATTAACATGTAAAATTGTTTGTTCAATGAGATGATTTGCCAATTCAGGAATATTATTATAATATTAGAGAGACATCTTACGTGCTCTTTTATTCTTAATTTAAAGTTACTCCTTGTTTTGACTGACCACATCCATGAAATTAAAAAATATATATATTTATAATATTTATATCACCGATGAAGGGCTTCTGCATCCGAAACACGTTTGTTTTTTAATAATTTTTTTTTTTTAATAAATTTAGTATTGTGAACAAAGTTTAAAAAAATTTTAAATCATGAAATTAAAAAATATATATATTTATAATATTTATATCACCGATGAAGGGCTTCTGCATCCGAAACACGTTTGTTTTTTAATTAATTTTTTTAAATAAATTTGGAATTGTGTACCAAGTTTAAAAAAAAATTATAAATTGTTCATTATATTTATTTATTGCACTTTTCCCAAACATGTTTTGGGACAAAGGCGCACTTTTATTTCGACATTGAGGAAGGATGCCTGGTCACGAAACACATTTGTGAAAAGTGTTTTGAAAATACAATATTTAGATAAAGTATGCGACAGTTAATACTTTTTACGTAAATAGGTGGACCAGTGCGCCACTGAACTAAATATTTTCTTATGCATTTTGTAATTACTTTTTCTTGTACATCCAAGTGTAGATATGTATTAATGCACCATGTTTAACGTGACAAGTTAATTATTCCGCGTATGAACTATGATGTTTACACTGAGGTCAGGGGTCAGGCCTACATTGATTTGCTAACACACAACTTAGCAATACACTGTTTTGCCTGAGGAGCATTTAGCATAGAGGATGAAACATGTAATCAAAAAGTTTCGCGTCTATTCCACATTTAATCAAAATTTTCCACAATTTCACACTATCTATCGATCGATCATATATTGCCTGCGAATTGATGAACGCACAAAATAGTTAATTATATTTTTAGATCATAGAGTATAAACGTTGCGATTGTTTTTTAGCATCTTAAACCTGGAATATGCTCCGTAAACGTCTCAGATGCATGGACTATTCGAATATAACGTAGTTTTAATAATAATAATAATAATAATAATAATGATAATAATAATAATAATAATAATAATAATAATAATAATAATAATAATAATAATAATAATAATAAAGATAATAATATTAATAATATAAAAAAAGTTTAAGAAATATTATTACATAATCCGTCATTTTGAAGAATAATAAAGAATAAGAAAGAAATGTAAGGCAGATGACTGCATCATGGATAAAATTAAAAAAGGATCCCTGAGATGGTTTTGACATATGGAACGTCTGGATGAGAGTAGAATGGTTAAAAAGTTGTACACAAGCAGCGTGAGTGGAAAAAGAAGCCGAGGACGACCGAGGAAAACATGGCATGACCAAATTAATCAATTACTAAAAGGCGGCCACATTCGAAGTCGGAATAATCGACGTGCGTGCATGGTACGATGTATGAATGTAGAGGAAGCCATAGAGGTATGCCAGGACAGAGCATTGTGGCGATCAATCCTCTCTGCCTACCCCTCCGGGGAAATGGCGTGATGGTTAGTTAGTTAGTTAGTTTATATTGGCCATACTTTTCGTTGTAGACGTTTTATACTGTTGTATATACAAAGTATATAAAAAAGAAAAAGACAAATAATAATGAAATAAATAAATATTTCCTATTATAAATGCTGTTTTGACCTTGTCGAAGGTTATGAATGATTTAACAGTACAACGTCGTTTATCCGGGCGTCAGTTAACCGGACAAGCCGAGATGATGAAGTTTTCTGTACCATGACCTACGTATCACTAAGCTTACCCCATCACACCTACACAACGTTGGGTGTGGGTTGCATCATCCCTCTTCCGTGAGAGTGTTCAGTGTTTGATGAAGTCGAAATGTTGAAAAATCTAAAATTTATGATTTGAAGAATCGAAAAGACTTTGGATTTCGCATCAAAGTTAGACAGCAAGAAAGGGTCGAGAAACATAAAAACTATGAGATTAGCAATGGATCAAAAATTAGAAGACGCGGTTTACATATAGTTCATTCAGAGAAGGAATAAGGTAGAACCTATTTCTGGACCATTGTTATGTGAGAAAGCGTTAGAGTTGAATGGGAAGCTCATTGGTCCGGAGTCGACTCGAGTGTGGTTCGGTGATATGGAGTCCCCACGAGGCGAGATACTCGCTCATGTTAGAGAAGGTTTAGAAAAGATTTCTGAGATATCTCTACATGAGAGAGTTTGGTAGTTATCCGTGGCTTTATTCCACTGCATTCCTCTTGGGCATGCTGGGGACCAATAGTTTGCAGATAAGAAGAGATGGGTGCATACTTACCCATTTCTTCAGACTTATCAGGGGATTCTTTGAGAATTCCTTTATCTTGGAGACTATCCATCTTTATGTTCCAGATGGTTATCTTCGACAGCGTCAGCACAGTCTGTTTTATCTCCCAGCATGCAGAACAAACCTGCCTCTGGTGATGCTTGTGGGGAGAGCAATTAAACTGCTGAACATGATCGCTTCGGAGATCGACGTCTTTCATATTCGTGAAAGTACGTTCAGAAGAAAAATACTCTTGACTTTGGAGAATATCTTATATTCCTAATATCGAACCATCTCTCATGCGTTCTGGTATTATATATTTTTATGTTTTACCTGTTCTCAATAGATGCCTTAAACTGAAATTGTTGTTTGTAATATCTTTTGAGAAAATAAATTGATTTGATTTGAAAAAAAAAAGAAAAGTTAAGTGGAAGTCCGGCTTTTAAGGCGAGCACAGGCTGGTTGAAGAATTTTAAATTGCGCCACGGAATTCGTGAGTTGGAGTTTTTAGGAGAACGTTTATCTTGTGATTCAGGTGCTGCTGAGGAATTCAGGAATCAAAAGAAATTTTGCAGAATTTTTGATGAATGAAGGATATTTTGTATGATGATCCGGAACACCTCCGGTCCTAATTAGTCTGATAATATAAACGACGTTCTACTGTTTATTTATTTTCATTATCAATTTATCAACTGATAATATATTTTCTTCTATGTTCGCCATACTTTGTGTTGTAGATGTTTTATTTGTCTTTTTCTTTTTTATATACGGCACTAACTCAAATAAAAAAATTACACATCAGACATGTTTCGGACAACCGATCCTTCTTCAGTGATACATATTATAAAGATACATCGCACGCTTAATAGTAAACTGGCCGATTATGGTTTAGGTCATAATTGAGTTAACATTAGACAGAGGCTTGTGTTAACGCTATCCATCGTTTCGCGTTAAAATTAAGTCAAAATTCCGCCAGTTGACCTCCATTACACTATATCGGTCTTTTTCATTCGTACGTGTTTTTTCGACTGTTTTTCAGATTGAGCAAAACTTGCTTTTTTGAGCTAAGCTGAGTGTCTTTTCTGATTTATTAGTTATCAATTATAAACACACAGATTAAAATTACGATCGAACTTACGTCGCGTGGATCGAGTAGACAAGCATCCTATCACGTAGACCACCGCCCGAAATAAAAAGATTATTAAAAATGCAATTCGATGTACGAAATTCTCTATTTTGATTAAATATAAATATGTTTACATTTAAAGCTTAAATTTGAAACCATTTTAAATTTAAAATGCATAAGCTGAAACAATCTGAAATTTTTATACCCGACCAAAATACAAAAATTCTTTTCACGATAAATATGTCGAGATTAATATCATACTGAATTTTCACATCTCGGCACTGAAGCGAGAAGCCTTCGGTGATCACGCCCATCGGCCAATCACGGCGCAGCAATCCGCCCCCGCTCACACCTCCTCCAATCACGCGCCGGGAAAGTTCGGATGGAAGCCTGAACAGGGCGCGATGCTGTCTCTCTCTTAGCGAAGGAAACAGGTGAGACGAAAATAGTGTTACGAGTATACGCCTTTTTAAGGTTCTAGAATTGGGTTTGAAATTTCAAATGTTTTGAATAAAACATTTTTGCTTTAATGTTTAATTGGCCAAGAAAATAACAAAACATGGTGATTACAAAATGTTTACTGCATTACACTTTACGTATTTATGTATAAAGATTTTCACAAAAAACTTAAATAAATTCGTTTTCATAGTAAATTCATAGTTATGACCCAATATTACGATCACAAGTGTAAAGAAAAAAAATTTAACGAACTTTTTTTCGAAGCAAGTATTTTTAATTCTCGGAATCCTACATTAAATATGGGAACATAACGTTTAAAAAGAACGGACTGAATAACCATTTTAATTTGTATTCAACAAGCAGTATCGAACCTACGCCTATTTGTACCTATGACTTCTGACCCTAAACCATTGATACAGAATTATTGGACAATTTAATGGGCAGACAATGAAGAAGATACTCTAATGCGCATGTGCAGAGGATGAATCTCTCCAGAATCCCACACATTGTGGCGCATCGGGTTCCTGTTGGAAGACCACCAAAAAGACGGAGGGATAGCTGGAAGTCAAATTCCCAAGGGAGGGCAGTCTGACTACCGGAATAAACCGGAGGTCTAAAAGGAGAAAAATATAAATAATAACTTAAGGCATTAACATTGTTAAAATTTACAAATCCAAAATATTACGAACCGAAACACAGCTTTTTTCTTCTTATCATTTGTATAATAGGTACCTTCATTATCGGGAGAACGATTCGAACCAAAATATTTATGAATATTTATTTAGATTTAATAAAAATAAAAACAAATCTTTTAAAAGTAGAAAATAAAATAATAATGTTTTGATTCTTGCAAATTAATAATTACATTTTTTTTTTTAAGACTTGTATAAGGTGTTCAAAGAATTCTATAGCCCTGTGAGTATCCAGTTAAAATGTGTGCGTTTGAAATTGGTATAATGCAAAATCTACAAAGATATGGTATAAAATTCTTTTATCACTATCCAAAAAAGCTAAGATGGCAGTGCACAATGGTGTTCTTGTGCCGACCCTTATGTATGGAAGTGAAGCATGGAACTGGCAAAAGAAGGATGAAAGTAGAATAAATGCAGTAGAAATGAGATCTCTAAGACGAATGTGTGGCAAATCTGTATATGATAGAGTGACAAATGCAAGTATAAGAAGTGAATGTGGTGCGAATGAAAGTGTTATGAACAAAATAAGGAAAGGGTCATTAAGATGGTTTGGACACATGGAAAGAATGAGTGAAGACAGAATGGTAAAGAAGGTATATGTAAACGGCGTGAACGGAGCTAGAAATAGAGGAAGGCCGAGGAAAACGTGGCACGATCAAATCAATCAAATATTGAATGTCGGTCACGTGAGGAGTCGGAAAAATCGACGTGCGTGCATGACAAGATGTATGAATGTAGAGGAAGCGAGAGGCGTATGTCAGGACAGAACAGTGTGGCGTTCCATTCTTTCTGCCTACCCCTCCGGGGAGACGGCGTGATGGTAAGTTAGTTAGTTAGTTATCATTAAATAATCGTCGATGTATCAGAAATGTTTAAATTTAGATAGTTTCTTAAATTGGTAATCGCAGTGACTTAAAATACGTGGTAGACCCAAGTTGAAGTGGGATCCCACCAGACGCCACCCAGAATTGAGACTCCTTGCAAAAGTCCAGGAGACGCCATACAAGAAGAATCAACCCTAAGTAAATGGGACAAGGCTAGGGAGAAGAACAATAAGAAAATGCATTCGCCATGACCGCCCCCCTTGACTGCCTCAATTCGCTATTTTTACCTCTGGATCTATCCGCTATCGCCTCCATTAAAATCATTCAGCGACCCCTTTGGGAACCTATGTTCTAGTGTATTCAATGAATCACGAACAAGCCATCTCAGCGTCCCTTAATCTCTAGCCAACGGTTAGAACGATTAATCCCGGCCCTACGATCGGCTAATGTCCCCGCGTGTAATGGGTGGCACAAAAAACGCGCGACGCATAATAATCGCGAGTAATCCGGATTGCGCGGATTCAATTTACGAAATGGAGCCGTTTGGCAAATCCGCACTAAAAAAAATCGCAAACGACGCCGCAACGTACCGGGAGATTAGCGAATGTAGATTTATCTGGTCTATGTATGCAAAAATATTTTTACGTAAAAAACACATAAAAAGTCCGTTTTTCTGACAGCGAGTGTTTTTCGGTACAGTCAGCATAGTTTGTTGCGAGAGGAGATAAATATATTATATATTTAAAAAAATATATTCAAACTTAAACTATGTAATATTATAATAGCTATTATTTCGTAAAATGTAATTATATCATAGTAATAGAGCATATAGCCAATGTTCCGTTATGTTAATTTTTTTTGATAATCAAAAGGCATTTACGATGTTGAATCCCATATTTATATCCACTGCTGGACGTAGGCCTCTCCACCCCCACGCCATCTCTCTCTGTCTCTCGCCAGTGTTCTCCAGGCCCTTCCCGCCGTCCGCACAATATCATCGCTCCACCTGGTTGGTTATCTCCCGATACTTCTCCAGCTCAACTTTGGTCTCCATTCAGTAACCCTCTGGCTCCATATTCCATCATCCCGTCGACACACATAACCAGACCACTACCACTTCATCGGTGACCCTGGTGCGTCTTCTAATCTCCACGTTGGGTATATGGTCTCTAAGCGAGATACCCAACATGGATATTTCCATGGCCCATTGTGCAACCTTGATTTTGTGCATTGCTTCTTTAGTTATCGTCCATATCTCGCATCCATAGGTCATTACAGGTAACACACACTGGTCCAGGGTTTATTATTTACTGTTATTATTATTACTGTTATCAATTGCTTATTCTTTTTTTGCTTATTTCATTTAATTATTGTAATTATTATTATTATTTTTTTTTTAACCTCGGCCAATCGTCTCGACCGGACGTTGCCGTTTTGTGAAGTCACTTGCCCTTTTGAGGGGGTGCCGATTATCTTGCTGGGGGGAGGGGACACTGATCCGCAATGCCGGACCTCGTCCTCCTCCTGCTTAGTTCAATTGCATTATTTTTCTTCTCTTCAATATATATGGAATAAACTTCCTATGTTACCTTCCTTTGTCCACACATTAAATAAATTTCCTTATTTCCCCCATCCTGCATTTTGTCTCTCCCCTCCCTCCTGTGCCTCCTGCTGTGCATTATTATTTTTTTTTTTTATTCTTTCTCTAACATATGTTATTTATGTATCAATTGTGTATTTGCTTTTGCTGTTGTATTGCTATGTGTGTACGGCGGGACATCGAGGGAGGGTAGCGTAGCTTAAATGTGGTCTGGGTCCCCCTTGGTTTCAAATATATATATCTTTTTTAACGTAAGTCCCGCATGGACGGGGGACGGGCCTAGGGAGTGCACGAGTGAAGCTGACGAAAGGCGCCGCTGCGCCTATAACAGCTTCGGGTAAGCGGAGGGAGCCCTCTATGGCTCGGCCATTAATAATGGTCCAGCACTTTTGGATTTAAGTTTTGTGGCATGTCCGACTTGAAGATGTTGCCTAAATATTTATATTATTATAATTATAAATAATTATAATTACGAATATTACAAATAATATATTAGTTAGTTACTTATTTAGTTTTATTATATAAAACTAAATAAGTAACTAACTAATCATCACGCCGTCTCTCCGAAGGGATAGGCAGAAAGAATTGATTGCCACACTTTAACTGATGCGGCACTTCATCCTTCTCTTTTCGCCCCCGCGGGAGACGCGGTGTGATGGGTTGCGATCCTCATTGCCACCGATAGTAATTAAAACGTCCACAAAATAAATCTAAAATAAATTATATGAAATACAATGATATAAAATAAATTTACAAAATAAAAATAACGTAACACATAATATAGTTCTTTTCGATGGTGCACATGTTGTCAGCTGGACAATTCGGATTATATTATATATATTTTTGAAAACAGTATTTCCAGCTTTTGTGTTTGCTTATCTAGTCCTAAGTATGGTTTTCAAACAATTATGTTTTCTTCTCCGGTCTCAACCTAATGATTGGCCTGCAGCAAGGCGACGCATCTCCTCTTCCACTCCGCTCGGTCCTTGGCAACTCTCTTCAACTCCACATAAGAGGTTCAGCCCATATTTCGGCAAATCTGGTCTAGGTACTCTTGGCGAGCTCGTCCTCTGCCAATCGATCGCTCGACTATTCCTTCCAACACATTATGCAGGAAACATTCGTGTCGCAACACATGACCAATCCATCTTGGGCGCCTCTCCGCTATGGTGTTCAACATGTTCAACAACCTACTCTCTTCAACTCTGCTGAGAACTTCTTCATTTGTAATGTGGTTCCTCCATGAAACATGGGCAACTCGTCGGTAGGTCCACATCTCAATTACGTAAAACTCCACAACTCAACAATTATGTAAAACTCCATTATTTATTAACTAATACGAATGTCTTATGATAATGCCTTAGAAAATCGAAACATGACATTGCCATAAAAAAATAAAACAACTGGAAAACGGAAGTTTTCATTCGTTTTGATTATTATGCAAGTATTGATATGTTTAGAGATTGAGCAAGGAGAAAACCTTAGAAATTGTTTGTATCGTCCTCCAAAAGATAGATCTTCAAATATGTTTCGGAAATCAAAAGTCCTTCTTCAGTGTACATGTTGTTTTCATTCAAATTAAATTTAGAAAAAAAGTGTTTTAAAATACAATGTTTTAAAAAATATATTCAAATATGAATCCACAACATAAAGTGATGGCGAATATAGACGAAATATAAAATGTGTCTTTTTTTTTTACAACTTTCAAACAACACAAAAATAAAGTCAAATAATTATTTTAATGTATGTGATCTGCACATTAAACTTTAAATATTTATTATGAGATTTGTGTTGTATGAACGCAAAAGATAAAATATGTTTGAAATAATAATGATAGTACAATTTTCTATGACACGAATTTTTTTTTAGATAATCTTAAGGCGTTAACATGAAAAAATGTTAAAAATCTCCATATGAACCAATACATTAAGGGAAGAGTGAATTTAATCCTCAGAATAAAACAATAGTCACGTCCTCTGAGATTTGCATGGAGTCAGAATGACTGAGCTTCTTGCAAAAAGTGTATTAGTATTATATATATTTTTTATAAATATGGATGTTTTACAAACTATTTGTCAAGCTATATTACTTAACAGTGGTAGTATATGAAAGTTTTTATTAGCATATTTTGAAATAACATTCTAAATTTATTAAAGTATGCAAAATACATAAACCTTTTAGTTTTATTGAAAATTTAGCCGTTATATTATTTTGAAAATGTTTATAAACAAATAATAAATTTCGGCCACGTGAGGAGATGGAGTAATTTACGTTAATGAATGATACGATATATGAACGTAAAGGAATCAATAAAAGTATATCAGGATAGGACAGTGTGGATCAGTGGTCCATCATTTCTTCCTACCCCTTGGGGCAGACGGCGTGATGGTTAGTTAACTAGGTGTTTAAAAACAAGAAACATTGTAAAATGTACGTTTAATATTTTCTGTTTTTTTTAGGATGGGCGGGCTGAAGTGGGCCATATCTGTTGGAGAACCGAAGGGCGATGGGGGAGAGGGGTTCTGGAGTGGAGACCGCGTACAGGATTCCGCAGAGTTGGACGTCCCCCTGCCCGCTGGACCGACGATCTGAAGAGGATTGCTGAACATGGATGAATAGGAGCGGCAATGGATAGTAGGCGGTGGCGTGCTTTGGGAGAGGCCTACATTAAGCAGTGGATGGCAGACGGCTGATGATGATGATGAGAACTTTGTTTTCTGACTATGTTATTATAGAGTAATAATATTTTTATATTCGAATTTAATACATACGTATCTTCTATTTAAAAAAACGAAAAATGTGTTAGCTTTTTTTGGATTCGTGTGCACATAAATATTAATCGCTTGCCGCCCCTGATAATGATATAATCAGCTAATTTAGAATAATTTCTTTATTTCTTGATGGCATGCCCACTTCTGGCTCAATTAGGTACCTCGACATGGCTTTATGAAGAGCGGCCAGACCGTCCGCCATTGATCTTGGAGCTGGGTGTGCCATAAAATTTTATGTTCTTAGATTACAGTGATTAGATGGATGGGCGTAAATCGAATTTGGTGCAATATGCAGCATGAGCTTTACTGTACTTATAATTATTATATTATGAATCTCGTCTATTAATTTGTAATAAGATTCCATCTTTACATTATTACCGAGTTATATAAGAACACTTTCAAATTAACGCTTGATCGGAATGAGAATTCAAGAAAATGATGTATTTTGAATGATGCAACAGAGAGAAGAATTTGATCTCTTTTAATGGATATATAGAAAAATACTTCAAACAATTTTGAGAGACAGAGTTCTCAAACGGATGAAAAAGCATCTGGAGATGCTCGACAGTGTGAAAACAAGGAAACTGCAATACTTTGGTCACGTAATGAGAGGAGAAAAATGCTTACTCCTACAACTGATAATTCAAGAAAAAATACAAGGAAGAAGGACCAGGTCGATGAAGAATCTCTTGGCTGCACAATTTAAGACAATGGTTCAGAAGTAGCCAGTGGCGGATTTGCAGTCTTGGCTGCCCTAGGCCGTGTAGTAGAGTCCGTTCACGACAGGGAGATCGTTTGCAATAGTATGAATGACAGTGCGTTTACAAAAAATCTAGACGCTATTTTTTTTTATGATTGGAAAACAAAAAAAAAATTCTTTCGTATATTCAAACGTTGAAATAAATATACATGTTATTTTTATTAAAGGATCGTTAAGATGGTTTTATTAATAAAGGATCATTAGGATAGTTTGGGCATATGGAAAGAATGAATGGTAAAAAAATTATATGTTAACGATGTAAATGGAACCAGAAATAGAGGAAGACCGAGGAAAACGTGGCACGATCAAATAAATCAAATATTGAATGTCGACCATGTGAGGAGTCAGAGAAATCAACGCGCGTGCATAACACGATGTATGAATCGAGAGAAATATGTCAGGAAAGAAAAGTGTGGCAGTCCATTCTTTCTACCTACCCCTTCGGGGAGACGGCGTGATGGTTAGTTAGTTAGTTAAGTTCATTAAAATTATAATTTGGTTATTATTTTTTTCCTTCTTCGCCTTCCCCGTGTACACCCTTATTTTCTTATTATATATTTTTTGCAATGTTTGGCCGCCCCTAATATCTGGCTGCCCTAGGCCCGGGCCTACTGGACCTTAGGGTAAATCCGCTTCCGGAAGTTGCACCATATTGCTGTTCAGAGCATCAGTCAACAAGGTGGATATAGCCCGGATGACCGCCAAACATCGCAGATGAGACTGCACTTAAAGAAAAATAAGATATATATTTTGGAAGTATTGTTTTTAACTCATATTGAATATTGTTAAAAAAATTCTAATATCATTGATTTAAATCTTTTACTTAAAAAAAAATAATATCATAAAATCAAAACCAAAAAAGACTTATATAGTAAATTTATTAAGAGTAATCCATAATATTTTTATTTTGTAAAAATATTTAAAATTAATGTGGGTTATATAGTGTCGAAAATTCAACTCTCAAATTAATTATTTGATTCCAAAGTATTAACGGCTTAATCTTCAATAAAGTAAAATAAACAATTTTTTTTAAACCTGATCTGAATAATAAAATTAAAAATATTTATTTGTAATAAATATTTATATATAGGTATATTTTTTTCTATTGATTTTCTGGGTTAATATTATAATATATGGCTGAAGTTTTAGTATTTTTAAAATTTTCATTATTTACAATGAACTTCTAACAAAAAAATTCAATCAACAATATCATACACAAGTTTCTTGATCTAAAACTCCATATCAAATAATTAATACGAATGAAAACATGTCTCATATGAAATTTCAATAGAAACATTAAATATATGTTGTTTAGGTCATTGAAAATGTATTTGATTGTGTGAAAATTTAAATTATTGTATGAAAAACATTCCGAAAATTTCGCAGCAGGCACTGAGAATCCGAGATAGCCGAGCGCCTCCGAGCGGAGCCGAACGCAGCCGATTCGGTCCACGTAGCTACACAGATGCTAGCCGGGGATGTGTAAGGATGTTTGCAGACTACTAGAGGTCTGGTATTCTGATAGCGCTCAATGGCCGGTCGACGTTCGACTGGCTTGGTCCATACGTGCTCGAATCGAGGCCGACGGTCAACTTAGGTTAGGATAATAAAAACAGTTCGGATTTCAAAAAACGGGCGGGATTCGAACGGCTGCGTTTTCTCGCCTTCGAAAAGAGTGCGTTCAAGTTTTATTTTAGCGGGAAAAATAATAGGTACTTATTCTAATTGTTTTAAAAAACAAAAGTACATTTGTTTTATATATAATTGAGTGATTATCTATAGCAACAAGTGTGAAATATTTGAACATTAACATTTTAGTGCGAGCCGGCCGTGTTTTTCCGTTTGTGGAAGTGGTTTTATTTTGAAATTACAACCTGTCAAATGGAATGCTCGCTAGATTCTTATTGGTCAAATTGTGCGCGTATTCAAATGTCATTTAGTACACTGTGAATCATTGTGATATCTAGTTCAATTTGTGATACTACATTGAGATTATTTCATGAACTTGGTGCATAGTGGATTATTTACTTCTCCTTTGGGTACTTATTACCTTAGTGGTCATTATACGGTACACCTAAATATAATTTTCGAATTAAGAATGGAACGATTTTCTACACTGCTTTAAAATTATACGCTACAAACTTCTTTCACTTTTTTTTAATCTTAAACAATCGATATTAAATTATTCTAACACAATTGTTGACATCTTTATATAGTATACGTTTGCAAATAATTTATGTTGTTATTTTATATTTAGAAATATATAAATAAATAAAATAAACAGGGTACCAGCAAATTAATATTTATTTAAATAACTTGTTATGGCGAACATATATTTGAAAAAAATATTTTAAGTTAAGAAATACTTCTGTGACTTCATATTTCGATACTATTCATGAATTAAATCCATTGTTTTGGCCGAAACACTACGATGCTTCAACATTATCAACTGTTTTAATGATTAATTAAATTTTTTTTGAAATACTGGTAAAATAAGTATCCATTTTAGTTATTAATTTCCACGAAATTGTCGCGACAGCCGTTTCGCCAGCCTATATTGGCATCATCGCGTATTCATTAAAAATATTATTTAAAAAAAAATGCTGACGATTTTTCGCATTTAAAACTTCTAATAATAAACTAATACTACGTAATGTATGAGTATGTACCTATATGCTTTAAAAATATTGTAGTCAATTCCAAATAAAGTTTTTATTTATTTAAACAACTAGATTACGATTTTTAAATCCAATAATTTAAACGCGAATCCGTTATTTCTAGATTGTCATCAATACTACAATAAATAAAATGAGTTTTAAAAAAAATTAATACAATGTATTAGTTAGTTTTTAAATTAATTATATGTTTTCACGTTAGCGCGCGCAATGTAATACGAGTATAATATTCATATCCTTTGTCAGTACTTAGAATTACATATATATAAAATACAATTATAGGTCGTTTCACGATATAAATTTTCCTTCATTTTAATGACTTTAGATTATAAATGATTGCGAATATCGTTTCTTTCATTAATTATAAAACAGAAGAAGTAGGCAATATAAATAAAAAAAATCGTATTAATTTTTATAAAAAAATACTTAGTTGGGTTGGGTATGAAAAATGATGATTACCGCAGGTTATAAAACTTTTCTTCGACTAAAATACCCATTATTTGTTTATTCACCAACACCACGATTGATAAATTTTAATTAATTGTTAAAAAATCAAATAATCATCACTCTATAGCCATCTGAAATTAAAAAAAATTTATATTTAAATTGAACGTTGTATTATTTATTTATTGAATTCAATAATTTAAATAAACAATTTTTTTTAAGAAGTTTATAAACTTAAATTGATTTTTTTGGTATTGTTCAAAAAAACAATTAATTGTTCTTTGGACAATGATGAATAATTATATATAAAGTATTTTATATTAATGAAAGCGTCCTATTTCTATACAAAAATATATTTGTATTGCCACGGCATAATCAAATGTTTGATAGTGTTACCTACATGTATTGAACTATACTTGATAATGCCCTAGCAAGTGAAACATGTCACTTTTGTATAATATAATAACATTTCTAGAAAACAAATATTATCGTCACTATTGAATACAATAATGTTCATACAAAATAGTAAATATGATAATAAAATTAAAAATAGACAATATTTCAAAATAATTAATTTTAGTGTAATTATTTTAAAATAATAACACGTTACAAAATAGTAACACGGTAACAAAATAGTAAATAACAAAATGCTTTTTTGGGTCCGTATACATTTTCTGCAGCACTGTGTTATTGTTGAACACATTTATTTATAAAAGTTAGGCTTAAGAGTGTTATTATTTGATATTTATTGGATACGTGCACACATTTTTTATATGGCATAATGATTTGTTTTTGCTAAACTGTGTTATTTTTTTGGAACTCTTAGCACATGAGCGCTGATCAATGATCGATGTTATTTTATTAAAAAATACATTTAACATTCTTGAAATCTGATATTTACAAAGCTGAGTCCAACTTCACACAAATAGAGCAAAGTGAATATTTGTGCTGAACTGAGTATTCTATTAGAAAGTATATCATTTCGTATAATAGCTTAATGGTGTGATTATTCTAATATATTGGACACGTATAGAGTAAAAGTAAATAATTTTGCTAAACTGTGTTTTTTGTGTCGTTGAGAGCTCGACGCATATTAGTGCTGGGTAGTGTTATAAGAAGGGATATATTGGACACTTGAATAGGGCAAAGTGATTATTTGTGCTGAACTGAGTATTCTATTAGTAAGGAGATCATTTCATATAATAGCTTAATGGTGTATTGGACACTTAGATAGGGCAAAGTAAATATTTTGCAGGACTGTGTTTTGTGTCATTGCATTGTGCTGGGTAGTGTCATAAGAAGGGATACATTGGACACTCGAATGGGGCAAAGTGAATATTTGTGCTGAACGGTGTTATTGTATGGGGATCGGTGGTGATTAGTGTTGTTCGGTGCAATTTTCGGGGGCGGGATGGAGCACCCCGGGGGCTTCGCGCCCTCCCCGTGGGCGGCCGTGCTTGGGCACCACGTGGGGGCGGGGGCGGGGATCGGCGTCATGCAGCATGAGTACGCCCATCATGCCGGAGCGACCATGCCGATGGATCTCCATGTTCCACAGCCGTTCCCATACTACCGGTAAGTTTTCCATTTGAATATGAAAGTTTTCTTAACCCTTAGACCGCTAAGCAAACTTTGCTTTATAATGGCGTATTCTTCTTTGACGCATTTTGAATAAAATGCCACTTATAAAACTATATTATCTTATTAACCAAATCTTCCTCGATTATCAAAGAATCAATATACTTTTACTAGAGTTATTAATCTGAATAAATTCAGTCGTAATAGACAAACATTTAAGTAGGTAAAAATAATAATAATAAATTGGATGTTTTATGAATTCATCTTTCAAGAGCACCTTAGAAAATACTCCGTGTTACTAAGTTGGTAGTTATAAACTATATATACCTAGTTTTGTGTCGTGTGTTGTGATTTTTTCGAACCTTTCTGTGCATTCGTTCTAATGTCAAATTGAATAATTTCTTTGAAAACATTTTGAATTTCTTGCTGGAGTCGGATTGTTTTTATTGCCTAATAACAATTAATTAAAAGAACGGTGGATACGTGATACAGATCGTCCAGCTGACAACTTGTGCAGCGTCAAAAATAATATTTATTATGTATAATATTTATATTTTATTTTATATTTATTTGTTTGAGATTTACTATATTATGTTGGACGATTGAACGATGAGGCTCGCAACCTATAACACCGCATTTCCCGCGGGGGCAAAAAGCAAAAGATGGAGTGCAGCATCGGTCAAATTGTGGCAGTCCATTCTGTTTTCCTACCCCTTCGAGGAGACGGCGTGATGGTTAGTTAGTTAGTTACGAGTATATATTTAATGTGATCGTTGCGCTTGACGCAAAATACCATATTTTTCTCCTTCTCGGAGTTACATCCCAAAGTGGAATTTAGCCTCCTTCACACCAGTCCTCTACTGGTTCCTGTCCCTTGCGATCCTTCTCCATTCTCTGGACATTTTCGTCCAATTGTTGGTTCTTAAAAGCGCCCTTGAGGTGAACTATTCACGAAAACCTAGCTATTAGAAAAACTAGCAATTAGACTGCTGAACGCGGTCTCCTCGGAGATCGACGTCTTTCATATTAGTTAGTTTCAGTTCAGAAGGCAAATACTCTTAATTCTGGAAAGTATCCTGTCTTCCTAATGTTGAACCATCTCTTATGCGTTTCTGGTAGTATACTATACATAATATATTATTTTACCTGTTCTCAATAGATGCCTTAAAAGTAAATTTTGTAATGTCTGTTGATGAAATAAACTGATTTGATTTGATTTGAAAAACGGCGCTATACAAATTAGCCTTCCTTCTAACCTTCTATGTTTTCATTTAACTGTTAGTTTGTTCATTTTACATTTGTATTAACAATCACTGTATGTTACCCTACAATAAATATACAAATTGTTCATTGAGGAGTCCTAGTTCCGAGGCGATTGTGTTGGTGATAGTAATGTTGTGTTCTTTTACGAAGCAGGGTGATTAACCCTGCGGTTAACTTATCACCCTGATGAATCGGCAGCAGCTTAGAAAACAATTTCAGAGCAGAGTATCAAACGAATGTGCAGACACAGAAACGAATTTATCATCAAATGATAATTTCTCACAAATCTATTATAATATAATTCCATTTAAATTTTTTACTAAACCATCACCAAGGATTTTGAAATACATGGTATTATAAACTATTAATCAATTTCAAGTATGAACAGAAAATAGCTCATTATTATGAAGAAGGAACAGGCTTGAACCCAAGTCCCCTAAATCAGTTGCCAAGCGTTTTATCCCCTAGACTACCACCCCGATTTTCTCCTGAAGATGGAAGATGTCACCACTGAAACATGTTGTGGATAATGTTTTTATTTTGCAAAAGATATTTAATAAATAAAATTGATTTTACAGTGTTTTATAAAAATAATGAGAGCTTCATTAAGATGGTTTAGACACATAGAAAGAATGAATGAAGAAATAATGGTATACTCGTAAAAAGAGGATGACCGTGGACTGCTCTGTTCCCTAGTCTACCGCCGGGTAGGACATACCACAATTTATTAATTGAACGTCTAAATGAATTTTTAAATACATATTTTGTTGAGATGGACGATTGGTGCACTTAAAGTTGTCATCGCAAACAAAAACCTATCCAAAAAGCTAGAATGGCAGTGCACAATGGTGTTCTTCTACCGACCCTTATGTATGGAAGCGAAGCATGGAACTGGTAAAAGAAGGATGAAAGTAGAAATGAGAATGTGTGGATACACTGTGTATGATAGAGTGTCGAATGAAAATATAATAAGTGAATGCGGTGCGAATGATGGTGTTATGAACAAAATAATGAAAGGATCATTAAGATGAAGAACGAATGGTAAAAAAATTATATGTTAACGATGTAAATGGAACCACAAATAGAGGAACACCGAGGAAAACGTGGCACGATCAAATAAATCAAATATTAAATGTCGGCCACGTGAGGAGTCAGAGAAATCGACGCGCGTGCATGACACGATGTATGAATGTTAAGGACGCGAGAGAAATATGTCACGAAAGAAAAGTGTGGCAGACCATTCTTTCTGCCTAGCCCTTCGGCAAGACGGCGTGAGGGTTAATTAGTTAGTTATTTTGTTATTTAATCATCCAGTATGGTGATGTAGTGAGTTTTGATAGTTAAAATATAACCATAAAAATTTTTCAAGCAACATTTATTTCAGGATATTGTGTTAATTTAAAAAGGAACGTTTTTAAGCCTTGATCTAAACTCTGACAGGTTCTCGATACATTTGAGATCAGCGGAATGATTGGTCCAGGTTAAAAGGGCGGCTATCGCGAAGGTTCGGCTGTCAAAATTTGTGTGAGGACATCCATACGGTTCAGACAATCAACCCATCACAGAAGGCTTTACTGATATCAATGAAGACAGCCTTGCATTCTCTCAGTGATTTAAAACTCCCGATAAGTTCCTATCAATTAAAATATAAAACCGCTTCTGAGAAATTGGTGGCATACAAGTTACCAACGTAAAAATATTCAAATAATATTACGAAAATAAAAATATTAAAATAACGTTTTTTGTGAGAATGTACTTAATTACTTCCTATGGCCATACAACACTTGAAGAGTTTTAGTCTCCTTGAAGATTTTTCGCCAAGCTCCTCGATCCTGCGCCTTTTGCTCCCAGCAGTCCGATTCGCCCAACCTAGCCAGATCAGCCAGAACATTGTCCATTAGGCGCTGTCTAGGCCCTCCTAGAGGTCTTACTCCAGTCGGTCTAGATGCGTAAAGGGTCTTGATTGCTTTGTTCTCTTCGGCTCGGCATACGTGCCCAATCCATGCTAGGCGACCGGCTCTCACGGTGCTCGTTATAAGGGGCTGCTGGGTCATCGTACGGATCTCTTGGTTGGTCCTATGCCTCCAAGTTCCCGCTGCAACACCGGGTCTGGGTCCCAGGATCATTCTAAGTATTCTATTCTCAGAGAGAATGTAGAGCAGAAGAAAGAATTATGAAATTAGCGCTGCGTTAGATTGGACACATAGAACGCATGGATGAAGAAAAAATGGTTAAGAATGTATACGTTAACGATGTGAATGGAATAGAGAGTCATGGCATGACCAAATTAATCACGTGCATGTTAGAAGTCGGAAGAATCGACGTGTATGTTTGACTCGTTTTATTAATGTGGAGGAAGTTAGAGAGGTATGTTAGGATAGAGTAGTGTGGCGGTCCATTCTCTCTGCCTACGTTTCGGGGAAAACGGCGTGATGGATAAAGTTGTTGTTGTTGTTGTTATGTTTTGTGAGCGAAAAACGGTCACGGCTGTTGGTTAGTATGAAAATAAGGAAAGCCTTCACAGTTTTATAAGAAGTATGTGGAAGGACATTTTAGTATGGTATAACCAAGATTTCAATCAAACGTGTTTAATAGTTTTTTTTGGGTAGGTAAATTTAAAAAAAAAATGCAGATTGTTAAATATTTCCTCTTCGCATGAATTTAATAGAAAATTTAGAAAAATTAATTATTCAATGTATTTATTTTTTAAAAATCTAAAACATTACAGATTATTATAAGAGGCCTGCCGAAGACCCGAAACTATTATTTGACGTAGCAGTGCCCTTTCGTCAGTTTCATTTTTGCGCTTCCTAGGCACCACACAGATTATTATAAAACGTTTATAACTAAATAAAATAAATCAGAACAAAAGTTTGAATTTAATACGCACGCAGAACCAACCTGCCTTTGGTGATGCCAGTAGGAAGAGCATTTCAGACGTAGAATTTAATCGTCTCGGATTTGAACATTTTGAGTGTCAGTGAGGCAGTGTTTATAAAAAATATATTATCAATTTTGGAAAGACTCCTGCCTCACTGGCGTGGACATATTTGGAATCCTTCTGAGATACTCGTATGTTATTTCCTAGTTTCATATTGATATTGTATATTTGTGTTCAAATGAGTCGCTTAAATATTTTTTATTTGTTATGTCTCATTTGTGTATAAGAAAAAATATATATAAATTAAACATTTTTGAGAAAATCTGTGTTTAGAGATGCTCTCTCATCAGATCAGGGGGTAGAAATAGCCATGATGCTGTCTAACCTCCAATAGAAGAGGATCTGAAGGGAAATATTCTTTCTGAGGATACCCTCACTATCGTAAAAAATGTCAAAATCCGAAGATATGAGGTTTACAAGTATTTTCCCCTCCCCACGGATATCTATATATATTTTTCATATGGGAGTTACATTATTATTTACCTTGCGTATGCTATACAAGGTTTATCTTTCATCAAGTCTTTTATCTTTAAAATGTATCTAACAGTGTTGGGAACTGGAAGAAGATACTCGCTCATGTTAGAGAGGGTACAGAAAAGATTTCTGAGATATCTCTACATGAGGGAGTTTGGTAGTTATCCGCGGCTTTATCCCACTGCATTACTCTTGGGCATGCTGGGGACCAAAAATTTACAGATTAGAAGGGATGGGTGCACACTTACCCATTTCTTCAGACTTATCAGGAGATTCTTTGAGGATTCCGTCATCTTGGAGGCTATCCATCTTTATGTTCCGGATGGTTATCTTCGACAGCGTCAGCACAGACTGTTTTATCTCCCAGCACGCAGAACTAACCTGCCTCTGGTGATCCCGGTGGGGAGAGCATTCAAACTGCTGAACATGATCGCTTCGGAGATCGATGTTTTTCATATTCGTAAAAGTACGACAAATACTCTTGACTTTGGAGAGTATTTTGTATTCCTAATGTCGAACCATCTCTCATGCGTTCGGTATTATATATTTATTATATTTTACCTGTTCTCAATAGATGTCATAAACTATAATATCTTTTGAGAAAATAAACTGATTTGATTTGACAAAAGTGGACCAATCAGGAACTTCTCAGCATTTGCTCTTGTGGAGAGGAAACTACTTAAAACTCTCCAGGAGAAGCCGGCCTGCTGAAAGTAGTCATCAGGCCTTCCGTTCCACTAGAATAGTCTTTGGCATTTTGTGTCCTACTTTGGTTTATTTTACCAATGTCTCGCACTACTGTGAACCATCACCGATAGGATATCGCACAGATCTTTCCCCAGGCTTCTGCATCGCGCCTCCAGCTGATGTCTTTGAAAGCTGAAAACGGATATAACCTTGATGGGCCGGTAACGTGCAGAGGATGCCGTCATCGCGGGCCCCAAAAAAGATTGCTGGAGTGGCACCCAGGTAGTAGGAGACCAATTGGACGACCAAGGCTGCGATGGGAGGATGAAGTTGGGTGAGATGGGGCAAGATTGTTACGAGTGTCAGATTGGAGGGTCGAAGCGGAGGACAGGAGGAGTTGGAGGCGAATAATACTGGAGGCTAAAGCTCGATATGGGCTGTAGGGCCATCGAAGAAGAAGAAGAAGAAAAGATAATATTTTCTTATGTTTAGGGTATGTCGACTGCCATATTCTTTCTTTAACAGCCGTTATCGTCCACTGCTGGATATAGGCCTCCCCCATACTTTTCTATGTATGACATGTCATACGGGGGGTGATTGGCATAACAACGCCATGCTTGCCAGACGGGTTGGCGAGGTGTCCTTCCACGTTAGCCTATGCATCAATATTATCCACCGAGGTTATTCACACTCGATCTCTAATATTTCGCATAGTTTCCAGGGGAGACCAATGTCGAGGAGGTGTGGATGGAAACTGGAGAAGGAATGTCAAAGAAGAGACATCCACATCACAGATCTCCCGGCCATCCTCCGCAACAAAGATACACTATGCAGTTTCGTGGACTTCGCAACCACGGTGGTGGATCGGTTGCGGGTCATTAATAAATAACACATGTATTTTTTTACAGGTACGTCGCGTCCCGACTGAGGTTTTCCATGGTTCCCTCAGTTGTAAGGCAAATGTCGGGATGCTTATTAGCTAGTCCATGGAATCCCATACGAGTATATAGGAACTCCACTTTTATAAATTTTTCTTCTCTCCCCTCTAAACTCTTTCTTTCTTTTTCTCGGCAAATCTCTGCCACCCCAAAGATATATTACTTCGCAGAAATGCAAATTAAACAAGTCCACACCGCCCTGACAAATAAAATGCAGGGCAACAAAAATAGAACAACTAAAGTAAAAAAAAAAGGAGGTGTGGATAGGTACTTGGGATCAGATCAATCCTCCGCTCGAAGAGTCAATAGGATCCCCCTTACTTCCCCGTCGACTGCCATACTTAAGAATAATACGAGTAAGAACTGATATTTTAAAAAGCTGTATGTGTAAAAACTAAATTCTACTCCTGGGGTCCGCTGGCCCAGGCAGTGGCTAATTGGTTAAGGCATATTACATGTGGATACAATTAATTAAACAAGTATAAATCACTGTGGATATTTGCATTTTGATTGCCTACTAGCGCTGGTGCGGCGGCGCCGATGAGAAATGGGGGAATCAGCCCGCTCGGCCGATCGCGCTTCATTATTTGTTCCGGCGGTGGTAGCCATGAATATAAAACCGACTTAAGACGGCAAGCCCTGCCTACAGAGCATCATTCAACATTTTAACTATACTTTTAATCGACTCTTATATCAAAGTGAAGCATGGAACTGAAAAAATATGGATGAATGCAGAATAAATGCAGTTTTAATGATCTCATCTCTATTAGAAGAATGTGAATGTTTGAAGAACGACCCTGAGGTAAGCTATTCACGAAAACGGCGCTATACAAATTAGCCTTATTATTATTATTATTATTATAATGTGTAGTAAATTTCTGCAATATTTTCCATCATTTTACCAAAACAGTTTAACACTGGATGAGTGTATTTTTATTTTAAAAATATTAGAATTTCTTATATATTTTAACATCTGTCAAAACTGACCACATTCATAATAAAAAATGTTTTGAATATACTATATTTTTAATTACACTGATGAAGGGCTTCTGTGTCCCGAAACATGTTTGTAATCGAATTGAATTTTATTTGTATGTAAAAACCAAGTGTTATTACAATGAAAAAACATATATTGTTCAAATTTATATATTCCAATGACAATTTGAATAATTTTTCAATAATATTTAAAAGTTTTTGCTGGTGTTGGATTGTTATAAGTGACTAATTACAGTGAATTAAAAAAAAAACGGTGGGTAATAAATTATATTAAATTAAATTTAAAATTTGATAACATTTTGAAGTTCTTGCTAGAGTTAGATTGATTCAAGTGCTTATTACATAAATTTTAAAGAATGGTGGATACTTGTAATATAAATTAAATAAATCCTGTCCCCTGAATCAGGAGCCAAGCGTCCTGTCCCCTAGACTACCACCCGATAACATTTTGTATCCTCTTTGTTTCTTACGGAAATAATAATCTTCTTCATCTTCATGTGTCATGTCGGGTCCCCAGGACGATGACTATCACTCGAGAGTGCATGTTATTATTCTTGGAAATAATAATAATAAATTTAAATACTTTAAGACAAATGCGAACTTCTTTATAAATTGACACTACACCGCGAGACAAATTTTCCACATTCCTACTTATCGCACCAACTACGCTCAAAGTAAGATAAGATAAAATAAGTATTTTAGTCATATAATAGCATAAATCGCTATTTGTTACCATAAATAAATAAAATATTGTGAAATTAAATAGTTCAAATTTTCACTTTAAAATTAGACTAAAAATTCCTACGAATGTATAACTACGAGTACTTGTTATTTATTTTCATGAACTTACGTATAATAACTTGAACCCGATTGTTGACACTCGGGCTGCATGGTAGTTTCCCGTTGCTTTCCACATTCGTATACAGCAGGAAATTTAAACCCAATATACATCATTTTAGCTACTGATTCTCATGACATATGATAGGTAGCTAATCTATTTCCATTTTATTTTTACCTGAATTCTACACTAGACCAAACACATTATGACAATTACACTGCCATAGCCGGGAATCGAACCCCGAACATTCAGGTCGTCTTTATCTATATAAATAAAAATGCAAATGTCCGTGTTCATAATATAAAATCTCCGTAAGTTATTTATCAAATGCTTTTTAATTTTGTAGCAACGTTGTATTCGAATAGGCGCGTATTTTTATTCGGTCTTATCTGGGGAACATCAAACCACCGTTTGGGACCATTTTCCATTTAATCAGACAGAGCTACAGTAATGCATGGCTGCGTACAGTTAGTACGGCATGATATATTATTTTCGTTATTTTCCACCTTAATACATAATAATATTAAATTGCTTCTTTACTAGATGGAAAAACAAATCTTAAGCCGGGGTGCATATGGATAATATTTGAGTTATGTTAATCTGAGATGGGTAGGGGAAAGCGGGGTAGAACGCGACAATAATGTATGATATTTCTATTGTTTTTATTTTGATTTTACATTTGGTGTACAAGTTTGATATAAGTCGAAAAATCTACAAATATTTGTATAGAATATTTGAATTTTAAAATATTTTTTTCCTACGTATGAAATAGAAAAATAAAATACAAGGATACATTTAACAAACCAAAAAATAATTTTTAAATTCCATGAAATACAAATAAGAAATAAAAAAAAACACTTTAATGCTTTTAGGGGTTTATTCTTGCCCCTAAATGATTAATTATTGTAGCTCAGATATTTTTCATTAGTTTTGTTTTATTGTCTATCAATTAATTTATTTTCTTCTCTTTTCGACATTTCACAGTAAATTTTTTATTATGAATGTTTCTTTTCTATCTCATGTACGTAATTTCTATTTTCTATTGTGTTATCCTTATTCTCGTTTTTGTGTTTTGCCGTTATATGTTAGTTGTCTGTTTATGTGTGAAAATATTAATTATCCTTATCACTAAACAAATCATTTTTTGTAAAAGCCCTTGCGGCGTTTATGTCAAAATAATGAAATACATAAATTAGAATTTTATTTAAAAAAATCTCAAAGTCGTTTGCAATTACATATTAAGAATCTAATATAATATAAAGATGACGAATAAGAGAGAATAATCATAACATTGATATCGCATACCTGTCGACCTCCGAGGTGACCCGATTAACTCTTTGGGTACGAAAATTGATTTTTTTATTTCTACGAAAAGTGTCAATAATACATGTAAAAATAAAGTATTGATGTAAAACGTTTTCACGATCATTATTATTTTATACATAAAAAAATCGTTGATAAATATTTATTTTTGATAAAGTATTATGTATAGTATGTTATTGTAGATATAAAATTTGAAATAAAATATTTGGACGTACACAAAATGTTGTAAAAAATATATTATATGTAAGAGCACGAATAGTTTTCTATGACCCAACCAATATATCGGCATATCGTGCTTAATAATCCAAGTAATGAGATTGCTCTACAGGCATAACCACAGGCATAACCATTGTATAAAATTATATTTGATTCTTTATGTATTGATAATAAGACGACACATGTCAGCCGATAATGTAAGATAAAGGTTGAAAAAATCTGATATTTTGATTTTTATTTAATATCAAATGAAGGTATTGTTAGCCCCCGATACTCCATTTCGCCTCGTTCTACTCTTTTTACATTATTTACAGAACACAGTAGGTCTGTGGTCTGCGTTTAGAATGCTTCTAATTTTTCCCGCTGAGACTGGTCATAATCAATACGAAAGTTGAGCGATCAATCAAAGATGGAAATGACGGCTGGAGAATTGGATAATTTATAAGAAAATATAAGATGAATGCAAAAATAACCAATCATAGAATATTTATAAACCTATTCGTATTTTTTAGCAGCCAGTTGGATGTTTTTATGCAATCGTAATTAGGCGGTATATTTCCAACTAAATTATAAAAAAAACATATTAGAATATTTTAGTTCATTCAGCAAGTACATGTAATTAAAAACCAATCCGTATTAAATTTTGATAAACTTAAAATGACAATCTTGTGAAATTCCATAATTACGTTATTATTTTTTTTTAATTCAGCGTTTTTCAAATTTTAAGTTGGTTTTTCTCGACATGTTTGTACCGTTCTCCCGATTATATCTTAGAAACAAGTAGAGAAAAATAATCTTTAAAGTGGAATAAATAGTAAATTAATTAATTAATACGAATAAAAACGTCAGTTTTCGAGAATTTTTATTATATTTTATGGGAATGACATGTTTCGCCCTTCTAAGGTATTATCAAATGTGACGAAATTTTAGCTCGTTGCTGTTTATATAACAAACTTCTAGAAAACTGACGTTTTCATTCGTATTCATTATTTAATATGGAGTTTTACATAATTGTATTTTACAAGAAACAAAAAATAAGTCAATTAATTAATAAAAAATGAACACTTTTTAAAATATATTAATTTATAATAGTCAATTATAAATTTATATATAATAGTTAGTTAGTTATTTATTGATATAAAATAAATAATTAGAGGAAATCGTACGATATGTAGATATTTCAATATATTTTGTGAAGAACTCTTTTAATGATGTAAAACTCCATATTATGTATTTCCTGTGTCTTGTTTCGTCTTGCTGGGGCATTGTTTAAAATCACAATATTTGATAAAACTTTAGTAAAGAAAAACACGACACTTTACAATATTAAATTATTTATATGTATTTATATAGAGATTTACATAATTGACAAGCTGTAGTGAATAAACGTAAATTTAAATAAAAATAATTAAAAAACACTAAACTGTATTTTTTAAACCATTTTATTTAGTTTTATTCGAAACAACCGGTTTCGCTTACACAAGTGTTTTAAATTACTTTATTAGTGCCGCACCACAAATTAAGTGCTTCACACGAAACAATAAACTTAATTACCCAAAAATATTATGTCAATCTCCTTTCATCCTTCTGTTGCCAGTTCCATGCTTCACTTCCATACATAAAGGTCGGCATAAGAACACCACTATGCACTGCCAACTTAGCTTTTTTGGATAGATTTTGGTTTTTGTTTTGTCGAAAACAAAAAAATAAAATTAATATAATTTATTTGAATAAAAATAAATGATCACAATTTGCACTTTTATGGCTATATCTTGAAGTATTGTCCCTAGCGGTTTCGCTAAATATATGTCCAAAAAGATTTAGACGGAAGAGTTGTAACTAAAACGACCAGACGTCACTGGCTTGTGTAAACATATGTAAATGAATATATTACATGTACAGGTAGCTAATTTTCGACTATAAATTATTTACCTGGTACCTGTTCCTATTTAAAAAATCGCTTCCCGCCGAGAGTTGACCCCTGACCCTAATAATATACTCACAATCTTCTTGTTGCTTCCTATACCGTAGTCTGCGGACTAGAGATGACTCCAACATTAGGTACCTACACACATTAATCTGTATTACTACGGGTATCCCTGAGAAATATTAAATTTAAATTTAGTTCCATCTGATGAAAGTAGAATAAACTTTTCTTATACGAATGTGTATTCGATGATAATTGAATAATATATCGAATATCGTCATCAGGATCAAAACGATCTTCGTGGCAGAATGGCAAGAGCTATGACTACCACAGCGAAGTACCCGGGTTCGAATAATGCAAATATTTTGTGTATTTGGTATTTCATTGTCTCGTTGCGTCCTATTCGACCGAAACTTTGTCGATTGTTGTGAAATAGTTAATAAGAATAAAAATGAATGAATGGATTTATGACCTCTGTGGCAGATTGGCAAGAGCTTTGTTGCCACACCGAAGGTCCCAGGTTCGATTCTCGGCGATGTCTGTGATTCTCACACTGTCTTTGATCTGGTGTAGAATTCAAGTGACAATAAAAGGGTGAAAGATTAGCTACCTATCATACATAACGATAATTAATCAAATCAAATCAGTTCATTTTCTCAAAAGATATTACAAACAATTATTATATTATAGTATAAGACATCTATTGAGAACAGGTAAAAAATAATAAATATATAATATAATACCAGGAACGCATGAGTGATGGTTCGACATTAGGAATACAAGATACTCTCCAAAGTCGAGTATTTGTCTTCCGAACGTCCTTACACGAATATGAAAGACATCGATGTTCGAAGCGATCATGTTCATCAGTTTGATTGCTCTCCCCACCGGCATCACGAGAGGCAGGTTGGTTCTGCATGCTGGGCATTTTATATAATAGCTAAAATAACAAATGTGGTTGGGTAAAATAATATACAGTAATTGGGTTCGAAAACGACTAATCGTATAAAAAAAAAACGTGTTGGTGGGTTTTTAATAAATATGACTAAACACTTAGCTGCTTTTTGACGGGACATGGGTTCAATTCTAGATAATTTTGTTTTTTTATAGCATTTAATGATAAAAAATGCGATGTAAAAAATTACGGTTTGTAAAATTAATCATCTTTTTTTAAATATTTTGTTTGATATTGAATAAGGAAAATATTTATAATAAACCGTTTTTTTACTGTTAAATGCATTCTTATAATTTCGAACAACAAGTTATTTTTTTCTGCAATATTCAAATAAATAACTAACAACCATTGAGTCGTCTCTCCGAATGGGTAGGCAAAATTAATGGACTGCCACATTGATTGCTTTCTTAACATTCATACATCGTGTCATGTACGCACGTCGATTTCTCCAACTTCTTGGCCTTGATAGTACGTTAAATTTAATTATGTTGTTGTTAGCGACTTTTGCTACAACATGCACGTAATCAAATAAAAGCTTCAACGCAATTTTCCAACATACCTATAAATACAAAAATAGTAAAAATACAATTTGGAGGTTGGTATGCCGTGTACATTTTTTGTTTATTCAAACTATCTAACAATCGATTCCATTTGGCAATCTTGTTTTTACCCCTGCTTTATCTTTCCTAAGGATTTCCAGGGTAGAGTAACCCTCAATGTATATATTTAAACAGAATTTAGTTTTTCAATATATTAAAAAGCTTAAAAAAGAACCACCACGCGGTTTCTCCGAAGGAACAGGTGAACAAAATGGACCGCCACAATACTCGATCCTGACACATCTCTTTAGCTTTCTCCACATTCATACAGCAAGGCACGCACGTCGATTCTCCCGACTTCTAACATGGCCGACCCTATAAAATTGGATTAATTTGGTCATGTCAAGTTTCCCTCGGTCTTCCATTACGTACTCCATTCACACCGTTAACCTGTACATTTTTAACCATTCTTTCTTTATCCATGCGTTCCATTTTTACAAACCAACGCAGTGATCCTTTCGTAATTTCGTTCATAATAATTTCTTCCGGACTACATTTCTTCCTTATATCAGCATTTGAAACTCTGTCGTACGTAGTTTTACTATACGAGTACATACGTCTAATGTATCTTATAGATCGACGTCTTTCATATTCGTGAAAGTACGTTCAGAAGACTCTTGACTTTGGAGAATATCTTGTATTCCTAATCTCGAACCATCTCACATGCGTTCCTGGTATTTAATATAATATATTTTTATGTTTTACCTGTTCTCAATAGATGCCTTAAACTAAAATTGTTGTTTGTAATATCTTTTTAGAAAATAAATTGATTTGATTTGATTGAAAAAAATATCTATCGCAAATATCTATCGCAAAAATACCCTTCTTCTGCCAGTTCCATGCTTCACTTCCATGCATTAGGGTTTGCATTAAAAATCCATTGTGAACGGCCATTTTTGATTTCATTGATAGATTTTTGTTTCTATTTTTTCTTTAGTTTCTATTTAAATTTCACTTAAGTATACGGCTTCGACCGATTTTGGCAGCTCGCTGTCGTCTTCTGGACAGACCTGACTTCACATAGCAGAATATGGCAGCGACCTGCCGAAACTGGTCGAAGCGATAAACCTAAGTGGAATTATATCATATTTATATTTTAACGAATTTTGTTTTGAATACATTTATTTTCATTAATTAGAAAAACTAAGACACTAAGACTGCAACGAATACAGCATCGACCGCGTATATCAGACAACATTGAGACATTTCATTAATTTCAGCCCCCGCATTTGTTCCTTTCGGTTCTTTCACACACCAGATTAAACACCCATATATACATCATGAAGCCCTGTTTAACATCTTTAGTGATATCAATTCGATGCATGTTGTCTTCATTTACCATGGCACTGGCAGAGTTTCCTTAGTAGAGGGACGCAACTGTTCGAAGCAGTTTTTTTTCCACTCCGTATTCAGACAAGATTGACTACAGGTTTATTCCTTTTGCGCGATCATAGACTTTCTGCAAATTGAAAAACGCACAAAAAGTTTACCTCTGTTGGCTGTGTAAATATGTAAAACTGTCCGATAAGTTGTACGACTTCATATTCAGACAATTGATAATACTCTAGTAGCGCAAAATATATGATTCATAAAATATATTAATGTTACTTTTAGAGACTTAATTTTAAAACTTCCTAGGTTTGAAATTCGTATTTGTTAGACAATAACATTGACAAGGTATTTCAAAAAGATAAATTGACAACATATTTATTGTTTCTGTGAAACTGCGTATTTAATACTTAATACAATGAAAACGTCTGTTTTATTGAAGTTTTATTATATTTTATGTGAATGACATGTTTCGCCTTTCTAAGGTACGTGTAACATTTGATTATGCATTAGAAAAGCGAAACATGTCATTTCCATAAAAAATAATTAAAAATTTTCAAAGAGCTGACTTCGCCTAGTGAAATAAGCCAAAATGTGAATAAATAAATAAGTAATAAATAATGTATTATAATATGTTGAGAAAAATAAACTCTTCTTCTTCTTCTTCCTTATTGTAGACCTATGTGGTCTGTTCTCCAGAGTGTTGCTCCTTCTGTGAGGTAGATTTCCAACTGTCCTTCCATCTTTTAGGAGGTCTTCCACGAGGACGAGTCCCATGAGATTGATTATGCAATGCAATATAGGGGAGTCTGGTGGTGTCCATTCTTTGAACATGACCGTACCAGCCCCTTTTTCGCTGTCTGCTCCATCTTATAATACCCTCAACCTCACATATTTCTCTTATTCTGGTGTTCCTCACGCGATTCCTCAGTGTCTGAGTATAAACTGAGAGTAAACTGAAAAGTGAAAAAAAAACATTTTATTTTCTAAAATGAAGGGAATTTCACGGTGTCAAAGTTTTACGTTTATCAAAAACGAAACAATTTTAATTTCTCAAATTTAATTTTATAAAAACATGTTTGTCTCTCTTAATGATGGTTGCTTACCCCTGCCTGACATATGAAGCGGCTTCTGTGACAGAGCGCGGACAGTTTTTTGACAGTCGCCCGCGGCTCTGTATCATTACCGGTGCATCGGATGCCTTCGCCCTCCTATTATTATTTTGTATTGACCAGGGCTGGACTGCGGAATAGCGGATAAAATTTTAAACAAGCACAGTACCTACCTACTCAACGCGCCTAGCAGACTACATTTTTTAAATTAAATTTTGGAACACATGTTTTCACAGCACACTAAACGATAAATATTTAAAAAATACTTTTTCTTTTTCGCCTATCCATTTACCGTTACATGTTGTATAAACAAACTACATTAAAAAATACTTTACATGGAACGAAATGCGAGATGCATACATCCTTATCTCATATCTACAGTATTTAGTCTGCATTCATTTTGCGTTTTGCAGTTCCATGATTCGCTTTCATGCAAAAACGTTGGAGATAGATTGTGAATGGTCGTTTACGTTTTCATTGACAAATTCTTGTCCTAATTACTACTTTTAATGCTTCAATACTTTGACACCCGCACCAACCCTTCATTCACTCCCTGTGAAAATAAGTATATAAACTCAGTAGCCGGCTCAAGGTTCTTAACATTTATATTAATTTCACAAACTGTCATGTCCTCTTCCTTTTGTATTTTCGACGTTCATAATTAAACGTTTGATTTGTTGCCATTATACAAAATACTTGAAAGACACTTGTGATTATCACACTGTCTTTGGTCTGGTATAGAATTCACGTGACAATAAAATGGCGATTGATTGTCGCACGTCATGGAAAAAAAACTAACTAACTAACCATCACGCCGTCTCCCCGAAGGGGTAGGCAGAAAGAATGGACTGCCACACTTTTCTTTCCTGACAAATTTCTCTCGCTTCCTCAACATTCATACATCGTGTAATGCACGCGCGTCGATTTCTCTGACTCCTCACATGGCCGACATTCAATATTTGATTTATTTGATCGTGCCACGTTTTCCTCGGTCTTCCTCTATTTCTGGTTCCATTTACATCGTTATCATATAATTTTTTTACCATTCTTTCTTCATTCATTCTTTCCATATGTCCAAACCATATTAATGATCCTTTCATTATTTTGTTCATAACACCATCATTCGCACCGCATTCACTTCTTATATTTTCATTCGACACTCTATCATACACAGAGTATCCGCACATTCGTCTAAGAGATCTCATTTCTACTGCATTTATTATACTTTCATCCTTCTTTTGCCAGTTCCATGCTTCGCTTCCATACATAAGGGTCGGTAGAAGAACACGCCATTCTAGCTCTTCACGTCATGAGAATCAGTAGCTAAAAAGTTGTAACAGTAATTGCGTTTAAATAACCTGATGTACGCAAATGTGGAAAGCAAAGGGAAACTACTAGGTCCAAGTTGGATACCAAGAACCAGCAAAAAATATTACACTTTACTGCAATACAGTCCTTTGTGTTAAAACTAGCGAAGTGGTGTTTTGATGGTAAAATACAGGATCACCTTTAACCAGACGTGAAGGACATCGGAATTCCGGAATGTAACATAATGTATATCGAATATTTCCACATCGACAGACGCCTCATTTAGACCAAATTCAACACTTCTTTCCTTTTAGGTCCCTACCTGAATTTCTCTCTCTTTTAAAACAACGTCTCCTCTGTAAAAAATAACGCATCTCCGCAACTTCAAACGCTCCAAAGCTAAATCAACTTTAATAAATCAACAATGATAAACGATTGCTTTCATTTTTATGAATAAGTTTATCATTTCCGTCCAGAGATGGCTGCAACATTTTCTTAATAGAAGCATTGATTAATAGTGGACGTAACATAGACATACCTGCCTATCTGCTTGTTACACGTGATGTATTGGCTTAGGTAGATACTGACTTTGTTTAATCCGTTCATCTTAATTTATTCCTTTTTTGTATAGTGCTTATTGAGCAGTGGTGGAACAAGCCAATAAGGGCCCCAAGCGCAAAAAAATTAAGACATCTCGCTTTATTAATTGCAAATTCGACAATTATTTTCAACAACAACAACAACAGCAAACCATCAAGCCGTTTCCCCGCAGGGGTAGGCAGAGAGAATGGACCGCCACACTACTCTATCCTGGCACACCTCTCTAGCTTCCTCCACATTCATTCATCGAGTCATACATGCACGTCGATTCTTCCGGCTTCTGACATGACCAACTTTTAATATTTGATTAATTTGGTCATGCCATGTTTTCCTCGGTCTACCTCGACTCCTTACTCCATTTACATTGTTAACGTATACTTTTTTAACCATTCTTTCTTCACCCATGCGCTCCATATGTCCGAACCAACGCAGCGAACCTTTCATTATTTTGTTCATAATACCTTCTTTCGCTCTACATTCCTTCCTAATATCAGCATTTGAGATTCTGTCGTACATCTTTCTACCACACATACGTCTTAGGGACCTCATCTCTACCGCATTTATTCTACTCTCATCTTTCTTCTGCCAGTTCCATGCTTCACTTCCATAGAAAAGGGTTGGAACCAGAACTCCATTGTGAAAGGCCATTTTCGCTTTCATTGATAAATTCTTGTTTCCAATAACTACTTTTAAAGCTCCATTCACTTTGTTACCCGCACCAACCCTTCTTTCAATATCACTGTCCGTTCGGCCATCCGCTGTGAACATGCTACCTAAATACACAAATTCCCTCACCTGTTCCAAGTTCTCTTCATTCACACTTATAATACAAACTGTCATTTGCTCTTCCCTTTCAAAAACTAACATCTTTGACTTTCCGACATTCATCATTAAATCGTTCGACTTGCATACCTCATACATTCTCTTTTATTACTCACCATTTTATTTTGTAAAATGTATTTTGTAAAGTGTATTTTCAACCTCATATATTTAATTGCAAAATGTACAGTAGACGCTCTCTTAACCGGCCTTGACGGGACCGACTCAGGGCCGGATAACGAAAAAACCGGTTAAAGCAAAGGTAGTGAAAAACACATTTAAAAAAACACTATCGCAAGGATGAAAAAAAAAACACATTTTTTTCAAAACACTAAGAAAACATAACTTTTATTCTGTATTAGAAACTCACACATTAAAAATTAACATTTCACAAACTGTAAAAAATACGTACAGGAAAAAGCCACACATCTCTCCCAAAATTTTTTAAAAGTAGGCTTACAATGGATTAAAAAGAAGCCGGTTAAAGTGGTGGGACGGTTAAGAGAGCGTCTACTGTATTGCGTTTTTGGACCCACGCTGGAGGATGGGACTTACAGAATCAAAAGAAATCTTGAACTTGAAGTAAACAGTGGTAAGATTCTGTAAGTCTCAACGGCTACGTTAGGCTGGCCATGCAAAAGGAATACCAAAGGGTAGAACACCAGAAATTATATCCAGATGGGTCCCCCGCGAAAAGAGACTAAGAGGCAGATCGAGGAAAATATGGGCGGATTGCTTTAAAGAAGATTGGGAGAAAATGGAAGGAGCTTGGAAATGGAGAGAGATGGCCAGAGTCAGAAGTCAGTTGAGGACCGTTGTGGAGGAGGCCAAGTCCCACACCGGGATAAAGCTCCCGGAATCAATAGTAGTAGTAGGACATATTGCATTTATTAAAATCCTCAATGTTCGTTTACAGGTGGAAATTGTGCTGAACTCTTTGCATTCCTCAATCATTAATGGTTTACGTGCCAGCAACTGTTTAATTTATTTACAAATAAATAGACGAAAAAAAATTGTCTCCACAAAAATCCATTTTAAAAAGGTGTATAGCATGCTATAATAATTATTAGTATTCATTTAAAAAAAATGCTATGTATAATGTCAAATCTAGTAATGGTAAATAAAGTGTATAACTATTAATGGTATTTTTAAATTATGGTACCTCTTGCTCTTGTTGGAATGTTACATTGTACGGGATGTAACATTACATTATACGGAAGTCGGTACGGGGACGGGCATAGGGTTTGCATGAGTGATTTTGACGAAAGAGCGCCGCTGCGTCCTATAACAGCTTCGGGAAAGCAGTGGAAAACCTTCTAGGGCAAGAAGACGACCCACAGAAGAGGACCCAGATGCTTTTCGAAAGAGGTATATCGATCATGATTATAACACGAATGAATAGGAGGCGGTGGCGTGTTTTGGGAGAGGCCTACATTCAGCAGTGGATGACAGACGGCTGATGATGATGATGAAATAAAGTTTATATTATATAAACGACTTAAACGAAACTAGAAATAGAGGAAGACCGAAGAAAACATGGCACGATCACATAAATCAAATATTAAATGTAAGCCACGTGAGCAGTCGGAGAATTCGAAGTGCGTGCATGACACACTTTTCTTTCCTGACATATTTCTCTCGCTTCCTCAACATTCATACATCGTGTCATGCACGCGCGTCGATTTCTCTGACTCCTCACGTAGCCGACATTCAATATGAATTATCTAAATAATAAATATTAAAATATTGGAGATTTAGAAATAAAAATAAAGCTAGTAATCGAAGAAAAAGGCGAAAAAATAATGAAATTTCAAATATTGGAAATAATGAAAATAAAAAAATATAGATACGTACATTTTATACGAATATGTGTATTCTTCTTCCTCAGCCTATTCCCGTCCACTCCTGGACAAAGGCCTCCTCCATTTGCTTCCATGTCATTCTGTCCTGTGCAGACTGCATCCAGGTTATTCCGACGTGTCTGTTTAGATCATCCTTCCACCGTAGTTGCGGTCGCCCTGCACTTCTCTTCGCCGTCCACGGTCTCCAAGTCAGCAGTCTTCTTGTCCATTTTTCATCTGAGCTTCTGGCTACGTGACCCGCCCATTGCCATTTTAGAGTCGCCACCCGGTGGATGATATCAGTGACCTTTGTTTTTTCTCTCACCGTATCGTTTCTGACTCTGTCTCTTAGGCTTATTCCTAACATGGCTCTTTCCATGGCTCTTTGGGTCACTCGCACTTTTGGGTCACTTACATTTAGTTAAATTCTTCTTATGTTTATGGTTCAGACCGGTTTCGCTCGCTGCCATCTTCTGGTGACAGTATATATTATATAGTTATACTAGACTTTCTAGAAGTGGGAATCTCTGTAAAAAAGCAATGCGAATGAAAAAGGAATAGGTTAAAGGAAGCTGAGGAAAATATGGTAAGTAAAAAATATATATTTCTATAAAGCGGCCATGTTTGAAGTTCAAGAAATCAGTCACGATTTATGAATACAGAGAAAACTCCTTTTTGCTTACCTGTCCGATGAAACAACAATATGGTTAGGCAGAGTAAGTAAAAAAATACGATTTAAATTAATGGAATAATAATTACTGTTAAAAATTTAAAACACTGTTATAATATCACAATTTCTTTTTATTCACTGAGAATGTCGCGACAGCTGTTTCGCCAACCGATGTTGACATCATCAGGTGTTACAATAAACTATAAAATATTTTATTGTAACACCTGATGATGCGAACATCGGTTGGCGAAACAGCTGTCGCGACACTCTGAGTTAATAAATACAAAATTGTGATATTATAACAGTGTTATAAATTTTAACAGTTATAAATTTTAACAGTAATAATGTTGAAGTATCATAGTGTTTCGGCCAAAACAATGGAATAATAATTTATTACACAACCTCTCATGTGAGCAGAAGGAGCTAGATGAAGCATAAAGGAGCAGAAAGAACACGATGCAACCGGGTCGGGTCCAGGATTGGCTCCAAGTCAACTGGATCAGTTCAGAAATGAAAACATTTTGACCTATTGTGGGTAGAACCCTTAGAGGATACCCAACGAAGAGATTTGAAGATCCTCCAAAATTGATGACATAGTAAAATGGAGTAGGCAGAGAAGACGATTCTGGATTGATCACATCGAGAGATGAAGTCAGCGAGGATTCCTAAGATCGTGATTACGAGACCCCAAAGGTCCGTCGATCACCAGGACGACCATCAAAGAGATGGGGAGAAAGCTGGACGCCTTCATCACAGGAATAAATTTGATATCCTATGTATTAAAACATTGTTTTTTCTACTGTTGAATTTATTTTTCTCGACATGTTTCGAATGCTTTACACCTCCATCATCGGGAACATAACTAAACTTTATATATTCAGTTTATATCGTTCTCCCGATGATGAAGCCTTTCAATGCCTTTCAGTAATTGATTTATTTGGTCATGCCATATCTTCCTTAGTCTTTTTCGACTTTCTTTTTCCATTCACACTACTTGTATATATCTTTTTAACTATTCTTCCCTCATCCATTCGTTCCATATGTCCAAACCATATAGGTGACCCTTTATCTGCCTTACATTCCTTTCTTACTTCTTCTCTTCCTTCATCCTTCTTAGTGACTCCATTTCTACGGCATTTATCCTAGGTACTTTCATCCTTCTTCTCCCAACTCCAAGATTCACTTCCATACATAAGGGTCGGCACTAGAACTCCATTGTGCACTGCCATATTTGCTTCATTCAATATATTTCTATTTGCGGTAACGACTTTGAGTACACCATAATTAATACGAACGTAAACGTTAGTTTTCTAGAAGTTTAATTATATTTTATGGGAATGACATGTTTCGCCCTTCTAAGGCATTATCAAATGTTTTCGAATCAATTATTTAATATGGAGTTTTACATCATTGTTCGAGAGACAATAAACTAACTAACTAACTAACTTACCATAACGCCGTCTCTCCGGAGGGGTAGGCAGAACGAATGGAACGCCACACTGTTCTGTCCTGACATACTTCTCTCGCTTCCTCTACATTCATACGTCTTGTCATACATGCACGTCGATTTCTCCGACTCCTCACGTGACCGACATTCAATATTTGATTGATTTGATCGTGTCACGTTTTCCTCGGCCTTCCTCTAGCTCCGTTTACGCCGTTTGCATTTGCCTTCTTCAACATTCTGTCTTCACTCGTTCTTTCCATGTGTCCAAACCATCTTAATGATCCTTTCCTTATTTTGTTCATAACACTTTCATTCGCACCACATTCACTTATTATACTTGCATTTGTCACTCTATCATATACAGATTTGTCACACATTCGTCTTAGAGATCTCATTTCTACTGCATTTATTCTACTTTCATCCTTCTTTTGCCAGTTCCATGCTTCATTTCCATACATAAGCGTCGGCACAAGAACACCATTGTGCACTGCCATCATAGCTTTTATAAATGCACCATAATTGTTAATTTGATGCAAAAGCGGGATATGTACCCTTGACTGTACTCTTAATCAATTTGTTCCCCTTATATGTAAAAAAGGCGCTCCATCCAGTTTGAGTACAGCGAGATCTATCAGATAGTTTATCGATTTGATCAATGGGCGCTTTCTTTGTGTTTCCTCGATACCGTGTTATTTAATTGCAAACAGAATACGGACAATGTCTCTGGGCGGCGCGCCGGCTTATTCGCAACGAGTCATCATTTCATATCAGCCAGCAGCGTAGCCAATTTCTCGATATTGCAATTATATACAAACCCTCATTACAATATAACTCGTCGCCTCATTATGATTCGCATTCAAAGACCCTGGAGAGGGTACAAAATAAATTTCTAACTCATATAAACTTTAAACTTAATATTCCCAGAGAACAAAAAGATCTTTTACGATCAGAAATGATACTATTGCGATTATCTGACAGGAGAACGATATTTGACCTCCTACTGTTGTACAAAATTTTAAACTCGTTGGTCGATTGTCCTGAAATTGTTGGCCTTATTTCTCGACGGATACCTCTGCGAGGAACTCGGCAGACTGACACTTTCTGGGTTGACAACTTTCACACGAATCACCGAATGCAGTCCACAATACCTCGAATGCACAGACTTGCCAATGTATATGGACAATCGTTGGACATGTTTTGTAAGAGTCTTCCTATTTTTAAAAAGCAACTTCATGCTCTTTTTGAATTCACATAGATTTTAAACTTTATTTATATTAGTATTCGTCTCCTATTCGCTCGCCCCACATGTACATCATCCGGTCACATATTGGACTGGTAAATTACCATCACTTTGTTTCTTTACTGTTGTTCTTTTTTCGTAATTTCTAATTTCTATCATGTTATGTTCTTTTCAATCCTATGCATGTAAATTCTAATTTATATTATGTTATGTTCTTTTCTATCTCATGTAATTTCTAATTTCTCTTATGTTATCCTTATTCTCGTTTTTGTGTTTTGCCGTTATATGTTAGTTGTCTGTCTATTTGCCCAAACTTTTATATTACCTTTGTAACTAAACATGTCATTTTTGTAAAAGCCCTTGCGGCGTTTATGTCAAAATAAATAAATAAATAACAGTAATTCTATATACTCATGCATTGTTTCCTTTTACAGCCTTTTGTAGCAAATGACAGTTTGTAACATAAGTGTGTTCCTCGGTCTACCTCGTTTTCTAGCTCAATTAACTCATTCACATCGTCAACGTTTGCTTTCTTCATCACTAAACTAAACTTTCAAAATATCTTGACAATCCTGTAATTAATTTGAATGAATTTTCGTTCGCCCTATATCAGGGATGGCGAACCTATGGCACGCGTGCCACAGGTGGCACGCGAGACGATTTTTTAAAGAAAGCTTAAGAATAAGGAATAAAATAAAAAAAACTGTTTTTTTATTTTTAAAGTTGAAAATGTCAATGTTCCGAAGGTTTTCGAGATTCAGGCTTTAGTGATAATATAGCTTAAGTGATGAATTTTATGATTCAGAAAGCAATTTTTTAAGAAATTTTAAGAATTAGGAAAAAAACTAAAAAAACTGTTTATCTCCATACATAAAAAAGAAAATCGCAAATATCTTATTAAATAATAGCTTTATCAAAAAAAGTTACATGACATAAAATATTGCTTTTTAGTAAAGAAATACGCGGACATATTTTTTTTTTCAAAATTAGGTACTTGATTTTCGAGTGACGCTAAGTCTATAGGAGCTTCATTTTCAGCCCACTGTGTGTCGGGTCCCCCCAACGTTGGCGATCACCTCGGTGAACCTGTCCCTGTCCTGCGCCGCTCGGAACAGCTCCTCCACACTCCCTCACGTTTCGCAGCCAGGACATTTGTCTCCTTCCGGGCCCTCGGTGTCCCTCAATTTTCCCCTCCAATATCAGTTGGAGAAGCTGGTACTTTTTCCCACGCAGTATTTGACTCAGATGTGAGATCTTTCGAACCTTGATAGTTGATAACAATTCCCTGTCAACTCTAGCTCGCCTCAGGACTTTGGTATTGGTAACCATGTCTGTCCAGGGCACTCTGAGCATTCGGCGATGGAGCCACATTTCAAAAGCTTCCAGTCTGTTCAATTCCAATAAAACAGACCACACATAGCATTTGATCATTCTCTGGCGGAGTTTCAAGTTTACGTTATCATTTTTTTCTATAATCACTTCGGATCACTATGGAGCTTCGTTTTCAGCCCACTGTGGCACGACATGGCACTTGAAGAAGAAGAAGATAGATGAAAAATATTTTTTTTTAGAAATAGTAAAAAAAAAATCATAAAAATTCAAGAAATTGAGCGAGATCGATTCGTTGGACCAGTCCAGAGGAATGCCGAAATGAAGTACTTACAACTTGGCAATTCATCCCGGAAACTTTTTCAGTCCCAGTTTATGAGATGGTATTGTGGTTATTTTAGACATCCGATCCTCTGTAAATAATAACTGGTTACGCTTTTGATAACTGGATTAAACGGTGGTAGCAAATTGACGACAAGGCGATACGATTGAAAATACAATGAAAAAGTGGTTCACAATCAGAGTCTGTACGCCTCCTACGTCATATTTATGAGATCTATCTCGAAGGCATTGAGTCTGCGCAGTGCACTGAGTGAGTTATGTTAAATTAATATTGATCATTTTTATTTTAACTCATATTCTCTATCATAACCAATTAGTTAAACATCATTGAACTGCGCATGCTCGAGTCTGTTGTTTATGATCCCATCACGTTGAGTAATAGCCTTTTTAAATTCTTATATTGTTTATGCTCTACAGGTATGAGAAAATACCTATAATAATGTATCGAGACAGGAGTTTAATATTTAACAATAATAACGTCCTTTTTAGTGTTTATGACACGTTTAGATAGGACATAATCAAATATTTGAACAGTTAAAATTTATAACACTCTGATATCACTATATTTATTATCAACTTGAGGGTCTCTAAGACGAATATGTGGTAAATCTATTATATAGAATCATTTCAACTACAACTAAATAACAATAATACATTATTTAGAATCAGGAAAAAAAAGTTTAACCCCCACCACTATCATATATTATTAGGTCCTTACATATGAAATTGGCGTTTTGTATGGGAGGAACATAAAGTTGATTTTTTATAAATATAATATATTTATTTAATCAGAGTATGTACCATTGCTATCTATGCACTTTTGCCATCTCATAGGTAGTTCATCGATCCCTTTACTAAAAAAAACATTCGTACGGGAATCAATAAAATCTTTGAAGTCGGTTTGGACTGCCCCATCGGAGTTGAATTTTTTCCCTTGCAAGAAGTTATCCAAATTTCGGAAAAAATAGTAATCTGTTGGGGCAAGGTCCGGAGAGTACGGTGGATGTCTTAGACATTCCAATTGAAGCTCTTCTAATTTGGTAGCCGTCTGTTGTGCAGTGTGTGGTCTAGCGTTATCATGAAGCAGCAGTGGCCTAGAGCGATTAACCAGCCTCGGTTGTTTAGCAGCTAGCTTTTCCATCATGACATAGACATCTGCCGTAATCGTGTAGTGAATGACAGCAGCACTAGTCCACCAAACGCTCACAAGTAACTTTTTTGGAGCCAATTTTCGCTTGGGGCATGGTTTGGCTGGTTCGGCAGGGTTCAGCCATTGCGATGAGCGCTTCCGATTATTATACAGGATCCACTTTTCATCACAGGTAATGATTCGATTCAAAATACCTTCATTATTGTGCCGGTTGAGTAATGCAACGCAGCAGTCAACGCGCGTTTGTTGATTTGCTTCACTCAATTCATGAGGTACCCACCTTTCAAGCTTTTTCACCTTCCCAATTTGCTTCAAGTGGATTAAAACAGTTTTATCACTAACACCGCAGCCTGCAGCTAACTCGGACGTGGTTTGTGATGGATCCGCTTCCACAATAGCCTTCAATTCTTCATTATCAACTTTGGTCTCTGGCCGTCCACGGGGCTTGTTCTGCAGGTCGAAATTTCCAGAACGAAAACGCTGGAACCAAAAACGCACTGTGTTTTCTTTTGCGGCACCGTCGCCATACACATCATTAATCCTTCGAGCCGTTTCTGCAGCACTGGTGCCACGGTGGAACTCGTACTCGTAAATAACGCGATATTTCAAGTTTTCAATTTTGTAAGCTGAGTGACGCAAAGAAAAAAAAACAATTGAGGAAAAAACAAATGAATTGTAATTTTCGAAACACAAATACTTGAGTAAATAGCTGTATAAATTTGAATTTGGAATTCCTAACCAAAGAGAAGATATTTGAGATCAAAGTTGCCAGTACGGCAAAACGCCAATTTCATATGTAAGGACCTAATATATAAACCAAATAAATTTTGAGGAGGTACCAGAAGATGGCAGCAAGCTGTCGAAACCGGTCGAACATAAACACAAGTGGAAGCACACTAAATACATAATAATATAGAAATTTTGTATGAAAAAAAATTGTTTTAAACTAATTAACTAACTAACCATCACGCCGTCTCCCCGAAAGGGTAGGCAGAAAGAACGCACTGTCACACTTTAACCGATGCGGCACTACATCCTTCTCTTTTCGCCCCGTGGGAGACGCGGTGTGATGGGTTGCGAAACTCATTGCCACCAATAGGCATCTCCCGCGCACACTTCAATCGTAAAACATCCACAAAATTAATCTTAGACAAATAATATAAAATACAATGATATAGAATAAAATAACACAATAAAAATAATTTAACACATATGTTTTCATTATTTAAAATGAACTTCTACCAAAAAATTTCAAATAAAAACATTAATTATATGATAGAGTGTCAAATGCAAGCATAAGAATTGAATGCGGTGCGAATGAAAGTGTTTTGAACAAAATAATGAAAGGATCGTTAAGATCGTTAAGATGAAGAGAGAATGGTGAAGAAGGTATATGTAAACGGCGTGAACGGGGCTAGAAATAGAGGAAGGCTGAGGAAAACGTGGCACGATCAAATCAATCAAATATTGAATGTCGGTCACGTGAGTAGTCGGAGAAATCGACGTGCGTGCATGATAAGATGTATGAATGGAGAGGAATCGATAGAAGTATTTCAGGACAGAACAGTGTGGCGGTCTATTCTTTCTGCCTACCCCTCCGGGGAGACGGCGTGATGGTTAGTTAGTTTTCACTTGAGTGTCGCGAGAGCTGTTTCGCCCTCCTTAAGCATTATCAAATGACAGATGTGAAAACAATTTATAATGCCTTAGAAGGGCGAAACATGTTATTCCATCTATAATAAAACTCTTTAAAGACAGCCATTTTCATAAAAAAAGAGTTTTGCATCATTGTTCAAAAAACAATTAATATAATAGTATTAACTCCGAACTTCTTAGCAAATTATAACTGAATACCCCTATGCTTCGCAAAAGACACACTGCGAACCAAATATTCCACCTTTCTGCTTATCGGACCAACTACGCTCAGAGCGCGGCAATGTACCGGCTATGCGACATTTACAATAAGTGCTGTAATAACATCGATGTGTTCTATCTTACTGAAAATATTTATAAAAAATGGTTGGAACAACCTTTCGGGGCGAATGAAACTATGTTACTCTATATTTTCTTTTCTTTTTTTTACATTTTTATATTACGGTTCATCTTTAATTATTCATTTTTATTAGTATAACTATTATTCTCTTTGACTTACTTAAATATTATGTTACCTAATTCTTCTTATATATTTATATACAAATGTCAGTTGTTGTACAATATTTGTGGTAGCACGTAATTGGCCATGTTTTGTTGTCTCTATGTGTTGGTATATGTATCAATATATTATCGCTGTTTGTTAAACTCAAAAAAATAAACTAAACAATAAAATAAATTAATTAATACGAATGAAAACGTCTGTTTTCTAGGAGCTTTATTATATTTTATATAAATGACACGTGTCGCCTGTCTAAGGCATTATCAAATGTCCTGTGACAATTTATATCAAATAAAATAAATCTTCTAGAAAACAGGCGTTTTCATTCGTATTAATTATTTAATGTGGAGTTTTACATCATTGTTCAAGAATCAATAAAGTATGTCCTATGGTCATTTACTGGTTAACTTACCCCATAGTAATAAATGCGTTTGTATTGGTCATTCTCTGCAATTCCAACGTACGCCGCTTTGTTCTCGGCTATTTTTTCTTCACTTAATGTTCTGTGTCACAATTAGGACGGTCGTATAAGGAGTCACTATGGGAGAGCAAATACATGGTGATACAATGGAGTTACATATGTTGAGATCCTTAGCAGTTATCAACATACTCGTACATAATTGTTCCAAACAGTAAGCAGATATGAAAATGGATCGTATCATGAAACATTTAAAAATATATATATAATTCACTTTGGAAATTGGATATAACGTTGTTTATGATCCACAAAAATTAAAAAAAAAACACGACGTGATCCGGAGGATACTTCCATCTTCAGGTATAAATATATAATTAAAACTAAACAAAGAAAGACTAAGAAAAAACGCATTTAATAATCGAAACATGTCGGTTTTTTTAATGTCATCTGCCTCTGGTTATGCCAGTAGGAAGAGCAATTTGGTCGTTAAATCTCGGATTTGGACATTTTCAGTGTCAGTGAGGCAGTATTCATAAAAAAAATATATTACAAATTCTGGAAAGAGTACTGCCTCACTGACGTCGACATATTTGGTTTCCTTCTGATATGTATGATTTTTTGTTACAACAACTTGTTGATAACTTTGTATTATCACAACATTTATTTACATCATATAGTACAGACATGTTTCGGGAAAACAGACTTCCCTTCTTCTGTGTATAGTTGATGAAATTTTAACGTTAAAATTTCGTCAACTATAGACAGAATAAGGGAAGTCTGGTTTCCCGAAACATGTCTCTATACGATGTAAATAAGTGTTGTGATAATACAAAATTATCAACAAGTTGTTCTAATGTGAATACACAACGCAAAGTCATGGAAGTCATGGAAGAAAAATGATTTTTTGGTTTATGTTGTTGTTTTATCTTTCAAATTAGTCGCCTAAATGTTTTTCGTTTGTTATGTCTTATTTGTGTATTATGTATTATATAAATAAATAAATAAATAATATTTCAATACTTAATATTAATTCGTGCCTCCAGGGGACCGTAGCACTTGCTACTTCTGCTATTATACTAATGTGCAAAGGCGAATAGCCGCAAGTTAAACATAGTAGTTTTGAGATAAACGGGTTTATAGTTTTATTTTGTTTTTTTGCTATATTTTATCATTTCAAATAAGTCTTCTTATGCAAACTAAGTTTTAAAAGTAAGAATACAGTTCTGCGAAATGATTATGACGTGTTTTTGCCATAAAAGTATATTAAGCTTCATATTATTAAAGAAAATGCTAGACCGTCGCACAAATAATTTGGTAATGGGCCGCAATTTAAGTTGCTGTCATTTGCCAGAATACATATTGTTACGCAGCAAAAGGCCGCAAGTTTTGGCTGTGCCGTGGTAAAAAGCAGCAACTTAAAATGATGCTTCTTGCCAAAACATGTATCAAATTAATACAATTTTTGGGCTATTGGGATAGTGAATATCTCAGTAAAGGAAAGAGGTAGAGAAAAATCTGTGATTGTATATGATAGAGGCCAGTTATAAGAATGCATTGAGCCATGTTACGCCAAACAGCCGCAACTTAAGTTACGGCTTGTTGCCTTTACACATTAGAATACCTACCCGACACTGTATAATTTAAGAAGGGAGAAAGTAAAAAATACAGATTTAAATGGTATTAATAGGTTTCTCTCATCCAGCTTGTTATTTTTCTCAAGAATTGGAAGCATAAAGCGATGTTGTGGAATATAACACTAGAAAGAATAACCGGCGAATCTTCTCATCTACTAATTGGAGTGACACGGCGTGCCTAGGTTGTTAAGAGCATTTGCCGTGGAAAACAACAAACTGATTACCGGTGAGCTAAAAAAAACAAATGTGTTTGTTCCTAGGCGTTCAGTCGTCGTCCGTAACGACTAGTGTTAAGACGCATGCTACGATTGTGTCAAATGTGCGCGCGCATATTTCAAGATGTCCCTATCTTCAATGCGCAAGTCATTTTTATATTATAAGTCTGCCCTAATTTTTCACTCATTGGATTCTCTTGAAAATAGACGAACTCTGAATGATATGATGTTGTTCTTCTACATTCACCTTCACTTTGTGTTGTGAATTCATATTTGAATAAATATAATTAAAATGCAGTAGAAATCAGATCTCTTAGACGAATGTGTGGATACTCTGTGTACGATCGAGTGTCGAATTAAAATATAAGAAGTGAATGCGGTGCAAATGATGGTGTTATGAACAAAATAATGAAAGGATCATTAAGGTGGTTTGGATATATGGAAAGAATGAATGAAGACAGAATAGTTAAAAATATATATGTTAACGATGTAAATGGAACCAGAAATAGAGGAAGACCGAGGAAAACGTGGCACGATCAAATAAATCAAATATTTAATGTCGGCTATCTGAGGAGTCAGAGAAATCGACGCGCGTGCATGACACGATGTATGAATGTTGAGGAAGCGAGAGAAATATGCCAGGAATGAAATGTATGGCGGTCCATTCTTTCTGCCTACCCCTTCGGGGAGACGGCGTGATGTTTAGTTAGTAAGTTAGTTAATTACATGTATTACTACACTATTTTTACTTAACACAGACATGTATCGGTAATAATATAACCTTTATCAATGTAATTTAAAATCGTATCCATTGATTAAGGTTATGTTTTAATGTATTTTTTCTAACTAACCATCGTTTTTGTTCTGATGGTGTCAGCTCTCGTTTCTATTATACTCGTATATGTCATCATAGGACGTACGCATGTCTTGTAGATTCGTATTTTGCTCTCCTTTAGCATATTTTTGTTTTTCGAAACAGCATTTTTCAAACAGCCAGCCACAACGGCGGCCCTGTTTGTTAGTTTACTTCTTAACTTTCAATCAGATTCATTCATTCTCTCTATGTATGTCCAAATCATCTTGATGACCCTTTCATTATTTTGTTCATAACGCTTACGTTCGCAGGCATGGGCAACCTTTCCTAGGTCTGGGACCAAATTATCATTCTGTCTCTCTGTCAAGGGCCGGACCAAATTATTAATAAGGTAATATTAAATTAAATAAAACACGTTCCGACTTCTCATATATTATATATATATTTTTTATTTATATAATGAATGACATAATATTATATACTGATTACAAAATTTTGTGTGAAGATTGGCTTTGTACTTGAATTACGAGACTATCAATATTGGCGTTGGTATTGCCTAATGATAATCCCATAGAATTTTCGAGATTTTCATGTGTTATCCTCGTTCGAATTTTTGATTTAGTGTGTTTCATCCTCGAAAAAAAACTGTTCACATGTATATGTGCTGCCAAAAGACAAATGATTTTTCTTGCAAATGTACGTAATTTTGTATATTTTTCTTCCACCAAATATAATTTATAAAAATCCGTCAAAGCAACTTTGTCAAATTGTGATTTTCATTCGGTGCGTATACGAGTTTCGCCGAATCACTGCAAGCGCCCGTATCATCTGCATTATTTAAACTATAATTTTATGTCTCTATTACTTTGCCGAGATGAATCAGGGCCGGACAAAATGGCTCTGCGGGCTATGCTCTATCTATCTATGCTCTATCTATCTTATCTATCTTATCATAAAGCGATTAACTACACATACTTCTAAGAGATCCCATTTCTAGTGTATTTTATACTTTCGTGTTTCTTTTGCCAAATCCATACAAAAATATCAATATAAGAACACTATCGTACACTACCTACCCCTTCGGAGAGACGGCGTAATGGTTAATAAGTAAGTTAGCTATGTATACAGTATTGATATACCTGTATATGAAAATTCATTAGGAATCCATTGATTGTGTAATGCATATTGTGTTCGTTCGGGGAAGTCTTTACGTCTTGGGTATAGTGGAACTGATTATTTTCTTATCAAGAGAGATTTGCCGCCAAATCAAAGAGGACTCTGCACTTCTCTGAGATGCTTATAAAGCTGCCGTTCCACGAGGTAAAGTGCTTTAAGACTGTAATAGTTTCTTTACTTAAGGGAGGCAGTCAGAGGTATGAAAAAAAAACTAGTAATTTAAATATTAAAAAAATTTACAGTAACTTAATTTATTTTATAAACCAACGATATAAAATTAATTTAACGGCTAAAAACTTAAGGCGTTAACACTGTGGAATTCCATAATGACGAATTTTGGACCCTGTTACGTAATGCGGTGACCATTATAACTTCTTACAGGTTCATCTTAAATCATTCAAGTAAAAAAATATATTACTTTAATAGTTAATCTAGTGACCGATCGAAGGATTATTTTTTAAACTTTGTTGCATTTTTCCTTGAGAATCGGAAAGTAATATATTTTTTGAATGATTTTAGAAGTGATAATGGTCACCGCAAAGCACCACCTATGGAACTACCTCACATTTCAAATGTTGTTTTTTGAAATTTCTTATTAGAAGTGAACAATGAAAATAAAATATTTTTCTTCTATATACGCCATACATTGTGTTGTTATTATGGTTTATTTCTCTTTTTCCTTTTTTATATACTTTGTATATACAACACTTATATAAAAAAAATAAAAGTACATAGACTTGTTTCGGACAAACAGCCCTTCTTCAATGATACGTATTATAACGATACATTACATACGAGTATATAATATTTTAAAAATGTATCTTTATAATATATATCACTGAAGAAGGACTGTTTGTCCGAAACATATGTATGTAATTTAATTTTTTTAATATACTCGCAAGTGTTGTATATACAAAGTATATAAAAAAGAAAAAGAGAATTAAAATATTTATTTAAAAACTTCTTTATAAAATAGTACATATTTATTTTCATTCCACTTAGGTTAAAGGCTTCAACTGGTTTCGTGAGCTTGCAGCTATTTTCTGGGACCAGAAGATGTCAGCGAGCTGCCGAAATCGGTCAAAGCCATAAACTTAAGTGGAATTAAACTAAACATATAATATAATACACGTTAAAAAAAAAAAAAACATGATTTACCTCATATTTAATGAATATTTTTTTTGTTGAAAGCTCATAACAAATATTTTTTTTGCAAATTGTAGACACTTATAAAAATAAAATAAAACAACTTGAAATTACAATTGTAAAACTTTCAAAATAATATTTTTAATAATAAAAAATGTATTTGTGGGGTTACCGTTCTTTACCTCCGTGGCAGAAGACTTCTTTTCCAGTCCTTGTATGGTGACTGCAGTGCCTAGTGTATGGTCCGGCACCATTCCTGATCTTGTTTATTACTTCTCAGGACACTAAAGATATCCACGTCCAGGACAATTACTGCGCTTTTGTGTGTTCGAATTATCAATCAAGATGGCTACCTTATATTTCAAACCCTTAATACTTTATTTATAATATCGGATACGTTATTGAGGGGTTCTGATATTAAATAATGAAAATAAAACAAAATGTAAATTTAAAATTTCAAAATGTAAACGTGGCACGGTCAAATAAATCAAATATTGAATGTCGGCCATGTGAGGAGTCCGAGAAATCGACGCGAGTGCATGACACGATGTATGAATGTTGAGGAAGCGAGAGATATATGCTAGGAAAGAAAAGTGTGGCAGTCCATTCTTTCTGCCTACCCCTTCGGGGAGACGGCGTGATGGTTAGTTAGTTAGTTAGTTGTAAATTTAAACAAAAAAAGTTGTTTCGTTAAAATCTTCGGCCGGTTTCGGCAACCCGCTGCCATCTCATGGTCTGACTTTGTTTCGTGATATATAATATGAGTAATACAATTTAGAGATTCTGATGAAAACTACCGATTTATACTAGTGTTATTATATTTACCAAGAGTGAATGATTCGCATTGCTATGTGATTATTAAATGACGAAATTTGTTTTCGTAATGACAGTTATTTCATTAAATATAGATAAACTTAAGGAGTTAACACTGTGGAATTCCATAATGACGATTTTTTTTATGAATTAAAATAATGTTTTTTCCATTATTAAGTTTATTTTCTCCATTGTTTCGAAAGCTTTATACATTCATGACGGCGTTGAAATTTTACACGTCAGTAACAAAAATATAATATAAAATTGTCTTGAAATTATAGAATTTAAAAAAGCTATTTAAAAAAATGTAGCAATATAATTAACCAAATAAACTTAACTTTAAGTCCAATAATTATTTTGTTCCTTTTGTCCCATGTGGCGGTCAATACTCTCTCTCTACCCTGCAGGGCCCTGTGGGGAAACGGCGTGATGGTTAGTTATAAACTAACTAACTAACCATCACGCCGTCACCCTGAAGGGGTAGGCAGAATAAATGGACTGCCACACTTTTCTTTCCTGACATATTTCTCTCGCTTCCTCAACATTCATACATCGTGTAATGCACGCGCGTCGATTTCTCTGACTCCTCACATGGCCGACATTCAATATTTGATTTATTTGATCGTGCCACGTTTTCTTCGGTCTTCCTCTATTTCTGGTTCCATTTACATCATTAACATATAATTTTTTTACCATTCTTTCTTCATTCATTCTTTCCATATGTCCAAACCATCTTAATGATCCTTTCATTATTTTTTGTTCATGACACCATCATTCGCACCGCATTCACTTCTTATATTTTCATTCGACACTCTATCATACACAGAGTATCCACACATTCGTCTAAGAGATCTCATTTCTACTGCATTTATTCTACTTTCATCCTTCTTTTGCCAGTTCCATGCTTCACTTCCATACATAAGGGTCAGTAGAAGAACACCATATTATTAAACGTATTAACGTCGGTTAGTTATCGTATTTTTAAAGTATTATCTACATAAAAACTAGACATTTAAAGCAAAAAAGCGTAAATCACAAAAAAAAAGTACTTAAGGTAATGGAACGCCGAAGCTCAACAGGTGAGTACATAGATTTTTTAGTTCGTAAGAACCGGTAAGGTATTCGAAAATAAATTAGAACAGTAAAAAACTTGTTGAAATGTTTTCCATTATTCGTTCGCCATTGTGATTCAATGAAAAAGGTAATTCTATTTAGAATTACTGTTATATTATAGCATGCTTACACCCAAGAAAATATATTTTAATCTAACCTCTATAGACCCCATGATTTTATCGAAACATGTAAAAATACTAATGTTTGATTTAAAAGGGTGGAAGACCTCAGGGACTACCTTCGAAAATATGAATTGGCAGTTGGTAGTCCACTTTTTAAGTAGTAACTTAACCCTGAGAATGTCTGGCAAAAATGCCTAAACCATGAAGAAGAAGATGAAGATAGTCGATAACACTTTAAATTAATATGAATAAAAATGACTGTTTTCTAGAAGTTTCATTATACTGTGTGAATGACATGTTCGCCTGTCTAAGGCATTATCAAATGTTCAATTATTTATAATGGAGTTTTATATCATTGTTTAAGAAACAATATATAGGAGGAGCCATAAAGTCTTTGAGTGAATTTTCGTCCGAAATGAGGTACGTATTATGTTATCATCGACATAGTATCCTGGTATATAAAATAGTGTATCTAGCACACAATGTATTGTATAGTTAGAAGTAATGGTTAAGTCAGATAATTACCCTGGATGTAGAACTTTTTCTTCTTCTTTTCTTTCAGAAGGTTTCTAATCCTTCCCGTCGCTCGATTTTTTCACTCATTGTTTGTTTCTTTTGAGACTAAGTCATCGGCTTGTCTCTCTTTGGTTTTCCGACACTTCTTTTGTTTAATCGCTGTTGTGACTACGTCATCGGCTTGTATCTTCTGTGGTCTCTCGGTACTTCTTTTGTATATCCGCTGTTGAGACTACGTCATCAGTTTGTCTCTTCTGTGGTCTTTCGGTACTTATTTTGTATATCCGCTGTTGAGACTACGTCATCCGTATGTCTCTTCTGTGGTCTTCCAAAACTTCTTTTGTTTGGCCATTCTCTCCACTGAATAATCTAGATATCCACACAATCCATGTTGCAGGTTGCAAAGTTTACATATTTGGGAGTGGATGTGCTCAGTCAAAATGATCTTGTCAGTGAAACAATAGGACAAGTCAACAAGGCTTCGGCGGTATCAGGTTGTCTCAAGGATATAATATGGAAAAACAAGTATATGAGAACTAACAGTGAGGTCAGAATATATAAAACCTGCGTAATGCCTATACTGACATATAGCATTGAGACCAGAGCGGATATCACAAGAACGAAGGCTAAGGTATGGGTGGCAGAGATGAGGACGCTGAGGATGATAGCAGGAAGGACTATTCGAGATATAGTGAGGAACATGGCCATCCGCCAGATCTGCAAGGTGGAGGATGTCGTGAGATGGGGCAGACAATGCAGAAGATACTGGAATGCGTACGTGCAGAGGATGGACCCCACCAGAATCCCACACGCTGTGGCGCATCAGATTCCTGCCGGCTGCCGTCCCCCAGGAAGACCGCCAAAGTGATGGAGAGTTAGTTGGTCGTCAACCTCCCAAGAGAGGCCAGCCTGATTTCAGGAACAAACCAAAGGTCTGTAAGGAGAAGAAGAGGAATAATAATCTTGTCAGCACTAAAGTTTTTCGGGACTTAAGAGGTTAATAAGCCCAGTATCGATAGAGCACAATGGGTTTGCGTCTTATTCCTTTTTTCCTGGTTTAAACGTCGAAGATAAGTATGCTCTTTCAATTATATGCATGTCAGTTGGATTTTGGAATACACAAAGAAAACAGAGTCTAAAGTGTCTAATAATAATAAAATGGAAATTTCTTTGCTGTAAACGTGTCACGGTTATTAAATGCATATACATGAAGGAATTTGATGGTTTAGAACAGTAGTCGTGAGACTCATTAGTCAAAAGAGCCAAATATCAGCAATACCTACTACGATTTAGATTTATATTCTAATCTATTATTTTTTTACAAGAACACTGCTTTTAGAGGCGAGTAAAACTAGATAGCAAATCTTCTTAAAAAAATATTCTTCTTAATTAATACGAATGAAAACGTCAGTTTTCTAGAAGTTTGATTATATTTTATGGGAATGACATGTTTCGCCCTTCTAAGGCATTATCAAATGTAATAATGTTCCCATAAAATATAATAAATCTTCTAGAAAACTCACGTTTTCATTCGTATTAATTATTTAATATGGAGTTTTACATCATTGTTCAAGAAACAATAAATAATATTCTTCGTATTTATTGTCTCTAGAACAACGATGTAAAACTATAAATTAAACAATTAATACGAATGAAAACGTCTGTTTTTTAGAAGTTTTATTATATTTTATGGGAATGACATGTTTCGCCTTTATAAGGCATTTATAAGGCATCATACAAATGATTTTCTCTACATTTGATAATGCCTTAGAACGGCGAAACATGTCAATCCCATAAATTATAATAAAACTTCTAGAAAACACACGTTTTCATTCGTAGTGATTGTTTAATATTCTTCTTCTTCTAATGGTGTCAGTTTCCGCCAACGTTCGCCGTTTGGCGAATGCTTTCTCGCCGAGGTGATATTTTGGGAAGTGTTACTGGAATATATTCACTTTGAAGGATTTTCTCTCCACTCCAGGGATTTTCTGGCGCCGAAGATACGCCATACGCCCTCACCGTATCTGTAATGACCCTGATGGTAAGGTCGGTGATCACATATTCCGGTTTGAATAAATAAAGTTACACTTTGTATGACAACACTTTTTATTTTTACTGAACTCAGACATGTTACGGTTACAAGTAACCTTTATCAATGTATACAATTTTATCAATATATGCAGATAAAACAGAGCAGTCACTTATTTACAAAATGGAGATCAAGTTATATATAAAAGTGGAAGGGGTATAATTAGGAATGAAGAGAGGGGAGATGTAACGGGAACATATCGAATGGAAGGGGTATAATTAGGATTGAGTAGAGGGAAGATGTCGAGCATGGGAATTGAATTTAATTTTAATTTAACCAATATAAAAAGTGAATGCAGTGCGATTGAAAGTGTTATGAACAAAATAATAAAATGATCATTCATATGGTTTAGACACATGTATAGAATGAATGAAGAATGAATGAGGATATAGATTTATTGTTAAGTCTTCCATGATTTCGTGCTTCATTCACATCTTGCGTTTATTTTCACCGAAATTTCTCTTACGATTTTTTTCACGTGTCTAAACCATGTAAGTTTTTTCTAAATGTGTTTAATTTCTTTATGTTTTATATATAATATAATATTACCGATGAGTGGATAAATAATGTCAAAAAAGTATATGTTAAAGATGTAAGCGGAACAAGAAATAGATGAAGATCAAGATAAACGTGGCATGATTAAATAAATCAAATATTGAATATCGGCCACGTGAGGAGTTGAAGAAATCTACGTGCGAGCATAACACGATATATGAATGTTGAGGAATCGTGGAAGTATGTCTGGAAAGAACCTTATTTCTGCCTACCGCTTCGGGAGACGGCGTGATGATTATTTAGTTAATTAGTAAGATTTGTCTCTGTTTGAAGCATAATATCGGTTTTTTCGCCTTTACATATCGTCCAAAATGAGCCTGTGAAGTCACCGAGCGGAGAAGCGCTGTTGGCAGACCTGCAACTCCTGAAAGGATGAATTAACATTCCTGTCGCGGTACAAACTACCTTTTAACAAGACACAATTGGATTGACTGAAATTATGGTCACATTGTCAGCGTTGGATGCCTCAAGACGAGCGCGCCTCTGCAACCAAATTATAACCCGAATGCAGGCAAAGCGTGAACAGTCGTCGAAATGCATCAATCGCAAGTTCGCTGTTATTAAATCTGCAGCGTATTTTGTAGTATTTTTTTGCTAATTGTAATTTGTGCTTGAAATTCATAAAAATTGCATTGAAATTAATTAGATCTAATAATCGCTAAAAATAAAATTTCGATAACAATACAAACGAAAACGTCAGTTATTAGACGTTTTATTATATTTTATGCGAATGATATTTTTCGCCTTTTTCAGGCATTATCAAATGTGACATTTGATAAAGACGTATTTTATTTATTAATACGTAATACACAAATGAGACATAACAAACGAAAAACTTTTTGGCGACGAAAACGGTGTAACAAAGATAAAACAACGACATGAAGCCAAAAAATCATACATATCATAAGGAACCCAAATATGTCGACGTCAGCGAGGCAGTACTCTTTCCAGAATTTGTAATATATTTTTTATGCACACTGCCTCACTGACACTGAAAATGTCAGATAAGATTCAACGTCCGAATCGCTCTACCTACTGGCATCACCAATGGCAGGTTGGTTCTGCGTGACGGAGCAAATAACAATTGATGTCGGCGCTGTCGCAAGTAATTATTAGGAACAAAAAGATCTATTTGCTCCAGAACATAGGGGTTCTCAATAGAGACCCGAATCAGCTTAGAAAAGTGAGAAAAGTGAAACATGTCATTTCTGAAAATTATTATAAATCTTCTCGAGAACAGTCATTTTCTTTCGTATTAATGATTTAATATGGATTTTTACATCGTTATTCTAGAAACAATAAATGTATTTTTAAAAATGAATGTTGTTATTTGAAATTTCATGGTAGAAGTTTATTGATCTCTCAGATCATCTTCTAAAAGATGGCAGCGAGCTGCCGAAACCGTTCGAAGACACAAACATTAATGAATTTTTACATAATATACATTATTTCTGCCTACCCCTTCGGGGAGGCGGCGTGATGGTTAGTTAGTTAGTTAACAAAATAAACATTTAAAAAAGATTTTATAATATATTTTCATTCAATGAAAAAATTACTTATGTAGCATTGAAACTCCACATTTATGATTAATATTAACGATCAAAGTGATTTGGATATTGGTAAATGAATTATGGATGGTATTTTTTTAAAATCAACCAACAAGTGGATTTTTTAAAAATAAATATTAATATGCTGTGTTAATCGCTGACAGTAAAGACAATTTGCAAGTCTTAGTGGCAAGGATGTATGAGGCATGCAAAAAGAGTGACTTGGTGATGAATGTGTCTAAATCTAAAGTGATGGTTTTCGAGAAAGAAGAATGTATGACGATTTGTGATATAAGTGCGATGGGCGAGAAATTGGAGCAAGTTACTGAATTTACGTATCTGGGAAGCATGTTTACAAGAGACGGAAAAATGGAGAAAGACATCGAAAGGAGGGTTGGTGCTGGGAATAAAATAAATGGCGCACTCAAAGTCATTACTGCAAATAGAAATATATCCACAGAAGCAAAGATGGCAGTACACAATGGAGTTCTAGTGCCAACCCTCATGTATGGAAGTGAAGCTTGGAGCTGGCAAAAGAAGGATGAAAGCAGGATAAACGCCGTAGAAATGAGATCACTAAGAATAATGTGCGGGAAAACGTTGTATGATAGAATACCGAACGATGAAATAAGAAAGAAATGTAAGGCAGATGACTGCATCATGAATAAAATTAAAAAAGGATCCCTGAGATGGTTCGGACATATGGAACGAATGGATGAGAGTAGAATGGTTAAAAAGTTGTACACAAGCAGTGTGAGTGGGAAAAGATGCCGAGGACGACCGAGGAAAACATGGCATGACCAAATTAACCAATTACTAAAAGGCGGCCACATTCGAAGTCGGAATAATCGACGTGCGTGCATGGTGCGATGTATGAATGTGGAGGAATCCCGAGAGATGTGCCAGGACAGGCCAGTGTGGCGATCCATCCTCTCTGCCTACCCCTCCGGGGAAATGGCGTGATGGTTAGTTAGTTAGTTAGTTAGTTAGATTAATATTATAATAAATATAGTACAATGATGTAAAACTACTTATTTAATAATTAATACGAATGAAAACGCCTTATTTCTAGAAGTTTTATTATATTTGTTGGGAATGATATATTTCGCCTTGCTAAGGCATTATTAAATGTTTGATAATGCCTTAGCAATATGAAACATTTCACTCTCATAATATAAACACGCGTTCTCATTCGTATTAATTATTTAATAAGTAGTTTTACACCATTGTTCAAGAAACGATAAAAAAATCCTTGGCTCGTGTATGCAATTGAAAATACTCATTTAAATATGGAAACGCATCTTTATGTACCGGGAGCGCAAAAAAGTAAGCTGTCTAGGCAGGCCTAGCCAAACTAAATTGTCAAACGGTCCGTATTCACGATATATAATTTTAATAGGGCCGCATACAGGGAGTGAGAGAAACCATTTTTTTAAGGATTTATTTAAAGCGACGATAATAGAAATATATCATTATCAAGTCCTGTCTGAAAATCGTGTCCAAGTTCCCTGGATCAGGAGTCAAGAATTCGGTCCCTTAGACCATCATCCAGGTTACATGCTGGGTTTCATTCGCTCCTCAAAACAAAGCGTATAAAAAATAAGTGTTAAGCCTTCCGTGATTTCATGCTTCATTCACATCAAACGTTTTTTTCATCGCCGTAAATTCTCTAATAGCCTTTTCCACGTGTCCAAATCATGTTTGTGCTCCTTTTATTATTTTGATAATTAATTTTTATCTTTAATTTTTTATATATTGCTGAAGAAATTAAATAACAAAGAAAGATTGATAAAGAAATTATACCAATCAAATCAAATCAGTTTATTTTCTCAAAAGATATTACAAACATTTTTTATATTATAGTTTAAGACATCTATTGGGAACAGGTAAAATATAATAAATATAAAATACCAGGAACGCATGAGAGATGGTTCGACATTAGGAATACAAGATACTCTCCAGAGTCAAGAGTATTTGTCTTCTGAACTTACTTTCACGAATATGAAAGACATCGATCTCCGAAGCGATCATGTTCAGCAGTTTGATTGCTCTCCCCACCGGCATCACCAGAGGCAGGTTAGTTCTGCATGCTGGGAGATAAAACAGTTTGTGCTGACGCTGTCGAAGATAACCATCCGGAACATAAAGATGGATAGTCCAAGATGACGGAAATGTAACTGTATATGTAAATGACATAAGCGGAACAATAATTAGGGAAAGATGGAAGAAAACGTAGCACCATCAAATCAATCAAATATTAAATGTCGGCCATTGCCACGTGATGAGTCGGAGAAATCGACATGCGTTCATGACATGATGTATGAATGTTGAGGAAAAGAGAGAAATATGTCAGGAAATAATAGTGTGGTGGTTCGTTTTTTCTGCCTACCCCTTCGGAGTGAGAGGCGCGATGGTTTGTTAGTTTTTTTATATTGCTAATGAAAAAAGAGTCAATATTCTCATTATTCTGAATTTTTTTGAATTATCTAGTTTTTTCCTTATTAATATGTGATTTACAATCTATTTTTTAAAAATTAACTAACTAATCATTACGCCGTCTCTTCGAAGGTGTAGGCAGAAAGAATGGACTGCCACACTTTAACCGATGCGGTACTCCATCCTTCTCTTTTCGCCCCCGCGGGAGACGAGGTGTTATGGGTTGCAAACCTCATCGCCACCAATTGGCATCTCCCATGCAAATTTCGATCGTCTAACGTCCACACAATAAATCTAAAACAAATAATATGAAGACGATGATATTAAAAAAATAAAAATAAAAATAACATGACACTTATTGTTCTTTTTTATGGTGCACTTGTCACCTAATTAAATTGTTTAAATGTTTATTTAATTTATATTCCAAGCATTAACCGTTCTTTTAATTTACTGTAATTAGGCACTTAAAACAATTTTTAAAATATCAAAATCAAACAATATTCCTTTTTTGCATATAATACACCTATTCCTACTAAATATTTAAATACACGTAAAAGATCGTGTCACAAAAGGGTTAATGTTGTAAAAATATTTATTTTATTTACCTACGAATTGAAGGGATTCAGAATCGGGGGGCGCATGTGGCCTGCCGGCCGCGGGTTGGCTAGCCCTGTTCTAGGAAGTCGTGGGAACAATGATGAGCAGGCTGCTACCAGCCCACGGTCAATTATGACTGCGGCAAGAAGTCCAGAGTCGGTCACCAGGACTGCATGACCTAAAGGAAGTTTAGCTTATGGCTTGCAACTTGAATTGATTATAGTGTTACTGCATTCAGCAGTAATCAAGTAAATATATATATTTAAATGTATAAAAAAAAATGTATGTATGTGAAGTATGTATTCCGACCCTTATGTATGGAAGCGAAGCGAGGAACTGGCAAAAGAAGGATGAAAGTAGAATAAATGCAGTAGAAATGAGATCTTTTAGACGAATGTGTAGATACTCTATGTATGATAGAGTGTCGGATGAAAATATAAGAAGTGATTGCGGTGCGAATGATGGTGTCATGAACAAAATAATGAAAGGATCATAAAGATGGTTTGGACATATGGAAAGAATGGTAAAAAAATTATATGTTAATGATGTAAATGGAACCAGAAATAGAGGAAGACCGAGGAAAACGTGGCACGATCAAATAAATCATATATTGAATGTCAGCCATGTGAGGAGTCAGAGACACGATGTATGAATGTTGAGGAAGCGAGAGAAATATGTCAGGAAAGAAAAGTGGGGCGGTCCATACTTTCTGCCTACCCCTTCGGGGAGACGGCGTGATTGTTAGTTAGTTAGTTAGTTAGTTAGTTAGTTAAATGTATAAATATGCCTTAGAAAGGCGAAACATATCATTCACATTAAATATAATAAGAGTTTAAAATAACAAAGGGTTTCATTCGTATTGATAATTTAATATGGACTTTTATATCATTGTTCAAGAAACAATAGCCTTCGAAATATATCGAAAAAATAATAAACTCCAAAGTGTAAATAGCAGTGTTTCTTCTTCTTCTTCTTCCTGGCTTTTTATCCCAACTCATTGTCTGCTTAAATTCATTAAAAAAATATTATTATTGTTTAGATTGTTTAGAGTTATAAATCATTTAGATGCCTATTGGTGGCGATGAGGTTCGCAACCCCGCACCGCGTCTCAACGGGGGCGAAAATAGAAGGATAGAGTGCCGCATCGGTTAAAGTGTGACAGTCCATTCATTCTGCCTACCCCTTCGGAGAGACGGCGTGGTGGTTAATTAGTTTATAAAACATATTTTTTCTTCTTCTTTTTCTTCCTCTTGGTTTAGGTCGTATGACCTGTTTGTGACGGTAGGCTGTTTTGGGATGATGATGTCCAGCCATCTCACCATCTCTTTGACGGGCTTCCTGGTAATCTGTTCTTCTTCGCCTTCGCATAATAGACAAACGCCTTCAGTCGACCAGTCCCAAGCTTGGATAAAGAAAGAGGGTTTCAAAGTGAGGTTAGCTGCCTCTCATCAGCCGTCTGCCATCCACTGCTGAACGTAGGCCTCTCCCAAAGCACGCCACCGCCCTTTATCCATTGCTGCTCCCATCCATCCATGTCCAGCAATCCTCTTCAGATGATCAGTTAGCTGCCTGCCATGAGTAAAAACCTCCTGTAGCTCAGCATGGTAGAAAAAATATTTTTTTCATTCGTATTAAACTTTTAATATGTTAACTAACTAACTAACTAACCATCACGCCGTCTCCCCGAAAGGGTAGGCAGAAATAATGGACTGCCATACTTTAACTAACGCGGCACTCCATCCTTCTCTTTTCGCTCCGCGGAAGACGCGGTGTGATGGGTTGCGAACCTCATCGCCACCAATATGCATCTCCCGCGCCCACTTCGATCGTCCGACATCCACAAAATAAATCTAAAACAAAAAATATAAAATACAATAGTATAAAATAAAATAACAAAATAAAAATAATGTAACACAAATTCTTCTTTTTAGATGGTGCACATATTGTTTATTTAATTTATATTCCACGTATACATCGTTTTTTTAAATGAACAGTAATTAGGCACTTAAAACAAACGCCAGCAAGAACTGAACAAGAACAAGAACAATCGGGTGGTGGTCTAGGGATAGAACGCTTGGCTCCTGATCCAGGGGACATGGGTTCGAGCCTGGACACGACCAGATTCCTTCTTCATGATAATGAGCTATTTTCTGCTCATATTGAAGATTGTAAAATAAATTCTAATATCATTGATTTGGTGTTAGTTTTAAAAAAAAAAAAAAAGAAACTTAAAAATAATATTAAAGAAATTATTCAAATTGTCTTTGGAACAAATGAAAAATTTATTTTTACACCTGTCAAAATTCTTCATATAAACGAAAAAACTTGTAATTTTTTAAATATGTTAACTTAACATAAACTGATACGATAGTCAGTAATTACTTCGGAATACTTGGCATACATCACGGTGTCCATAGTTACCACAGCTTCTTCGACGATGTAACGGCGCAGACCGCAGATCTTCCCGAATAATGAAATCACAAATTGCCCTCCGTAATTGAATCCAGCGTATCATTTGTGCGTTTCTGAATATGCGCACGTACGACGAACAAAAGACTATCATCGATGTAAATAAAAGAACGAAACAAAATTATCGTGCCGGCTCTCTGTGTAATAATGTAAGAGGATTTCGCTCCGAACGATGAATGCGCCTTCCAATCGAAATGCTTGTAAATGCGGTATTACCGTTGATATGAATTTGAAAATAGAATACAGAGGTTTTAAAATGTTAAGTGAAACTTTTATAGGCGCGGTAAGGCAAATTGGCCCATACGTCATGAAAAGCGTAACTTCTACAAACATAGTTGTGGTAGGAAAATAGTTTTCAAACGCTAAGGTCTATTTTGGTTTGCACTAGTTTCCTCGGAAAACTTCAACGCATAGTCAAGCGTAAAACTTTTCGGCTTTTTAGAGCGTTGTCTGAATATATTCTGGGGGTATCCAAACAATACGTTATGATCGCTTGGGATTACCAGCTATTATGAAATGTTGCTCCAAAGGAGTTTAAATTTGTCCTTTCTCTATCTTTCTTTTTAGAGCGTTGTCTGAATATATTCTGGGGGTATCTAAACAATACGTTATGATCGCTTGAGATTACCAACTATTATGAAATGTTTAAAGTTTAAATTTGTCCTTTATCTATCTTTCTAAAGTTATATTTTTGTTTAATATTTTAATCAGCTTGTCTCCATCCTGGCATCTCTGGCTCCATCTTCCATCATCCCGTCGGCACACATGCCCAGCCCATTGTCACTTCATCCTTGCAATGTGTATCCCTATGCCAGTGACCCTGGTGCGTCTTCTATTCCCCACGTTGGGTCTTTAAGCGAGATACCCAACATGGATCTTTCCATGGCCCGTTGTGCAACTTAAATTTTTTTCATTGCTTCTTTAGTAAACGTCCATGTCTCGCATCCATAGGTCATCACAGGTAACACACACTGCTCCAGCACTTTTGTTTTTAAATTCTGTGGCATGTCCGACTTAAAGATGTTGCCCAGCCTTCCGAATACAGACCAACCGAGCTGTATTATCCTATCAATCTCTTTGACTTGACCCCCTCTTCCAAAAGCCAACAGATGACCAAGTTACACATATTCGTCCACCACTTCTACATTTTTATTGTGGATTTGAATGTCTTCAATTTGTGTGTTAGTCATTATTTTTGTCTTTGTCATTATTTTGTTTTATATATTGATGTGTAAATTTTGTAAGATGTTTTAGTTTTTATGTCTGTGTTTTGTTATTTTCTGAATGTTTTACGATTGTTGTATATTTGATTGTTATTATTGAATATGTAAATTGTCCCTTTTGTCCCATAATGAGTTGTCTACTCATGGGAATACAGTATTATACGCATTGGTTCGGAGCAAACTCGAAAGTGGTTCTGTGATATGGAGTCCTCACGAGGCGAGATATTCCGCTATGCTAGAGAGGGTTCAGAAAAAAAAATTCTGAAGTATCTCTACATGAGGGCGTATGGTAGTTATCCGTGGCTCTATCCTACGGCATTTCTTTTGGGAATGCTCAGGACCAATTCTCTGCAGCTTCGAAGAGATGGGCATCTCATAACCCATTTTTTTAAAATTAATCAGGGGATATTTCGAAAACTCGGCCGTGTTGGAGGATGTTGGTATTTTTGTATCTGATAGATATCTCCCACAGCAACAGCACAGATTGTTTTACCTACCGGCCGCCAGAAACAATCTGCCTCTGGTGACACCGGTGCGAAGAGCAATTAGTCTGCTGAACGCGGTCTCCTTGGAGATTGTCGTCTTTCATATTAATGAAGGTACGTTCAGAGGACAAATACTCTCAACATTAGAAAGTATCTTGTCTTCCTTATTACGAACCATCTCTAATGCGTTCCTGGTATTATGTTGTACTCGTATGTATAAAATAATTTACTTGTACTCAATAGATGCCTTAAACATTTATGCTGTTTGTAATGTCTTTTGAGTAAATAAACTGATAGATTGATGTTTATAAAGTAAATAAAAAATATTGAGATTTAAGTGTTATGAATAAAATAATGAAAGGATCATTAAGACGTTTCGGACACATGGAAAGAAAGAATGGTAAAAAAAGTATACGTTAACGATGTAAATGGAACTAGAAAAGAGGAAGACCAAGGAAATCGTGGCACGATCAAATACATCAACCATTAAATGTCGGCCACGTATGGAGTCGGAGAAATCGACGTGCATACATGACCTAATATAAAAGGAAGCAAGAGATGTATTATATATCAAGAATGAAAAGTGTGGCAGTCCATTATCTATGCCTACCCCTTTGGGGTGACGGCGTGATGGTTAGTTAGTTAGTATGAGATTGAAGGTACAAATTCGAGGTATGACGTATGATATGTAGGTACACGTCACATTTCCGGCAACATAAGAAGCTAGTTCAACCTAGAGATCCATTACGATACGAGGTCAATGTTGCTTCCCTAATGACGGTGACCTCTAGTACTTAACAGTCTGACCTTTGAACGCTTTGAGTCAAATTGCCCATCGGTAGATGCTCCAGTTTAGTGGTCAAACAGCATTAGTCAAAAGAGCCAAATATCAGCAATATCTACAACGATTTAGATTTATATTCTAATCTATTCTTTTTTACAAGAACACTGCTTGCAGTGTATTGATTCAGATTTCTGATAAACTTAAGGATTTATCAAATTGGAATTCCATAATGATGAATTATTTATGAATTAAAACACTGTTTTGAAGTGAATGCGGTGCGAATGATGGTGTTATGAACAAAATAATGAAAGGATCATTAAGATGGTTTGGACATATGGAAAGAATGAATGAAGAATGAATGGTAAAACAATTATATGTTAACGATGTAAATGGAACCAGAAATAGAGGAAGACCGAGGAAAACGTGGCACGATCAAATAAATCAAATATTGAATGTCGGCCATGTGAGGAGTCAGAGAAATCGATGCGCGTGCATGACACGATGTATGAATGTTGAGGAAGAGAGAGAAATATGTACAAGAAAAGTGTGGCAGTCCATACTTTATGCTTACCCCTTCGGGGAGACGGCGTGATGGTTAGTTAGTTAGTTAGTTAGGAATTAATTTTTCTCGACAAGTTACGAAACGTAAATTTAAATGTGGGAAAAAAGTGTTTTAATTCATAAAAAAATGTATTTAGATTTTAGATAAACTTAAGGCGTTAACACTGTGGAACTCCATAGTGACGATTTTTTTATAAATCAAAACACTAATTAATACAATAATAATGAAAACGTCTATCTTCTAGGAGTTTTATACATTTTAGATGGAATTACATGTTTCACTCTTCTAAGGCATTATCAAATGTTGTGGAGTCGAGGTAGACCGAAGAAAACCAAATTAATCAAATTCCAAAGGTTGGTCACGTAAGAAGTCGGAAGAATCGACGTGCGTGTATGACTCGTTGTATGAATGTGGAAAAAGCTAGAGAGGTATGTCAGGATAGAGTAGGTGGCGGTTCATTCTCTCTGCCTACTCCATGCGGAGAAACGGCGTGATGGTGTATTGTTGTTGTTGTTGTGATTTGATTATGCCGTAGAAGTGCGAAACATGTCATTCCATTTAAAATATGATAAAACTCCTAGAAAACTGACGTTTTCGTTCATATTAATTATTTCATATGGAGTTTAACATCATTGTTTAAGAAACAATAACTAATTAAAACACTGTTTTTTTCCACTTTTGAGTTTATTTTTGTAAAAATATTATCAATATTAGTGCTCTGTTCGCCAATTAATGGCATTCATTGCCGTCCTGCAGATAGAAAGTTGGTTAGTTATGTTGAAATTGAAAGAAATGTTTTAGATATATTTTAATTTTCTTAAATTGTTTATTGTTGTAAATAGGATTTTCAAAGTATTTATTCAATTTTAAAATACAATCGCCACCATCGCCTCCCTTGGCTGCTTCAACGCCCCTCATTTGCCTTTGAATCCGCTGCCGCCCTCATAGAGAGCTCCAGCGCCCACCGGGGGGCGGTACCGCCCCCGTTGGGAAGGTATTGGTTAGAATGTGTCACCGCTGGCGCTATACACATTTGGGCAGTTCTCTCGAGCAATACTGGCGTAGGCACCCTCAGGTTCATTTTTCTTGATTATCATTTCGTGACTCAACTTGTTCCAAAAATGCACGATGAAAGATTTTTTTATTTTTTTCATCACCTTGTCCTTGGAACTTGAATTGAAAAAATCTTTCCAATCATTGTATATAATAGGATAGAACGCAGACTCCGGGTATACTCGAAAGCCTAAAAAACAAAAACAAAACAAAAATGAGAACACTAAAATTCATTTTAGCAATACCGAGAATATAAGAGGTGTCTCATAAGAAATATTATATTTAGTGGATCGACGTTATGTGGAGATGTTAGACGACTTCTTGGTGCCTAAATTGTAAAACTTTCTAGGCTATAACCAAAGAATATGGTTCCAGCAGGACGGACCAACGTCACACACATTCAATACGTCTCTGCCACGAGTTCGTGAAATTTTCCATGACAAATTGATCTCCAAGAGAGGTGACATAAATTGACTATCCACGCATTCCTGATTTAACCACTGTGGACCTTTTCCTATGGGGTTATTGCAAATCTAAAGTTTATTACAATAAACTGACTTCCCTGACGCATTTTAAAGAAAATATTCGTCATGAAATGAAAGCCATCACGGAGTCAACCTGCCGAGCCGTCATTAGAAATTTTACTATTCGAGTTAATGAGTGCCGCGAACGCGAGGATTTCTGAAATTAATATGAAATATGTGTGACTTCGTGTCCTTCGTTTAAGATCCGTACTAAATCTGGTCTGCCAGTGTCATCAATCCGGCCCGCGACAGCTAATGACCAGTGTCATCAATCAGGTCCGTGACAACTAATAGCTAAGCCCAAATTATTACAAAAACAATATATTGTTATTATTGTTGTTGTGATAGCTTGCAGAAAATTACACAGAATGATAGTAACTCGGTTTTATTTACTTGCTAGGTAAAGCCTTATGACAAGAGTATAATACTCAGAAAATTTAACTTAAGCATAGTTACTAACAAATAATTAAAATGAATCCAACTAACATTATAAACATATATATAACAACAACAGGCAGTCGTTTGATTAATTTGAATGTCGGCCATAATAATAAATTAAAAAATAATAAATTAATAAACAATATGTTTTAAAACAGCTTTCGGAAAAATGAGTTCCTTAAAAATCGAAAAATACCGATCAACCTGAAACGAAAAGTCTATGAGGCCTGCGTTCTGCCAGTTGGTACTTATGGTCTTGAAACTGTTACACTGTCTAAACAAAGTGCCGAGAAACTACGAGTGACCCAAAGAGCCATGTAAGGAGCCATGTTAGGAATAAGCCTAAGAGACAGAGTCAGAAACGATACGGTGAGAGAAAAAACACTGATATCATTCACCGGGTGGTGACTCTAAAATGGCAATGGGCAGGTCACGTAGCCAGAAGCTCAGACGAAAAGTGGACAAGAAGACAGCTGACTTAGAGAACGTGGACGGCAAAGAGAAGTGCAGGGCGACCGCAACTACGGTGGAAGGATGATCTGAACAGACACGTCGGAGTAACCTGGATGCAGTCTGCACAGGACAGAGTGACATGAAAGCGAATGGAGGAGGCCTTTGTCCAGGAGTGGACGGGAATAGGCTGAGGAAGAAGAAGAAGAAACAATATATTATTAATAAATCAAATATTGAATGTAGGCTACGTGAGGAGTCAGAGAAATCGACGCGCGTGCATGACACGATGTATGAACGTTGAGGAAGTAAGAGAAATATGTGAGGAAAGAAAAGTGTGGGAGTCCATTCTTTCTGCCTACCCCTTCGGGGAGACGGCGTGATGGTTAGTTAGTTAGTTAGTTTAGTGGCAGTAGTGACAACTGAGTACAACACAATAGTAATTGAATTAGCGAATTTAGCAAGCGTATGCTCGCTCAGGGACTAGTCTAGAAATTATATATAAAGAGCTCGATTCGTAACAAAAGTATGCCTATAATCACCGCTGGGTTCCATTTAATCAATTCTGAAACTTTAAGCTCGATCTGCTGGCTATTAGCCGAGTAGATGGTCTTCACAATAATACACTTTGGGTTTTATTTATATAGATGGCAGGAAAATTAAAACGGTTTTGGCCCTTGGAAGTTACTGGAGTAATCAGTATGGCCTAAGGCTGGAAAGTTTGGAGACCCCTGATCTTGACCATACAATCGCCAGTAAAATGTGTCACCTCACCTTGACATTTTTCTGGAGTCATTTGTGAGGTCTTCTTCGTTTTACAGACCTTCTGCAACACTCTTGTGATAACGCCTGGTCCATTGTAGGACCACTCGTTTCCTCGGAAATCAGTTTCAATTTCTCTGGAAAAGAAGAAGAAACAAAATCAGACTAAATACATTTTTAAAAGTTTCTTAGATGTATTTACTGACGCAAACGACCGTTTTATAGAAGTTTTATTTCACTTTATGGGTGATATTTGTATTAAGAATGTATCTAGTTTTCCTAAAGAACTGGTAGAACCATCTCTCATGCATTCCTTGTATTGCCCGTTCTCAAATAGATGCCTTAAATATAAACATGTGTGTAATGTCGTTTGAGTATTTGAAAGGATCACTGCTTTGTTTTGGTTATATTCAACGCATAGATGAAGAAAGAATGGTTAAGAAAGCATACGTCAACGATATGAATGGAGTACAGAGTCGCTGAAGACCTAATAAAACATGGTATGATCAAATCAATAAAATTTTAAAGGTCGGCCATGTAAGAAGACGGGAGAATCGACAGGCGTGTATGACTCGCTGTATGAATGTGGAGGAATCTAGAGAGGTGTATCAGGATAGAGTAGTGTGGCGGTCCATTCTCTCTGCCTAACCTTTCGAGGAAACGGCGTGATGGTTTAGTGATATCAGTTTTGTTCGATCGTCGACATTTGTTATTGTAAAAGTTAAGAGAATTTATCATAAGTGTTAGAACTTGTATAGAAAATAAAATGATAAGAAAATAATTGGTTGTAAAAATTCAATATAATAACGAATAATAGAAGTTGGAAGAACGGACGTGCGTATATGACTCGTTTTATGAATGTGGAGGAAGCTAGAGAGGTGTGTCAGGAAAGAGTATTGTGGCGGTCTATTCTCTTTGCCTATCCCTGCAGGGAAACGGCGTGATTGTTTGTTTATTTGTATAATAACGCAAGAAGGATATACAGTACCTAATCTTTATACAAATAACCTTATCAGCTCGCTTTTGTGCTTATCGCTGTCCTACAAATCTACACTTGAATTTATTGAAACTTTGTTTCGATGGCGATTACCTTCATAACATATGGCAGCAGCTATGACTGCTACGTCAAAGGGTTTGGGGTTCGATTCTCGGTAATGACAAACTGTTCAATTCTCACAATGTCTTTGGTCTAGTGACAATTCACGTGACAATCACATACCAATAAAATGGAGAGAGATAACCTACATATAAAAAGTCATTTGAATCATGGTAAAAGCTATAAACATCGATTTGGCTTACGCTGTGATGTAAAAATGCTATTCAAGAAAATATGAATATTAATTATAATAATGATAATAGCTATAAATAAAATAACTAACTAACTAACTAACCATCACGCCGTCTCCCCGAAAGGGTAGGCAGAAAGAATGGACTGCCACACTTTAATCGATGCGGCACCCCATCCTTCTCTTTTCGCCATCGCGAGAGACGCGGTGTGATGGGTTGCGAACCTCATCGCCACCAAAAGGCATCTCCCTGACTGATCTTTAAATAAAATAATATAAATAAAATAATACAATAATAGCTATAAATAAAATAATACGAATGAAAACGTCAGTTTTCTAGAAGTTTTTTTATATTTTATGGGAATGACAAGTTTCCCCCTTCTAAGGTATTATCAAATGTTTGATAAAGCCTTAGAAGGGCGAAACATGTTATTCCCGTAAAATATAATAAAACTTCTAAAAAACGGCCGTTTTCATTCGTATTAATTATTTAATATGGAGTTTTACATCATTGTTCAAGAAACAATAAATAAGATAATCAAATGATATTCGAATCAAGTGATGGAAGTTCATTTTAAAGAATAATTAAATAAACTATGTTTTTTTAACTATTTCCACTTTTGTCTTTATTTTTTTGACAGCCACCGGTTTCGCCAGGCTCATGGCATCGACAGACTGTTGTTTTTTGTTGGCTGTTTTTTTATTTAATTATTATTTAACAATAAATAAAATAATATCTATTAATAATATGTTAAAGTTGACTGATCTTTAAGGAATGCAAATAAAAAATATACTGTTGTTTGTAACACCTAAAGATGCCTAACATAGGTTGGTGAAACAACCGTCGCACACAATCTCATAAAAATAAATTGTGATACGTATGACAAGAGTAATTCATATTTAAACATTGAAAAATTATTAACGGTTTCAATTAAAATTATTTTATGGTAACATTTTTTTTTATTAATTTTTATTTTTCGCGACAGCTGTTTCGCCAATCGATATTGGCACCATCAGGCGTCACAATAAATTTTTGGAGAGTTTTGACAACTGTTGATTTTTCGAACCTTTATGTGGCATTTTTTGTTTGTTTGTATACGACAGGTCTTTAGAACCCAATTACTGTATACATTTTACATATATATTAAAATAAAACAATTGTGGTATGTGCAAAATATTAGCAATTGTGGTATGTACCTATGTGATTCTTAAAGGACGCATAGGTCAGGTCAAATGTCAATATGAATTATTTTGCGAAAAATAAAAATGTGATACCGTATCAACTGTAATGGAAAACACACAACCTTAAACACAGCTCAACAAGATGATGACCAATACCAGCGCGATCAAAATTGAGTACTGCATTGTTGACGATTTCAGACGATTGTGCCCCGGCGAAATTAAGTTCAAGGTTTTGAACCGAATTCAGGACGACAACGTCCAAATCCATATACGTCCCCCCGTATTTCCAGAGGGTGAGATAACGCAAGATGTCACTTGTATGCTCCACCGCGAAAGACGAGTTCCTCAGCATCCCTTTTTCATACCACTCCTTCAAAATAGAGTCCTTAAAATACTGTTCCAAATCAATTGTATGAAAAAACACGTTATCATATTCCAAGAGTTTCTGGATTATTCTACAATTTATGTCGGTACAGGACTCTTCTGGGTACACAGAAGTTTCTGTAAATAAAACATGAACATCGGAATCACGGTTTAATCTTGCTGCAGACTCCACGGCGCATGCCTGTCTGGGTTTAAGAGACACTGCAATATGTTCGTCGTGTCGTTTTGATGACTCAATGAAAAATATAGGATTGTCTCTAATTGGTAATTTATTTAAAGTATTTTCTATTTTGACAATATTCCCACTTTTGTTAAAGTCACGCTCGTAAAAATCATCTTCTAAAACAGAATATTTGGTCTCTTGTCGGTAGTACATCAGATAAAATAACACGCACGCGAATGCTGATACAAATATAATTTTGTTTATACACGTCGGACAACCTCGAATCATTTTTATCTTATCTTTAAAACACAACACTTCATTATATAAATAAAATCTTAACTTTAGATTGATTAATACGATTGATTGATATTAATTAATATATTTTAAAAACTGTGAAGTTATTAATGAAATTTAGAAAAAAATGATAACTTATATATAACGCATACGACTCTCCTCAGATATGAAAAAAATATGACTAAATGATATTTGTGACATTCGTAGTACGCGTTCAAATGGGCGGTGTATAGGAAAGACACGCGTTACTAAATCGACACGTCAGAAGATAACATCATAATCAATCGTTTTTGTTGGGAAGATAAGAAAAGTATACAGATATGATGAGTTATCTACTATTTATTGATTTTTGTCATAAAACGAAGAATATCAAGTTGTAACATATTTCACACACATTGTATGTAAAGAAAAACTAACTAACTAACTAACTAACCATCACGCCGTCTCCCTGAAAGTGTAGGCAGAAAGAATGGACTGCCACACTTTAATCGATGCGGTACTCCATCCTTCTCTTTTCGCCATCGCGAGAGACGCGGTGTGATGGGTTGCGAACCTCATCGCCACCAAAAGGCATCTCCCGCGCACACTTGGATCGTTCAACGTCTACATAATAAATCTAAAACAAATTATCTGAAATACAATGATATGAAATAAAATAACAAAGAAAAATAATTTAATACATAAACACATAATTTTAGATGGTGCACTTGTCGTCAGCTGGACGATCCGGACACTTGTGTTTATTTGATTTTTGTCATAAAACGAAGAATATCAAGTTGTAACACACATTGTATGTAATGAAAGGAGGTTAGAGATAATCAACAATGGGGAATGGGAATGCGGAATGGGGAATGTTGTTAACATTCGCTTAACCCAACCTATGACAGGTCATAAGTCCTGTAAACGCCTCGTCTACCATGTCTCTATTGAGATACAATCAAAGGCGGACCACACTGTTTTGAACAAGCTCTCCACATCGATCTCCACCGGCAGTTTAAAACTGTGTAGACACTTGTTTGAAACCAAAATTCGTTTGACCTTCAACAAACTTTGTGGACGGACGCGCGTTTAAACACGCATTCCACGTGTGGAGAGCTTGTTTACAACAGTGTGTGGACGCTACACTAACCGTGGGCTCCACAGCTCTCCACCAAGGTCACCCCTGTGGAGAGTTTATTTCAAACAGTGTGGCACGGCCTTAATCGTTAAAAATAATAAAAAATATATAGGTACATGTGAAAATTTTAGTATGTGTTGAAAAAAGAAGACGATGAAAATGGTTAAAAGCCCGTCAAATGAAATTATTTTTATAGTTCATAATGGACCGGAATTCGGGAATAGGGGAGTTGTTCCGTCTGGAACAGGGCACAGAGGCCTACGCCAGGGTGATAGCCGACTTCGGGGGGACCTGACATAGCACTCGAATAAGAAGAAGAAGAAGTTCATAGCTAAAATGTTATTGAACCCTTCAGGACGATTTTTATTCCTGTAGAGTATATCTGTATAACAAAATTACCTGTAAAGTATATTACATTGTTAAACTTTTACCCTTTATTGCATGATTTTTAAAATTTTAACAAAAAATATTTTTTTAGTTAGGGGAAGCTCGGGCAAAGCGGATGCCCTGGGCAAAGCGGATTTGCTTATTGACCACAATACTTAACTAGATGGCGCTTAAATTCTCAAGCAAGTCGCGAGAACGATCAGTCGTCGATTCCATGATAGTTCAAAAAAACATGTCACAACTCGCGCGTATTTTTTTGAAAGAAAAAACAAATTTTTAGTGTTATCTTAGGAATTTTACAAGGGTAAGTTGCTTGATTAATATTAGTAATGTTGCTTAAACTTAAGGATTATGTAACTTATTATATTATTAGAGCCAATCATATTTCACAAGTCCCTTATAACTATTTCATTGATTCCCATTTTATTCCAAAGAGGTCCTTTGGTCAAAGCGGATAGGATAAAAAAATCAATGATAAGAGAACACATATTGTTGAAATCGCTGTTGGCCCAAGCTGTCAGGCTAAAAAAAATTGTCCAAAAGTAAAGAATGAAATGAGTGTTTTTGTTTAGTATGTTCTGAGCAGTACATTGTCCCGCCATCTGAAGACTGGATTCAGTGCAGCCAGTGCATCAAATGGGCCCATGAAAGATGTACCTCGTACAGAGGATTTGGCAGTTATTTTTATGATGAGTGTGAGGAATATTGTTGATGTAATCCTCACACACATCATAAATTGGACACCAATCGCTTTGCCCGGGTAGCACATCCGCTTTACCCGGTGATGTCGGGCAAGAGGATAGTTTCTCTTAATCTAGTTTTATTTTTTTCTTATTTAACTTAAAAGCTAAATGAATTTAGAGAATTTTTAGATTAAAGAAGATATCTAATCTCAATTTTAAGTAAGTTTTTTATTTGTCAAACTTACCACAGCCGCTTTACCCGGGCTTCCCCTATCTATGGTAGAATATGCAAAAAAGAATTAAAACATTTTTTTTGTTTATTATATTTATAAACTAACTAACTAACTAACCATCACGCCGTTTCTCCGGATGGGTAGGCAGATAGGATGGACCGCCATACTGCTCTGTCCTGATATACCTCTCTAGATTCCTCTACATTCATACATCGTAACGTCGTTTACATATAATTTATTTAACAAGGATGGAGTGCCGCATCGATTAAAGTGTGGCAGTCTATTCTTTCTGCCTACCCTCTCGGGGGACGGCGTGATGGTTAGTTAGTTAGTTAGTTTAATTGACCATTTTTCTTTTTTTCTCATGTGTCGTCTAAAAGATCTCATTACTACATAAACTATTTTAAGATAATCGAATATTTAATTGAAAACACTTGATTGAAGTTCAATTTTAATAATAATGAAATAAAAATACTATTTTTTTAAACTACTTCCACTTTTGTCGGTCCAGTCCGGACCAGTCTGTCGATACCAGCGAGCCTGGCGAAACCGGACGCTATCCAAATAAAGACAAAAGTGAAAGTAGTTAAAAAAAATCGTTTTATTTTGCTATATTCGCCTTCACTTTGTGTTGTTGATACACAATTGAATAAAAATATCTACACTTGATTATTACATATCACACTTCACTATCACAGACATGTTTCGGTTACAACATAACTTTTTCAATGTATCATTGAAACTATTCAAATACTTTATAATGACTTTAAAATTTTGTGCATTGAAAAGGGTTATGTTATAATCGAAACATGCCTGTGATAATTAATACGAATGAAAACGTCAGTTTTCTAGAAGTTTTATTACATTATATGGGAATGGCATGTTTCTCCCTTCTCAGGCATTATCAAATGTCTTAGAAGGGACATTTGATAATGCCTTAGAAGGGCGAAATAATGTAATAAAACTTCTAGAAAACTGACGTTTTCATTCGTATTAATTGTTTAAAATGGAGTTTTATATCATTGTTCAAGAAACAATAAAGATGTCTGTGAAAAGTAAAATAAAATGTTGTAATACTAAGTGAAGTTATTATTTATTTTCCTTTTTTATACACTTTGTAGATACAACATATTAAAAAAATAAAATTACATAGACATGTTTCGGACAAACAGTCCTTCTTCAGTAGCCTGTTTGTCCGAAACATGTCTATATAATTTTATTTTTTAAATATAAGTGTTGTATATATAAAGTGTATAAAAAAGAAAAAAGAGAAATAAACCAGCATAACCACACAAAGTATGGCGTATATAGAATAAGTTATTATTATTCAAATCGTTTAAATTAATTATTTTCTAAACAAACTACAGTTAAATAAAAAAATTACTTCAAGCAAAGCTCAGCAAATCGGCAACCAGCCCTGTTGTTTCCGAATCGAAGAACTGCATTGTTGATGTCATAACTCGTTTCTGCGCCTCCGAAATTTTCGTTTAAATTTTCGATCGATTTCAAGACGACCACGTCCAGATCCATGTACGTCCCTCCGTACTTCCAGAGGGTGAGATAACGCAAGACATCACTTGTATGCTCCACCGCAAAGGACGAGTTCCTCAGCATCCCTTTTTCATACCACTCCTTCAAAGCAGAGTCCGTGAAATACTGTTCCAAATCAATTGTATGAAAAATTACGTTATCATACTCCGATAGTTTCCGCATTATTCTGCAATCTCTTTCGTTACATGACGCATCCGGGTACATGAAAGGTGCAGTAAATAAAACGTAAATACTCATATAACGGTTTGATCTTGCTGCCGATTCCACAGCGCAAGCTTGTCTAGGTTTGAGAGAGACTGTCATTTGATTCACGTGAAGTTTTGACGATTCTATGAAGAATATAGGATTATCTTTCATAGGTATTCTGTATGACGTATTTTCTATTGCGGAAATGTTGCCACTTTTGTTATTGATACGCTCATAGAAATCATAGTTCAAATCTGAATATTCTATCTCTTTTCGGTAGAACATCACAAACAATAACATGCACACGAATCCAAATACAACTAACGCCTTTTTAAAGTATACAAGATTTCTTGAAATCATTTTAACCCTGTCTAATATAAATATAATTCTGATTGAAAATATGTGTTTGACATAAAATAATTCTTTTTTCAAAATTTTATGTAGCACGTGGTTCTCTCGCAAAAGTGTTTATTTTTGGGTGTAAGTGTAAAAATCGTGGTGTTAGTGTTTTTGAAATAATAATTTGTGTTTTTATATTGTCATACGTATAAATATTTCGTGTCGAAACTGTTTATTGTCGTTCTAAAAATATATTGTCATTTGCCTACCTGCTAATGCACGTTGGAATATATAATCGATTGATGTTAAATTGCAGATGAACTATTTGATCCTTGTCACTCTTTTGTGACATATAATTGCGATATTTCAAACGCGTGTACTGTTTTGTGTTAAAGTTATAGAAATATTTTGTAAATATGGACAGTTTGACAGCTGTTAAAATTGAGCTGTTTGCATTTGCTGGAACGAAAATTTGAAAAATTCTAAAATAATATTTTAAAGTTCTTACTTGTATTGATATCAATTATTAATATTTCTTTTTATAGCAAGTGCCTAACTATACATAATAATAAGTTTAATATGGACATATTTTGATATAATCTTTTAACGCTGTAGAATTCCATAATTGCGATTTTTTTTCATAAACTATGACACAAATTTTTCCACTTTTGAGTTTATTTTATTGACGTGTTTCGAAGGTTTTATACCTTCATCACCAGGTAAACGACATAAACAGATAGTATTTTCTTCCGACAACGAAAGTACAATACCTTCGAATGATAATATTTTTAAGTGTATATATTACTTCTATTTTACACTTCTATTTTTTTATTATTATTTCTATTTTACACCGAAAAGTGACCGTCATTCTACACAGTTCGTTAGTTAGTAAGTATTATGGACATTAAAGGGTATTATACTCCAATATGAATTTACAACACAAAGTGATAGTTATTTTAACATTTCATTACGAGCACTTTTTGTAAATTAAAAAAAAATCGCATTTCAAACCCTTAAATTAAATTACAATCAAAAATGTTGTTTTAATCCAAAAATTTTAACAACACACTTTCCTTGAGACAATTTGTTTTACTCACAAACGTATATTGCCACAATGCACTAATGCACAATGATGTGTTTATCGCATACTTATGATATAATAATATATATTTACCATAATAAATTATATACTTAGTACAAGTATACAGCACAGCGTGTTTCGAAATTATTTGTACGTATTGACAACATTAATTTTAATTATTAAATATGAATAAATTAGCAGTGCACAATGGTGTTTAAATGGAACTGGCGAAAAATAATTAAATATAACCGGGTGGTGGTCTAGGGGATAGAACGCTTGGCTCCTGATCCAGGGGGCATGGGTTCAAGCCTGGACACGACCAGGTTCCTTCTTCATAATAATGAGCTATTTTCTGCTCACATTGAAGATTGTAAAATAAATTCTAATATCATTGATATACATCCTTGATGTTAGTCTATTTAAAAAAAAAATAAAATAAAATAAATAAATGAAGTAGAAATGAGATCTCCCAGACGAATGTGAGAATACTCTGTGAATGATAGAGTATCGCATAATACGAGTATAAGAAGTGAATGCGGTGCGAATGATGGTGTAATGAACAAACTAATGAAAGGATCATTGAGATGGTTTGGACACATGAAAATAATGAATGAAAAATGAATGGTAAAAAAGTACATGTAAACGATGTAATTGGAACTAGAAATAGAGGAAAACCGAGGAAAACGTGGCGCGATCAAATAAATCAAAAATTGAATGTCGGCCATGAAAAAAGTCGAAGACATCGACGTGCGTGCATGACAAGATGTATGAATGTTGAGGAATCGAGAGAAGTATGTCAGTAGAGAAAAGTGCGGTAGTCTATTATTTCTGCGTTTCCCTTTCGGGGAGACGGCGTGATGGTTAGTTAGTTAGTTTAACTTTCTTCGCCATAACATTTTTAATTAATTTCACTTGTAAATAACGTACCAACATCTTAGTAATATTTTAAATTTTGAATAACTCTCACAACTCCTTCGCAATCTCTTTTAAAAACAAATGTTAACTGTATTTGATCCCGGATCAATGTGTAACTTACAAAATATAGAATGAAAAACACATTTTTTTTGCCAGTTCCATTTGAACACCAATTTACATCACTTACGTATACCTTTTTACCATTCTTTCTTCATTCATTCTATCCATGTCTCCAAAATTCTTTATCCATTAATTTTTCTTAACGTTCCTTTCATTATTTCATTCGCATGGTATTCACTTCTCATATTTTTATTCGACACTCTACAAAATTTTCTACACATTCGTCTAAGAGATCTCAGTTCTACTGAATTTTTACTTTAATTTCCATGCTTCGCTTCCATAAGTTCGAAGAAAGTGTACGTTAATAATGTGATCATTGGAAGTAATCCAAGAAAATCGAAGAATAAGAATATTGGTCGAATATCTATATGTATGCAGTTGAAACTGAAGACTACCGAGATGATTCCAAGTAAGACCTTTATAATAGTACTTTTGGGACCTAAATAATAAAAAAGTACATATATTGCTTATTTTGTTTTACAAAACAAAATTAACAAACCTAAAAAGATACAGTTTTCAATATACACTAATTTATTATACAATATACACCAACTTATTATACACAAATACGTTACACCGTTTAAACAACAGCTTCCCAAACTTCTTTAACGCCCTCAATGCAAAACATTTTGTATTCAATGCTGCTGTCCGATTGATTATGGCGCAACAAAAATACTGTCATATCACGCCGCTCCCGAAGGACCTTCACTGGCTTAAAATCCGAGAGCGAGTAAAATATAAATTGTGTTTGAGAGTGTTTAAGGCTCGACACCAGAGAACGCCAGCGTATATACCTCTGCGTGACACCCATGCCAACGGAAAGGCATCGTTCACTCCGATCAGTAGAAACAAGTGCAAACAATTTATTGTTTTTTGAACAATGATGTAAATTAATGCCTTAGAAAGGCGAAACATGTCATCCCCCAAAAAATACAATAAAACTTCTAGAAAAACATAAGTTTTTTCATTCGTATTAAGTGCAAACAACATAGCAATTCCAGTGTGTCCTTCCATGTTAGCCTATGCATCAATATTATCCATCGAGGTTATTCACACTCGATCTCTAACATTTCGCATAGTTTCCAGGGGAGACCAAAGTCGAGGAGGTGTGGATAAATACTTGGGATCAGATCAATCCTCCAGCGTAGCATGGCCATCACCTCGGTGATGGACATGCACCGCTCGAAGAGTCAATAGGATCCCCCTTACTCCCCCCATGAAAATATGCTATATAAAGAATATTATAATATAAGAAAATATTTTTCTATTCTAAACAATATTACATATCTGGTTTAAGTTTGGCATATAGATAGGAGTGACATCTCCAGACGGCTTCTTACAATGCGCTAATGGCGGGGTAGCCTTTCACATTGTGTTAAAAAGATGTTCTGCTTAATGCTTAATAAACATAAATCTCCATAGATGGCGTTAGTATGTAGTATGTAGATTAATCTTAAAAAGATTAACATATGTAATCAAAATCTTCATAGATGGCACATTGAAACTGACATGTGAAATCTGGCATAGGACTTTAACATATATACAACTTTCAAAAATTTGTCATACATGGTCAAAAAGAAAGGTGGAATGGGGAATGTTTTAATATCATAAAGCGTGCGCTTAACCCAACCAATGACAGGTCATAAGTCCTGTAAACACCTTGAGTCTCCAATTTGCATCTTCGTCTCTATTGAGATACAATTAAATCATGTATAAATATCATTTTGTTAATAAATATAGTGTTTACAATTTATCATATATACATAAATACAAACATTGTGATCAAATGAATGAAAAGTGGTAAAAAATTGGGTTGAATTATTTTATGATTCCATCCGTTTTCTTTCTTCACCGGAATAATATTACAGCGCGGGTAGGTACCTCACATGCTTTTCAACAGTACTTTCAAATTACGATCAATTTAAGTCCACGAATCGGACCATCAATCCGATTGCCGATGGTCTTGCATGATGACACAGCTTTCTGGGCGGAGCAAGATCGCATGAGGTCTGGTTTTCAATTTTAATTTAGTTTATCAAATTACAATAATAATAATAATAATAATAAATATTATTTATTTATTTATTTTACATGTTATAACAATAATTTGCCAAAAAAAGTTTATGGACTGTAGTTGTCACACTAGGCATGGCCTGTATCGTGGCAACTACATAAAATAGGATGTTAGTAGCATTGTTGGTAAAATGGCGGTTTGTTAGTAAAATGGCGGTTGTTAGTAATCTTATGCCAACATTGGTAATCACAATATGAATATATAATTAAAATTACTTAATCTAAAGGAAAAAAGTGTTTTCTATAATATAATATAATACGTCTAAGGTTGACTCCTTTATATATTTGGTAAGAGCACGTTGAAAATTCTCAGTGTCGTTAATTGATTTAAGATTCTCAGAAAGACGATTGAAAATATAGGGAGCGCGGAATGGAAATTGCTTTTGGGCTAGAGCTGAGCGACAGCGAGGGACTTTGAAATTATGGTGAGAGGAATATCTTGTGGGACGGTTCTGTTTATTATTATTGTTCTATTAATAATAGTAATGAATTCGATGATTTGCATACCCCAATTTTTTATATTATAACTAACTAACCATCACGCCGTCTCCCCGAAGGGGTAGGCAGAAAGAATGGACTGCCACAATTTTCTTTCCAGACATATTTCTCTGGATTCCTCAACATTCATACATCGTGTCATGCATGCGCGTCGATTTCTCGTATGTATGAGGTATGCAAGCGAAATGATCTGATGATGAATGTTACTAATGATTTTTGAAAAGGAAGAAACCATGACAGTCTGCAACCTTAGCGCGAATGGTGAAAATTTGGAGCAAGTAGTTGAGTTCGTGTATTTAGGTAGTATGTTTACAAGAGATGGACGAGTGGAGAGGGATATTGAAAGAAGGGTTGGGTCAAGCAACAAAGTGAATGATGCACTTAAAGTTGTCATCGCAAACAAAAACCTATCCAAAAAAGCTAGAATGGCAGTGCACAATGGTGTTCTTCTACCGACCCTTATGTATGGAAGCGAAGCATGGAACTGGCGAAAGAAGGATGAAAGTAGAATAAATGCAGTAGAAATGAGATCTCTTAGACGAATGTGTGGATACTCTGTGTATGATTGTCGAGTTGGATTGTGACAATCACACTGCTATCGCCGGGAATCAAATCCGGAACCTTCGGTATGGCAGTCAGAGCTCTTACCACTCTGCCACGAAGGTTGTTATGTGGAATTAAGTTGAATAATATTGTGACGGACCATACAAAATGTCAAATAACTAACTAACTATCTAACTATCACGCCGTCTCCCCGAAAGGGTAGGCAGAAAGAATGGACTGTCACACTTTAACCGATGCGGCAATCCATCCTTCTCTTTTCGCCACGCGGGAGACGCGGTGTGATGGGTTGCGAACCTCATCGCCACCAAAAGTCTCAACCGCACACACTTCGATCGTCCAACATCCACAAAATAAATCTAAAAGAAATAATATTAAATACAATGATATAAAATAAAATAACAAAATGTGAAATGATTATTTGATAACATGAATTTCAAAACCTTTTCCAAAACACCCAAAACATGTATAGACCTGGTGGGGGGAGCTGATCTGCGGGAAGAAATACAAGCCCAATCTCTGGTGCTCTAAAATCCACAATATGGAAAAACAAAGACATGGCCATTAAGAGTAAGATGAGAATCTATAAAGCATGCGTAAGACCAATAATAACATATGGCGTCGAAGCAAGGGCAGACACAGTTAGGACCAAACAAGTTTTGAGGACTTCCGAAATGAAGACACTGAGAACGATAGCAGGCAAGACACTGAGGGATCACGTGAGGAACACCAGAATAAGAGAGATATGTGAGGTTGAGGATATTATAAGATGGAGCAGACAGCGAAAAAGGGACTGGTACGGTCATGTTCAAAGAATGGATTCCACCAGACTCCCCTCTATTGCATTGCATAATCAACCCCATGGGACTCGTTCTCGTGGAAGATCTCCTAAAAGATAGAAGGACAGCTGGGAATCTACCTCACAGGAGGAGCAACTCTCTGGAGAACAGACCACATAGGTCTACAATAAGGAAGAAGAAGAAGAAGAATTTCAAAATGTCTTATGAGCTCGCTCGGGTAACTAGCTCTGGTAACTGTAAATATTATAAAAAAAAAAAAAAGAATTTAACTTTAACCACAATTGAAAATCGGACTTTATTGTGATTACAGTCGGTCGGTGTAACGTTTAGATTAAGGGTTACCTGTGCTTTATGGAAAAATTAAAATGGCCGTCTCACACGACGCCTGATTGCTTGTAACACCACCTGTCGGTACCCGAACAGAGCTAATGACATACAATCAGACACATTATTTTATATTTCGAATCTTACCTTTTGTTTTTTTCCCATAAATTCTTTCTCTTTCTATAGTATACATACGCTTGGATGAATTTGTTTTGTTTTGTTTTCGATTTCAATTTTAGAACTTCTAAAAGAGAGAGTCGATAATGTTTTAACATTTTTTTTTCTTGAGATCAGAGGTCAATGATGCTGATATTTTCAGGTTATGTGCTCGACATAGAAAAATATACAAATGAATTTTAAGAATATATTTACTATGACTTGTGGTCAGACATAAATACTATACTTTGTACAAACATAACAATAATGGAAGACCGAGGAAAACGTGGCACGATCAAATCAAACAAATATTGAAGGTCGGTCACGTGAGGAGTCGGAGAAATCGACGTGCGTGCATGACAAGATGTATGAATGTGGAGGAGGCGAGAGAAGTATGTCAGGACAGAACAGTGTGGCGTTACATTCTTTCTGCCTACCCCTCCGAGGAGACGGCGTGATGAGTAGTTAGTTAGTGAAGGTGGTTCATATAAGAAGTCGCAAGAATCGACGGGCGTGTATGAATCGTTGTATGAATTGGAGGAAGCTAGAGAGGTGTGTCAGGATAGAATACCCCTCCGAGGAGACGGCGTGATGGTAAGTTAGTTAGTGAAAGTTTGGTCATATAAGAAGTCGCAAGAATCGACGGGCGTGTATGACTCGTTGTATGAATTAGAGGATGCTAGAGAGGTGTGTCAGGATAGAGTAGTGTGGCGGTCCATTCTCTCTGCCTTCCTCTGATAGTGTGTTGTTGTTGTTGTTATTGTTGCTGCTGTTTGTGGTAGCATGTAATTGGCCTTACTTTATTTTTCCCAAGTGTTTTTTCCCCTAATATATGTGTTATTGATATCGCTGTATGCTACCCTTATTAAATAAATGATTTAAAAAATCGTATGATATAATAGGCTTACGCCAAAGTGACAGCCGACTTCGGGGGAACCTGACATGACACTCTTAGAAAAAGAAGAATACAATTTTATAATTATTGTGATTGTAACGATCTTTGATAATATTGTTAGTTAGAAAGTTTCAATCCTGGGATTGGTTTGCAGCAATTTCTTCTAATCTTCTATTCCACTCTTCCCTGTCTTGTGCGGCTCTTTTGAAATCTGCATATGATGAGCAGCGCACGTCCACCAACAGGTCCTCCAGGTACTCTCGGCGTGGGCGTCCCCTAGAGTTTGTCCCCTCGGTCATACCCTCCATTATGACATGCAAGAGACCTTCTTGACGTATAACATGGCCGATCCATCTTGCACGCCTTTCGGACAAGGTCCTGAGCAGGTGCCTTCCTCCTTCGATTCCTTGAAGAACTTCCTCATTCGTGTTGTGGTCTCTCCAGGAAATTCCTAATAGTCTTCTATAGGACCAAATCTCAAAAGCCTCGAGACTCCGCTTATCTCTTTCGGATAGGCACCATGTCTCGCAGCCGTACATCAAGATACTCCATACATAGGTATTAATGAGGAGTATTCTCAGTTTTAGGTCTATATTATTTAATTATATTATTTTCGACCTTTTATTAATTGCAAGCCTTGCCTAATGTATACGGCTGTCGACCTCGCTCTTAGACCGACCGCCCCATGTTATTTTGCTCCCGAGGTAGACAAACTCCTTGGTGTTCTTTAGTGGAACTCCAGACATCACTACTTTCATCTGATGTTGCGTTTGGCCTACAGTCAGCAGCTTTGTTTTTGTCTTTATTTATCTTCATGTTCTAGCTATCTTGAAGAATGCCTTGGAAGGTTGCTAAGGCCTCTTGCAGTTCTTCCTCACTTTCAGCAACCATAGCAATATCGTCGGCAAACCTTATCATGTTTTTTTTTGCCCGTGTATCCTATATATAATATTGTATAATGTTTATAAAAATTAGTACCGATATCATCTTATTCGCATCTGGTTTCGGTTTCGAAGCCTTACAAATTAGTACTACAGAATGCAATCGCGTACTAATTCTCTTCTAGCCCATCAACCGCGTCGCATTAGGGCACAGAGCGCTATTATCGGAGCATCTTAGAGTCTCAGTTGTCGGCAAATTTGCCCCGTGAAGAGGGGTCCATTAAGATCAATTTTCTTTATATCGATACCGGACCCTCTACGTATTATATGAAGGCGTAATCGTATCTAATTCCAGGGTCGGCATTGGAAATACTACATGGATTTTTTTTAAATAATCTGTTTTCTCATACATTTCATATTATAATATAATTTAAAAACTACTATTTTTTCTTTCTTGTTTTTTCATCATTTATATTTTATAGTATAATTTAATATTATAAAATATAAGTGGTGTGCCACATATATTTTATAATATAATTTAAAAACACCTTTCTACTTGTTTTTTGACCATTTAATTTTTTACTTATGGTATAATAAAACAGGTTTATCAGGTTTACAAAATAAACTGATTTAAAATCTAGCTTATGTAATTTAACCACGGTTTGGTTATTAAAATTGATGCCAACTAATTTCGCTTGGACCCAAGCTTCATCAGGTCAGTGTAATAACGAAATTAATAACTAATAATAACCATACCATACCATAACCATTAATAACCATACCGTGGTTAAATACAAAATATTTTATTATTTTATAGTTATAAATTTAAAATGTCACACGAAATGAGTGTTTCATATGAAAATTTGACATAAAATCTATCAAATTATCATATATTGTTATTAATCGCTCTACATTCCTTTCTTATATCAGCATTCGAGATTCTGTCGTATATCGTTCTACCACTCATACGTCTTAGGGACCTCATCTCTACCGCATGTATTCTGCTTTTATCCTTATTCTGCCAGTTCCATGCTTTGCTTTCATCTTCTTCTTTCCGTGTCCTGTCAGATCTCCCCAACGTTGACTATCACCCTTGAGTAGGCCTCCCTGTCCTGGGAAGCTCGAAACAGCTCCCCCACGGTCCTCAGCCCCGTCCACTCTCGGATATTCCTCAGCCAGGAAACCCGCCTTCTCCCAATACCTCGTCGACCCTCAATCTTACCCTCCAAGATCAGATGTAACAGTGCGTACTTTTCGCCTCTCAGAACATGGCCCAAGTAGGACACCTTACGGACTTTGATGTTGCTCAGCAACTCTCTGTCAACTCTGGCTCTATGGAGAACGTTTGTGTTGCTGGCCATGTCAGTCCAGGAGATGCGTAACATCCTTCGTTGTATCGACATCTCAAATAAGTTAATTTTTGGATTTTATTTAAATGTGATTTTTTTGCCCCCGATACGGCTCTGTTCAAAAGCACAATTTAAATTTGCGTAATTCGTTCAAAGTGCGCGCTTATTTAAAATAATAACATCTCAATTCGTCTTGTGATTGTTGCACACAAGTTTAAGGAGTCAGGAAGCTCCAATATATTGATCGACCGTTCAATACGACGTTCGATAACCTTCGTGGTACGGTTGCAACTGCTTTGACTGCCATATCAAAGGCTGCGGGTTCGATTCCCGGCGATGGCAGTGTGATTCCTACACTGTCTTTGTTCTGGTGTAGAATTCTCGTGACATTAAAATGGCGATAGATTAGCTACCTATCACATGTTATGAGAATCGTTATAATTGCTATAAAAATTCATTTGGCTCGCGCTGTAATGATATAATATTAAATAGTCCATTGTTTTGGCCGAAATAGTATGATACTTTAACATTTTATAACTGTTAATGAAAAAACTTTGTTTTTATATCACAATTGTATTTATTTTACCTTACGACAGCTGTTTCATCAACCAGTGTTGACATTATCAGGTGTTACAATAATATATTAAAATATCATTTTTGATATATTATTGTAACATCTGATGATGTTAACATTGGTTGATGTAACAGCTGTCGTAAAATAAATACAATTGTGATATAAAGACAAAGCTTTTTCATTAACAGTTTTAAGATATAAAATAAATATAATCCATTGTTGTTCTTCCACCGACCCTCATGTATGGAGGCGAACCATGGAACTGGCATAAGAAAGATGAAAGTAGAATAAATGCAGCAGAAATGAGATCTCTTAGACGAATGTGTGCATACTCTGTGTATGATACTCTGTGTATGATAGATAATAACATATTATGTTAACGATCTAAATAGAACCAGAAATAGAGGAAAACCTAGGAAAACGTGGCAGATCAAATAAATCAAATATTGAATGTCAGCCATGTGAGGAGTCAGAGAAATGCATGACGTGCATGACACGATGTATGAATGTTGAGGAAGCGAGAGAAATATGTCAGGAAAGAAAAGTGTGGCAGTCCATTCTTTCAGCCTACCTCTTCGGGAAGACGGCGTGATGGTTAGTTAGTTAGTTAGTTAATCCATTATTTTGGCGGAAGCAATTTGATATTGCATTAATTGTTTAAATAATAACTCTGCTATAAATATCACAATTGATTATATTTTGTCGCGACAGCTGTTTCGCTGACCGATGTAAGCATCGTCAGGTCTTACAATCAACTAAAAAATACAACAGAAAGACTCAGTAAATTATATAAAATTATTAAGAGGGGAAGTAACTACACACAATATTGTAAACAATTATAATAAAGATGGGGAAAAACAGTAATTAGGTTCAGTAACATCTGTTAATATTGTTGATTGTAAGATTGTAATTGATTGTAGTTGATTGTAAGACCTGAAGATGTTAACTACTCAATTGACGTAAAAATAAAAAGTAATAAAAATTGTATAAGTTGTTTATATTTTATGTTTTATTTTGAAATGGTGGGTTTTTAAACATAGATTTGAAACCAGTTGGATTGTCAATGTATCTTAGGCGTGCAGGGAGTATATTCAAGGCCTGTGTTTCTTAACCGTATTGAATGAATCGACCCCTTTACCACAGTAAAATTATCCAACACCCCCCCCCCCTCGAAACCAAAGAGACAAGAAACGAAATTTGAAATTTACGCTTTTCTCTAGGTAGGTATGTATTTTTTTCCTACTATAAATAAAAAAAAGCCTCGTACGGTACAACATTTGTCCTATATCAAAACAATCATAAGTGACATAATGAACCTTTTTGAATGAGCTTTTATTTTAAATGAAAAACAAATTAACAAGCAAACCATTACGCCGTTTCCCCACAGGGGTAGGCAGAGAGAATGGACCGCCACACTACTCTATCCTGGCAAACCTCTCTAGATTCCTCCACATTCATACAACGAGTCATACACGCACGTCTATTCCTCCGACTTCTAACATGACCAACCTTTAAAATTTTATTAATTTGGTAATGCCATGTTTTCCTCGGTCTGCCTCGACTTCGTACCACATTTACATCATTAACGTATACTTTCTTAACCATTCTTTCTCCATGAAGTACCATTTTAAACGAAGAACTTTCTTAACCATTCTTTCTCCATGAAGAAACATTTGAAATGAATCCATTTTAAATGAAGAACATGATATTGAGTATTATGCCCAAGTTAAACATTTTGTGCCGACCGAAATTTTTTCGGTCACGTGAGGAGTCGGAGATATCGACGTGCGTGCATGACAAGATGTATGAATGTTGAGGAAGCAAAAGAAGTATGTCAGGACAGAACAGTGTGGCGTTCCATTCTTTCTGCCTACCCCTCCGGGGAGACGGCGTGATGGTTAGTTAGTTAGTTAAAAAATTTGAGTGTGAAAGTGTTTATTTAACCGAACTTATAAATCAAAGCTTCTAAAGAAAGTTTAAAAGTGTATCAGTGTGCATAGCTCGTGAATGAGCTTATTTTTCTATATTGACGCAATGCCCGCTCGAACTTTTCCAGCGCCCCCTAAGGGCTAAAAATTTTTAAAAACGCCCCGCCAGACCTCCAAAACGCCCACAAAGGGGCGCTGGCATGGCGCCCCAGTTAAGAATCACTGTTCTAGGCGGACCTGTTACCGTTCAAGCCCGATCTCCGAAATTTGTCCGAGGGCGACGCACACTGGATGCATTTGGCAAAAACATGGACTTAGGGGTCGAACTCCGAATTTCACCCTGATTTTTTTTTAAATTAGGTGTTTTGTGTGATTCCAAACCACTTTTGTCTTTTAACTTTTTTTGATATAACTGCTAATTTCCAAGAAAAAAAAATGTTTTTTTTGTATGAAGCAAAACTGATTTTTTCAATTATTTCGGAATTAGGTGGATACGTCGAAACCAAACTTAGTAAGGATTATAGAGGGCATAATCTACTACATTACTTGTTACAACATCTACTTCATATCTCTGCCTGTTTAAAAGGAGCAGACATTATACATTTTAATTAATTGTTACGAGTATAAAGTGGTTTTGGATTTTTTGTTAGCTGCATAAATATGCTAAAATCACTCCATTCTTTTGTAAAGGAACGCGATGATCATTTATGCATCTAACAAAAATCCGAAACCACTTTATACTCATAACAATTTATTAAGATTTATAATGTCCGCTGCTTTTAAACGAGCAGAGATATGAAGTAGATGTAGGAACAAGTAATGTAGAGGATTATGTCCTCTAAAATCCCTACTAAGTTAGGTTTTGACGTATCCACCTGATTCCGAAATAATTGCAAAAATCAGTTTTTCTTTTATATACAAAAAAACAATAACATTTTTTTCTTGGAAATTAGCAGTTATATCAAAAAAAATTTAAATGTAAAAGTGGTTTGGAATCACACAAAGGAACTCATTTAAAAAAAATCAGGGCAAAATTCGGAGTTCGAACCCTAAGACGATGTTTTTGCCAAATGGATCCAGTGTGCAACGCTTCGGTTCAATTAATCTGCCTATTGCTAAGAAGTTTTCTGATCGAAGCTTTGAAAGAGCTGTTTACATGTACATTATATACAGTAAATGAGATTGAAGAAAACCTGTCGCATAAAAAAATAATATTGCTCCAAAAATTTTATAATGCAATAAATAGTTTGTTAACCGTGTGTACAATTACGCATAATAAAAAAATACATGTCATTAAAAATTTACTTTTTCCATTCTACTTATAATCCCTAATTTTATCTAATCTTAAACCTTTTTTGATAAAAAAAAATATTGTTTAATCTTATCCAGTCGATTTATAGAATATCTGTGTTATGATAATCACGTAATGCGCTTTCGTCTGACTTTATTTTGAAAATATAATACAAACGTGTATTAATACAAAAATGTATTCGAGGAGTGTCAATATTTACTTATTATTTTTTTTTAATGTTGTAAAAATTACACATAGTATCAAAAAGGCTAATAATAATAAATCTCTTCGTCAGCTTGTCTCCATCCACTGCTGGACGTAAGCTTCTCCACTCCCACGTCATCTCTCTCGGTCTCTCGCCAGTGTTCGCCAGGTCTTTCCCGCCGTCCGCACAATATCATCGCTTCACCTGGTTGGCTGTCTCCCGACACTTCTCCGGCCCAACCTTGGTCTCCATTCAGTAACCCTTTGGCTCCATCTTCCATCATGCCGTCGACACACATGACCAGTCCACTGTCACTTTATCCTCGCAATGCGTATCCCTACATCGGTGACCCTGGTGCGTCTTCTAATCTCCGTGTTGGGTATATGGTCTCTAAGAGAGATACCCAACATGGATCTTTCCATGGCCCGTTGTGCAACTTTGATTGTGTGCATTGCTTCTTTAGTTAACTCCATGTATCGCATCCATAGGTCATCACAAGTAAACACACACTAGTCCAGCACTTTTGTTTTTAAATTTTGTGGCATGTCCGACTTGAAGATGTTGCCCAGCCTTCCGAATGCAGACCAACCGAGCTGTATTCTCCTATCAATCTCCTTGACTTGATCCACTCTTCCAAAAGCCAACAGATGACCAAGGTACACATATTCTTCTACTACTTGGACTTGGATCTTCTGGCTTACAGAGGTTCAGCTCTAATGACTATTCCTCTTAGGTCTGTAGGAAATATGGTTGGAATATGATTTGATAGTTGTTTTATGATGGGGCTAAATGTTTGGCTCGGAGTGTCCCTCCGAAAGAGGGTGAGGGGGGATTTAAGGTTTATGATAAAGTCTTACATTATTGTCAAGGAATGGAAGACCAGTAAGGGTTGGGATTGTATTTATAAAAAAAGTCTGTTCCCGAGGGGAAGCTAAGAGGAGCAGTGCTTGGATGGAGTTGTGGTAGGAGATAGCATCCTGCGTGAGACCATTTTGTTTTGGCGGAGTACGCAGTGGGCTATCGAGGAGAATTTTTGTTTATTTATCCGCATTGATTGCGGGAGGGGTAAAGGATTGAATGATGGTGGATAACTTGGTGGTAAAGGGTCATTATTGATAAAGGAAGATGGTAAACAAAAATTCTCAGATATAATTTGCATCGTGATATCTTGCCCCTTTCATTTCTGTTTTTCAGCATCTAATACTAATTTGAGGTTAGTGCTCCGTGAACGGTTCTCTTTATACTTATTTTCTACTCTAAAAACCTCATTCATTGTACAATCGTAATCAGTAAAAAGTTTTATCTTTTAGTGTTAACTATTTTTCCAAACGCGTTTAAAACCTCACAATTAACTAATTTTCTAAACTACAACCAACACGTTTCAAAATAACGTTGTCAGACCCATGTGCACAAATAATCAGGCATGCGCACTTCGAACACAACAACTTTTAAGTATTTCTCTCGCATTCTTTTGTATTCAAAATATTCTCTCTTTGACTGTCGCATAACGCTTCACTTTTTGTTAACACTGGATTTCACTCTCCATCTAATTTGTGTCTGATTTTCATTCGCTTCCATGTCACTCTGTCCTGTGCAGACTGCATCAAGGTTATTCCGACATGTCTGTTCAGATCATCCTTCCACCGTAGTTGCGGTCGCCCTGCACTTCTCCTTGTCGTCCACGGTCTCCAAGTCAGCAGTCTTTTTGTCCACTTTTCATCTGAGCTTCTGGCTACGTGACCTGCCCATTGGCAATTTAGAGTCGCCACCCGGTGGATGATGTCAGTGACCATTGTTTGTTATCTCACCGTATCGTTTCTGACTCTGTCTCTTTGGCTTATTCCTAACATGGCTCTTTCCATGGCTCTTTGTGTCACTCGTAGTTACTCGGCACTTTGTTTGGACGATGTAACAGTTTCAAAATCATAATTACCAACTGGCAAAACGCAGGCTTCGTAGACTTTTCGTTTCAGGTTGATCGGTATTTTCCGGTTTTTAATGTAATCCATTTTTCCGAAAGCTACCCAGCTTAGTCCAATTCTTCTTTTTAGCTCTGCGGTTTGGTTAGCTCTCATATTTACTATCTACAAAACAAAGAGCATAATAGCGACAACAAAGAGCATAGCGACAACCTATACGATGCGAGCTTGCATTAAATGATAAGATAATAGAACAAGTGAGGCATTTCAAGTACTTAGGTGTTGATGTATCAAGCTGCAGTGACCTCTTCGGAGAAGTAAGAGAACTAACAAACAGGGCCGCTGTTTTGGCTGGCTGCTTGAAAAATGCTGTTTGGAAATACAAAATTATGCTAAAAGAGAGCAAAATATGAATGTACAAGACATGCGTTCATCCTATAATTGAATCGAAACGAGGGCTGACACCATCAGAACAAGAAGTTTCCTAAAAAACATAGAAATGAAAACTCTCCGATCCGTTGCGGGAACAACACTCCGAGACAGATTAAGAAATTCCGAAAATAGAAAGATCTGCAATGTGGAAGGCGTGCGATGGAAAAGACTAAGAACTACTGGAGAGATCATGTGGAGAGTGCATGTTCTGAAAGAGTAATAAGTAAAGGGGCAAATATATAATAGTACCAAGAGGAAATCGACTTCCAGGAAGACTGCCCAAAAGATGGCAAGACAGTTGGACATCTATATCCGAGGAACAGGCTCCAAGAAATAACAGGATACAGTCCTAAACAAAGCAGAAGAAGAAGAAGAAGACATATCGAAATGTGTAGTAATTACACAACACCGTATCGTGCGTATTTTCTGAAAGAAAAAGCAACGCTTTTAGACTTCTCAACCCGTTAATACAGTTGTTAAGTGGTAGCTATATTCGATCATTACCTGAGAATTATAATTCCAGGCCATTCATTACACTGCCTGCCTCAGGGTTATACAAAAACTCAAAGTGTTAGGTTATTCATGAAGACGGTCCACCGTTTGTCTAGCCTTTATTGATATGTTTACACTGGGAATGCTTAGGGTGTGGATTCAATAAAAAATATGTTAATACGGCGTACATATTCAGATCTACCTGCCTTAGGGCAGCGGGATCTTTTTAACAAATCATATTAACCTAATAAACGCGGACGACTCACCCGTGAGTTTTTCTCGGCTTGTCCTCCAAGCAAGCGGCTCACCCGTGAGTTCTTCTAGCTTGCCCGGTACAAGGATGACTCACCCGTGAGTTCTTCACAGCTTGCTCTATATGCGGGCGGCTCACCCGTGAGTTCTTCTCAGCTTGCCCGGTATAAGGATGACTCACCCGTGAGTTCTTCACAGCTTGCTCTATATGCGAGTGGCTCATCCGTGAGTTCTTTTCTGTATGCCGTGTACACAGGCGACTCACCGTGAGTTCTTTCCTCATAATGATGAAGGTGTAAAACCTTCGTAACATGTATAATTTCGAATGTGTTGTAAAAAAAATGTAATTTATAATATTGACGCGATTATTTAATTTGTTTAATAGATTTTTTTAATTATACACAAATATACATATTATTTACAAATAAGTTTCGCTAGGCGAGGGCATTCTCAAATCGCGTGACAGTTTTATTAAAATTAATTGCCTTAAAATCTCTGTAAAACCAATTAAACAATATTATAATTTACAATGGAAAAAATGAAAATATATTTTTTTTAAATGTATTGTTCTTTTATTTAAAAAACGCCAACATTTTTGTCTTCGACCGGTTTCGGCACGGCGAGCTGCCATCTTCTGGAGCGAGCTGCAGAAACCGGTCGAAGACCCAAACATTATTGTATTTTATTTAAATGTACATAATTTTATTAATTGTTTTATTTACATTATTAACATTGAACTTCTACCATGTAATTTCAAATAACAAAATTATTTTAAATATTTATAATTAAAGTCTTACAAAATAAATACCTCATCTATTAATATTTATAATTTGTAATTTGCAGATACAGATTAAAATTTGTACACCGAAGAAAGCTCAGAATCACCCAAAACGTGTACTTGAAGAGTGTAGTAAAATATTGTAAAAATATAATGTTTTAAAAAAGTTATTCAAAGGTATCCAATATGGTATAATACCTCTAGTCGGTTATAATGAAGGATTGAACCCATGACCCCTTATACTTTGTACATGTGACCGCAAACCCGTTTAAAACCTAATTACTTAGGATTCATCAGTTATATCATCTCTCGTTGTTCCGTTTCACCAACATTCAAGTTTCATATATCCCATAAAATATAGTCATCCTTTTTCAGATGAACGGTGTTTCAGATGACTAATGACAGTGTAGGTATATGAGTTAGTTTAAGTTTTTTTTATTGGATGAGTGGTCCGGGACTGCCAAATTATATTATTGTTTATTTAATTGTTTTCTCAACGTGTTTCAAATGTTCTTCTTCTTCTCATTCACGTTTCTCATGATTGAGGGTCGTGTCCATTCTGTAAACCATTAACCATGGCACGCCATGCGTTCCTGTCACCCGCCAGTCTCCAGGCTGCAGCTAATGAGAGACCAGTCAGCTCCCTGATTTGATCGAACCAGCTCCAAGTCAAGTCTTCGCTCCACCTTTTCAAGGTTGTCCTGATCTTTCTGGGCTATGTGTCCAAAATAGTACGACACTCTGAGAGCACATCCGTGAGGGTCTTGCCCTGATACCTAGCTGGTCAATGATCGACTGGTTTGTTCTTCTTGCCGTCCAGGCCGTCAGCATTCGTCGCCAGCACTACATTTCGAAAGCATCAATTTTTAACTTCTCCTATGTTCGCAAAGTCCAAGACTCGCTACCATAAAGGAATATGTAGAAAACCAGGGTTTGAACCAGTCTCAAAGGTGACATGTTTTTCATACACGCTAAAAATGTCACAATGAACATCACCAAATTATACTACTTTTGTTTTCTACACTACTGTCATACAACAATAATCAGAACAAAAATCAAAACAATCCATAAACGTTCTCGTTCGAATTACTTTCGGAGAGAATCGAAGTATTGCTCTCTCACTCTCATGCATTCAAAATATTTTCGTACTCTTTGTTTACGACATTCAGGTTTTTGTCTATTTATATAATATTATGTTACGATTGAAAACGTCTGTTTTCTAGAAGTATTATTTTATATAATGGGACATGCTTCGCCTTGTTAAGTTATAATCAATTGTCATTCCCACAAAATAAAATATAATAATTTAATAGTCCATTGTTTTGGCCGCAACACTATGATACCTTAACATTTTTAACTTTGTTTTTTTGTATCACAATTGTATTTTATTTTACGCGACAGCTGTTTCATCAACTAATGTTGACATCATCAGGTGTGACAATAATATATCAAATACAATTGTGATACAAAAAACAAAGTTTATTCATTAACAGTTTAAAATAATAATTTAATACATTAAATATTTGAAGGAAGAATATGAAACACCGTATAATTCACTGTATCTTCTTCTTCTTCCTTGTTGTAGACCTATGTGGTCTGTTCTCCAGAGCGTTAGCTGTACTTCCATCTATTAGGAGGTCTTCCACGAAGACGAATCCCATGAGGCTGATTATGTAGTGCAATATAGGGGAGTCTGGTGGTGTCCATTCTTTGAACATGACCGTACCAGTCCCTTTTTCGCTGTCTGCTCCATCTTATAATATCCTCAACCTCAAATATCTCTCTTATTCTGGTGTTTCTCACGCGATCTCTTAGTGTCTTGCCTGCTATCGTCCTATAATTGACTTAATTTATTAAATATTAAAAAAAAATATATATTATCCATAACATGTTTCAGAGGTGATCTTATCCATCCTCAGTGTAAATATAACTAAATCAAGAACAATGAAAGCCTTATGAAGTTAATGTACATATAATATTATGATTAATCCTTAAGCACAAATTACCGTATTTTTCAGACCAAAATACGCACTTCATTGCTCTGAAAATTCAACCAAAAATGGTCCGATTGGTTTTTTCATCCAAAACATTTTTTTCTTCTAAAAATTGTTAAATAAATTTTGGGATACGTCTTATCGTTCGCAGAATACGGTGTACACGGAAACACACATACATACTCGTATTTATATTTTGCACATGATTTAAGTTTTTGGGATGGATGCATGAAAAATAATTGTTTACCACAACTATTTATAATATAATAAAATTTATTAAATTGTAATTAACTTAATAAAATTTATCAGTAATGGTAATATGCACATACAAAAGTACCAGGAGATCATAAAACATAGATTAGCCGCAACTAACGACTCACAAGTGTAGTCGTTTAACTCTGGCGCGCGTTAACATTCATGTCCGTAATAAGAATTTTACCTCCTCATATCGCTTGATCTCCTGGTAGAGAAATGTAATTTCATACATTTTCTAACATTTTCGATTTGTTGAAAGGCAACTTAAACGAAAATTTAGACATTGTATTTTATGGTAACCTTGGTCACGTTGGCTTTTGTAAGAGGGGGTCAAGTTAAAGAGATTGATAGGAGAATACAGCTCGGTTAGTCTGCATTCGGAAGACTGGGCAACATCTTCATGTTGGACATGCCACAAAATTTAAAAACTTAAGTGCTGGATCAGTGTGTGTAACCTGTGATGACCTATGGATGCGAGTCATGGACGTTAACTTAAGAAGCAATGCACAAAATCAAAGTTGCACAACGGGCCATGGAAAGATCCATGTTGGGTATCTCGCTTAGAAGATTAGAAGACGGATCAGGGTCACCAATACGCATTGCGTGGATGAAGTGGCAGTGGGTTGGTCATGTGTGTTTATTTATTTATACATTATACACAAATGAGACATTACAAACGATAAAACATTTAGGCGACTCATTTGGACACAAAACGGTATTACAAAGATAAAATAAAACAAAACAACATGAGACCAAAAAAATCGTACATATCAGAAGGAATCCAAATATGTCGACGTCAGTGAGGCAGTAAGTACTCTTTCCAGAATTTGTAAAAAAAAAATTATGAATACTTCCTCACTGACACTGAAAATGTCCAAATCCGAGATGATTAGATTCAGCGTCCGAATTGCTCTTCCTACTGGCATCACCAAAGGCAGGTTGGTTCTGCGTGACGGAGTAAAGAACAATTGATGTCGGCGTTGTCACAGTGATGAAAGAGATGATGATGATGTGTTGACGGGATGATGAAAGTTGGAGCCGAGAGTTACTGATTGAATGCCAAGGTTAGGCCTGAGAAGTATCGGGAGTGTTTTTCTTCCCTTTCAAAAACCATCACCTTAGACTTTCCGACATTCATAATAAAATAGTTTTCCTTGGATAGGTATCTCATACATTTCATTTCATTTTCATTTGTCATTTATTTTACTAAAAATTACAAACATTACAGACATATTTCCAGATCGTTTGCAATTACATTGTGAGAATTTAAAAGAGAAGCATAAGAACATATAAATAATAATAATAAAAAAAAGTTTAAGAATTAGAAATAATCATAACATTGATATTGCATCCCTGAGGCAACTCACACTTTCACGAAATATGTCGACCTCTGAGGCGATCCGATTAAGCAATAAGATTGCCCTACCCACAGGCATAACCATTGGCAGGTTGGTTCTGCAGCGTGGCAAATAAAACAATCTGTGCTGTCTTTGACGAAGGTAATTATCAGGGACAAATAGACCTACATCATTCAGGACATCGGAGTTCTGTATACGGCCGCCAATCAGCTGAAAGAAGTGAACTCCCAAGTGAATGTTCCTCCTTCTCTCCAATGATTTCTTCTGACATTCTCGACACCAAGACTTGTAGTTCGCCTGCACTTTCCGTAACGAGAATGGCATCGTCCATGTAAACCAGATCCTAATTTATTTCTAGTGTTCATTTAATTAATGAATAAAATGTGTCCTTTTCCTGCGGAAGTAACCTGTATTTGAAATGATGACCGAAAAAAGCGATTAGGAATTTAAGCGTCTGCGAAAAGCAAAAAAAAAATCCTCGAAATGAAACCTGACAGTATCCTGTAGAGCAATTTAGGCAACAGTAAAAAATAAAATTAAAACGAAATAATCACCCCCGGGTCGCGAGGTGAGAAAACAATAAATAAGGGATGCAGGCGAAGAGGGTGTCTTACAGCAGGGCTGGCATAAGCTACTAATTCGTTTATTCTTATGTACCTATTTGAGATTACTTACACTACGCTAGTTTCAATCCAAAGAATTGGTTTGCAGCAAAGTGCAACATTTTTGTTGGTTCTTGTGATGGGCCTTTTAATGTGGTAGTTTCCAGTTGCCTTAACATTTGTATACAGCAGATTATTTTAACTCAATTACAGTTTAAAATATTTCAAGTATTTGATTCTCATGACATGTGATAATCAGGTCTAACAATGTTGATTGTAAGAGCTGACGATGCTTACATCGGTTAGCGAAACAGCTGTCGCGTTAAAACACAATCAATTGTGATATTTATAACAAATTTTATTTATTTAAACAGTTAATAATGTTGAAATATCAAAGAGCTTTCGCCAAATCAATGGATTATCTATCATACATTTGAATATCTTTGGGGTAGTGTTTATATCAAGTATACTTATTATGCCTTTGTTGGTATAATTTGTGTAAAGCAATGTATTTTTAGTGTTTTACACTGAAAAAATATTGTTTTCATTTTGTTAAATTTTTTTTAATCACTTGTTGATTTTTTTAGTTAAATATTTTATTTCAAAAACTAACTAACTAACCATCACGCCGTCTCCCCGAAGGGGTAGGAAAAATTATGGACTGCCACACTTTTCTTTCCTGACATATTTCTCTCGATTCCTCAACATTCATACATCGTGTCATGCACGCACGTCGATTTCTCTGACTCTTCACATGGCCGACATTCAATATTTGATTTATTTGCCACGTTTTTCTCGGTCTTCCTCTATTTCTGGTTCCATTTACATCGTTAACATATAATTTTTTTACCATTCTTTCTTCAATTTTTTTACCATTCTTTCCATATGTCCAAACCATCCTAATGATCCTTTCATTATTTTGTTTATAACACCATCATTCGCACCGCATTCCCTTCTTATATTTTCATTCGACACTTCATCATACACAGAGTGTCCACACATTCGTCTAAGAGATCTCATTTCTAGTGCATTTAGTCTACTTTCATCCTTTTTTTGCTAGTTCCATGCTTCGCTTCCATACATTATTTCAAACGTTTGATAAATGTCTGTATATTTTTAATGTTCCTCATTTACTTAATTTTTTTGTTTTCGTAGCGTCATATTTCGGTAAAAAAAAGCTATTTAAAAATACGTAATTCTATATTTTTTTTACCAAATCCTGCGTTGCATTCTAAGAGACCACCATAAGAATTAGCAATGTAAATTCTCAACCCCTAGAAAAATGGGGCGTCAAGTCGTCATGAGCCATTCTCCGTTCACCCCCATTCGTGTAATTTTTGTTCTGGAACGAAATTAACCAAAAAAAAGTACTAAAAATAGCGTCAGGTTTACTACATAAATTTTTGAGGGGTAAATTTCTTGCTACCCGTTGATAAGTTTTTTTGAGATACAATATACTCGAAACGTTTCGAATGCAGGGGTTAGTTTCATAGTTGAATAAAGATTTTTCAATGCATCTAAATATTAAATATTTATTTATTTCGTGTTACATGATGCATATTACAAAAGGATTGTAAAACATTTATAATTATTATTTTTTGTTTTTTGAATGTATACAAATACTTGTAGACAAATACGAGATTTTACCCATTGCGGGTTAATATTTTTTTAAGGATGAATTATATCTCAATAGAGACGAAGATGTAATTTTTTTTGGAAACAAAATATGGTAGTCAAGGCGTTTACAGGACTTACAAATAATCTTAATAGATGGCGCTAGTGTAGATTGACCTAAAAAATGTGAAGTTATTTAAAATAGTAGCATATATACAAGTTCCAAAAATTGTCAGACATGGTGGTCGTAAAAAGGGCGGAATGGGGAATGTTGTTAACATAAAGTGATCGCTTAACCCAACCAATGATAGGTCATAAGTCCTGTAAACGACTCGACTACTATATTCTGTTTAAAAAAAATTACATCTTCGTCTCTATTGAGATACAATTAATCCTTAAAAAAAATTGTTTTGTTAAATTTCTATTTACATCATAATAGCGCGAGCCAAATCGATGTAAAGGGTATAGCTATCATATTGATTCTCATGACATGTGATAGGTAGCTAATTTATCCCCATTTTATTGTCACATGAATTCTAAACCAGACCAAAGACAGTTTAATAATCACACTGCCATCGCCAGGAATCGAACCCGGACCTTCGGCGTGGCAGTCGTAGCACTTGCCACTCGGCCACGAAGGCCGTTAATTTATGAAGCCCCTAGTATCACGCAACATCAGATGAGAGTAGTGATGTCAGGAGTTCCACTAAAGAACACCAAGGAGTTTGTCTACCTCGGGAGCAAAATAACATGGGACGGTCGGTCTAAGAGCGAGGTCGACAGCCGTATACATCAGGCTAGGCTTGCATTTAATTAAAGGTCGAAAATAATAGAATCAAATAATATAGACCTAAAACTGAGAATACTCCTCATCAATCAATCAAATCAATCAAATCAAATCAAATCAGTTTATTTTCTCAAAAGACATTACAAACATTTTTTATAGTTTAAGGCATCTGTTGAGAACAGGTAAAACATAAGGAATATATAATACCAGGAACGCATGAGAGATGGTTCGACATTAGGAATACAAAATACTCTCTAAAGTCAAGAGTATTTGTCTTCTGAATGTACTTTCACGAATATGAAAGACATCGATCTCCGAGGCGATCATGTTCAGCAGTTTGATTGCTCTCCCCACCGGCATCACCAGAGGCAGGTTGGTTCTGCATGCTGGGAGATAAAACAGTCTGTGCTGACGCTGTCGAAGATAGCCATCTGGAACATAAAGATGGATAGCCTCCAAGATGACGGAGTTCTCAAAGAATCCCCTGATAAGTCTGAAGAAATGGGTAAGTGTGCACCCATCCCTTCTTATCTGTAACTATTGGTCCCCAGCATGCCCAAGAGGAATGCAGTGGGATAAAGCCACGGATAGCTACCAAACTCCCTCATGTAGAGATATCTCAGAAATCTTTTCTGAACCCTCTCCAACATGAGCGAGTATCTCGCCTCGTGGGGACTCCATATCACCGAGCCACACTCGAGACGGCTCCGGACCAATGAGTTGTACAAAATTCGCAAAACATAGGGATTCTTGAAAACTCAAGACCTATGTATGGAGTGTCTTGATGTACGGCTGCGAGACATGGTGCCTATCCGAAAGGGATAAGCGGAGACTAGAGGCTTTTGAGATGTGGTCCTATAGAAGACTCTTTGGAATTTCCTGGAGAGACCACATCACGAATGAGGAAGTTCTTCAAGGAATCGAAGGAGGAAGGCACCTGCTCGGGACCTTGTCCGAAAGGCGTGCAAGATGGATCGGCCATGTAATACGTCAAGAAGGTCTCTTGCATGCCATAATGGAGGGTATGATCGAGGGGACAAACTCTAGGGGACGCCCACGCCGAGAGTACCTGGAGGACCTGTTGGTGGACGTACGCTGCTCATCATATGCAGATCTCAAAAGAGCCGCACAAGACAGGGAAAAATGGAAGAGAATAATGGAGAAAATTGCTGCAAACCAATCCCAGGATTGAAACCAGAGAAGAGAAGTATCACAACATACATAAGCCTCCTCCGGTTAAAATAGGGTGGATACCTACAAAGAAGTGGGCTGGTCTTATGTGTCGACGGGATGATGGAAGATGGAGTTACTGAATGGAGGTTGAGGTTGGGTCGGAGAAGTGTCGGGAGACAGCCAACCAGGCGGACGGCGGGAAGGGCCTGGAAAACACTGCCGAGAGACCGAGAGAGATGGCGTGGGGGTGGAGAGGCTTACGTCCAGCAGTGGATGGAGACAAGCTGACGAAGATATATTTATTTAAAAATTATAAAAATAAAAATGTAAACAAGAAAATAAATATATAATTGAATCCCCCCTTATAAAAAAAAACCTATTAAAAACACGTTTCAAGAGTGAAACCAATATATCCGAGGTGGCTTTCGAGCTGTCAATACAAAGGAATCATTCGGAAGTCCTCCCACTGTTTCCCCGGATATTGCCGACGTTCTTGTTCCTGTTTGCATACCACGTGATTGATACTTCCTTCCCGCCTCCCCTAGGATAAGCGCTTTTCACCTAATAGTGAGATTACACTGTTGAGTGTGCCTGGAAAATTGGATTTTATTTTGCGTTGTAGACTTCACACAATATTTAAACTAACTAACCATTTCGCCGTCTCTCCGAAGGGGTAGACAAATATAATGGATAGCCATACTGTTCTCTTGCTTCCTCACTATTCATATATCGTGTCATGCACGCATATCATTTTGCTCCGACTAATCACGTGGCAGAGATTTATTATTTGTTATTTCTTGAACAACGATGCAAAAATCCATGAAAAAAATCTTTATCACATATTTATATTAATTTATATTAATTCATTATCATTCATATTCATATTAAAGTTTTTATTCGTCTTCTTCTTCTTTTTGTCCTGTCACACCTCCGTAGTGTATAGGGCCTCACGGAACCTTCTCCACCCGACTCTATCGCATGCCTGATGCCTAACCTCATCCCAAGTGAGGCCTGCTGCTCTAACCTCGTCCTGCAGGGCTCTTCTCCAGGTGGCTCACCCTCGCTTCCTTTTTCTCCCCATAGGGGACCAGTCAAGTGCGCCCTGAGAGATGCAGGCTGGGTTCCGTCTCAGAGTGTGACCGATCCACTGCCATTTGCGTCTAGCGACTTGTTCTCTAATTGGCTTTTCACCTGCCATGGTCCAGAGAACGGCATTTGACACTGTTTGGGGCCAATAGATCTTGAATATTATGCAATTTTTATTCATATTAATTATTAATTATTAGATTAATCTGGTCGTGCCACATTTTCCTCGGTCTTCCATCATTTCTTGTTCCGTTTTCATCATTCACATATAATTAATAATTCATTCTTTCCATGTGTCCAAACCATTTTAATGACCCTTCTAAGACGTATGTGTGGTAGAACGAAATCTTTATATGATCGAGTGTCAAATCCAAATAATATAAGTGAATGCAACGGGAATGAAAGTAAAATGATGATAATATTTTGAAAACAAACCATCACGCCGTTTCACCGCAGTGGTAGACAGAGAGAATGGACCGCCACACTACTCTATCCTGGCAAACCTCTCTAGCTTCCTCCACATTCATACAACGAGTCATACACGCACGTCGATTCCTCCGACTTTTAATATGACCAACCTTTAAAATTTGATTAATTTGGTCATGCCATGTTTTCCTCGGTCTGCCTCGACTCCGTACTCCATTTACATCATTAACGTATACTTTCTTAACCATGCTTTCTCCATCCATGCGTTCCATATGTCCGAACCAACGCTGCGATCCTTTCTTAATTTTGTTCATAATACCTTCTTCCGCTCTACATTCCTTTCTTATATCAGCATTTGAGATTCTGTCGTATATCGTTCTACCACACATACGTCTTAGGGACCTCATCTCTACCGCATTTATTCTGTTCTCATCCTTATTCTGCCAGTTCCGTGCTTCGCTTCCATACATTAGGGATAATAATAATGAAAATTAAATATTTAAATATTAAATAATTAAATAATAATGAAATTAAATAAATTAAGTAATTAAATAATAATGAAAATGATCGAAGTGTGCGCGGGAGATGCCCCTTGGTGGCGATGAGGTTCGCAACCCATCACACCGCGTCTCCCGCGGGGCGAAAAGAGAAGGATGGAATGCCGCATCGGTTAAAGTGTGACAGTCCATTCTTTCCGCCTACCCTTTCGGGGAGACGGCGTGATGGTTAGTTAGTTAGTTAGTAAATAATAATGAAAATAAAATAAATGACAGCTATGGCTTAATGAAATGAAAATTAAGTAATTTAACCTTGAGGAACAGAAATGATATTTGGATTTATCAAATATCATATATTGGAAGGTGATGCTGTATTTTTTTTAAGAACATCCATGCGTTTCACAAGTAGTTGTCGACAAACAGGCCGCCGATGAGTGCGAAGAGATGACACGAGATTTCAATTAAAATCTCTTGGTGAGGGTCCACATCGCCGCGGCAGACAAAATAAATAATAACACGACTTATTACTGGGATGTTTATACACTTAACCCTTTTTTTACACGGTATATCGAATATTCCACTAAAAATCGTGTAAAAAAGTGATATTGTAGAAGGGATTGAAAAATTTAACGAATATAATATTGAACAATTTATTGAACGCTAAGGCATTAACACTGAAATTCCATAGTTATATACTTAGGAAATTGAAAAACTTTGTTTAATCCTCTATTTAATAAAAAATATTAAAAAACACGATATGTTTCGGAGGACACCTCCATCTTCAGGTGTAAAAATATAATAAAAACTAAACAAAGCAAGACTAATAAAAAAACGCATTTAAAATTCATTTAAAACAATTTTTCTCCTTAAATACTTTTCTACATGAAGACTACAGGGGAAAAACAAGGAATGTCAGCAGAAGGTTAATTTGAATAAATTGAGAATCTTCTTCTCTCTTCTCTGGTTTCAATCCTGGGATTGGTTTGCAGCAATTTCCTCCATTATTCTCTATCATGTTTTGCTGATTCTTGGGATGCCACTTGGGCTTTTAATGTGGTAGTTTCCCGTTTCTTTCCACATCCTATGCCGTTGACCACGAAGGTTCTTCCGCCTTTGGAGATTATTTACTTTGGAGATTCGAATAAAGCTAATCAAAGTCTATATATTTCTTAGCAATTAGCAATCGATTATCTGGCCATAGTCGATGACACAGATGATTTTTGAATATGAAAATTTTACTGTGGATAGATACGTACAAATGCTGCTAGATGGCATTATTACATTTATTTTGAATTTTAACTGACATTCCTTGTTTTTCCTCTGTAGTCTTCATTTAATCTAACAAGCTCCCATTCCCAATCCAATGCAAATTAATAATTTATTAATTTCCATAAATGATGTCTTTTCAAATGTACGTTTTTTCTAAATTACAATTTTTATTATATGAAAGAGCTGAAAGGGTTAGATGTGAGTGCTAAAATGAGCGGAGTATCAGTAAGCTGTCTCTTGTATGCGGATGACGCTATCCTACTTGCAGACAACGAGCATGAATTACAAGTCCTGGTGAATTGTATGTATATCTGATAATGAATGTTAATAGGTCCAAGGTAATGATTTTTGAAAAAGAAGAAATCATGACAGTCTGCAACATTAGCGTGAATGGTGAACATTTGGAGCAAGTAGATGAGTTCGTGTATTTAGGTAGTATGTTTACATGAGATGGGCGAGTGGAGAGGGATATTGAAAGAAGGGTTGGGGCAGGCAACAAAGTTAATTGTGCACTTAAAGTTGTCATCGCAAACAAAAACCTATCCAAAAAAGCTAAAATGGCAGTGCACAATGGTGTTCTTGTACCGACCCTTATGTATGGAAGCGAAGCATGGAACTGGAAAAAGAAGAGGAGGACAAAGATTGGAGGGAAACGTTGACAACGATGGAGAGATGGCAAGAGAAGAGAAAAACATACCAAATATGTAATCGTTCTCTTGAAGTGGACCGTGTTAATTTAAAACCGTGTAAAGTAATACTTGATCGTACTAAGTGAAATAAGCTTCTCTCGCTTGCGCTGTCCGATGTTGCGCATCTTCGGTGACACAGATGTTTTAAGAACTTTTACTAGTTTGTACCCAGAAATCTATAAAAATATATACAGGGTGTCCCGGAAGTCAACGTCAAGCCGTAACGGATGATATATGCTAGTTATGAGATATCATGCTAGTTATGAGAAAAATGTAAAAAAAATCTACGGTTTGTATTTTTTTAATTATAGGCTTTAAAATAATCGAGAAAATCAACATCCTGTTTATCATTTTTCTGATCCATATCCGGCTTGACGCTGACATTTGGGACACTCTGTAAATTAAAGAGTGTATAATAATATATTACTGTTATATTTTACCTGATTTGTGCCTCTTTTTAATCTTCGGATACCTTATTTTACATATTTTTTGTATGTTTCTTTATCTTAATATACGAGTACATAAAATAAATCAATGTTGGCAATGACACGATGTATGAATGTTGAGGAAGCGAGAGAAATATGCCAGGAAATAAAAGTGTGGTAGTTCATTCTTTCTACTTACCCCTTCGGAGAGACGACGTGATGGTTAGATAGTTAGTTTGATTTTTTTACAAAATTTGTTTTAGGATTTAGGATTTAGGTTTTTTACTACAGCAAACGAAACTTCAAATTTATTTTAAAATAAGAAGGTTTATATCAAAGGTTTGGTATTTTTTTTTCATATGTAACTAATTAACTAACTAACCATCACGCCGTCTCCCCGAAGGGGTAGCCAGAAAGAATGAACTGCCACACTTTTCTTTCCTGACATATTTCTCTCGCTTCCTCAACATTCATACATCGTGTCATGCACGCGCGTCGATTTCTCTGACTCCTCACATGGCCGACACTCAATATTTGATTTATTTGATCGTGCCACGTTTTCCTCGGTCTTCCTCTATTTCTGGTTCCATTTACATCATTGACATATAATTTTTTTACCATTCTTTCTTAATTCATTCTTTCCATGTGTCCAAACCATCTTAATGATCCTTTCATTATTTTGTTCATAACACCATCATTCGCACCGCATTCACTTCTTATATTTTCATTCGACACTCTATCATACACAGTGTATCTACACATTCGTCAAAGAGATCTCATTTCTACTGCATTTATTGTACTTTCATCCTTCTTTTGCCAGTTTCATGCTCCAGTTAAAGAAATACCATACATATAAAACGCTCTCTATTGTTTCTGTATTATTGATATAAAACTTCAAATTAAATAATTAAACATTTGATATTGCCTTAGATAGGCAAACATGTCATTCACACAATATAATGAAACTTCTAAAAAACAGATGTTTATATTCATATTAATTGAAAGTGCCGTCGATTATTTGCCAGTTCCATGCTTCGCTTCCATACATAAGGGTCGGTAGAAGAACACCATAGAGATTTTATTGTATAAGTAAATATGCTTATTTATTGATTTTTTTTTAAAATTTGTTTTAGTATAAAACAAACGAAGCTTCAAATTTATTTTGCAATAAGAAGGTTCATATCAAAGGTTTGGTATTTTTTTTTCATATGTACTCGTATGTAACCGTATTCATTCGTTTTATGTATCGCGTACGTTTACTTATTGAAAATGTTTATTATTCAAGAATATCGCGAGTTCGTTTAACTTGTAAACAAATCTGTCCTCGTTTGTAACTCAGCAAATTTATATGAACAAGTTAGTTCAAGAGTATGATATAATGACCTGTGAATAATTTGCATATTCTTATGGACCGATGCCGGTAATGTTAAACTCGACTCTTTGAATAGGATTGAATGAAAAGACGATGAAAATAATGAAGTATGTATTATTATAATTCTTCTCCCTAGTCATCTCTTCACTGCTGAATGTCTCCATTTTCCTCAATCCTGCGCGACTCTTAACCATATTATTCCCTCGACTGGAATTATGACATCAGTCTATCACAATGGAGTTCTGGTCCCAACCCTAATGTATGGAAGCGAAGCATGGAACTGGCAGAAGAAGGATTAGAGTAGAATAAATGCGGTAGAGATGAGGTCCCTAAGACGTATGTGTGGTAGAACGATATACGACAGAATCTCAAATGCTGATATAAGAAAGGAATGTAGAGCGGAAGAAGGTATAATGAACAAAATTAAGAAAGGATCGCTGCGTTGGTTCGGACATATGGAACGCATGGATGGAGAAAGAATGGTTAAGAAAGTATACGTTAATGATGTAAATGGGGTACGAAGTCGAGGCAGACCGAGGAAAACATGGCATGACCAAATTAATCAAATTTTAAAGGTTGGTCATGTTAGAAGTCGGAGGAATCGACGTGCGTGTAGGACTCGTTGTATGAATGTGGAGGAAGCTAGAGAGAGTGTGACAATCACACTGCCATCGCCGGGAATCGAACTCGGGTCTTTCGGAATAGAAGTCAGCGCTTTTACCACTCTACCACGAAGGTCGACCTGAATGTAATGATTTAGTAAGGCAGGCTTAAGCATAAGCCTAAGAGACAAAGTCAGAAACGATACGGTGAGAGAAAAAACAAAGGTCACTGATATTATCCACCGGGTGGCGAACCTAAAATGGCAATGGGCAGGTCACGTAGCCAGAGGCTCAGATCAAAAATGGACAAGAAGACTGCTGACTTGGAGACCGTGGACGGCAAAGAGAAGTGCAGGGCAATCGCAACTACGGTTGAAGGATGATCTGAACAGACACGTCGGAATAACCTGGATGCAGTCTGCACAAGACAAAGTGACATTGAAGCGAACGGAGGAGGCCATTGTCCAGGAGTGGAGGGGAATAGGCTGAGGAAGAAGAAGAAGAAGAAATAAGGCAGATGAATGCGTGATAAATAAAATGATTAAAGGGTCACTAAGATGGTTTTGACATATATTTTACCAGTAGCACAAGAATTATAGTTTGACTGTAAACAAATCTGTATTGATTTTTTTCCTTAGACTTCTTGATGATTATTCATAAGAAGAAAAATAAAGGAATGTAAGGTGGATGAATGCGTAAAATGAAGGGTCACTAAGATGGTTTGGACATATAGAACGAATAGATAAGGGAAGAATGGTTATAAAGATATATGCAAGTAGTGTGAATGTAAAAATTATTCGAGGAAGGCCAAGGAAGTCATGGTATTATCAAATCAATCAATTACTGAAATGCGGACATGTTTGAATTAGAAACAATCGACGAGCATGCATGTCACGATGTCTGAATGTTGAAGATATGCGAGAGTTACATCAGGATATAATAGTGTGGCGATCCATCCTCTCTGCCTACCCATCCGTGGAAACGGCCTGATGGTTATTTTAGTTAGATTGTTAATATTGTATGTATCTCACGTTTACTTGGAAAAGTGAAAAACAAAAGTGTGAATTAAAAAAAAGTCGAGGAAGGCCGAGGAAGACATGGTATTATCAAATTGATTAATTACCGAAAAGCGCCCATGTTCAAAGTAGGAATAATCGACGAGCATGCATGTCACGATCAGTGACGGTACTCCCATAGAAGACGAGAATCCCGGCTTGCGTAAGAAATGTTGAATCTTCTTCTTCTTCTTCGTCAGCCCTTATCGGTCCACTGCTGGACATAGGCCTCCTCCCTTCCCTTCCACTCGTCTCTATCTCCTGCCAGCCGTAGCCACATTTCCCCCCCCACGGCAGCAATGTCGTCGGCCCACCTTTTTTGCGGCCTGCCGACGTTTCTCCTATTCTCCCATGGTCTCCACCTTATTATTTTCTGGGTCCATCTATCCTCTTTCTTTTTATTCTTTGAATCACACCACCTAAATCTTAGTAATCATGCCCCCGCATAAACCAACAATCCACCAAATCACCTTCCAACAATGTTCCCATCAAACGTAAGAGGAATAGCCACAAGAGCTGAACCTCTGTAAGCCAGAAGAGGTTTTGATTCAAAATATCTTACGCAAGCCGGGCTTCTGGGCTTCTATGGGAGTGAATGTAGAAAAGGCGCGAGAGTAATATCAGGATATAATAATGTCTCCTCTGCTCGAATATGAATCGCATTCTTTGTCATCCGTTGCGTGAGAGTTACAATAAAAAACGAAAATCTTACAAAACGTTACATTTTGTTATCGGTCCGCAAGAGATAAGTGAAGGGCACATTATCTCCCTTTGGTGCTGGGAAAGTTCGATCACGAGGATGAATATAATTACTGTGGAGACTGCGGAAGATAAAGAGTGAAGGCTGATGTTCTTATCCCGCTAGGATGGCATATTTACAGCCTCAAGATCCTTAGAATAAATAACGGCCCAATGACACGCGATCTCTTTCATACTAATATGTACGGATTGAATTAAATAAATTTAAATTTTACGTCAATCACGTTATTTAATAACCATTTATAAAAAAAAACTTTTATTTTAATTTAACTAACTAACTAACTAACCATCACGTCGTCTCCCCAGAGGGGTAGGCAGAAAGAATTGAACATACATTCAAACATCTTGTCATGCACGCACATCGATTTCTCCGACTCCTCACGTTACCGACATTTAATATTTGATTGATTTGATGGTGTCACGTTTTCCTCGGCCTTCCTCTATTTCTAGCTCCATTCACGCCGTTTATATATACCTTCTTCACCATTCTGTCTTCACTCATTCTTTTCATGTGTCCAAACCATCTTAATTTCATTATTTTGTTCATTCGAATGAAAACGTCTGTTTTCTAGAAGTTTTATTAAATTGTATCTGAATGACACGTTTCGCCTGTTTAAGGCTTTACACTTTTGAAAATGCGATTAGACAGACGAAACATGTTTTTCACATAAAATATAATAAAACTTCTAGAAAACAGGCGTTTTAATTCGTATCCAATTTAAGATTTTCTTCTATATTCGCCTTCACTCTGTGTTGTGGTTTCATATTTGAATAAGTATAACCGCACTTAGTATTTTTACAATACTTTATTACACTTTTCACATACATGTTTCGGTTATGACATTAACTTTTTCAATACACAAACATTAACAAACATTTATCCTAAAAAAGTGCAGTTATATATATTAAATACTACTTAAGGTTTAATTTTTTAAACAAAATTTGTTTACATACTGTGAAATAAAACTATCTTCTTCTCGAAAATCTTTATATAGACCACCGCCCAAATACTGATTTCTATGCTCAACAGTTCGGTGAAAAGTCTGACGTTAAGTGAATGATTTTCCAGCTATGAGGTGCGAGTCTAAGGGTAGGCACTCCTCAAGAGCAACCCTTGGTTTAAATGTGATATCCGGGTACTTGGGTCCACGTGCCGTGCTATGATGAATGTTTATGGGGCAAACATGTAGATTTAACTGTAACACCCCCGTTTCCTCCCTCCATAACCCCAAGCAGTGACATTTCCAAAAATGAAAACTTTGCGCGAATGTATTTTATTTCGAAATGAAAGCTCAAAATTTACGTACACAAACATTGTGATAACATAAATGATTTATTTTACAAGTTAACATATGATTTAGTAAACCTGAAAATATTTTTATAAATTCTTCTATGTTCGCCATACTTTGTGATGTAGATGTTTTATTTGTCTTTTTCTTTTTTATGTACTTTGTATGTACAACATTAACTTAAAAAATATATATATCTGACATGTTTCGGACAACCGGTCCTTCCTCAGTGATATTATAAAGATACATTTTTAAAATATTATATTATAAAATTGCTTACAAATATTATCAATATTGACAAATATTATAATGATTTTGATGACAGATGATAAATGCTATAAACTGATCATATTTGTAAACAATTATATAATATTTTCAATATATATATCTTTATTATATAATATCACTGAGAAAGGACCGGTTGTCCGAAACATGAATGATATATAATTTTAATTTTAAAGTTAGTGTTGTATATATTAACAAAGAATATAAAAAAGAAAAAGACAAATAGTTTTATAAACTTGAAAATATTTCATTATTGAGTTTGAGTGAGGCCTACATCCAGCAGTGGAGAGATCAAGATTGAGAAAGAAAGAAGAAGATTGAAGTTTAGTTAAAATAACTTTATATTATAATAAATTAATATCAATACATGGGCTCTTATATTCTCTGGACAACTTCTTATTCTTATTCCTTGTTGTAGACCTATGTGGTCTGTTCTTCAGAGTGTTGCTCCTCCTGTGAGGTAGACTCCCAGCTATCCTTCCATATTTTAGGAGGTCTTCCACGAGGACGAGTCCCGTGAGGCTGATTATGAAGTGCAATAGAGGGGAGTCTGGTGGTGTCCATTCTTTGAACATGACCGTACCAGTCCCTTTTTCGCTGTTTGCTCCATCTTATAATATCATCAACCTCGCATATCTCTCTTATTCTGGTATTCAAATGTGTAAAATTTAACACTGGGGAAGGGCGTCTGCGACTCGAAACATGTTTGTGAAAAGTGTTGTCAACCTACAAAGTTTTACAAAAGTTGTTTAATAAAATGTTTCTAACAAGGTTTAAAATGTTTTAAGTTTAATTTACAATTTAAGATTGAATAAAAAAATGTTTTATTACTTATTAAATTAATATTAGAATATATTTTTCCTTAGTTTTTTGTGGTAGTTAATTAGTTAGAAGGGTTAATTTTTAATCAAAATAATTTAACCACTTCTGCATACTAGATTTTAAACAAGCAATAAAGCTGTATGACGCGGGCATAAACAAACGTAAAATGGGGTAATTTGGGACACGTGTGACATTCCAGTGGGTAAAGTTACACATCACATTGTAACGTTCGTGTTATTACCTTGTTATTTATCCGCGGTTGTGTTAGGGTTAAATTAAATCTAAAATGTTATGTATGTTGGCAGAATCCATAAGTTCTCAAAGTTTGCGAAATCGCCACCCGCCGGGTTCTGAAGCATTAGAAGAGCGACCGTGGATTCAGAAGCGTTTGGCAGTCGTTAAGGCGGTCTAGGAGTCAGTGGTTCCTAAAAAAAATGTGTATGTATTTGTGATTTCGCCATTTGCATATCATTTAAAATATAAATTCTTCATTTCTCGTTTTTTGTTTTTGGTCCATATAATAAAATGTTTTATTTTATTTAAACTATTTATCGTTTTAAGAAATAACTATAAATTTTCGAAATATTCACTAATTTTTCGGAGATATTTTAAATGCAATTAACTAACAAACTAACTAACCATCACGCCGTCCCCCCGATGCACTGCCACGCTTTTCTTTCTTGACATATTTCTCTCACTTACTTAACATTTATACATCGTGTCATGCACGCGTGTCGATTTCTCTGACTCCTCGCGTTTTTCTCGGTCTTCCTCTATTTCTAGTTCCATTTCAAATCGTTAACATATATTTTTTACTATTCTTTCCATGTGCCCAAACCATCTTAATGATCCTTTCATTATTTTGTTCATAACACCATCATTCGCACCGCATTCACCTCTTATATTTTCATTAGGCACTCTATCATACACAGAGTATCCACACATTCGTCTAAGAGATCTCATTTCTACTGCATTTATTCTACTTTCATCCTTCTTTTGCCAGTAATATTTTGAATGTATAATTTATTATTTATTATTTTAAATGTTATATTTTAAATGTATGTATAGTATAAACAATATATTAATAAGTCCGCATTGTCTACTTCTTTTTCAATAATTTTATGTCATAAACAGTGATGTTACTTTAATTTGAAAATTTCAAACGACTTGAATGTTAAAATATACCTAATTAGGTTAGGAAATGTTTTGTTAAGGGGTCGATGTACCGAAAAAGTTCGGGAAACTCATTACTCATTATACGGCTTACTCATTATTTTCCGTGGATTTTAATTACTGCAAAGGAAATTCATATTTGCGTATATTATTTTACTCATATATGCTAAAATCGTTCTCGCGATGATGAAGGTATAAAACCTTCGCAAAATGTCTAGAAAAATAAACTGTATAATGGAAAAGACCATGTTTTAATTCGTAAAAGAGTCAACATTATGAAATTCCATAGTGTAAACGCGTAAGAGTAATAAATAATCATTTTAAAATATGAAAATAACGTAAAATAATAAAGAAAACAAATATTTTTATATGCTTTTACAGTGAGGAGAGATAGGAAAGTTTATGCATATTTGTTATGTTTTATCCACAGGTAGGAGGGGTAGAAAATGTATGAAAATATAAGATTTGATCTCTTTCTTGTTTACTAACAGATAGTCCGGATCCATTTAAGAAGCTGTAAAGTATAAAACACCGCGATATGACGACCAATAAAGGTTGTAAACACTCCCTTTATAGGAGCAAAGACGCCAGGGCCGGAATAGACCGAATTTATATCTATAATTTACAATTTTATCTATAAGTTTAAAATGTCTAACCACAAAGCGAATGCTTCATATTAAAAAAAAAAAAACACACATACACACATGTTTAATCCAACGAAAATCGTGTTTAAATAATAGCTTAAATTGTTTTGTTCTTGTATTATGAATTTTATTTATTTTATATTATAAATGGGGTTCTATATAATAAAGAAGGTTAACACACAATTGTAGTTAATTTCATTAATTAAAAAAAATATTACACTTTTGCGTTTTTTTTCTAAACGAGTCATACTTTTAAAATTTGATGGATTTGGTCACGCCATGATTTTCCTCGGTCTACCTGAATTTCGTACTCCATTCACACTGTTAATGTATACTTTCTTAAACATTCTTACTTTCATGCGTTCCATATGAAACCAAATGCCGGATCCTTTCAAATTTCATAAATAATGAATACGAATGAAAACGTCAGTTTTCTAGAAGTCTTATTATATTTTATGTGAATAACATGTTTTGCCTGTCATGACTATCTTTCTGCCTGGTCCTTCGGAGAGACGGCGTGATGGTTAGTTAGATAAATCGGTATGAGTAATTTAAAATACGTATTAAAAAAAGAAGTATGTATAGTTTAATCACTAATCCGGTTCTTATCGCGAGCGTATCACGAAGGATGCTTTCTCCTATTTTAATATAACAACTGCTGGCGTATATATTGCGCGGGAGTTCCAATAAGGCGGCATCTCGCGGAATATTACCGCACTTTGCCAGGACATCGCCGCATGCTAGATATGGGAATTTTTAAATTAGACATGTATACTCGGAGGTACGCGCGTAGGTACTCGCAATCGCTGTAATACCGGCAGCAACTTTAGCCCAGTGGTCGCCAAGCAGCAGCTCGTAAGCTGAATGTAGCTCTTTGAAATCATAGTTGAATGTATTTTTTAATTCATGGGATGACTAAACTAAATAACTAATTAACCTTCGTGCCGTCTCCCCGCAGGCAGAATGGTCAGAGTTCTGACTGTCGTACCAGAGGTCCCGGGTTTGAATCCCGGCGAAGGCAGTATGATTGTCACACTGTCTTTGGTTTGGTGTAGAATTCACGTGACATTAAAATGGTGATAGATTAGCTACCTTTAAAGTGTCACGAGAATCACAATGATTTCTAAAAAACTAATTGTATACAGAATATGCAAAAAAATAGACCGCCACATTGCTCTCTTCTGACATATTTCTCTCGATTCCTTACCATTCTTATATCGTGTCATGCATGCACGTCGATTCATCCATTCCATTTATATCGTTAACATATACTTATTTACCACTCATTTTCCATTTATTCTTAACATGTGTCAAAACCGTCTTAATGATCATTTCACTCAAGCTAAAACATAATTAATAATGAAATAAAACGATGTTTTTTAATCGACAGATAGACAGCTCAGTCTGTCGATGCCAGCGAGCCTGGCGTAACCGGTTGCTCTCGAAGTAAAGACAAAAGTGGAAGTAGTTAACATAGATTTATTTAATCATTATTTAAAATGAACTTCCATCAAGAGATTTCAGTAAAATCATTTGATTATCTTAAAACATAATTATTAAATAATTTTAATAAGAATTCGAGCATAGCGAAACCGTTTGCTGTCTAAGTAAAAACAAAAGTGGAAATAGTTCTTTAAAAAACCCAAAAAAACATACAGCATCATGTAAAAATAAAAATAAAATCCCAATAACAACAACAAAAAACCATCACGCCGTCTCCTCGTAGGGGTAGGCAGAGAGAATAGATCGCCAAATTATTCTGTCCTGGCACACCTCTCTAGCTTCCTCCACATTCATACAGCAAGTCATACACGCACGTCGATTCTTCCGACTTCTATCATGGATGAAGAAAGAATGGTTAGGAAAGTATACGTTAATGATGTAAATGGAGTACAGAGTCGAGGCAGACCGAGGAAAACATGGCATGACCAAATTAAGCAAAATAAAATAAAAACGCAAAAACAAAAACTAAAATCTTGCTATATTGACTCACTCCCAGGAGTTGTATGTTTAAAATAAAACAACTCACTAATCAAAAGGTCAAGAATGATTATTATAATAGACTGAGTAAGAAGTGCTTCATAATGCATTATGCGATAGCAATCTCCGCAGAATCCACAGATTTATAGGGACTTCTAATATGGACCAGCAAATTGACGTGCACCGAAGGAATGGTGTTCTTATTTATACCAGAAGGTGTATAACGCGTCGGGCGATATATCGCGGAAACTTACCTCGTCAGCCATTTCGAGAGTTTTTTGTTTTATTATTATCTCGATGGATTGATATCCAATCGTAAAATTTAAGCGACGCCGTAAATCTCGGGTACAATGTGGCACTTTGGTGACATCTCGCGGAATGCTTCGTTACTCGAACCATTTTCTTATAAATTCGGTTCCGTTTCTTTGCTCGTTAAAAAGTGTTTTACAGTGAAAACTTGTGATTCTTATAAATTTGATTAAATCCGAAATTCGTATGAAATCTATAGTAAAACTAACTAACTAACCATCACGCCGTCTCGTCTCGCAGGCAGAAACAACGGAATGCCACACTTTTCTTTCCTGACATATTTCTCTCGCTTCCTCAACATTCATACATGCGCGTCGATTTCTCTGACTCTGATATTTGATTTATTTGATCGGGCCACGTTTTACTCGGTCTTTCTCTATTTCTAGTTCCATTTACATTGTCAACATATACTTTTTTTACCATTCTTTCTTCATTCATTCTTTCAATGTGTCCAAACGATCTTAATGATCCTTTCAATATTTTGTTTATAACACCATCATTCGCACCGTTTTCACTTCTTATATTTTCATTCGACACTCAAAAGTATCTACATATTTGTCTAAGAGATCTCATTTCTGCTGCATTTATTCTACTTTCATTCGTTTGTTTTTTGTATCACAATTGTATTTTATTTTACGGGACAGCTGTTTCATCAATCTATGTTGACATCATCAGCCAATTTGAATAATTTCTTACAATTTAATAGAATTGTGAAACAAAAACAAAGTTATTTAATTTAACAGTTTAAAATGTTTTGGTATCATAGTGTTTCGGCCAAAACAATGGATTATCGTATAATTAATGTTTTCAATAGATATTTCTTGGTGGAAGTTCATTTTATAATGAAATAAAATTAATTTGATACAAAATTTCTTTATTATTATGTAATTAGTGAGCTTACACTTGTGTTTATGTTCGACCGGCTTCGGGAGCTTGCTGCCATCTTCTGGTGCTATATATACCAGAAGATGACAGCCAGCTGCCGAAAACGGTCGAACATAAACACAAGTGGAAGCACACTAAACACATAATAATAAATAAATTTTGTATATATATTTTTTTGTTTTCATTATTCAAGAAGTAATCGATTTTTATACTGTATTAACCAAATGAATAATTGTATGTTGATAATAATAAAAATAAGTATACAGCCACTTATGCACACGTGTAAAATAAAAAATGCATTTATAGCCCTGAACGAAATACAGTCTGTTTTTTTCCACATGACCATCATTCAGTATAAAATATTTTATAAGTGCTCAGAATGCAAGTACCTACATCAATCTATCCATATAATCTCTCAAATTATCTTTTCTGCAAAATATGCCCCAAAACTGTATATTATTAAATATATTTAAAGTACCTACCTCCCGTGGATACGGGGAATTACTGTTCCGCCTTCTGGCAATACTTTATAATATTTTTGCACCGGACAACACTGGTTGCATTAGCATAATACTTTCTGTTTATGATCTCGATGCAACACTAAAATGAAGGAAAAAAATATAAGACAAAATATATAGATACATTACCAACATGTTCCAGAAGTAAATTAAGAGAATGACGCTTGTGATATTATATTTTACCAGAAGCACAAGAATTATAGTTTAACTGTAAACAAATCTGTTAATTACTTTCTTAATTAGACAGCCGTTGTCGTTCACTGCTGGACATAGGCCTCCCCCATACTTCTCCACGTATCCCTGTCTTGTGCCTTTTGCTAACAATCGCCAGCAATTCTTCTAATGTCATCGGGCCATCGTGTGGGGGGTCTCCCTCTGTTTCAAAAGTGGTTCTGTGATATGGAGTCCTCACGAGGCGAGATATTCGTGATGCTGGAGAGGGTTCAGAAAAAAAAATCTCTACATAAGGGAATATGGTAGCTATCCGTGGCTCTATCTCTCTACCTACCTCTATCTACCAACTCTACCTAAAGAAATGCTTGGGGGCAACTCTCTGCAGCTTCGAAGAGATGGGCACCTCATAACCCATTTCTTTAGATTACTCAGGGGATATTTCTAGAACTCGGCCGTGCTGGAGGGTGTTCGGCTTTTTATCCCTGATAGATATCTCCGACAGCGACAGCATAGATTGTTTTACCTATCGGCCGCCAGAATCAACCTGTCTCTGGTGACACCGGTGGAAAGAAAAATTAATCTGCTGAACGCGGTCTCCTCGGAGATCGACGTCTTTCATATTAGTGAAAGTACGTTTAAAAGGCAAATACTCTTAAATCTGGAGAGTATCCTGTTTTCCTAAAGTTGAACCATCTCTAACGCGTTTCTGGTAGTATACTATACACAATGTATTATTTTACCTGTTCTCAATAGATGCCTTAAAAATTAATTTCATAATGTCTGTTGATGAAATAAACTGATTTGATTTGATTCGTTTGTCTTCGCGGGGTCTCCACTCTACCACTCTTCTGGTCCATCTATGGTATGCCAACATGTCCCACAAATGACCATTTAAGCTTCGCTACCCTTGCGACGACATCTGTTACTCCCGACCTTCTACGTATTTCAGTATTTATTATTCGGTCTGAGAGTCTTACGTGTAGCATGGCTCTTTCGTGTTTCCTCTGTGCTACACGGAGTCTCCTTATGGTCGACTTGGTGAGGGTTAGCGTTTCTACTCCATATGTCAGTACTAGAAGTACGCAAGTACTGGAAACGCAAAATGTATGATCAATGCGTACTAACAAATCTGTATTGGTTCTTTTTCCTAGACTTCTTGTCGACCTTCGTGGTTGAGTGGTAAGAGCTCCGACATCCATTCTCAAGGTCCCGGGTTCGATTCCCGGCGATAGCAGTGTTATTGTCACACTGTCATTGGTCTAGTGTAGAATTCTCGTGACAATAAAATGGCGATAGATTGGCTACCTATCACATGTCATGAGAATCAATATAGCTAAAATAAATTGTATACAGTAATTGGGTTCAAACGACTTGTTGTAAACAAGGAGAAAAAAAAAGAAAAAAAAGATATTCTTAAGAAGAAATAAATTTGTAGTAAAAAATATGTCATTGTATTTTTTTTAACCTATTAATGCATAAGCATAATCTGGTGTTACAAACAACATTTGTTTGTTACACATGATAATGCCAACATGGGTTGGCGAAACAGCTATCGTGACACTCCCAAAAAGTGAATAATAAAAATTGTGATGTCATATATTTTAACAGTTAATTATTTATTTATTTATTTATTTATTTATTTATACATTTACAAATGAGACATAATAAACGATAAAACATTTAGGCGACTCATTTGGACACAAAACGGTATTATAAAGATAAAAAAACAAAACAACATGAGACCAAAAAATCATACATATCAGAAGGAATCCAAATATGTCAACGTCAGCGAGGCAGTACTCTTTCCAGAATTTGCAATATTTTTTTATTGAATACTGCCTCACTGACACTGAAAATGTCTAAATCCGAGATGATTAGATTCAGCGTCCGAATTGCTCTTCCTACTGGCATCACCAAAGGCAGGTTGGTTCTGCGTGACGGAGTAAAGAACAATTGATGTCGGCGCTGTCGCAGGTAGTTATCAGGAACAAAAAGACGTATTTGCTCCAGATCATAGGGATTCTCAATAGAGCCCCGAATCAGTTTGTAAAAATGTGATGTTAATAATCCTTCCCTCCTTAGTTCGAGGGAGTTATACCCCAGCATACCCAAGAGAAATGCCGTTGGATAGAGCCAAGGATATACCCCGTACTCTCTCATGTAGAGGGCTCTCAATTATGTTGAAGTATCATAGTGTTTCGGACAAAACAATGGACTATTTTTTTCCGTTACATTGTTGTTTTATATCATTGCAATTTTATCAATTACCCATGAACATATATTTAAAATAATGTTATAAAAATTACGTAGCTATCGCGTAAGCAGTATTTTCCCTTGAAATCACCCGCGATATTTTGAAGAATATTATAATAAAGACCATTAGAGAACTAAGTGCCAAGAAGTATGCCGATATGATTATAGGGTAAGGAGGCCGAGCATCCTCGCGACTTGAATCTCGGAATCTCGGGACCGACCCGAGATAAAGGCGAGCCTGCCCTTACAATGGCCGAATTAGAACTGAATTATGAACGAAACCGGATTTCTGGGAACGGTTTACTGGACAATCGTAATTTTTAATATTTTTACAAAAAACCCAGATGGAAGATTTAACGATTGAAGATGTCTTTTGCAATACGATTTTGCCGAATAAAGAAAGACAATCCAATTCATAACCAGGATGAAAAAAAAATGCATTTGATATTTCCCTGTTTTCAGACCATCTTAATTTTCTTTACATTTTTTTTTCAAAACTTTTTTCAACAACAACAAACAACAAAACCATCACGCCGTTTCCCCGCAGGGGTAGGCAGAGAGAATGAACCGCCACACTACTCTATCCTGGCACACCTCTCTAGCTTCCTCCACATTCATACATCGAGTCATACACGCACGTCGATTCTTCCGGCTTCTGACATGACCAACTTTTAATATTTGATTAATTTGGTCATGCCATGTTTTCCTCGGTCTACCTCGACTCCTTACTCCATTTACATTGTTGACGTATACTTTTTTAACCATTCTTTCTTCACCCATGCGCTCCATATATATCTCTAACTAACTAACAAACTAACCATCACGCCATCTTCCCGAAGGGGTGGGCAGAAATAATGGACCGCCACACTTTTCTTTACTGACACACTTTCCTCGCTTCCTCAACATTCATACATTGTGTCATGCACATTCAATATTTAATTTATTTGATCGTACCACGTTTTTACACTTTTTAACACGTAGAAACATATAAATCTTACAAATTTATAATAATATCTTTATGGAAATTTCATAAACATTGCAGTATTTGAAAAAAAAACCTTATTATAATATCGTAGGAGAAATCGACGTGCGTGTGTGACACGATGTATGAATGTTGAAGAATCGAAAAAAAATTGTAGGGAAAGAATAATGTGGCGGACCATTCTTTCTGCTAACCCCTTCGGGAGGTGCCGTGATGGTTGGTTACTTGATAAATTGTTAAAATGTGTCTTAAAATGTGAAACCGGTTAGCAGAAAAAAATGTTAAAATGTGTCTTATAACATGTGTCTTTCTTCTTTCGGTACCGTGTCAGGTCCCCCCAAAATTTTCGATCACTGCAGCAAAGACATCTCTGTCCTGCGCCACTTGGAACAGGTTCTGCATTCTTGTCATTCCTGTCTATTCTTTTATGTTGCGCAGTCAGGACAACTGCCTTCTACCAACTCCTCGACGTCCCTCTACTTTACCTATTAAAATCAGTCGAAGAAGGTGGTATTTTTCTCCCCTTAGCACATGACCCAAATATGAGACGTATCTAAATTTCACACTCGACAAAAGCTCTCTATAGGCTTTGGCTCTCATAACATGTGTACACAATGTTAATGACGATTTTTTTATCAATTAAAAAATAGTTTTTTTCACATTCGATTTTTTCTAGGCGTGTTTCAAAATTGTTAACACCTTCATAATCCGGAGAAGGATATAAACATTTTTAAAACAAAATACAAGAACCTGAGTATGTAATATTAAAATAATAATTTGGATAATTTGCATAGCGCCATTTTCGTGAGTAATTCACTTCAAGGGTGTATCATGTGCAAATTAAAATTACCGAGTACCGGATATAGAATATAAACAAACGCTTTTATATTTTTTTCTTAGTTTTAATCCTAGGGTTGGTCTGTTAACATCTTTGTTGGTTCTTGGGATGCCACTTGGGCTCCTCTTAATATAGTGGTTTTCCGTTGCTTTCCACCCGCTTAATGGGTTAATATTTTTTGTTTTAAAATGGGAGTTTTTTTGGTGATTTATTTAACTAGAGATAATTTATACCAATGAAAACGTTTTATTATAAATTATGTGAATGACATGTTTCGCCTTTCTTAGGTATTATTAAATAATAGATTTTTAAGGCTTGTGTTTCGTCTTTCTATGTTTTGGCAGTGATATTTTGATTTTATATTCTTTTTATATTTTTAATACGCTCTATGTATTGTATATCTCTAAAATAAAACACCTTTTATTTTCATTCGACACTATCAAACACAGATATTTCACACATTCGTCTAAGATATCTAATTTCTACTGCAATTATTCCACTTTCATCTTTATTTTTCCAGTTCCAGGCTTCACTTCCATATATTTAAAGACTAATAATTGTGTTTTTGTTCCAGATACAGGGAGGACGCGCTCTGCTGGTCGGACCGGTGAGTAAGGACCAAATAGACCTATTTAACCTCGTGATAAAATTAAAACAATAATTTAAGATTGCAATTTTCAATATAAGAGCTGCGCGGAGTCCAATCCGGTGTTGCAGCCTCTTCAATCAAAGATAATAGCATCCAAATTTGCTCTCCTTTGAGGCGCTTCGAACGTTATTGGGAAAAGGGATCAAAAAGTACGGCGGGATTTCGATCAGTCATTCTGTCAAAGGTCTATAATTAAGGGCATCTTTTGGGCCCTTTTCAAAATCGACGGACGATATCAGAAGGCATTAAACTCGCTATATTTATAAAATTATTGAAAACAAGTATTTCTCAGTGAAAGCGAAAACGGCCGATCACAATCGAGTTCTGGTTACGACCGTTATGTATAATATTAAAGCGAAGCATGGAACTAGCAGAAGAATGATGAGAATATAATAAATGCGGTGAGATCCCTTAAAAGCATGTACGAGTATGTTATATAGATGTACGACCAAATTTCAAATCATCATTATTATTATTTTTTATGTTGAATCGCTCTTTACATCGTGACAGCATGAGCCAAATCGATGTAAAAGGTATTATTATAGCTATCATAGTGATTCCCGTGACATGTGATAGGTAGCTAATCTCTCGCCATTTTATTGTCACGTGAATTCTACACCAGACCAAAGGCAGTGTGACAATCACAAAGCCCTAGCCGGGAATCGAGCCCGAAACGGGCTGGCAGTCAATGCATTTAGCACTCGGCCTTGAAGGTCGTCAAATGTTGATATCAGGAAAGAATGAAGAGCGGAAGAAAGATGCTCATATTGAAGATTGTAAAATAAATTCTAATACCATTGATTTAAGCCCTTGGTGAGCCTTTTTAAAAAATATATGTATATATAATTACATTGTTGAAAGGCTTTTTACATCATTACAGCGCAGCGCAAATCGAATTGATGTAAAAGGTATAGCTATCAATTTGATTCTCATGACATGTGATGGGTAGCTAATCTGTGAATTCTACACCAGATAAAAGACAGTGTGACAATCACACTGCTATCGCCGGGAATCGAATCCTGGACCTTCAGTATGTCAGTCAGAGCTCTAACCACTCTGCCACGAATGTCGTCAGTACAGAAGCAAAGCATAGAACTGGCAGAAAAGGATGAGATCAGGATAAATGCGGTAGTGATGAGATCCTTCAGACGTAGATTAAGAAAATGTAGAGCGGATGAAAGTATTATTAACCAAAATAATAAAATTGCTTTCATGTTCGCCATACTTAGATGTTTTATTTGTCTTTTTCTTTTTTATTTACTTTGTATATACAACACTCACTATAAAAAAATTAAAATTAAATATCAGACTAATTTCGGCCAACCCGGTCCTTCCTCAGTGTTATTATAAATATATTTGAAATATTATAAAATTGTTTACAAATATGATCAGTTTTGACAGAGGTTATGTTAACAACCTGTCAATACTGATAATATTTGTAAACAATTTTATAATATTTTCAATATCTTTATAATATCACTGAGGAAGAACTGGGTTGTCCGAAACATGTCTGATATTTAATTAAAAAAAATTAAAAGTTAGTGTTGTATATAAAAAAGAAAAAGACAAAATATTAAAGGATCACTGCGATGATTTGGACATATGGAACGCATGTATGAAGAAACAATGGTTAAGAAAGTATACTTTAATGATGAGAATGGAGTAAAAAATTGAGGAAGACTGAAGAAAATATTGCACGATCAAATTAATGAAATTTTAAAGGTCGACCATATTAAAAGTATCGATGTGCGTGTAAGACTCACTGTATGAAAATATAATGGTTAATAATGTATTCATTAACCCTCCCTTCCCTATGATGGGTATCTTCTACACGTTGCTTCTAATAACCATCAATGTCTCTATAAATATAATAAATACAAGGTTAAGATTTTAGGTATTCCTCCATAATATATTTACGCATTGATTTAAAAAATAATATTAATAATAATCAGAATTTATCGGGAACATCGGAGGTATTTTGTGAACATCGAAAACAAATTCGCGTATATACAGCTCTGTGAGTGCGCGACACTACATTCGCATCTCACTATTGCATACTTCACTGTGGAAGCGCGAGGAGCTCAATGTTCTCACTGTCCGACAGTAGCTCTCGGTCTTGCAAGAGTGGACCTATGCCCGTTCCGTGAGCGTTGCCAGATGTTTTTTTATGTTTTCAGCAAATAAATCTCAATTATTATAATTTTTGACTTTAATTAAAATTAATTAATGGGATTAGCTATGAAAGTTCGTATTTTTCCGATTTAAAATCGCTAATTTTTTACTGCGTACTGACTACCCAACACCAGAACTCGCGTTTTTATTTTAGTACCGTAAGGGAAAGGTTAAAGATGTGAATTGCTATAATCAGTACTATTCGGCGTAGTCCACCTTTCTTGTTGTTTGGTCTCTAGTAATATAACACTTGAGGGTTGATGGCGATGGGCGGGACATGTCGCTCGCGATCCAGATGAAAAGTGGACTAGGCGACTGCTGTGCTGGTGGCCAAGGACGGCAAAGTGTGGAGTTGGGCGCCCACAGTTGCGTTGGCGCGACGATGTCCGGAGAAGTGCGGGAAGTGCCTGGATGCGGATCGCTCAGAATAGAAGAGAATGGAAAATGCGAGAGGAGGCCTACGTCCAGCAGTGGACGGTCAATACAGGCTGAAGAAGAAGAAGAAGAAGAATATAACACGTAAAAAATATAGTATAACTTTTATTTGTAACTTGTTTACAAACTCCCCTCCAGCCTGGACCAACAATGATCCGAAACGAACCCTAATATTACGGTAACCAAGGAACGAAATTGATTAAACCACAAGTGTGAGTTATGTCTGTCGCCGACAAAAACTCTGTCTGTCTGTCTGCTGGTAAACCACTGAAGAACTCAATTCCACAACAATTGATGTTTTTTTTAAGGTAATGTAAAACCAGAATTTTTTTTTTTTGAATTTCAAATATCGAATAAAAAGAAATTGTTAATTTAAAACTCCGAAAACGTTTAATGTTTTTATTTTATTTTTATTTAAAAAAAGACTAACATCAAGGATTTATGTTAATGATATTAGAATTTATTTTACAATCTTCAATGTGAGCAGAAAATAGCTCATTATTATGAAGAAGGAATCTGGTCGTGTCCAGGCTTGAACCCATGTCCCCTGGATCAGGAGCCAAGCGTTCTATCCCCTAGACCACCACACGAATGTATTCCTTATATTTAAAAAAAAACTTATCTAGTTAATAAGCAAAATGTCGTAAAATGTTATCATTTCAGACAATATCTTTGAATTTTACCACGCACATTTCTTTTCTTTTGAATATAAATTTAGGTAATATGTTTAGGGTGTAAAATTCAATAGCTATTTGGTTCATTATAGTATTTTTCTTTAAATTTGAGCAAATATTAAAGCAATTTTAATATACACAAATAAAGTTCAAGACGAAATCATTAGTATTTATTATTATCGAGAAAATCTGTTATGTACGAGTATATTTTAATAAAAAAAATATATAAATCGTTTATAAATATTTTTTATTACTTATATTAATGACCAGAGTAGCGTCAACACGTTATATTAATTAAATATAATTAATACGAATTAAAACGTCTGTCTTCTAGGAGTTTTATGTTTTATTATATTAAATATGACATGACATTCTTCGCTTTTCTAAGGCATTATCAAATGTGAAAACTACTGACAATATCTTGGAAGGTCGAAATCTTCTTCTTCTTCTTCTTTGCTAGCCTTCTTCCCTCCACTGCTGGATATAGGCCTCTTCCAATTTCCTCCACTCGTCTCTATCCTGCCCCCTTCGTATTCAAGATTTTCCAACCCTTTTGACAATATCATCGGTCCATCTCATCGGTGGCCTTCCGACACTTCGCCTATTTGCCCATGGTCTCCAACTGAGTATCCTGGGTGCCCATCTGTTGCCACCCTGTCTAGCCAAGTATCCAGCCCATTGCCATTTCAATTTTGCCACTCGGTCCATGACGTCAGAAACCCTGGTCGCTGACGTCAGGTGAAGGTCGAAATATGGCATTCTATTTAAAATATAATAAAACTCATAGAAAACGGATGTTTTCATTGTTTTACATTACTATTCAAGATACAATATATTAAATAAATTTATTAATAAATCGTAATAAGCGATAGATCGTAATAAAATATTGTTAGTTAAAATTACGGCAGTTGAAGTCCCTTTTCATTCAACCCTATTTAAGTACAGATTAGATTGCACCCAAACATTACGGTTAACCGGCGGTCAAGCCTCTGGTTTACCACGGAATAATAATGGCAATAAACCTCTGTGTACGGACGGAGGATAGTTTGGGATTAGATGACCCACAAACGGGGGTTCGATTGAACATTATACTACAGTTAAGCGTCCCATGATATTAATACGTTGAGTAGAATCTTAATTATCCGAGGAGATTCCAGACTAACGCGGGAGGTGCACGATTGTTGACGTGCGTATCATGATCATGATGAAAATGATCTTAGTGCTGTGATCTTTAATTATCATGGGTGTATCATGGGTGTATCATGGGTGTATCATGGGTGTATCATGGGTGTATCATGGGTGTATCATGGGTGTATCATGGGTGTATCATGGGTGTATCATGGGTGTATCATGGGTGTATCATGGGTGTATCATAGGTGTATCATGGGTGTATCATGGTGTATCATGGGTCATCTTTGTAAAGTATGCGCAATTTACATCAGAGATTCAAATATTGTAATTAAATTTGTATTCACTGTATTTAATAATTAAAACAAAAAACTGCTTGCTCTTCTAGTGCCAACCCTCATGTATGGAAGTGAAGCTTAGAGCTGGCAGAAGAAGGATGAGAGCAGAATAAATGCGGTAGAGATGAGGTCCCTTAGACGTATGTGTGTAAAACGGTGTATGACAGAATTTCAAATGTTGATATAAGAAAGGAATGTAGAGCGGAAGAAGGTATTATGAAAAATATTATAAAAGGATCGCTGCGTTGGTTCAGACATAAAGAGCGCATGGATGGAGAAAGAATGGTTAAGAAAGTATACTTTAACGATGTAAATAGAGTACGGAGTCGAGGTAGACCGAGAAAACATGGCATGACGAAATTAATCAAATTTTAAAGGTTGGTCATGTAAGAATTCGGAAGAATCGACGTGCGTGTATGACTTGTTGGATGAATCTAGAGAGGTGTGTCAGGATAGAGTAGTGTGGCAGTTCATTCTCTCTGCGTAACCCTGCAGCAAAACGGCGTGACGGTTTGTTTTTGTTGTTGTTGCACCAAATAAGGTAAGATAATATTAGATGTCCTATCGTGGCATTTCCATTCATACGAGTTACCTCTAACTGAAAAAATAAATTTAAAATATTTTAAAATGACTTTGACGTGATTCTTGACAGGATTATTATTATGCGGTCATTTATTGGTCCACGCTCTTTCCGTGCGGATTGAGTCCCAGGGTAAGGCGTCATTATCTCGACGAGCGAGACAGCGCGAGATTGTGTTACCCCGCATTTTAGGGTTTCGCCTACATTGTGATTTATTGCCCCGAAATCGGTACTAAATTACTGGTTGCGCTCTTAAATTCTGATTAACAATTTAATGTACGGAGACTAGCATCTGTTTTTAAACAAATCTCCTATCAACATGTCGTACTTAAAATAGATTTTAAGTTTCTCGATGACGTATTCAATGTTAGATTTTTAATATCAATATTCATCATCTCGCGTTTGCTTCACATACATAAACACCGTACTAACTGCAAATATCTCCTGCATATAAATAAAAAAGCAAATTTAAAACAATTCAGTTTCAGTTTCAGTTTATGTTTCTAAATCTAGACCAAAAAACAAAACTAACTAACTAACCATCACGCCGTCTCCCCGAAAGAATGGTCTGTCACACTTTAACCGTCGCGTTGCCATGTGGTCAATTGAGTTTCCACTGCCAATTTAAAGTTGTTTTTCTTAAAACCTATGGACCCTAATATTATAAAAAAAATTGTAATCCTCCATTGAAGTGTTCTCAATATTTCGTAATAAAAAAAAAGCAAAAAATTACTTCCTTCATCCCAAAAAAAATTATTTTCTAAGACTGCCCTCACCTTCATTCGTGTTAAGGTAGAATTTGTTTTGCTAATATTTACAACTTTATCAAAAGTGACAAATACTTACTCGCTGTTTTGAACGTATTATAAATTATATCTTTGGCCTTTTCAATAGGTACGTAATAATACCGACTGTGGATGGAAACGCAGCACGCAACTTAATAATATCAGAACTGTGAAAATATTAACACTTTACCAAAAGGGACAAATATTAATACGTACTCGTTGTCTTGAACGTACTATACATTTTGCCTAGGTGCCTTTATCATACGTAAAATCTCGTAAAGTCTCGCCCCGCCGGCTGCGGCGCGGAGACAAGTTTATACTTGGTGTCCAGTTGCTCGTATGCTGTGACGCATTCCATATCAGAAATCGCATGGTTCCAGAAAAAAATTAATAATGATATGTTTTTCAAATAATCCACGTATGTTATAGATATCGATGTATTCCTAATGAAATTCCCTACAAGATGACATAAATTAAATTTTGATTAATCTAGTCATATGCTTGATATTTAGATAAAGTTAGCGGTAAACTGAATTTACCACATGGGAGCGAGCGTTTTGTTTTGAACACGGTACGTTAAGGGTTAACCGATTGGGCACTCCATCCTTCTCTTTTCGCCTCGCGGGAGACGCGGTGTGATGGGTTGCGAACCTCATCGCCACCAATAGGCATCTCCCGCGCACACTTCGATCTTCCAACATCCACAAAATAAATCTAAAACAAATAATATAAAATACAATGATATAAAATAAAATAACAAAATAAAAATAATTTAATACAAAATGTTATTTTTAGATGGTGCACATTTGTCTGTTTAATTTATGTTCCACGAATCCACCGTTTTTTAAATTTAGCACATAATGTAATAACACATAATGTTTTTCCGATGTTGCACATGTTGACATGGACGATCCGGACTTTTGTGTTTATTTAATTTATGTTACACGTATCCACCGTTTTTTAAATTAGCTGTTATATGATTTAATTAATGTTCCACGTATCCACTTTTTTTATTTGGCAGTAATTAGGCACTTAAAACCAACCAACACCAGCAAGAACTTTAAAAGAATATTGAAGAAATTATTCAAATTGTCATTGGAACAAATGAAAAATTTATTTTTACACCTGTCAAAATTCTTTATATAAACGAAAAAACTTGTATAATTTTGACATCAAACAGTAAAAACGTATTACGTCTCACAATTAACTATTATAAAGTGCGGCAACAATCAAATTGACCAAAACAATTCACTTATACACGTAATTTCTCCAAATTCACGGGAGCACCAAATGAACCAAACCAAATTTTCAAAATCAGAATCAGAACTATTATCTGCGTGTACTATAATCAATCATAATTTATTAAAATCGATTATTCATTAAATATTTTTACGTCTTTGGTGATTAACGCAGGTGATGTCCGCTGGGGTGACACAACAGACTTGCTTATATTGTTACATATATTGTAGTTTGGGTAGGATGATTCTGTAATGTGGCCAGTTAACAAAAATATTGTTTATTTTAACACAATGACGGCCTTTGTGGCAATATGGCAGCACCTATGAGTGTCAAACCGAATGTTCCCGGGTTTGATTCCTGGCGATGATAGCAAAATTCTCACGCTGTCTGGTAGAATTTGCATGAAAATAAAAATGAAAATAATGACATGAGATTAACTTAACGAGTATCTATTATTGGAAGCCGTTCTCATCCGAAGTGTTTTTAATGAACAGTTTTATTTTTCTTGGAGAGTTTATTTAAAATAAAATAAAATATAAAAACTTTGCAATATTATTTTTCATGATATTAAGTGTAGATTTAAATACTGAGGAAGGGTGACAACCATGCAAAACATTGTTTGAATAAATTGATAGAAGTGTTACTAAAAAACAAAAGATTTGAAAAAACTAAAATACGTACACAGCACAAATCGGTGGCGGATTTAGAAATAAGTCTACCTTTAAAATAAAATAAAATACAGATTTATACAACTTTTAAATCCAATAATCAGATATTTTCCTTGGTTATTTATGAGTCATAGCATAGACTATACAAATCATAATTAAGTGAAAGGGTACGCGATTGAAACTTTAATCCGGTGTCTTAAGATAAAAAGCTCCAGTTATAATTGGACGTAATTTTGTTCTGTTTACGGTTTTTGCGCATTAGTTAAAGATTTTAGCCTATTTGTAGAAGGCTCTCGCTCCGATTGCAGCGCAAGGTCGATAATGAGATAGCTCCTATTCCTATTTGTAATGAGAGATAAAAACGTCCGCTTCACTGCCGAATCAATTGATTGATTTAATTATTGATTTGTGAGCGCTCCGTGACTGGAGGCAAGAATCGTAACTCAATCAAGGCGCCTCTTAATCTTGTTGATGATCGTGCAGACGCAATCTTGTTACTTGTAATTATTATTAACGTGCCGTGACCAGGGGCGCAGCCACTACTACAAGCCTAACACTTACCACTGGGCTAGTAATCATTCGACGTGAAGGGAAATATTAAACATTTATTTATTGATCATTTACCAGATCCCTTAATTTGTAATAGTTAAAATCCAAATTAAGGGATCAATTAATGAACAAGGGAACAAAACAAATGTTGAAGTGTATAACTTAAGATTAATTGTCTTATAGAATATATTATAACAATATTTCAAACTAATTACTTATTTTTTAAAAGTATTCATTCAAGCCGCCCTTTTTTAATGCCTCAGAATTAAGATGTTTTTTGTAATTGTGCATTGAAATTGAAAATTTACTGCAACAAAAAAAAACAATCGTTGGCGTGCCCAGGATAAAAGGGGAACCGTGCTGGTGGCTATCAAGTAAACAATCCTGCAAGGATAACACGTAGATGGTTAACGCCGAAAGGCATCGACTCACGAAAATATAGAAAAACAATTTATTGTACCATAAATATAATAAAAAGTTTGTCAGACATAAGATCTTGTTTATTCTAATTAACAGTAGTAGGAGAATATAAAATAATATTTTGCACACACAAAAATAATATTTTAAACTTTTTTGACTAATCTGAGCCCTAGTTTTGACATGCCCCCCGAGAATGCATTTATATTTGATATAATATGATTGCTACGCCCATAAGACGACCTTGAATACAAAACAAAAGTAACGTTTTAATGACTCTAGTTACGCAAAGCTCCAGTTAGCGATAGTCGTCTATTATAGTTATCTCGTTACAAGGAGGAAACGGAATGAAACAAAAGAATTAAGAGCAGATATGATTTAAAGAGCGGCTCCTACAATACTTGTTCGGCGGACAAGCATTGGCCTGCACTTACAATACCTTACGACGCTCACCGCTAACGAGATGACAGGATGTTGCCAAATAATATGAGCTGTGAGAAGAATCTCGGTGTTGAGTGTGGTTCCGAAATCAATTATGTTTATATAAAGGGGCTCCCAAAACAATGTTTCATAGAATAAAAATATTGTATGTATTGTTTCTCGAACAAAGATAAATAAAGATTCTCGAATAAAGAAGAACTCCATATTAAATAATTAATATGAATGAAAACAGCTGTATTCTAGGAGTTTTATTATATTTTATATGGAATGAAATGTTTCTCTCTTCAAGGTATTAACAAATGTGATTTCTTAGAAAGGTGAAACATGTCATTTCTTCTAAAATATAATAAAACTCCTAGAAGACAGTAGTTTTCATTCATATTAATTAAAATACACACCGAAAAGTAGTTTCTTTTGTAGTTGGTTTTCCCAAAAAAAAAAGTGGTGTCAAAACTAATAACAGTAATAATAATATTATTATTAATTTGTTTAATATTCAAGTGTTTAATTCTTAAATAGTCCATTTTTTTGGCCGAAACACTATGATACCTTAACATTTTATTAACATAACACAGAATATGTGACATGGGCTTTAGACAATGGTCACCAGGTTGACTGCTCTTATAATGACTTTTCTAAAGCCTTTGATACCGTCAACCATGATGTACTTATGCGAAAGCTGTCGGAAATTGGTTTCTCTTCTAAGTTGGTTATATTTTTTATTAGCTACCTGAGGGAGAGAAAACAGTTTGCCTCATACGGTATATTTCAATCTGCACTTTTTCCCGTATATTCCGGAGTGCCACAGGCCTCAAACATTGGTCCACTCCTCATCACCATCTTCATTAATGATTTCGCGAGGGTTATAAAATTTTCGCGATTTCTTTTATTTGCAGATGATCTTAAATTATTCCTTGAGATAAAAAGCCCCGAAGATTGCCTCCATCTCCAGTCAGATATAAATAATATCGTCCGCTGGAGTAAAACCAATCAAATTTATTTCAATATCTCTAAATGCGTAATTTTATCTTTTACGAGAGCATTGCGTACTGTTTATTACAGATACACAATGGATAACCAGCAACTTAAGCGTGTTTCAACGATAAAGGATCTTGGTATCGTTTATGAAAGTAGGCTGACTTTCCATGCTCACATCGAGAAAATATGTGGAGTTGCACTGAAAATGTTGGGATTTATTCTCCGAACTGGTAGAGTTTTCAAGAATCCCTATGTTTTGCGAATTTTGTATAACTCATTGGTCCGGAGCCGGCTCGAGTGTGGCTCGGTGATATGGAGTCCCCACGAGGCGAGATACTCGCTCATGTTAGAGAGGGTTCAGAAAAGATTTCTGAGATATCTCTACATGAGGGAGTTTGGTAACTATCCGTGGCTTTATCCCACTGCATTCCTCTTGGGCATGCTGGGGACCAATAGTTTACAGATAAGAAGGGATGGGTGCACACTTACCCATTTCTTCAGACTTATCAGGGGATTCTTTGAGAATTCCGTCATATTGGAGGCTATCCATCTTTATGTTCCGGATGGTTATCTTCGACAGCGTCAGCACAGATTGTTTTATCTCCCAACATGCAGAACCAACCTGCCTCTGGCGATGCCGGTGGGGAGAGCAATCAAACTGCTGAACATGATCGCTTCGGAGATCGATGTCTTTCATATTCGTGAAAGTACATTCAGAAGACAAATAATCTTGACTTAGGAGAGTATCTTGTATTCCTAATGTCAAACCATCTCTCATGCGTTCCTGGTATTATATATTTATTATGTTTTACCTGTTCTCAATAAATGCCTTAAACTATAAAAAATGTTTGTAATGTCTTTTGAGAAAATAAACTGATTTGAATTTGAATTTGATTTGAATTTTAAACTGTTAAGGAATAAACTTTGTTTTTTGTATCACAATTTTATTTTATTTTACGCGACAGATGTTTCATCAACCAATCTTTATGTGTATTTGTTTCTATGTCAATTTGAATAATTTGAATTCTTATATTTACTTATAAATGTATTCTGAAATACAATAAATAAACAAACATGCATTTAAAAAACTTATTATCTAGAAAATTTATGAATATTTCTTAGTTGAAATTAATATTTATCTTTGAATTTATTTTTATTTTTTATATGTTATATTCGGTAAACAGCAAAGATTTACGGATTTACAGATAAGGAGATTAATTTCTTAATAATAAAATTAATATAGGAACATAACATTGTATGATTTACACAATTTATTGCGCTATGTCGGATAGTAGATTTTAAAAGGTAATGGATTAACCGCTTGCTTGTTAGTGCTAAAATTTGATTCTAATGACTGAAGATTCTTTGAACCTACCAACATACAGTTATATGATTAATCAAAGATTGAAGATTTCATCACCAATGCACCATTATTATAATGTATTCACTCATCAACGGCAAACATTCCATGAAAATGAGCTGAATATGTAATATTTCTCAGAAAAAATACACCATTTACGTGTTGACCAGGTCATGAATGAGAGGCTGCGAGTCTTTGGACCATTTTGGAGCAAGGCTGACGGGTCGAGTTGCTTGGTAAGGAAAAAACTAGTTATCTGCGAAGATGAATCGAAGTTTCACTTGAAATATATAGATAATTAGATTTACTCTGATCCGTATTGGGCCATTACCATAATAAACCCCACCGAAGTTTCTTCTATGATCGCCATTCTTTGTGTTGTAGATGTTTTATTTGTCTTTTTTATATACTTTGTATATACAACACTAACTTTAAAAAAAAGAAATAACATATCAGACATGTTTCGGACAACCGCTCCTTCAAAGATACATATTTAAAATATTATAAAATTGTTAACAAATATGATCAGTTTTGACAGATGTTATAAAGATTTATTTTGGAACGTCACATTTCATTTGCACCCACCGACGTATTTTAACTAACTAAATAACCTTCACGCCGTCTCCACGAAGGGGTAGGCAGAATGAATCGACCGCCTAATTGTTCTTTCCTGACATACTTCTCTCGATTCCTTAACATTCATGAACCGTGTCATGTTCGTACGACGATTTCTCCGACTCCTCGCGTGGCCGACATTTAATATTTGATCGATTTGATCGTGTCACGTTTTCCCCGGTATTCTTATTTTTTCTATTATAGTTCCATTTACGTTGTTTACATATAATTTCTCTACCATTATTTCTAAATCGTCTTGATGATCCTTTTTTATTTTGCTGGCGAGTACAAGCTGATTTTCACTGTTTTATGCCACGTAAATAATTCGCGTAACAATAAAATGGCCATAGATTAGCTACCTATCACAAGTCATGAGAATCAATAATATAGCAATACCTTTTACATCGATTTGCCTCACGCTATAATGATGTAAAGAGCGATTAATTTTTTTTATTAATAATACACTTTATTACAAATGCATTAAAGAAATAAGTATCAGAATTATTTTATAATAACTAAGCCAAGCGCCTTGCTTAGAGGATAACTCAGAATCGTGCACAGAAGTGAACCGAAGTTCGTTTTTTAATTTCTTCCAAAAGGTGAATCGACCTTTTTGGTTTAAATTCGTTTTAACTTTTTTATGTTTCAATTTGCTAACAAGACTTCGAAAAATTTATATGTCAGATGATTGCATCCATAGTAAAGTTTAAAAAAAGATAACTTAGATGGTTTGTACAAATGGAACGAATAGATGCGAGATGAATGGTTAAAAAGTTGTAAACAAGCAGTGTGAATGTAAAAATAAGTCATTATAATTTATTGGAATGACATGTTTCACCTTTCTTAGGCATGTTCAAATGTCATCACAAATGACAATTTATAAAACCTTAGATAGGCTAAATATATCGATTTTCTTCGATGTTCGTCATACTTTGTGTTGTAGATGTTTTATTTGTCTTTTTCTATTTTTATATACTTTGTATATACAACACTATTAAAATTACATATCAGACATTTGTCAAAATTGATCATATTTGTAAGCAATCACTGTCAACATTGATCATATTTGTAAACAATTTTATAATATTTTAAATATGTATCTTTATAATATATATCACTGAAGAAAGACTGGTTATTCGGAACATGTCTGATATGTAATTTTAATAGTGTTGTATATACAAAGTATATAAAAAAAGAAAAAACCAAATAAATATATCAATCCCATAAATTATAATAAAACTTAAAAAAACAGACGTTTTCATTCGAATTAATTATTTAATATGGAGTTTTACATAAATGTTCAAGAAACAATAAATAAATAAACATAATTTTATCAATATTAATTATCTAATATAATTGTACGTGTAACTTTCGCCCACTCTGCACTATCGTATTATATCAGAGTTTGACATTCTCTTAAATAGTGTTTATCACACATACGATCGAAAGATCTGCACTTTATTGTATTTTCACTCTCCTATTGCTAGTTTCACTTTATTCATTCAGGTTCATAAAGGAATCATTGTGTACTGCCGTCTTGGCTTCACTAGATTGGTTCTAGTCTAAGTAAAAAGTTAACTAACTTACCATTACACCATCTCTCCGAAGGGGTGGGCAGAAATAATGGACCGCCATAATGTTCTTTTCTACCATACTTCATACGTCATGCACGCCTAACGATTTCTCCGACTTTTCACGTGGTCAACATTTAAGAGTTGATTGATATGATGATGCCACGTTTTCCTAGATCTTCGTATATTTCTTGTTCCCTATACATCGTTAACATATACTTTCTCCATCATTCTTTCTTCATTCATGTATTCCATGTATCCAAACCGACTTATTTCTTTAGTTTTACACTTTCATTCGCACTCCAATCATTTCTTATATTTGCATTTGACACTCTATTATATACAGATTTATCATACATTCGTCAAAGAGATCTCATTTTTACTATGATTATTCTACTCTTGTTCATCGTATGCCAGTTCCATGTTTCTCTTCCATACAGAAAGGGTCAAGAACAACATCATTATGCAGTACTATCTTAGATTTTTAGACAGATTTTTATTTATGACGACAACTTTAAACGCACCATGTTCTAGTCTTGTAATATCATTTCAGTGATAATATGAAATGATTATACTTTTTGCATTACATCCCATGAGCTATACAGAACACGTTATAATGTACTTAATAGCTCTATTTTTAAATTAAAAATGATGCTGAGCGCGAAATGGAATTTCCTTACCTGTTAGAATGTAAACAGTTAGCAACTTGTAAGCCCGCATAAGTGACAATGATTTCACACTAATACGTATGCCCGAGCTGGAAATTACTAGATCTAAAGCCAGCCGCAAAATTTCATTTACAAAGTGAGGTCCAAAAGTTATCTGTTGGGATTCTCTTTTAACCATCTGACTCTTGTGAACAAAATATACAAAACAAACAAATAGATAATTGAGGAAACTTTTTGCCATCAATAAATTAATTAAAGCAATATTAAAGAAAACGCACCAGAAATCTGTCACATGGAGCAGATTAATTGTAAGACAATTCAACAGTTCACAAATAAGTTGCTGTAAACAACGACATTTAGCAATTAAGTTTCCTGGATTTAAATAGCTCAAATTTTCAAGGTTGCAAAATTTTAAACTGTCACCTCACTATATTATCGGGATATTATACCATGGCATTTCTTTTGAGAATATTGAGGACTGCAGTTTCGAAGAGATGGGAATATTATATTAGATTAATCAGGGGATATTTCGAGAACTCGACCGTGTCGGAGAGTGATGGTCTTTTTGTTCGTGATAGATATCTCCGACATCGCCAGCAAATAAAATACTATTTTACCAACCGACCGCCAAAACCAACTTGCCTCTGGTGACACCGGTGGAAAGAACAATTAATATGCTGAACACGATCTCCTCGGAGATCGACGTAGATAATATGAATGAAAGTACGTTCAAAAGACAAACACAATTTACTTAGAGAGTGTCTTATCTTCCTAAAGTCGAACCATTAGTCACGCATTTCTGGTAATTTACTCTGTTATAAACGCCTGTTTTCTCGAAGAAACAGACAGGTATTCACATAAAATATAATAAATCTTCTAGGAAACAGACGTTTTCATTCGTATTTATTGATAAAAATTGTCTTTTAAGTAAACCAGGACGGAAACATTTGGACATTTCTTTGTTTATTATATAAATCACGTAATATTCATCTTAGCCGTCTAACATAATATGTAGGTCCGTACCTCGGGTACTGGATGTGTAGGTACTAGATGTGGCTAATAAGATATACTGCGGCTCGCATTCTCTAGACTCTAGGGCACACCTTGCTGCGGTGATCGCTGACCAGAAGACGTCAGTTGCAACATCCTATAATGCACGTACTTGCTTCACCTAATTGTATCACACACTATACACACATTATGAAATGTCAGGAGGCTGTTCATTCCGTGGAAAATGTGTATTTGTTATTTATCTTTCCTCTAATTCTTGCTTCGTTTACGTCGTTTATATATACAGAAGAACGTCGTTTATCCGGACGCTAGTTAACCGGAATGTCAATTATCCGGACAAGCCGAGATTTACTACTGGCAGTAGATAATGAGGATCTTTTGCAAAAAAACTTTCTCTTAAGGATTGCTGTTACATGTAAGCCGATAGATGGAACACTTTAGCCCCAGAGAATCTTCGAAACGCCTGGAATAAATTGATAGGACGAAGTGAACAGATTGTTGAGACTACTGAAACTCTCGAGAAAGACTTGGAAGAGGTGAGGAGTGAGTTATTCCCCCAAATTGCTGACTTTAATGATTGTGACAGCGAAGATGCATAACCATGGTTGGAAAATGAGGATGACCCAGGTTTCCAAATGTTGAACGATGATGAAATTGTTTCTCTGGTACAAAAATAGAGTATGAAGTTTATGATGAAAGCTCCTAGAGGATGATGAAGGAGAACGAATCTGTTATATAGAAGCCTTAACAGCATTAGAAACCGCTCTATCGTCATACACTTTGGAAATTGAAAAATAGCGTTGTTTATTATCCACTAAAATATTAAATATCACGACATGTTTCAAAGGAGACCTCCATCTTCAGATGTAAATATACAACAAAAAACTAAAAAATGAATTACTATAAAATAAATCTTTGTTATAAAGAATTTGTTATGTAAAAATTGTTTACAAATATGATCAGTTTTGACAGATGTTATATCTGTGAAAACTGATCATATTTGTAAACAATTTCATTATATTTTTAAAATGTGTTTTTATAATATCACTGAGGAAGTACTGGTTGTCCGAAACATGTCTGATATAATACTCGTATGTATTTTTTTTAATGTTAGTGTTATACGAGTATATACAAAGTATATAAAAAAAGACAAATGAAAGACTATTTAAAACGTATTTAAAAATTGATACAATACAAAGGAACAATACATTTGAATTTAAAAAAAATAATTCTTTGTACTAATAATTTTTTTTTTAAAATGATTAGTACTTAAATTTAATCCTCCGAAACTTGTGATATTAAAGTTGTTAATAAACAAGTTTTTTTTTCTTCAATTAAAAAAAAATGGAATTCCACAGTGTTGATACCTTTACTTTTGTTTTTAAACGTTTATTTATATTAAAATAGATGTTACACATTTTGTCAAGTATAATTTAACGAAAATGCAAAATCATCCAGCTTTCGAAATCCCTCCATTTCATAACGTCTGGTTTTACATTGATGTGCATAATCCATACGTGTAATGTTCTCATTAAAAGTTTTGCACGATCCTAGCCTAGAAACACGTGATATTTAATCTTTAAAATGTCTCAAACACTCTTAAATTCAGACTCGCAATCATTATACCATGATCTCACCGGTACACGGCTACCCGGGCGTGTAAGTCACCACCTGACAGCCTGGATATATGTTATATGTTATTACATTATACTGCCGACTGCGTAAACACATTACTGATAAGCATATGCAATTTTCAAAGATCACGGGAAAATATAAAATAGAAAAAACGAATCCGGGATTTGATAAGTGGCCAGTTGACTTTGTTCAATAGATTTATCGGTCATTCGTTAATGTTAATCTATTTAAATCTCTGACCAGGATTACATTCAAGTTTATAATATCTTAAATAATTTATCAATGAAACCAAAAATGATCAATCACAATGGAATTCTGGCTCCAACACTCTTTTTTGTATAAAACAGTTCGTTTGGACCGAATGACTGTATGCAATATGTTTTTTAAGCTTTTTTAATTGATGCTCATGACATGTGATAGGTACCAATCATTGGAGAGAAGGAGGAATCCTTGGGAGTTCACTTCTTTCAGCTGATTGGCGGCCGTATACATAACTCAGATGTCCTGAGTGATGTAGGTCTATTTGTCCCTGATAATTACCTTCGTCAGAGACAGCACAGATTGTTTTATTCGCAGCGCTGCGGAACCAACCTGCCAATAGTTATGCTTGTGGGTAGGGTAATCATATTGCTTAATCGGATCGCCTCGGAAGTTGACATATTTCGTGATAGTGTGAGTTGCCTCAGGGATGCAATCATCAATGTTATGTTTCTTTCTAATTCTTAATCTTAATGGTTTTTTTATGCTTCTCTTATAAATTCTTATAAAGTAATTGCAAACGATCTGGAATTATATGTCTGTAATATTTGTGATTTTTATTCAAATAAATTAAATGAAATTTAGCTAATCTATCGCCAATTTATTGTATTGTGAATTCTACAACAGACAAAATACAGTGTAAGAATCACATTGTCATCGCCGGGAATCGTAACCGGGACTTTAAGTGAGGCAGTTATAGCTCTTGCCACTCTGCCACAAAGGTCATCAAGTGCGTTTCTTGTACGGAAGCGAAGCATAGAACTAGCAGAAAAAGGATGAGAGCAGAATTAATGCTCAAGATATGAGATTCCTTAAACGTAAGTGTAGTAAAACGATTTTAAATGCTGATATCAGGAGCGGAAGAAAGTATTATGAACAAATTTATGAAAGGACCACTGCGTTGATTTGGACCAATAAAGAATGGTTAAGAAAATAAACGTTAACGATGTTAATACATTCCAATCAATAAAATCGGACCAAATCAGTTTATTTTCTCAAAAGATATTACAAACAACAATTATAGTTTAAGGCAAAGGTTTCCAATCTTTTCTGGGCCACCGCCTCTTTACAAGAAAAATAAACGTTCAACGCCCCCCTCCCATAATAGTTATTCGAAATATGGGATAATGATTACAATACATACAACAACAAAATAAACCGACATTTAAGTTTAATTTGCTTTATTAGTACCTACGTGATTAGCGTTTTTTTTGTCTCCTTAGACTATATTTTTTTATCTGCCCACGCTCCCTATTTTTTCTGGGTCTACTACTGCCCCCCTGAAAGTCTCAAACGCCCACAAGGGGGCGTTATCGCCCACTTTGAGAACCAAGAATTTAAGGCATCTATTGAGAACAAGTAAAACATAGTATATGACTTCTGAACGTACATTCACAAATATGAAAGACGTCGACCTCCGAAGCGATCATGTTTAGCAGTTTGATTTCTCTCCCCACCGGCATACCAGAGGCAGGTTGGTTCTGCATGCTGGGAGATAAAACAGTCTGTGCCTGTGATAACCATCTGGAACATAACGATGGATAGCCTCCAAGACAACGAAGTTCTCAAAGAATCCCTGATAAGTCTGAAGAAATGGGTAAGTGTGCAGTGTCTGCACCCATCTCTTCTTATCTGCAAACTATTGAGGAGTCGAGGAAGCTCGAGAAAACATAGCTCGACCAAACTAATCAAATTGAAAAGGTCGACCACGTCGGAAGAATTGAAGTACGTATATGTCTCGCTGTATAAATGTGAAAGAAAACTAGAGGGGCATGTCAGGATAAAGTAGTCTGGCGATCTCTTTTGGAGAAACAGACTGCTCAGTCGATGCAGTCACCCTGAAGAAACTGGACATTGTCGAAATAATAACGAAATTGGATATTGTTGTTAAAAAAACATTATTTGTTAATTATTTTAAAAAAAATACAATTTTATCAGTGAATTGTCGATTCAACGCTCATCGCGCGCCTCTGGTCACGCATCTTACAATCTTATGAAATAAATAGTAATAAATTTACAATAGATTTATTGAACATTGCATATACTAAAAATACCACAATCGAGAGTAGTAATTATAATTGTATTAACACATACAGAATGCATAAATAAAACAATATCTGATCGATGACCAATCTTGAAGGACTCTATTAAATCTACCATCGCCAACAACGAATTGCGCAATTTGTTAGTAAAAACAAAAAAAAATAGTTCGGCTATTACTCATTTCATGTATGCAAAGATTGTATTTAGAACCACGGTTAAATTTTCCCGCCCACATTCCATAGAAACGAATGACTATCTCAATGTGCTGGTGTTAATCGCTATGAAAAAATAAATGTTTACGGCTGGAGTGTTTTTTTATCCTTGGTTAATTGACGGCCGCCATATGAGTATTTGTGTCAGTGGTTTTACGCTGTTAAGAGAGGTGAGGAAATAGTGCGATGCTATAATAATAGTGTATTAAAGCGCCTTTATTAATCAAATAGAATTTGACTGGAAAATTGTATTTCGTTTCCCCCATAACCATTAAAATTGTTGATACGAATGAAAACGTCTGTTTTCTAGGAGTTTTATTGTATTATAGTTTGTGAGAATGGAATGTTTCGCCTTTCTAAGGCATTATCAAAAAATTATAATGTCTAGAATATCGAAACATGTCATTCCTATAAACTATAATAGAACTTCTAAAAAACAGACGTTTTCAGGGGTATTAATTATTTAATACGAATAAGAAATAATAATCCAATACAATAGTTTATTAAAATGTAACTAATGTTATATATATTATGTGTATATTATTATTTGTATATATCTGAGAAAGATGTGTACGAGTATATTTATATATATATTTTTTTATATAATAGTCTTTTATAAATTAAACCACTTATGACTTTATTCTTATTGTCACATTTTGATGGTTTTATACCTCCATCGTCGGAAGAACGATATATAATATAATACATTCAAAATGAGAAATTACGGTATTTATTACGAATGAAAACGTCTATTTTCAAGAAATTTTATATGTATGACATGATTCACATTGCAAAGGAAAATATCTTAATGAAATAAATTTATAAATGCCCAAGCAAGGCAAAAAATTTGTAAAAAAAAATTCTAGAAAACAGACGTTTTCTTTAATATAAATCAGCATGTACGTTAATAATGTAACTCCTATTAGTGCAAAGGGGTTTTAAAACTATTAATTTCGGTCTTGTGTGATTCTGCTTACATGATTTCGTTCTAGTAGATTATTTTGTTAATGAAAAATTCATTAATTTAGATACTTAGAACCCCTGTTTAAGAATTAACGGATTCTAAAGAAGACTTAAAGTCCAATAAAGCTTTTCCGTCCTATCGAGCTTTAACATTCATTCAAATTTTATTTTTCAAAAGACTATTTTTCTTTTTTGAGAACTACAGTTGCACTGATAATGTTATTCTTCTTCTTCCAGTGTCATGTCAGATCTCCCCCAACGCTGGAGATCACCGCAGCGAAGGCATCTTTGTCCTGCGCCACTTGGAACAGGTTGTGAACGCTGCTCACTCCTGTCCACTCCTTTATATTTCGCAGCCAGGACAACTGCCTTCTACCAACTCTCCGACGTCCCTCTATTTTACCCATTAATATCAGCCGAAGGAGGTGGTATTTTTCTCCCCTTAGCACATGAATCAAATATGAGATCTTTCTAACTTTCACACTCGACAATAACTCTCTATTGGCACTGGCTCTCTGTAGTACGTCTGCATTACTGACCCTATCGGTCCACAGTATACGGACCATTCTGCGGTATATGCAGATCTCGAACGCCTCCAACCGGTTCTATAAGAGTATAATATAATAATCAAGATAACGTTATGTTAGAATCAAAAGCTCAAATTATACATCAAATGAGTCATTACAATAGAGTTGGCAGTTTTAAATTAGGAAAAAAACAATATTAATTATTTAAATCTAGTTTGCAATGTAACGAGATCAAAATGTGGTGTACATTTCCGCTTGGCCTTCGCCTTTTGATCCCAATTTCAATTATTTATGACCCAGCTAAGTTCAGAGTTCAAACGCCCCGTCTGTTTAGATATAAGGTCGAGATCTGTTTTGTTTTGTCGTACCCTAAAATGTCTTACGTCATTGTTTCGGACTTTGTTGTGATGTTTTTGTTATTTAAAGCTTACTGGTCAATAAAAACGATCGTTCTTGTCAGTATGACTTATTTTCGTAGCTACCTAAAAAGGTTGTGTCTATTTTAAGGCCTGTCTAGTCTATATACAATTTAGAATTGGAAAATTATTCATCATTCTACCGACAATAAAAAAGATTTATATATGTTGTGCTTACTAATATGACTCGTATTAAACTGTTCTAAAAATATCACATATTGTTTTTGTTTATTGAAGATTTTATAGTAACAATAAAAAGGAATATTTCCCGAACATTATTGTTGATATTTAACCTTATTGATATTAAACTCCATATTAATACAAATGTTCGTTTTCTAGAAGTTTTATTATATTTAGTGGAAATGAAATATTTCGCCTTGCTAAAGCATTATCAAATGTAATAACGTCTTAACAAGGTAAAATACGTTTTTTTTCTTCATAAAATATAATAAGACTTCTAGTAAACATACGTTTAAGTCCGTATTAATAAAATGTTTTACTATTTCCATTATATATAAAATAAATGAGACATAGTATTGTATTATTTTCTTTAAGAATTTGCGGATAATATTTATAAGTTACAATTTTTTAGTGCTTTAAATACAACTTTAATTAAATTCGATCCATGTTAACACATCACTCAAAAATTAAAAAAAGTATAAATGAAGAGAAGTTGTTTTTAAATTATTCAGCAGAATAATTAATTACTAGAATTAAGAATCGAATAAAGTTTTTTTTTGAAGAATGAAAACGTCTGCTTTCTAAGAGTTAATTATATAATATGGTGATGAGGAAGGTGCCTTCACATGTGGTATAACACCCTGGAATGGCTTCCCTGGAAACGACAAAAGTCGACCAAACCTTTCACCCCAACAGCAAGAGAAAGCAAAGAATCATGCGACTTTTAGCGCCATGACTGTGATATACAGGTATTTATAAAGCTTTCTTGTCATTAATATGAAGAATAATATGCGATTGACACGTATCGCTTTGTTAAGGTATTATCAAACGGTGTATTTAAAACAAAATTCGGTAAAATTTTGTGTTTAACAATTTTTTTAATATTTTAATTGTCATAAAAATAATATCCAATTTCAAAGACATTCTACATCTTCTGTATATAATTTTTTTAACAATAAAAATATGTAAATTTTGGTTTAACAGAAATCTGAGTTTTTCTTTGAAATTAATAAAATTCCGTAATGTTAACGAAATAAGCTTGAATAAAACGATCAAAATAAGTGTATTTATTAATCATATATAATAATTGAAAATGAAAGAACGAATTTGTTGAGGGAGATATGTAGATGGAAATAATGTGATTAAGATGAGATTGAACGTTAAAATATTTAATGGCAGAATATCAAAATTTAAGTGAATAATTAATAATCATTTTAACGATGAATTTCCGTAATTTGATGTCACAGCTAACACCTGATTAGATAATGAATGGACGAAAGTTTAGTCAGAATAACCTTTCCTTTATTTACGTTTCTCTGTTTTATCGTTTAAGGAAATGACTCGATATTAAAAGTTCCATGTCATATGGAGCGCGTTACCAACGCAATACGTAATTCCGTGTCGTCGCCTCGGGATCATTAATCATTATTTGTTAATCCGAATTAGCTGGAGCGTAACGGGTTCGACCACTTTAATATAAAATATCATTTTCGTGAGGCTGCCTCTGCTCGAAGGTTGAAACGACTGGAAAAAATCTCCTTACAGAGATCAAATTCAACTATAATACTTTTGTTGGTCTTTCTTTGGATTAATCAGAAGATATTTCGATAATTCCACCGTGTTGAAGGGAGTTTGTGTTTATATTTTTAATAGATATCTCCGACAGCGCCAGCGTAACCCTGCCTCTGGGTGACACCGCACCGGTGGGAAGAGCAATCAGTCTGCTGAACACTATCTTCTCGGAGATCGACGTCTTTCATGTAAGTGAACGTACGTTCAGAAGACAAATTTCCTTGAAATTTGAGAGTATCCTGTCTTCCAAAGTTAAACCATCTCTCATGTGTTCCTGGTATTTTACCTGTTCTCAAATAGATGCCTGATAAACTGTAAATTTGTTTGTAATGGAGAAAAATAAACTGATTTGATTTAATTTAAAAAAAAAACATAATCGGTATCTGTAATATATTTCCTTTTTAACTCTATAAAATGAAATAAAAAGTTGTTTTATAACTTCCACTAGGCGTTAATTTATACAAAAAGGTTAACAACGAATTATTTCAAGTATAATTAGTTAGTCGTTGATGGTAAAAATACGTTTAATGAATACAAAAATACATTTTTTATTTTATTAATTTGAAATTCAACTGTTATCTTACAAATATAAACGCCATTTTTCTCCTCCTTGAGTAATTAAATTAAATTACGTGTTCATATAAACAGTTAATTTGTTTTTTTTTAAATAAGTTTTTTTGTGTCTTGAAAAATAATTTAAAGAGCCTTTTTTATTCCCTCACATTTATACTTTGTACAATTTGTACTATCTTTAATTACCATGTATTAATTGTTTAAAATTGTATGAATGTGTTTAATTATTGCTCTCCTAGGACATTGTCAAAAACTGAAGTTTTCATATTATCGAAATATTGATATTTTAAAATGTGTAACACTACAAACTGCCTGTATGTTTTACACTTGGATATATCGTAAAAAAATACTACCATGAATCCTCATGCTAAGAAGGTCGCTACGCCTCTGTAATGTGATCATAAGTAGGTACTTAAAGCTCTTACTTATTGTGGTAACAGGCAGCGGGGGGAGCCGACGAAAGTGGAAATGTATTGGGAATGAGAGCGGTGTGACACAACCTGATCAGCTTCATCTTAATTGGTCCACTCGGCCGCTGGACGCATTCTGTCCCTTGAAATATTACCCTGTTTCCTCAGTTACATCACACCTTATACTGTACGTCGTATTTCACATTGTAAAGCATAAAAACCAATTCACGAAGATAAAATTATGTTAACTATTTTCTGTTGCTTGGACAATGATGTAAATCTCCATATTATATAATTAGTATGATTAAAAACTTCTGTTTTCTAAAAGTTTAATTATTGTTAATGAGTATGACATGTTTCGCCTTTCTAAGGCATTGATAATACCTTAGGCAGGTGTACGAACAGAAGTTATGTTCTCTCAGCTGACCCAAGTGAAAAGTTCTCGCGGTGGTCAGAGGAAACGCTTCAATGACTTCCTAAAAGCAAACGTTCAAAAAACTAACATCGATTTTGATTGCTGGGAAAGACTGAAGAAGACAGACCTAGGTGGAGAATAACAACACACAAAGGTACGCAGGACTTTAAACCACAGCGCAGAGACGACGCCGCAGAGAGTAAGAGGAAAAGAAAGGAGAGACCATCGGGAGATGTCCAGCGCCTTCCCCTGCCCCAGATACCCCGGAAAGTGTGGGTCCAGGATTGGGCTCTTCAGTCACATGCGGACTCACAACCGAATATCAATCTTCCTCGGACACGAGAGACAGCCGATGATGATGATGAGACAGGTGAAGCATACCATGCCCATAAAATAAGAAATTCTAGAAAACAGAAGTTTTCATTCGTATTAATAAGTGGATAAGATGATTGTCCCGAAAAAAATCTACATTATATTTTATTATATATCAAAACCTTTAATTACATTGAGGTTATAATTATAAAACTTTACGTCAATTCATACATGTCACAGCCCACGTTTTCTTTAAATTGAACGTACAGTCGCCAAACTGGGTTACGTAACATTTATGTATACCAATATTTAATCTACTTAAATATTACGTTTCTGGTAGTACATTCCTGCCATATTTATACGTTTTCAAAACTCTGAAATTTCGTATTGCACAATATTAATTTTGCTTAATCCAACTATTAATATTACATTCAGGAATTTAAATCGAAATGTCATAAGACGAGACTTTTGAAAACGATTCGAAATTCCCTGAAATATTTATCATAAATTTAAAGTTATATTACAGAGTTATCAAATAAAGTAACTACCATGCAGTCCTCTAACTTCATGTTGAGTAGGCAGATACAACACTTCCGTATGCATAAAGCATATGTTGTATACTTAGTCTAGTTTATCGACTTATATGATGACCAAAATTTTAAGTTTAATTGATATGGTTTCCTGATCTTGCTCAATGTTGTTATCAATTACATTATTAATTTTAATTTATGTGAATGATATGTTTCGCCTGTCTAAAGCATTATCAAATATCTTAATGTCATTTGACAATAATATATAAATAAATAAATTTCTTCTATAATATATTCGCCATAACATTGTGTTGCGGATATTTTTATGTTTATTTTTTTATATACTTTGGTATACAACACACATTTTATTTTAAAAAAAAATCAATTGAAAAACAAACATGTTTCGGACACACAAGTCCTTCATCAGTGATATCATACAAATATTACAAATATTTTGAAAATAAATTGTCAGTTTAGACAGACATTAAAATGATTTTAATATCGGTTTGAAATTTATATTATATCATTGATGAAGAGCATGTGTGTCCGAAACATGTTTGGTTTTTATTTTCTTATTTTTTTGTGTGTATTGTATACAAATTATATAAAAAAGAAACATAAAAAATATTTAGATAAACATTAGGCGTTGCAACACAGCGCAATTCCTTAATGCCGATTTTATAATGAATCAAAACACTGTTTTTCCACTTTTTAGTATACTTTTTTCGACATAACCATCATCATCAGAAGAACGATATAAACTCGAGACAGTTTATTATATGTAAATCATATAAAATTCGGCAACATGTATCAACTTATTCTGTTATGAAGTATATTGTGCATATTCGACCGGGTAGGGCTCGAGAAAACAGTGATATTTCTACTGACAATATTTGAATGAGGCGTCAGTTATATTTCAGGTAGATACTATATAGCACCATTGTGACATTAGTTCGGCTATCAAGGGCGCCAAGGCAGCCTAATGGATCCAAAACAAAGCGAATTTCTTGCGAGAATTAGAAGGTCGCGTGTTTGTACCGAAAAGAATTGAACGCTCGGTGACAGAGCGAACCTGGGAAATACTGAGAAAATTGTCTTCATTATCTCTCCAACACTGCCTCCATAATAATGGTCCACATTCCCAAATTAGCGTCCAAATGTATCAAGGACCGCAGAATACAAAAGATCTTTTTAGCAGGAAGTTGTTTGCCTAACGACGGTAACAATTTTCGCATAGTTTTTCATTTAGTTTCAATGTTAGTTCATTTACGTTGGCCAACTATTTTATTACTACGTATTAAGACTACCGATTAAGTTATAACCATGTTTATTTCTTAATTATCAACGTTAATTGAGAAGGAAAAAAATTGTTAAACACAGTATTAATGTTGTTATTTGAAATTTTTGGTAGTTCATTGTAATGAATGATTAAAAATCCAAAATCCTTCTTCTTCTTCTTCCTTGTTATTTATATACATGTATTTACCTATGTGGTCTGTTCTCCAGAGTGTTGCTCCTCCTGTGAGGTAGATTCCCAGCTGTCCTTCCATCTTTTAGGAGGCCTTCCACGAGGACGAGTCCCATGAGGCTTATTATGCAATGCAATATAGGGGAGTCTGATGTTGTCCATTCTTTAAACATGACCGTACCAGTCCCTTTTTCGCTGTCTACTCCATCTTATAATATCCTCAACCTCACATGTCTCTCTTATTCTAGTATTCCTAATTCTATTTAGGTTTATAACTTCAGAAGATGGTAGCGAGCTGCTGAAACGAGCCAAAGTCATAAACCTAAGTGGAAACTAACTAACTAGCCATCACGCGTTTCACCGAGGGGTAGGCAGAGGATGGAACACTATACTGCTCTGTCCTGACATAACTTTCTAGTTTCCTCTCCATTCATACATCGTAATATGCACGCTCGTCGATTTTTCAGACTTTTAATGTGGTTGCCTTTGTATTCGATTAATTTGGTCATTCCATGCCTTCATTGGTCTTCCACCGCTACTCTTTCCACTCACACTGCTTATATATAATCTAAATAGAATTAAACTAATTATATACAATAAAATAAAGGAATTTTTAATTATGTTTTTATTTCCATTAGTTATTTCCATTAGTTAGGGGGAGTAAGGGGGATCCTATTGACTCTTCGAGCGGTGCATGGCCATTACCGTGGTGATGGCCATGCTACGCTGGAGGATTGATCTGATCCCAAGTACCTATCCACACCTCCTCGACTTTGGTCTCCCCTGGAAACTATGCGAAATGTTAGAGATCGAGTGTGAATAACCTCGGTGGATAATATTGATGCATAGGCTAACGTGGAAGGACACCTCGCCAACCCGTCTGGCAAGCGTGGCGTTGTAATGCCAACCACCCCCCGTATGACATGTCATACATGGAGAAGTATGGGGGAGGCCTGTGTCCAGCAGTGGACGACAACGGCTATTAAAGAAGAAGAAGAAACACCACTTTTTAGTATCATAAATTGTATTCCAAATAATGTGATTACTTTCGTATTTTTTTAATGATGAGTCATTTTTCAGATGACACCAGAAATCTATTGTAATGCCTTGAATTTTTTTAAGGATAAAAATATTTTTTCGAGAGAAATTGTGTAAAATGAGTTTGGATACTGCCGACGGCACAACCTGAATACAGTTGTACATGTATTTACCCTAACAAAAATACTGTCCAAAGAACATTCTCCCTCAGAGAAACACCATGAACTACACCATTCTATTAATACCCTCCCTCTCGCTTCCCCCAGCCACACAACCCACCCGACCTACCATAAAAACAACTAACACCCCATTTTTATTCCCAAACTTAAACCCCACCGCGCGTCAAAGTAAAAATTATCTCACTCATTCATATCTCTGAATCACTTAAGAATAGACGCAATAGATTATTGATCCCCAAATACATTGATTTACAAAAATAATTTCAGAAATAAAAATTCAGATGTTGTTTTCACATGGTTAAGCAAATTACAGTTATTATTTTGAATGGCATATAAAACAGATGGTAAACGAATCGATGCGATGAGAATCGCATTCTTAATTACGGATGTTTCCATGACCAGTTGCGTGAAATTTATAATTTTGTAAAGGATGATATCATTATTACTAGAGCTAAATGAAATCTCTAAACTCACTCTCACTAACGATTCTCGCGTCCACAAGATTAAAGGCAGAAACATACTATTAACACGCCACGCCACCCGATGTATTGTTTTCTATGGACAGAATCACACTATGAACACCCGACGCGACGCCATGCCACGCTACCCGATCTAGACGAGCTAGATCGACGTGTTGCCGATGGTGGGAGTAAACACGCCACGTCGCGTGTTAATAGTATGTTTCTGCCTTTACTCTCAGTTTCGATCTTTTATACTCATATATAATATTATATCTGAATGTAGAGTTAACGAACCATTCATTTACCTACAGAGAATTGTATTCTCGCATTAAGTATAAAAAAAAATCTAAAAAAATTCTACACTGAGGAAGGGCGTCTGTGGCCCGAAAACTTGGTTGTGAAGGTATGATAAATTGTTCTAAAATATAACAAAACCATAAAAAAAACTATCACGCCGTTTCCTCGCAGTAGGTAGAGAGTATGGACCGCCACACTACTCTATTTTGACATACAATCTAGAGAGCTAGATTCCTCCACATTCATACAGCGAGTCATGCACGTACGTCGATTCTTCCGACTTATATGTTTTAAAGCAATAACACAAACCGATGGCGAATACAGAAGATGTAAATATGTTGAAATAAATTCAACCAAGAGAAATTAAACTTTTATATGAAGCACTTAGAGAACAAGTCGCTAGACGCAAATGCCAGTGGATCGGTCACACTCTGAGACGGAACCCAGCCTGCATCGCTCAGGGCGCATTAGACTTGTCCCCTATGGGGGGAAAGAGGAAGCGAGGTAGACCTGGAGCCACCTGGAGAAGAGTCCTGCAGGACGAGGTTAAGGCAGCAGGCCTCACTTGGAATGATGTTAGGCATCAGGCATGCGAAGGTTCCTTGAAGCCATATGCACCACGGAGGTGTGACAGGACAACAAAAGATGAAGCACCTAATTTGTGGAGTAACTTTATTAACAATACTTAAAAAAACTTGTTTATTTTATTTTACACCACTTTACTTATTTTAACGAACCAACCGGTTTCGTTATAATTTTATTTATTCAGATAAAAAATGTATTTTCACATGAGGTGCTATTACACTTATTTTGTGATATGACATTATTTCAAATAGTTCATAACACTTGTATACTTTTTTTACACCACCTTATTTTGTTTTATCGGACCCACCGGTTTCGGTCCCGCCTAAGCTTCGTCAGAGTTACAAACACTTTTTAATTGATAGTGAAAAAATAATGTTTAATTGGATATTTTGGCAATTGTCACAAAAAAGTCATAAATAGCCATTTTATATACAAAAAAACTACTAGAACTATGTAAGTTAGTGAAGAGACTACAATAATTTTAGTAGTTTTTTTTAACTAACTTACTAACAAACCATGACGCCGTTTTAGAAGGGGTAGGCCGAAAAAATGGACTGCCAGACTTTTCTTTCCTAACATACTTCACTCGCTTCCTCAACATTCGTGCATGACACGATGTATGAATGTTGAGGAATCGAGAGAATTATGTCAGGAAAGAAAAGGGTGGCACTTAATTCTTTCTGTCTACCACTTAGTTAGTTAAAGTAGGTAAATAGGGTAGTTAGTTAAAAAATACTACTAATATTATTTTCAAAACTGCAAGGTAATATTTTACTTAAAATTTATTACAACAATATGAAATACCATTTGGGAATTTATGTAATTCAAGTTGCCATATTAATGAGGTTTATTTTAAGTATACAAATATACGCAAGTATTTTTTCCCTCGTTTTTACGTAACGTGTTGAATCAGCACTCACAATTTGACAAGTTTATTATGACTGCAGATGTAATTAATTATTGCTCTCGACAATCTAATATTATAAGAAGTAACTCGCAATCTGCTACACAATGTGTACTAATAACATGACATAACAGCCGCTCCACGGACCGCTTATTTTTTTACTACTAACAATAGAATTTCTCGACGAAGTGGTTCAAGTAAAAGTGGTCAAGCGCTAAAGTTATATTTTATCTCAATAGAGACGAAGATGCAAACTGGAAACTGAATACGGTGATCGAGGTGTTTACAGGACTTATGACCTGTCATTGGTTGGGTTAAGCGCACGCTTTATGTAATTACAACATTCTCCATTCCACATTTCTTATGACCACCATGTCTGACAAATTTTTGGAAGTTGAATATATGTTAATATCCAGCACCACAATTCACATGTCAGTTTCAATGCGCCATCTATGAAGATTAGATTTAAGCATTAAGCAGAAGATCTTTATAACGCAATGTGAAAGGCTACCGCCATTAACGCACTGCTTAGATAACGCCTGGAAATGTCACACAACACAAAATTAATCCTTGAATTGATAACCCGCAATGGGTAAATAAAATCCAGTATTCGTCTACAAGTATTTGTATACATTCAAAATGTTTTATAATATTTTATATTTTTACGATTCTGAACCATATGATATTATATTAATTTAAATATTGTTTTACTTATATAAAAAAAAATACTTCTATACGCGCTTAAAATGTTAGTAAACATAATGTTGATTCATTACTTATTACATTTTTATATACGAGTATTATTATTATTTTGTTGAATCGCTCTTTACATCATGACAGCATGAGCCAAATCGATGTAAAGGGTATTATAGCTATCATAGTGATTCTCGTCACATATGATAGGTAGCTTATCTATCGCCATTTTATTGTCACGTGAATTCTACACCAGACCAAAGACAGTGTGACAATCACACTGCCATCGCCGGGAATCGAACCCGGGACCTTCGGGGCAGTCAATGCACATACCACTCGGCCACGAAGGTCGTCATATATTAGATGTTACGAGATTTTCTCCAAATAATCATTATTTTTTTATTTAAACGAAATAAAGATATAAATAAAGATAACTTTTTAAATTAATATAATTGTCAATGATTTTTTATTTGTGTCTTCTTATATGTTTTTTATATTTTTTATATTTGTCAATTTGAAATCAAACCCTGTGCGCGCAACTGGAATATTCTTAATATTTTATTATTAATTCATTTGAATAATTATTGTGTCTTTAACAATGATATAAACTTCATTTAAAATAATTAATACAAATGAAAACATATTTTTTCAAGTAGTTTTATTATAGTTGGTGGGAATGACATATTTCTCCCTTTCTAGGGCATTATCATCATTTGTTAATGCCTTAGAATGGCGAAACTTGCCATTTCTATAAACTATAACAAATCTCCTAGAAAGTAGACGTTTTCAATCGTATTAATAATTCATTTGAAGTTGCAATTTTGAGGTTTGCAATGTTTAGTATTAGCGCCGAGGCTCGGACCGCACTTGTCACACCGGGGGCGGTGAGAAGCGAGAGAAGTAAAAGGCTAAGTGATTGGAAAGGAAGAAAGGATGGAAGAAAGGAGAGACCGGTCAACAAATAACAAGAACCGAGTTATGAGAATGGGCCACGTAACTCTCCAGACACTTGCAGAGATAGTGCGGGCAGCCTCCACCAGAGGTATTCGAGATTGTGACAATGAAAAATAAATTAAACCTTTAGTGTGTATTATCAAAGACTCTAATATATTTTTTTCTCACGTAAATGTATTTTATTGGGCATTGTGTCCAAACTTATTTACAATGTTTGTATTTATGATTTTCATATAAATTGAATGTTCTCCAGAGAGCCAGAGCTAATAGAGAATTGTTGGCCAATTTTAAAGCCCGTAAGGTGGCATATTTGGGTTATGTGATAAAGGGAAAATATGAATTGTTGCACTTGATCATTGAGAGCAAAAATTGAGGGTTGACGATGTGTTAGAAGGAGACCGATCTCCTGACTCTCCAACAGAAGGGACTAGACTGGCTTGAGAGGCATTGAGGAGCAGTTTCGTGCTGCCAGGGACAGAGACACCAGTGGCGATACTCCCATAGAAGCCCAGAAGCCCGGCTTGCGTAAGAAATTCTGAATCAAAACCCTAAATCTAAGTTATCATGCCCCCGCATAAACCAACAACCCACCAAATCACCTTCCAACAATGTTCACATCAGACGTAAGAAGAATAGCCACAAGAGCTGAACCTCGGTAAGCCAGAAGAGGTTTTGATTCAAAATTTCGGTCGGGTGTTATAAATTATGTCGGGTGATAATCCACGTCGAAGGATTGCTCTGGGCTCTTCGGCTCGGCATACGTGCCCAATCCATCCTAGGCGACTGGCTCTTACGGTGCTCATTATAAGGGGCTGCTGGGTCCTCGTACGGATCTCTTGGTTGGTCCTATGCCTCCAAGTTCCCGCTGCAACACCGGGTCTGGGTCATTCTATTCTCAAACCAGTAGATTCTTTGTTGTTCTTTTAGAGTCATTGTCCACGACTCAGAACCATATGTCACCACTGGCTTGATGATGGCTGCGTATTTATAAAAATATGCAGCGAATAGAAATTTGATAGAAGCTTCTTCCACTGTTGAGAATATTTATTTCTACGTGTTTTGAAGGCATTAGGCGCTTTTTTCAAAAGGTTTGATACCTTCCAAAAATATTGATATCCAAAATTATGGATTGATAACTGGAATAATTTACACGGTTTTTAACAATATATATTTTGAAATTTTGGGAATATCCGTAAAACTTTTTATGTAGTTATGACTATCGTGAAAATAGAGGCTGCGACGATCTTCGAAACGTTGGTCGAGAAGGAAAAGTTGCACGGATATACCCAAAATCTAAAATAACAAAATTGTGTATTATATAATTTTATTGTAGTTAACCGAGATTTATAATAATCGATTGTCTGTTATTTCAATTGATTATATAATTTCTACACATATAAACGTAGAGACATTATTCACACACACAGTTTTGATTTCGAATTTCACAAGATTTCATAACTAAAAGCACAAAACATTAAGGGTGTATATGCCGAAATCAATTATTGCATTGTCAGCATTTATGTATGCAATTACTCATTGCAAAATAGAGACTTCTTTATATTTTTTTTCACTACAGTACATTATTCATAAGCGTTTTCATAAAAAATGAATGAATTAGTTTAATAGTTTTATTACAAAAAGGCATGTTCAAACTTCGAGCACTGTGCAATTATGACCATGTCAATAATATTATAGTGTGTTTAATATGTATGTACGTATGCAAAAACCGCACTAAATCAATATACTTTTTTTACATATCATAGATCTCAACTCCTTTCACTGTCCACACTTGTCCCTGCTTCTCTTTTTAACCCACCTTGTGCGGCTGGCTACATTTGCAGTAAAAACTAAGGCATACTACATTTGCAGCTCTTATGCGAGTATAAATGCATCTTTCCATATATATTTTTTTGTTTTTTTAACAATGTTGTATCATTCCATTTCAAATCATTAATATGAATGAAAACATACATTTTCTAGAAGTCGTCACCTGAGAGTAAGAGGGTTCCAAAAAACAAAACATGTCGTGTTGATGTTACGAAAAGAATCAAGCTCCATTTGATCATTCAAAACACACGATTCACTGAAGAAGGATTCATTTACACTAAGAACTTTATTATTACAACTGACGCCAAAAAATTTACACGCTTCGCAGTAAAGAGTTTCATTTCCTTCAGATGGAATCCTTTTATTCCAAGATACACACCCGAAACCAACAAAACATTGACTTCATTTTTCTCAGCTTTTTACTTTTGACAGTTGAAACCTTCTTACGAAGTGTGAAGACATGTTCCCAATTTCTAATGCATTATCAAATGTAAAAAAATTACATTTGATAAGAAGTGAAGACATGTGAATTACATTTGATAAAAAGTGAAGACATAAGAAGTGAATACATGTTCCCAATTTCTAATGCATTATCAAATGTAAAAAAATTACATTTTAAAATTACAATTACATTAGAAAGGGAAACGTAAATTGATTTGTCGTGGAAGATCAAGGAAAGCATGGAGTGACCAAATTAATCGAATACTAAAAGGCGCCCACATTCGATGTCGATAAAACTACGAGCGTATATGTTATAAGGTATGTCAAGACAGAATGGTATGTCAGTCTATTCTCCCTGTCTACCCCTCCGGAAAATCGGTGTGATTGTTAGTTAGTTATTTAAGTATCTTAAAAAACTGTTTAAATTTAATTTCTACTACTTAACTGGTACAATCTATATAAGCTGCAAATATAGTATGCCGCAGTTAAAGACTTTTTTTAAACTGCAAATGAAGCGATGCACTGCAGGGGTTAAAGATCTCCCAGACGGGGATACTGCACTAATAAAAAACCGATCTCTTCTAAGACCACGTAATTTAGTGCAAAGTGTCTACTCATATACTTTTTAATTTCGTATCTAGAATGTAAATAGATGAATGTATCTTGTTTTAATACGTTTCTCTTAACAATTATAGTGAAATTGAAAGTTATCTGATTTCTCATTGACCATTAACATTTTTTAAATTTTAGTTTACAAGATATTTTACAACATACAAACATAGTTGTAACTCGTGAAATATTTACGGAAGAAAAGATTTTCTACTTTGGGAATTAAAAAAACATTGTAAACCACTTTTTAATAAAAAAAATATTACAATACACGACATGTTTCGGAGGATACCTCCATCTTCAGATGTAAAAATATAATAAAAACTAAACAAAAAAAGACTAATAAAAAGCGCATTTAAAATTCGATAAAAAAAATTCTAATTTAAAAATTAAGCTGGGCTATTTGTTATAAGTAGGTACTAACAAATATTTTTTAATTCCCAAAATAGATTACTATGGAATTCCACAGTGTTAATGCCTTAACTTTCAATAAGTTGAAAAGATTTTCTACCCTTTAAAAACTTGATTCACTGTGCAATTGTAATCTTCAATAAGTTTTAAAATGTAAATCAATAATAAATTTCACAACAAATTGTTCACAACTGTCATACGACAATAATTAGAACATAATTAAAAGATAGCAAAAGATCCAGAAACGTTCAGGTGGATGCGCATCGTGTGCATGTCGAATTACTTTCGTAGAGATTTAATCCTTTCTCGGTCTCTTGTATTAAAAATATTCTCGTACTCTTTCTTGATGTATGGCAGTGAAGGTTGGAGCTGGCAAAAGAATGATGAAAGCAGGAAAAACGCCGTAGAAATGAGATCACTAAGAAGAATGTGCGGGAAACGTTGTATGATAGAATACCGAACGATGAAATAAGAAAGAAATGTATGGCAGATGACTGCATCGTGGATAAAATTAAAAAAGCATCTCTGAGATGTTTTGGACATATGGAACGAATGGATTAGAGTAGAATGGTTAAAAGTTGTACACAAGCAGCGTGAGTGGAAAAAGGAGCCGAGGACGACCGAGGAAAACATGGAATGACCAAATTAATCAATGACTAAAAGGCGGTCACATTCGAAGTCGGAATAATCGACATGCGTGCGTGGTACGATGTATGAATGTAGAGGAAGCCCGAGAGGTATGCCAGGACAGAGCAATGCGGCAATCAATCCTCTCTGCCTACCCCTCCGGGGAAATAGCGTGATGGTTAGTTAGTTAGTTAGTTTTTTACTCTTTCTTGATGACATCGGAGCTTTTGCTATTTATATTATGATTTTATTTTATTTTACAGTGTTTGTGCATATTATCAAATATAGCATTTATTGCACATTGATTAGAATGTGCTCATTTAATATATTAAGTGGCGTAGCCTATTTAAATGCATCAGAATGTAACAGAAGCTGTATTTACGGACCAATCAAAACGACTTCACAGCTTCACAGAGGGCATTTTTTAGTGAATAATTTTTATCACGTTTTGATTCGCTCTGTATCTTTACTGATCTAGCAATCTTCTACTTGGATATTCAATTAAAATAATATACCCACTTATGAAGAGTAAATAGTTAATGATTGTGCAATTATATTTGGTTTTTTAAACGAGCAATTCATTTATTTATTGAACAATCTTTGATTGGTTTCTTTTGTTGTAAGTAATTACCTGAACCCCAATAAGAACTTTGAATTATTATTTTAAATTTTAAATTGAATCATAATATTTGTTATTATTATATAAAAGCATAAACGTTCCAAAATAAACATGTATAACATCTGTCAGATCATGTAAACAATTTTATAATTTTAAATATTATATGTATCTTTATACTATGTATCACTGGAGAAGGACTCGTCCGAAACATGTCCATGTAATTAATTTTTTTTAAATATAAGTGTTTTATGTACAAAGTAGATAAAAAAGAAAAAGAGAAATAGAGTGAATACGAGTTGAAAAGTAATTTAATTATTTTAGGTGATTTTTTCTTTAACTTTGATCGACAATGTTGTAAACTGTGAGGATGAACTGGCAATGTCGTATGTTAGAATATATATCATTACGTGTTTCTATGATTTCAATTTGTAATTACTTTTAAATTTAAAATTTGTTATTGAATAGATTAAATAAAATAAAATGATTGTATAATATATTTTCTATTCTATTTTTTAAATGACTCACACAAATGATTTTAATCAATGGTATTAGAATTTATTGTACAATTTTCAATATGAGCTGAAATTAACTCATTATTATGAAGAAGGAATCTGGTCGTGTCCAGTCTTGAACCCAAGTCCTCTGAATCAGGAGCCAATAGTTGTATCTCCTAGACCACCACCATATTTACTTATTTTAGGTGATATAGCATAGTATGCTATGAATAGAGATCTTGTGTCAACCTTTATGTGAGATAATGAAGCATAGAATTGGCAAAATAAGGGAACGAGTAGAATAAATGCGATAACTTTATTATAATATTCATGATTTAAATAAGGAATCACTGTGACGTGAAACTTTGTTATTTTGAACATGGAAAGTTTCCATGCTAAAAAAAAATTATTAAAATGTTCTTCAAATATACACATAATTATTATTAATTACGAGTATGATGTAAAACTGTTGAAGTAAAACTGCATATTAAATTTGTAAAAAAAAATGTTTTTTTGGAATTTTTATAATTGATTATAGCATGAAACTATGCGAAACATGTCACCTAAAAATATAATAATGTTAAAAAAACGGACGTTCACAAAATGTTTATTTAGTATTTCGTATTGATGAAATTGTATTTTCTTACAAATAATTAATGGTGATATACATACTTCGCCTTGCTTGATCATAATTAAACGTCCATTGTTAAGCTAATAGGACTTAGTTAATATGAATGAAAATGTCTGTCTTCTAGGGGTTTTTATTAATATTAATTATTTATTGTGGAGTTTTACATCATTGTTCAAGAAACAATAAATAATAGGACGTAAAAATTTAATTAAATACCAATAGTCGGTCTGATTTGGATATGAAACAATCGATTAACTATCGATGCGTAAGAAAAGGATAATGGAAATAAATAAATAAAAATCATCATCTTTTGATCAAAAATCCATAAAATTAATAAAACTAAACATATGTTTTTAAAAAAAAAAAATCATTTCAAAATATGTTTTCATTATTCACAATAAGCTTCTACCAAGAAAGCTTAATTAACCACATTCATTGATGAAAACATCCGTTTTCTATAAGTTTTATTATATTTAATGGCTGTGACATGTCTTAAATTGTTTAAATTAAACGCGTGGGGGTTCCTTAATGACGAGTTTTTTTATGAATTAAAACATTATTCATCTACTTTTGAGTTTATTTTTCTCGATATTTTTTGAAAGCTTTATACCTTCATCATCGGAAAAACGATACCAAAAGTTTTATATCATTCTCCCGATGATAAAGGTGTAAAACCTTCGAAACATGTCGAGAAAAATAAACTCTAAAAGCGGAAAAATCAGAGTTTTAATTCATAAAAAAATGTCTTGATATAGTTTAATAATGTTTTCGAATCGTGGGGAAAACCCCAATTTTTTTTATTTTTTCATTATTAACTATCCTTTTATTTACTATAATTAATATTTAAATATTTTAGGATGTGAAGGATTTTCCAGAGCTTCGTCAGAATAAAATTACATTGAGTTCTGCAATCGCAGCCTAGGGTTAGTTAAAAAGTTAGATTTGAATTACAATTGAACAAATATTTACCTTCTCCTTGCCGGAAGTCCTCAACAGGATCTTGAGTTTATGCCTCTTCTCCAGCAGAGCCTTGGCCACATCCTCCAGTTCCTTCCCCCTCGCGGAGCCCGTGTAGACCAGGTGCGTACACCCGCACACGTCCACGTCCTGCAAGGGCCGCGCGCCCTCGTAGAAACACACCAACTTGGTCGTTCCTTGTGGTGAAGACGGACATTTGCAGAGCGCCGAAGACGCGAAACTAATCAACAACGCGAAACACCCGAACACCTTCAAAAACAGCATTGTAAAACAATCTAATATTTTTTTATTACTATCCAAGCATTCCTAAATCACAAATGAAATGTATCTTAAATAAGTCACTTATAAAATAGAATATTTTTTCTATGTCATTCGGTGTCGCTTGTCTGTTTCATTCGATAGATAAGTGTGTGGAGTTTTGGAGGTTATGTTTGGTTTGTGGTCCGCGCGGCTGGACCACTCAAGAACTTGTGAGAGCAATCTCGCGATCCAGCAGCCAGGTGAGAGAGTGTCCCTCCTCTAGAGAGTGCGTGATCTCTTAGGAACAGTCTCAGTTTTCTGGTACACATATCGGCTGAGGTCGCCAGGGGTAAGCAACTCAACTATCGAGGGATTATTATTAAATTTCCAATGTTTAAATATTTATAATTATAATTATAATAATATACGATGTAATTGACAACATAATAAGCCGAGTGGCAATTTCTACAACTGCAACATCGCATGTCCCGGGTTCGATTCTCGGCTATGGCAGTATGATTTTCATACTGTCTTTGGTCTGATGTAGAATTCACGTCACAATAAAATGGCGATAGAATAGCAACCTATCACATGTCATGAGAATCAATATGATAGCTACCCTTTACATATATTTGGCTCGCGCTGTAATGATGTAAAGAGCGATTCATTAAAATAATAATGATAAGTTAACTTTTAAAGCGCCGTTTTTTGTAATGTAATCAACTCAAGGGTGCATTACCGAGTTTTAAATATAAAAACCTAAATATGAACGCTGCATCGGATATTCGCGATCTGTTAATAAATAATATAAAATAAATATACATGATGGGTTTTAATTTGGCTATAAAATATGAAAAAGATGGGTTTTCATCTCAGATCTGACGGGCATTCATTAGAATTAATAATTAATAGTAAAATATTACACATTCTTAAATAAATACGTATTAACTATTAATTTATAAACTAACTAACTAACAATTACGTTATTTCCCGGCAGAGGACGAACCACCATACTGCTCTATGCTGACATACCTCTCGAGCTTCCTCTACATTCATACATCGTAACATGCACGCTCTTTGATTTTTCCGACTTCGAATTTAGCTGTCTTTTAATCATTTATGTTGTGATCTATCTATTCAAAGTGTTATGAATAAACTAATGAAAGGATCATTAAGATGGTTTGGACACATGGAAATATTGAATGAAGAAAGAATGGTAAAAAAGAAAGAAAGAATGTTGAGAATGACTGTTGAAAGAAAGAATGTTGAAAGACATGAAGAAAGAATGGTATATGTTGAGGATGTAAATGGAACAAAAAATAGAAGAAGACATGGCACGATAAAAAAAATCAAATATTGAATGTCGACCACGTGCGGAGTCAGAGAAATCGACGCGAGTGCATGACACGACGAGAAATATGTCAGGAAAGAAAAGTGTGGCAGTCCATTATTTCTGCCTACCCCTCCGGGGAGACGGCGTGATGGTTTGTTAGTTAGTTTTTGTATGAAATTATTATATAATATAAGAAATTTTTAATACCATACTTAAGCAATTAATTGATGTCATTTGAAAAACTAACTAACCATCACGCCATCTCCCCGAAAAGATCATCAGAAATAATGGACCGCCACACTCGTTTCATATATGACATACCTCTCTCGATTCCTCAACATTCATACACCGTGTTATGCACGTACGTCGATTTCTCCGACTCATCACGTGGCCGACATTCAATATTTGATATATTTGATTGTGCCACGTTATCTTCGGCCTATCGTTACGAAATTTGTATAAATTTTATGCCGGACTAATAAATAAATAATGGTACACTTTTACTTTCATCTCAGTGTTGGCCGCCCCTGGCGGCTAAATGGATCACTTACCGGCGCTACTATAACTGGCTGGTCAGATAATGGTCCGATTACGTCACGGGCTCGAGAGGGTGGGGGAGGGTGGGTGGAGGGGCGCACACGCGGCCTCGCTAGTCCGACCCTGGACAGGAGAAGTGTCGGAGTAACGGCAAAGCCGTAAATTTTGTTATTGCTTTATTCACAAAAATGTAGATCAAACTACTTCCACATAAAATATAATATGCGTAATGTAATATAAAAATGTAAAAGTCTATAAATGTTGTTTTTCTGTAATATAAGGTGCATTTTATGTTTTAGGCCGATTTAATTTAATTTGCAATTATTTTTATTTCATAATTTCCTCATGTAAGAAAGAGAAGCATTGAACTGGCGAAGGAAGGATAAAAGTGTTTCGCCTGTTAATTAACAAACCCAAAAACATGTGAATATCAAATTATATTTTCACCAATATATTTCATAATGCGTCATTATCAAAATAACCATCACGTCGATTCTCCGCAGTGGTGGACAGAGAGAATGGTCCTCTAAATTCTTCGATCATTATAATATCGACCGGAATATCACTTTACTGCCACATTTATTAATTACTCATTTTATTTTGCCAGTTTCACACAGTATCTTCCGTACATAAATTAGGATTGATATTTAAGAGCCTTATGTATGGAATCGAAGTATGGAACTGACGAAAGAAGGATGAAAATAAAATAAATGCAATAGAAATGAGATGTCTTGTGTAAAAAAATGTATATGATATAGTATCAAATGCAAATATATGGTAAAAAGTGAATTCAGTGCGTATGAAAGTGTTAAGAACAAAATAATGAAAGGATCATTACAATGGTTCGGACACATTCAATTCAATTTATTTTAAAAAAATCATAAACATCACTGTATATTTACTAAATCGCTTATGACTACAGAATACAAAAAAAATTACACTATAAAGATACAATTGTGGAATTTAAAAAAGACAAAATACAATATAAACAATAAACATAAACACAAAAACACAAGATGATTAAAAATTTAAGAAAAATTAAGTAAACAGAATCAATAAGAAGAACAAGAGAAGCAAATATCAATTTTATACATTATGTAAAAGATATGTGCTTTCTGAGGGTAGTCTCACTGTCGTGGAAGATGTCCACATCCGAAGAAATACAGTTTAGAAGGATTATTGCCCTGCTCACGGGCAATACCTTAGGTAGATTGGTTCTACACAGTAGCAGGTGAAATAATCTATGTTGCCTTTGTCGCAGATAATTGTCGGAGTTATGTAATCGACCACGAATCAGTTGAAAAAAATGAACACCCAAATGTATAGTTCGTCTAATTTCCAATGATTGGTAGTCCAGCATACCCAGCAAGAAATCAGTTGGGTACAGTCAGGGGTAGATTGGATAGATTGAATGAAGATATAATGATAAATAAAGTATACGTAAACGATCGTAAACAGAACTAAAAATAGAGGAAAACCGAAAAAAACGTGGCACAAACAAATTAATCAAATATTAAATATTCGTTGTAATCGAGGTGCGAGCATGTCACAATGTATGGATGTAAAGAACCGAGAGAATTATATTGGGAAAGAACAGTGTCGCGGTCCATTATTTCTGCTTACCCCTTCGTGGAGACGACGTGATGATTAGTTAGTGTTATATTTTTGATCTGAAATTTTATATTCTATTTGTTGACTACAAACTATTGTTTCTAACTCTGAACCAATTTTGGTTTCTAGATTATCCATAAGGTCAGGAATAAATGATACAATTGTACTAATATTGCAATGACGCACAATATTAAGGCGTTATTCATTACAGCATCAGCTCGTCACTGAAGTTACTCATCAACAGCGGCGAGGCTACTGAGATGTGTGGAACATCGTCACTTGGTCGCACCAAGGTGAAGTTTGCACTTAATTGCTAAAACCGTAACACGCAGTGGCCGACTGGATGATAAAAACGACTGTGATGTATTTTATTAACATCTAAATTTGTCCATCCCTTATGTATGGTAGCTAGGAGTTGGCAGAAGAAGGATGAAAGGTGAAAGGTCTAAGATTGTGACCTTTGTGACAGAAAGGTAAAAGCTCTGATTGTCATCCCGATGGTCCCGGGTTCGATTCCCGGCGATGGCAGTGTGATTGTCACACTGTCTTTGGTCTGGTGTAGAATTCACATGACAATAAAATGGCGATAGATAAGCTACCAATCACATGTCACGAGAATCCATATAATAGCTAAAAAAATATATAAAGTAATTGGGTTCAAACGATCTGTTGTATACATAATAAAAAAGTAAGTAGGATAAATGCTAAAGGAATGAGATCACTAAGAAGAATGTACGAAAACCAATATACGAAGAAGTAAGAAAGCTATTTAAGTCGGATGAATGCTTCCTAAATGAAATTTTGGACATATGGATCGAATGGATGAGGGAAGAATGATTAAAATGATATTATCATTATTCTGATGACTTGTATTTTAAGTGCGCCGTTTTGTAAAATCAATTACTCCAAGGGAGCACTAGGAAATGACTAACCGAACAGTGCAATCTTTAGAAATTTCTTAAATTTAACGTCATTATCCTCATACTTAATACTAACATGGAGGCTATTCCACGCCAACGAACCCGCAACGGTGAAAGCACGATCATAGAAACTTGCTTTATTGGCTCTGACTGGACATATTGTATACAAGTACATAGTGTGGAAAGAACAGTGATTTTATATATTAAACACAGTGTTAACGCCTTAAGTTTATATTTTTAAAGGTCTTTCCTCAACTTTAATATCTATGTAAAAATATGATCTAACCCTTTTATTTCAAAGTTATGCGGTATTATTTAAAAAAAAAAACACTTATCTCCACTGGAAATAACAAAACTCCTTTAAGGCCATTCTTATAATACTTTCAAGTAAAGAGTTAATTTTGAATTTCTTCCTATTTTAGGTCAAAGTTTGAATAAATTTTGATCTTGTTTCGTCAAAGTGACTTAGTTTTTTTTTTGTTACCGATACATTTCTCGTGATTAATTAGTTTTGTAACGCTTATTAGCTTGTCTCAAATCGATATCTGGAAACCGTAATGAGCACTCGGTAATGTGATAGCTAGATTTCTTAGAAGTTTTTTTATAATTAATTATTTGGAAATTTTATAACTCACACTAGTTTTTTAAGGCCGGGGTTGTGAAATGGATAAACTAAAAGTTGCAAATATGTGAAGGGCATGTTAAAATGTGTTTTTAGTAAAATTGTTGACTGTTTTCAAAGCACATTAAAAATAACATTTTCAAACTTAAATAATTTTCATAAATAAGTACTCGTATTATTAATGAGCGCAATATCCTATGTATTTTTGGCCCAGTCCGCGAGGATAACACATATATGGCGACGCCGACCGGACTTCGTCAAATTTATAAAATTTCAAAGGCTTAGGTGGGCTGGACATTTGGTACTAATGGAAGAGCAGTCAACACCCGCACAGTTGACATTTACAAGACCGGAGGGAAGACTTGGTGTGGGAAGATCACGGCTTCGTTAGCTGGACGGTATTCTGAAGGACCTGCAACTGTTAGGAGTCAGAATGGAGGAGTGGATGTCCAGTTCTCAGGATAGAGGCGGCTGTAGAAACTTTTTGGAGGCGGCTGAAGTCTACCCAGGACTGTAGAGCCCGCGAGAAAATAAGAAGAAGATATTATTCGATAGACACGTAAGATCAGGGTATATAAGGCATGAATCCGCGCCATCATGACATATGGGATAGAAGTGAGAGCCGATACCAACAGGACTAAAAACCTTCTCAGAGTGGCAGAAATAAGAACCCTACGCACCATCGCAGGCAGAACTTTTAGGGATTTAATCAAAAATGAGATGATAAAGCCAGTCGATGGTGAGGTGGGGGGAAAGCAGAAAACGCTTTTGGGAGGACCACGTGGACTGCATGGAAGATACGGGACTTGTTTTTTTTTTACTTGGGTTGTCTTTATTATTGATGCCTTGCGTTTTAATTTTCTGAGCGCTGTGGACACGTTTAATAGTGATTCTACGAAATAATCTAACTTTATTATCAGGGGAAGGGGGTAGCCAGAGATAGCTGAAAGAAGTAGAAAGTGAGAAAGTGAGAAGTGGTGTTCCTGTCGGTGTGATTCCATGGACTAACTAATAAGCATCCCGACATTTGCCTTACAACTGTGGTAACCATGGAAACCTCAGTTGGGACGCGACGTACCTGTAAAGAAAGACATGTAATAATGACAATGAATGACATATTTGCTTGCCTCTCGCAACCGATCCACCACCGTGGTTGCGAAGTCAACGAATGTACGGGACTTGTTAAAAATATAAACTCCAGCACCAAGAGACTACCAGGAAAGCGGCCGAAGAGACGTAGGAATGGCTGGACGTCATCATCCCAGGACAGCCCAACCTCATCAACAGGTCATGCAACCTCAATCAAGAAGAAGAAGAAAATAAATTTTGTTTATTTTTCATTAACACGTAGATCCCAGAAGTGAATATTTTGATAGTAGATACCATTTAATAACAAAATACATGAAATATATGAAACCCACGGCAGTTATCTTGCCAATGATTCATCAAAAGATACCTGAAAGTGGATCCGTTGGTCTATAGATCTGCTGGACGTGTATAATAGTCCTCTGGTGAGTGTCCAGTCCAGACTTGCCCCAGTTTTCTCTGACGCAACGGACAATAGTGTACTCTGCAGTGGGCCGGTACTTACACCGCTATTCTCCTGTAGCGTCGGCCGCCATAGACGGGGTGTGGAATATTTTTATAATATTATAATACAACAGAGGTACTACAAAGAATTGAATATATTACTAGGTACTACAATATGCCACTAGATTTACTTTTATTTCCGTGTCTTGTTCGATCCCACTTATTCTTCCATTCCTCATGACTGAGGGTTGCATCCATCCTGTAAACCATCCACCATGGGTCGCCATGTGCTCCTGTCACCGGTTAGTCTCCAGGTTGCTGTTTTGGTCGGTCTAGAGGCTTGGTGACAGTTCTTATAGTCGCTCTCTCTCTATTTTGCCCATCATCATGAACTTTTCAAGGTTGTCATCATCTCTCCGGGCCTAAAACAAAATATTTTAACACTATTTGAGAGGACACCTGTAAGAGTCAGATCCCACAGACGTCGTAAAATCCTCTATATCCTCAGGTGCATTCTTTTTTTAACCATGGAGAACCAATGTGACTTTGGTGATGCCAGTAGGAGAGCAGTTCTAGCATTGAATTAAATGATATTTTTCGTGTCATTCAGTCAGTGTACCAATAAAATTGATATTACAAAAATACCTAACTAATATCATCATATTTGGAATCCTTGCTGGAAGTCAATACAATATTTGTTGTTGACTTGATTAATTTATTTTTCTCTTATTATGTGTAATTTAAAAATACCATGTTAACTATCTTTGACTGCCACCCCGAAGGTCCTGGGTTCGATTCCCAGAGATAGCAGTGTAATTGTTAATTGTATTTGGTCTTGTGTAGAATTCACAACAACAACAACAAACCATCACGCCGTTTCCTCGCAGGGGTAGGCAGAGAGAATGGACCCCACACTTCTCAATTCTGACACGCCTCTATAGCTTCCTCCACATTTATATAACGAGTCATACAAGAACGTGGATTCCTCCGACTTCTAACATGGCCAACCCTTAAAATTGGGTTAATTTGATCATGCCATGTAGAATTTGTCATGAAAATCATTATGATAGTTATACTCTTTACATCGATTTGGCTTGCGCTGTAATAATGTAAATAGCATAATAATAATAATAGTAATAATAATATAAAGAGAGGAATATCCACAAGAGCTTAATATATTATTCTTTGTTTTTTTAATTTTTAAAAGCACATATTTAGTTAAATTCCACAAACGCAACACGCTGCCATCTTGTGGTCACCACCAAACAAAATAAAAATGTTAAGTACTGCACTGGAGAGAAAAACACACTGGCGATGGCGCCGAGCAATCAGTGGGACACCGCTCAGAGACGGCTCGTGGGCGAAAGAAATTGCACAAGGCCATATAACTGCAAAACTAATAAAACTGGCGGCCTTACCTTACTTTACCTTAGGACCCACCCTACTTTCGGAAGTTGGCAGTTAAACGCGCTGCGCACAAAGCCACAACTGCTTTTTGCAACATACACTTAAAATTATCTACGCTGCTGGTAATTTTAGACAGAAAAAACTGTTTATTTTACGTTATTAACTTAGTTTAACGAAAAAAATTATTTCTTTTTTAAAATTACTCTTGATATAACTAGCTCCATAACTAACCATCATGCCTCATCTCCGAATGGGTAGGCAGAAAGAATGGACCACTACACTGTTCTTTCCTTACATACGTCATACTTCTCTCGATTCCTCAACATTAATACATTGTCATATTTCTCCGATTCCTCACGTGGCCGACATTTAATATTTGATTGATTTGATCGTGTCGCGTTTTCTTTTCTTAATGATTCTTTAATTATTATGTTCATAACACTTCTATTTGCAATACATTTACTTATTATATTTGTATTTAATAATCTATCATATACTCTTAATATTAAATGCGTATATACAAAAGCTAGGATGCTGATATAAAATAGCGTTTGAATACCAATCTTAATATATTATATGTACGAAAGAGACTGTGTGAAACTGGCAAAATAAAATGAGAAATTAATAAATGCGGTAGAAAAGAGGTATTCCGGTCGACATATAGTAATTTAAAAATGTGGTTTATTAGAGACACGAAAAAATATATTATCAAAATGATCTCATTACATTTTAATCACAATATCATAAAGAAATCATAACATATATTTATGCATACGAATACTATAAATCTTACCCATTGGACAAGTCATTACATTGAAATTCATGAAACAAAAAAATTAAATATGTAAGCATTATTTGTCAATATATAGTATTGGTGAAATTATATTAAATTGTTTGAGAGTGGTATATATTGAAAATTAAACACTTTATTTTTTTATTTTAATTTTAAAGTTTAACATTAGATTTAAAAAAAAAACAGTTGTAAAATATATTATACCCGTAAGTATACACGGTAAATTAAACTTGGTAAGATTCTTATTGTACTTGCACATAAGGATGAAAACGTCCGTTTTCTAGAAGCTTTACTCGTATAATATTTTATGGGAGTAAAATGTACCATCTGGCATATTTTTTATCAAATGGTTGATAATCCCTTAGCAAAGTAAAACATGTCACATTAAATACAATAAATCTTCTAAAAAAATAAGTTTTCCTTTCTTCTTCTTCTTCTTCCTCAGCCTATTCCCGTCCACTCCTGGACAAAGGCCTCCTCCATTTGCTTCCATGTCATTCTGTCCTGTGCAGACTGCATCCAGGTTATTCCGACGTGTCTGTTTAGATCATCACTTCTCTTCGCCGTCCACGGTCTCCAAGTTAGCAGTCTTCTTGTCCACTTTTCATTTGAGCTTCTGGCTACGTGACCTGCCCATTGCCATTTTAGAGTCGCCACCCGGTGGATGATGTCAGTGACCTTTGTTTTTTCTCTCACCGTATCGTTTCTGACTCTGTCTCTTAGTCTTATTCCTAACATGGCTCTTTCCATGGCCCTTTGGGTCACTCGTAGTTTCTCGGTAATTTGTTTGGACAATGTAACAGTTTCAAGACCATAAGTACCAACTGGCAGAACGCAGGCTTAATAGACTTTTCGTTTCAGGTTGATCGGTATTTTCCAGTTTTTAAGGATGTAACTCATGTTTCCGAAAGCTGCCCAGTTTAGTTTTCATTTATAAATTGTTTGGTAGGATTTGTTCGTTGCGACACTTATAATGTTCCGTGTTATATTCATTGTTTTATGACGCCGTCTTTGTGTAAAGTTAGTAAGCCGTTTGATCTCTACAATCTGAGGAATAACCGACTTTAGGACGATGGCAGAAGTCAGAGTATCTTTGCAGCTCTTTCAGCCAAGTATTTTGATGTCGTCCGTCTGATCTCTTGCCTTCAAAATTTCTCCCGTGAATATACTTAATATCTTAAATCAACACAAGTAAATGATAACGTCTAATTCCTAGTTTTATTCATAGACTGTTCGTCGTATCAGACTGTCCTTCATAGATGTGGGTCAATATTCCAATCTCAATGCCAATCCTGGACCCATTAACTCTGAGGCAACACATCAAAGACGTTCACGACAGAACTACCACTGTCTCCGATGATCCCTTCTTTATTCTTTACAATCTGCAACGGCAAAACAAGTAATTTCCCTATAATATTATAGAATTTCCAAGAAAAATGCGTTTTCATTAAATTAATTATTTAAATTATTAAGTGATACCTACAATTTCAGAATAATGCACTGCTATTAGCAGTTTGTTTTCCGGGTGAAACTGAAAATATATATTCTGTTTTTGGAGAAAGCTCTTAAAAGATAAACATATAATTTGGGTATTGAAATAATAAAATTTCTATGTTCAGTGTAACTAATTCTAATAATAAAAGTGTTTGTTTGGGTTTTCATAGTCAGGTCATTACTAGACGAAAGCGTAAGCGAGCTCCTGAATTTGGTCACAACCATTAAAAAAAAATATGTGATGGAATAAACTACAGACAAAGATTGTTTTCTATAAAATCCCCTTCAATAGAACGGAAGGCTTTTTATGGAAACCATGTTCTTTGTAAATGGTGACCTTTGGGGCAAGAACTACGATTGCCTCATCGAAGGTCCCGGGTTCGATTCTCGACGATGGCAGGTGTCACACTGTCTTTGATCAGGTGTAGAATTCACGTGAGAATAAAATGGCGATAGATTAGCTACTTAACACATGTCATGAGAATCAAAACAATAGCTAAAAAATCTTCTTCTTCTTCTGATTGTAGATCTTGCGATCTGTTTATGCAGGATATCAACTTTCGTCCTGTGATGAAGACGACCAGCCTTCTCTCCATCTCTTTGGTGGTCGTCCTGGTGGTCGACGGCCGTCAGGAGTCTCGTGCATCACGTTGTTGCTAAAAAAAATGTATACAGTAATTGGGTTCAAATGACCTGTTGTATACAAATAATAATAATAAAAAATAAAAAAAAATAATAATAATAATAATAATTATGTTCATAATAATAATAATATTAATAATAATACGAGTAAATAAATAAATAATACAATGAATATTTTTCACCCCTTAATTTAATTTTTTATGTAGTCTCTTTCTTTTAACACTTGCAATACGGTGCTCAATTCATCCTAACGATTATTTGCGGTGAGGCGGACTGAAGAAAGCTCTTGCAAGCATTCAAGACCATCGCGCGGTCTTATTAGACCAAATATAGAAGTAAAAATATAAAATATAACAACAATAAATAGACGTCCCGCCTTGTGCGCTATGTGCAATATTCCTCCACAATACTCGTCCAGTTCACATCTCGTGGACTAGAAATATCGTTGCCAGACGAAAGCATAAATTTGGCCGAAGGCAATACATATTAATGATCAAAATATTGCGTTCCGCTGCGGGTTACATCACGAATGTATTTCAACGAATGGCATTGTTGCTTTGTGCGATATCTATCGTAATCATCTTATGGAAAGCAGGTAGCGTTGAAAGCGACCTGAAAAGCGTCGGGTACAGTTTAGGTACTCATTTCAGGGAGAATATTTGCAATAGTGTGAGTAAACTAACTAACTAACTAACCAACACGCCGTCTCCCGAAGGGGTAGGCAGAAAGAATGGACTGCCACACTTTTCTTTCCTGACATATTTCTCTCACTTCCTCAACATTCATACATCGTGTCATGCACGCGCGACGATTTCACTGACTCCTCACATGGCCGACATTCAATATTTGATTTATTTAATCGTGCCACGTTTCCTTCGGTCTTCCTCTATTTCTGGTTCCATTTACATCGTTAACATATTATTTTTTAAACACATTATTCATTATTTCCATATGTCCAAACCATCTTAACGATCCTTTCATTATTTTGTTCATAACACCATCATTCGCACCGCATTCACTGCTTATATTTTCATTCGACACTCAATCATACACAGAGTATCCACACAATCATCTAAGAAATCTCATTTCTACTTCATTTATTCTATTTTCATCCTTTTTTTGCCAGTTCCATGCTTCGCTTCCATACATAAGGGTTGGTAGAAGAACACTATTGTGCACTGCCATTCTAGCTTTTTTGGATAGGTTTTGGTTTGCGATGACAACTTCAAGTGCACCATTCACTTTGTTGCCTGCCCCAACCCTTCTTTAAATATCCCTATCCACTCGCCCATCTCTTGTAAACATACTACCTAAATACACGAACTCAACTTCTTGCTCAAAATTTTCACCATTCACGCTAATGTTGCAGACTTTCATGATTTCTTCTTTTTCAAAAATCATTACCTTATTCACATTCATCATCAGATCATTTCGCATACATACCTCATACATACAATTCACCAGGACTTGTAGTTCATGCTCGTTGTCTGCAAGAAGTGTGAGTAACACCTCCTAAATTGGTTATAGAAAGCTATCTGATTGGTTCCTGGATCTAGATAGGCGGAGTTTACGGCATTAGCTCCTAAAACTACTCGGTGATTAGATAATTACTTCTATGTCGAAATTAAGAACAGGAACAGGAATTTAAAAATTGATGGTGGAAGGATATGTTCGTGTTTGTAGTTTCGTTTCAGAATTCTAGTAGCAACACAAATTTACCAGAAAAAATGAAACTTTCAGTTACCATTTGCCAGGACATGAGATAGGTATTTGAAATAATTAGATTAAAAAAACGATTTCCTTTAATCATTAAGAATATTAGTTACACCTTTACATTTTTTGTGATTATTACAATTGAAATTGATAGCATTTTTATTTTCTAAAAAAAAGGTTTCAATGTATGAATATAAAATATTCTTCTTCTTCTTCTTTTAATATATCTGACGATCTGTGACACAGAAATAATGTCTCGTCGAATGATGAGATCCAGCTGTCCCTCCATCTCTTAGGCGGCCTTCCAGGTGGGCGGCGCGACGTCCGGAGGGGTTTTCATAAGCGGCTGTATATGTCTGTCAAGTCTGTCACCATCCATTCGGGCTAAGAAAATCTTTACTTCCATGAATATATCAAGGGTTTTAACTAGTAAAATTAAAAACATTTTTATTTTTGCATGTAATTCCCGTTTCATGTTTTGTTACATTTAATAAATGTTGAATACAATATATAGCGGCGCGTGCATGTACGCGCATGCCACATTTTGTAAAAAGCCATTAGCGGAAATTAGAACTATTTCAAGCACGACTCTATATTATTAAGTTAGCTATTGTTCAAGTGGATACTTAAAATATTACATAACAGCATTACTAACTTATATGCCATTGCAATACTCCTAATTTTCTAGGGCGGAATTATGAAATATTACTTGTCGTGGAGTTATACTTCAATTTTTACGCAAATAGCGGAAAAATTGTTTCACGATTACTTGCCAAGCAGCATACAATTTTAAATTTAATAAACAAAAAAAATTTAAATATATATTTTTAAACAAATATTATATTTAGTGAAATTCTTTTTTTGTTTCGTATACAACACTTATTGTCGGATAACATACAGTGATTGTTAATACATCTACAAATGAACAAACATACAGTTAAATAAAGACATAGAAGTTTACCCACCGCTTTACTAGAAGCTGTTATAGGACACAGCGGGGTCTTTTCTTTAGCTTCGCTCATGCATTTATTGTCATTTCCAAGAAAAATAATACAAATTTATATAGGCTTTATATTTGTGATAATTACAATTGAAGCTGATAGCAAAAAAAAACATATTTTTTTATTTAAGTATTTCAATATAAAATGATATTCAAATATTTTTGATTTTTCTATTCATAAAAAAATAAATAAAAACAGAGTCTCTCACACTATTGCAAACAATCTCCTTAAAATTAACGGACTCTACATGATTTTATGGCCTAACATAAAATTATTCCAAATTGGTGAGGGTGGAGAAGAGTGTGGAATGGGGGTGAAAAATTATTATTTTTCTAAGAAAATAGAGAAAACACTGTTCATGGAAACTAGAGACAGGAACACAAGGATCCTAACATTTTAATGTGCTGTTATGGACCCGTGGTGGTTGGGATCGTTAACATTATATTATTATAATATAATAATAACTCATGTGAAGTTAAAAGTATTATTTATATTTTTATACACAGGAAATACGTCGTCGACCGTTTAAAGTTCGTTCAAAGAAAGTTACTCGTGTTGATGTTACTTGAATGTTCTAATAATTACTAATGTGGAGGATAAGTTCTTATATAAAGCAAATGGATATGCGGTCTTCGGACTCTTAACAATTAATATCTTAGAATACTTTATAGTTTACATTATGGTTATCAGAAGAAAGACAATTTAACTTTAGTAAATAATTCTTATGGAGAGATAATGATTGATATAGAGAATAAGCATAACATTATAAATAAGAGTACAAAGGGTAAATAGACAATGAACAGTATCTTATAATTACAATGCCAATAGGTTACTAAGTGGACAGGGACATAACAGTGTATAAAAGAAAAATAAGATTGATCCAAGGGGACAGGACAGGACCCCACAAGGCGCCCCCTCTCCCCCTCACTCCCTCTACGGGGCGGATGTATGACACATGAATTCTTTACCAGATCATAAGACAATCATACTGCCATTGCTAGGAATCGAATCAGGGACCTTCGGTCTGGTAGTCATAGCTCTTGCCACTCTACCACGAAGGTCGTCGTATATAAAAGCTTTGAAATAGTGATGACATAATTTTGACATTTATGCATATAAATTGAGGGGTGGACTTCTACAGAAATATTTGTGTGACCAGGTTGCTTATAACTACAATATGGTGTAACATATATGAATACCCAATATTTTCAAGAGGATCAAAAAATATAATTCTGTGTAAGAGTTTAAAAGTTAAAGCTTGCAGCAAGTCATCAAGAACTCTGAAAATGTTCATCAGTTCAAGAACCAGGAACCACTACAGTGTACGTACGGTCACGTTTTTAAGGCTTTTAAGTTTAGTTCAAGTTTCTACTTTGTGTGTTTTCTGCCGTTTTGTGTTTTATTATATGTTTAATCTATTAAATTATAAATAAAACACTTGTTTTTCACCACTTGAGTATTATATTTTACACGACTAGTTTCGGAAGCTACAGATGCTTCCATCTACAGGTTTCAATATAAACTTTTGCTCAAGGTATAATTATTTTAAATGCCCGAATAAAGTTTATATTGAAACCTGTAGATGGAAGTATCTGTAGCTTCCGAAACTAGTCGTGTAAAATATAATACTCAAGTGGTGAAAAACAAGTGTTTTATTTATAATTTAATCATGTCCTACCACAAAGTGAATGCCGAAACAATAAATTTAATCTATTACATGTGTTGTATTAAGAATGTTATATATTAGTTGTAAGAAATGTATTTTTTTTATGACTAATTTAAATAAATAGTGAGATGGAGTAGGCAGAGAAGACGATTATGTAGGAACCACATCGAGAAGATGGACTCAGCGAAGGTTTTCAGGATCGTGATGCACGAGACTCCAGAGGACCGCCGAACACTAAAAAGATGGAGATAAATTTGGACGCCTTCATCACAGGACCAAATTTGATATCCTGTATAAGCAGATCGCAAAACCTAAGAAATATTAAATTGTTATATTGCCAATTGTTAAAGATTTGAAATTTTTTGCCGATATAGACTACATTTGGAATGACTGTTCTAAATAAATAATATGCATATGTACATCAAGTGAGATATCTTTGCAAGGAACCCCTTAGATGGGAGCTAATTATGTGGTTTACTTGCAAATACCATATATCGATAAGTAATACACATATAGAGATTGCTTTGGACACTTATTATACATGTAAGTAATAATTTTATATTTATTTAGTATCTATTAAACGGGCATTTAAAATAATTATACCTTTTAAGTATTGGTTATTGTGTATCAACACGGATCGAATAGATAATATTGGGTGTAGTAACTCTATTGCCAGCAGCGATATTTAAATTACCTAAGTAGGCGGTAGGTACCTAACTAAACTACGGTTGAATCAATTTAAATTCTAGGCAAATTGGTTATTCTAAAATTGAAAAAAGATTCTTTTTTTCTATTTTGTTTTCATGTAAAATGGTCCTACTGCTTCCTATATCAATCTTCTAGTCTAGTCTAGGATCTTGTCTTTCGGAAGTATCAGCCCGAAGGCTATTGCTCCCCCACCTGTTGGAGGATACTTCGGTGGGAATTCCTATATAAATATTTTGTTAACAAATCTGTATTAAGTTGTTTCAAAATGGCGTCCAGAGGCGGCTGACTTTTTAAACTTCTCAATAATATATATTTTTTGGCTTTTGATCAATTTCGGAATTTTATTCGGAAATGTACTACATCATCATGGGTGGTTTATTGTTTTTATGGTACTTGAACAGGGGAGAAATATCAAATGGTTGACGCTCGCATATTCAAGTTGTACGCTCTGCACGTCTTCCCGTCAGCCAGCCAGCTGAATTGACAACATCTGCCTGAATAGGCTTCTTGCCTCTGGTGCCACCGCACACTGGATCCATTTGGCAAAAACGTGGACTTAGGGATCGAACTCCGAATTTTGCCCTGATTTTTTAAAATTAAGTCCTTTTCGTGATTCTAAACCACTTTTGTCTTTTAATTTTTTTTATATAACTGCCAATTTCCAAGAAAAATAATGTTGTGTTTTTTTGTATGAAGCAAAACTGATTTTTGCAATTATTTCGGAATCAGGTGGATACGTCAAAACCAAACTTAGTAAGGATTATAGAGGGCATAATCTTCTACATTACTTGTTACGACATCTACTTCATATCTCTGCCCGTTTAAAAGCAGCAGACATTATAAATCTTAATTAATTTTTACGAGTATAAAGTGGTTTCGGTTCGGTTCATCGCGTTCCTTTACAAAAGAATGGTGTGATTTTAGCATAATTGTGATCATTTATGTATCTAACAATAAATCCGAAACCACTTTATACTCGTAAGAATTAATTAAAATTTATAATGTCTGCTGCTTTTAAACGGGCAGAGATGTGAAGTAGACGTCGGAACAAGTAATGTAGAGGATTATGTCCTCTATAATCCCTACTAAGTTTGGTTTTGACGTATCCACTTGATTCCGAAATAATTGAAAAAATCAGTTTTGCTTCGTACAAAAAAAACAATAACATTTTTTTTCTTGGAAATTAGCAGTTATATCAAAAAAAGTTGATTATGTCCTCTATAATCCCTACTAAGTTTGGTTTTGACGTATCCACCTGATTCCGAAATAATTGAAAAAATCAGTTTTGCTCCGTACAAAAAAAACAATAACATTTTTTTTCTTGGAAATTAGCAGTTATATCAAAAAAAGTTTAAATTTAAAAGTGGTTTAGAATTACACAAAGGACCTAATTTAAAAAAATCAGGGCAAAATTCGGAGTTCGACCCCTACGTTCATGTTTTTGCCAAATGGATCCAGTGTGCGCCGCCACCAACGGTGGCGTTTTGCTGTTCACTCCAACGCTCCATGCCCCAACTCTGCTCTTTCCACCATCCTTATCCCATTCTGTATGTCAACCTCATTGCCATATCGGTCTCCACCCAAGACCATCGGCCTACACCCAAAGCAACTCTAGTCCCACTCGGCTCTGTATTCAGGACTAAGTGGCCTCCTCCCAAAGCCACTCTCTTTCACCGTCCCTCGGTCTCCACCCATGAAATAATGAACTAACTAACCATCACGCCGTTTCCCGGATGGGTAAGCAGATTGAATAGCACATTGTTCTATCATGGCATAATTCTCGCGCCTCTTCTACATTCACACATCGTGACATGCACGCTCGTCGATTGAACATGTCCTTGAGATGAGTAATTAATAGAAATGGCGCTATATAAATTATCCAATTTATTATTATTATTATAAACCATCTCAGTGAAATAATGATTAATTATTAGTATTTTTTATTATTTTTTTATTATTTTCGTTAATCCAATTATCCTTATCAACAATCAATTTAATGGAATTAATTCCGTTAGTCACAAAATAAATAATCAAATATATATGTAGATACCTAAGGTACCATATTTTAAAGTAAATATAATAACTGTATATCGGTGGTTCTGATAACTAATTTAAAAATAGCACATAAGACTAAGGAACTAAAAATAGCATTTAGAAATATATCAACTATGGTACAAGCCACACGCGGTGGTGTGCGTGACGGAAGTAGATATTTGGTAGCCCGTACTTGTTTGTCACGGACATTCCGTACGTTCAAAATCTTCATGATTCATACGAACTTATCAATATTACCACTTCAATCATCGCGACTATCCGAACAGTTCCGTAATTTGACGATGTTGAACGAAGAGTGCCGATTACTATTCCGAAAGAGTACGCGCATACTCGAAACTTTTGTGATTAAATTAAATAATACTATCGGCTGTTAAATTTGGTTTGTGTTGTGGCTGTTTTAAAATGTCATCTCGTTTTGTGCTGCGTGTTTGCTCAAAGTTCGCACTGGTTTTAGTTAACACAGCTTAGCTATCTACAAAATCATACAATAACAACTCCGTGTACGTATACGATAACACACTAGTTCTACCGACATCGATATAATCGCTGATAAATGTCGTATCAATTGAGATAAGTTTTTGTATTATAGATACTCATCAACTAACGTGGAATATTCAAGCTCTGTATAACATACGAGTGAATTATTTACCACAATTTTAAATGTGTAACAAAGTGCATCATAGCGTACAAATCAAACCTTTTTATAACCTAAATTATTTGAAATAAATAATGAAACGATGCATCCAGCGCAGGACCCACTGCTGCTGGGTCAGGAGTCGATAATGGGGGGTATTGCCTGCGGTCAGCCAGTGCATCTGACGTGTGTAGATAGAATGGAACACTCTCCAGAGTACAGAGCGGCGTGCGAAAGCATTCTTGGAGGGAGAGCCGATGCTCTCGGTTCACTTGTAGATTCGTGGCGAACTCGACTGACTACAGAGGACATCGATACTTTACTCTCAGTCGCGTACGACGATTTAAGGTTAAAGAATGTCGCTATGTCTGCGGAGATACAGACATCCGTTCACTGCCATCTGGTGGGACTACGGTTCTACAGCAACAGCTCGGAGACGGTTGCTCCTCCTAGAATCCTGGAACGGCTAGACCTTCTGCTGTTGGCCGCCAATAGCCTCCGGGACGAACTCGCGGACGTCAAGTTCCTGTATAAACTCAAGGTCATCGCTCGAACTATGTTCGTCCTCAAGCAGAACCTCAAGTCCACCTACAGTCAGCTGCCCTGGGAGGAAATGCTCTTCTGCCTGGTGATGCACGTATCTTCGCGGACTTCTCGCGACGACCTAACCATTATTTACCGTTCGGTATTAACAAAGAAGAGCCTTCTGAATAACTTGAGTCTATTCACGCAACGTCTTCGCGAGTTGCGCCCCACGGTTGAGGCTGGAGTGAGAGATGCTGCCAGCAGCTTGAACTCCCTGGTGAGGAGCCCTCGCGAGGAGGTAGTGGCCAGCGTGCTCCAAGCAGAGCCCGAGTTCGGGCCGCTGTACACGGACTACGACACGGTAAGGGACGCGTACTCCCTGAAGGAGGCCTCGCGGTACTTGGAGGAGGCCGCCGCCGCCGGCCAGCTGCCCCTGGAGCGCGCGCTGCAAGCGGCGGGAGAGCTGCTCAAGGGCACGCTGGAGTCCCCGCACTTGTCGGGGGCCGCAAGCGCCGCCCTCCTGAATAGGGCGCCCCCCGAGGCGCGCCCGCTGCTGTCGGTTCTCCGCAACGCCCTATCCCACGCGCGACACGCCTCCGGCTCGCACCAGCCACTCGCTTTATATACCAATATCCAGAACGACATCAAGAAGATACTCACTGTCATTTCACAGATGCTGTACTCGCAAAGAATATCGAATGTGTGTGATGTTTTAACAAATATAGTCACCAGCAAGGATAATTCTGAAATAAATGAGATGTTTTATGCTTTAGAATATTTTTGCGCGAATGATTTGATTGATATTGCGATTCCAGATAGCGGTACAAAAGAACAGCGCCGCATTGACGTGCTCTTTGAGGAGATCAGCGAGAATGTGATCGATAAAACGGATTCCGAGGAAAAGTTATTGAGAGGAGCGAGAGATATAGTCAAATCTTCTCTGGAATTTCAAAATACTTTAAACAAATTCTCCTCTGGGTTGCAGAAGCTCGAGAGTTTATCGAAATTATACTTAAGAGAAATCTACTGCAAAGTCAACAAACACAACATTGTCCAAATAAAGACGGAGATGAACAGCATTCTCGCGAATCTCACCCCCAGCTCGATAAAGACTTTAAATAATCGCTCTTATGAAGGATTGACGGAGCTTTTGATCAGTTTTAATGAATCGGTTCAATCCAGAATCCCGGAGGAAGATAACAAAGAACTATTGGATTTGATTTTTCAACTCCATCATGTTTTCGCCTATGAAAAAAATAGTGTGAAATGGATAGATGAATTCAAGGAGCGTCTTAATAAAATCAAGATTAAAAAGGTGAAGGACGAAAAGAAAAGTATCATCCAGCCAAGTATCAGACCCGTTTCGCAAAAACAAAAGAAAAAGATGGAAAGGGCTTTGAAAGCAGCTGCCCAGAGTATTGATCTCAATCAGAACCCTGGTGGAAACGCTGGATCTGCCACCATAGATGTTAATAACGATCAAAACAACAGAGAACGTGCAAAAAATCAAATTGATGACAAGCAAACCACATCTGCCTTCGAAACGACAAGATCAGACATTAAAAAACAAATGTTGTCCAAAATATCGGATCTAAGGGTTATTTTAAGTATGAACCCTTCAGAAAATGGAATTCCAAGAATATCGAGTGCATCTGATAAACTGGCAGTGGAGATGTTGGTTTTAGATATTCTTACGGACCTGGAGAGCACCAAGAGCCTTGCCGGCCCGTCCAGCCTCACGGTAGAGGACACGTGTCCCGTGCTCACGGGCAAGGCGCTCCGTAACTTCCTCGCGCACGGGAACCCGCTGCTCGATATCCTCTCCCAACAAACATTCACCTGCATAATAGCCAACGCCAAATATTTTGTCAATAATCCCATATCCATGGAAACCAAGTTGGGTAAAATTGTCGCTGATCGCCCCGAAGAATTGCGACATCGGTATCTGAGAGACCTTAACATTCTTGAAAAGCAAGATCTTATGTGCAAAGCATTAGACAGAGGAAATTTAAATGACTTGATGAACTGCTTAAGTCGAGGGTCCGATATTAATTACAGAAGCCTCAACTCGTGGACGTCCTTGCACCGTGCTGCCCGAGCCCAGAGCCTATCTGTCGTCATGTATCTCACCGAAAATCTGCTTCTCGACCCTCGTGCCGCAGATGCTCTAGGGCAAACCCCGCTGCACGTTGCCGCCTCTCATGGCCGCGGACACATCGCGCGTTATCTCGTACAAGAAGTGGGTGTGTGCGTTAACACAGCCGACCATCATGGTCGGACACCTCTTTACCTCGCCGCTCGCAACGGACACTCCTCAACAGTGGGTGAACTAATCGCTCTCGGCGCCGATTACACCGCTAGAGATATGTCTGGACTCAACGGGATGCATTGCGCAACCATGAATAACTATATCAATGTTGTTAAAGTTCTTTTAAGTAATCGAAACTCGGACGTAAACACACGAGTCTCACTTACGAGAAAAACACCTTTGCATTACGCCTCAGAAAAAGGCTATGTAGAAATGGTTAACTTCCTATTGGATAACAAGGCTAACGTGAATGCCGCATGTAATAAAAACGACACTCCTCTGACTCTCGCGGTCAGCTTTGGTCTTTTTGAGACGGTTAAAATTTTAATTGGAAGAAGAGCTAACGTGAAATTTGCTAAACCTGATTGTCTTTCAACCCCATTGCACATCGCTATTAATGCCTGGGATGGCTCGAAAGATGTGGTGAAGTTGCTTTTAGAGAATGGCGCTTTTGTCGATGCTAGGGACAAGTCACACTCACAAACTCCTTTACACTTAGCAGCTTACTGCGATCAAACAGAACTAGTCGAGCTATTATTAGAGCACGGTGCTTACATAAATGCCACGAGAAGCGATGGCATGACTCCTCTAATGTGTGCGTCATACACGGGCTCTTCGAAAACGGCCGAGTTCCTCATTGCCAAGGGTGCCTCGGTGAACCTGAAGGACGATGAAGGCTACACTTCATTACACATGGCATGTCTGAATGGCTTACCAGATGTGGTGAAGTCGCTGATCAAACATGGAGTTTCAGTTAATTCTAAAAACAATTCTTCGATTACTCCTTTACATCTAGCGGCTAGAAGTGGTGAATTAAGTATAGTGGAAATTTTACTCGCAGAAGGAGCGACTGTGAATTGCATGTCTGAAGATGGTACCACACCATTACACGAGAGTGCCTTTATGGGTTACGAAGCTGTTTCTAAATTCCTCATTGAGAACGGAGCTAATGTCAATGCAACGAACAACAAAAGTATGACACCTCTGAATGATTCATTACAAAATAATTGTAAGGATTACCTGATTTGGCTTTTAATCAGAAATGGTGCTGATGTCGATACAAGAAGTGCATTGGGGAGTACTCCGCTTCACCGAGCTTGCAGTTATGGTAACGTGGAAGCCGTTAAATGTTTACTCCGGGAAAATGCTAATATCAACGCCAAAACAAACGACGATATCACTCCATTAATTGTTGCTGTTGAAAAAAGTAACATAGAGGTCGTTAAAATCCTACTCGAGCATGGTGCAGACGTGTCCGCCGTGAAGGGGGATGGCAGCACGGCGCTGTGCTGTGCCGCAAAGTACAACTACAAGGAGATTGCCGAGCTGCTGCTGGCTGCAGGCGCGGACGTAAACGCGCAAGGAGGGACCCCTTTGATTAACGCCATTGTCGCGGGCCAGAGGTCTATGGTGGATTTTTTAATAAAAAACAGTCAAATAAAACTTGACGTAACAGATTGTGATGGAAATACTCCGTTGCACGTGGCCGCTCGAAATGGGAATTGGAATATTGGGAAAGAACTGATCAGAATGGGATTAAATGTCAATTCGCTCAACAAAGATAACATGACGCCCCTGTGGTTGGCGGTATACCAAAACAATAAGGAATTTGTAGATTTGCTATTGGAAAATAATGCGACTGTTGATTCGGAACCTAAAGATTGTCTATGTACAGCAGTTTTGGGACCGTACGTGGAAATAGTCGAGAGCCTCCTTAGAAGTGGGGCTAGAATTATCACCCAAATGAAACATGGAGAAAAGACAACTTTAGAATTAGCAGTTATCAATGGTTCGCTAGACATCGTAGAGATCTTCTTCAAGTATCTGAACCCAGATGTGAACAATGAAGATTCATTGAATAATACCATACTTCATATAGCGGCTCACCAAGGGTTTACCGACATCGTGGAGTTCTTATTAAGGAAGGGGGCCGATCGGGACCACAGAAACAAAGCTGGGCTAAAGCCGCTACACGTGGCCGCTAACCAGGGGCGGTACGGAGTCATGGAATTCTTCTTGAACCACGGCATGGACGTGAATGACGTCGACCCTTTTGGAGTCACCTTGCTGCACTACGCGGCTAACATAGGCCACGCGGGCGCCGCTGCGCTACTACTCCGCCGGGGCGCGCGCCTTGATCCCGCCACCGACACGCTGCTGCGGCCCTTGCACCTAGCCGCCATGAGGGGCCACGGAGAGGTCGTCAATATACTTTTAAACGCCGGGGCGATTTACGATGCCGCAGACTATTCCGGGAAGCGCCCGAAAGATTGTACGAAGAATGAACATATTTTAGCTACTCTCAAGTCCACGGGCGATCTGTTTAAGGCTGTTGAAGAAAGAAACTTACGCGCTGTGGAGAGTTCTATAAATGCGGGAGCTTGTGTAAATGCTAGGAGAGAGAATTTCCTTACTCCACTGCACATCGCCGCCGGGGAAGGAGATGAGCGAGCTTGTGATATATTGCTACAGAATAAGGCCAACCCCAATTGTTTGGGAGACGGAAATAGAACACCTCTCCATTATGCTGCGATACACTCTCGATTTGAAATTTCAATGTGTCTTTTAAGAAACGGCGCCATCTACGATGCTAGGGATGACGAAGGAAAAACTCCGCTGCTATTGTGCGAAGAAGGCGACACCAAAGATTTACTTGAAATTGTTTCTAAGTCTTTTGATAAGCTATCAGATCCCGAAGGCGGTCTCCTCGAAGAGCTAAATAAAATCCAGGATAAAAGAATAGCAAGAACCGTGATGAGCGCTAGAAACTCACAAAATAAATCGATCATTGTTTTAGCAATACACGAAAAATTTTCAAAACTTGACCAATTGAAGATGGTTTTTCAATACAAGTGTTTGAATTATTCTATAGAAATAGACAAATTTGTTGCGGTGGAACAGTATTCAAAGGCATTGAACTTATTACAAACAGTTTTGAAGGAAAGACAAAACATTCTAGGCTCTGACAATCCGGCCACTATGGAAATTGAACGCGAAATAGCCACAGTATTATACAACCAGTCCAGATATTCCGAAGCACTAGATCTGCACAAGTCGATATATACAAGACAAAAGGAACTATTAGGGAGGACGGACGAAGCCACAATTAGAACCAGAACCAGCGTGGCTCTTCTGCTGGGGCAACTAGGTGAACCTGAAGTGGCTCTGAAAACGTTTGAGGAAATTCTAGAAATGCAGAATGAAATCTTAGAAGCAGACCACGAAGATACTCTTTACACCAGAATGTACACCGCCTCCACGCTCGCTATCCTGGAGAGGAAGGAAGAAGCCCTGAACATGAACATTGACACCTACGAGAAATGCTCGCGGTTGCTCGGCCCTGACCACCCCCTGACTTCTAGTGTGCTCAGTAACACCGCAGCACTGTACAGTTCGAAAAAGGACTACAATGCAGCCCTGCGCATCTACCGGGAAGTTTATGAAAATAAATTTTACGCTCTTGGTCCAACTCACTCCCACACGATGAAAGCTTTGTACAATGTGGCGACCGCGCTGGCAGGGATTGACAGGCTAGAGGAAGCAGTAAAGTTATTCCTTTTGGTGCACGGAAATCAAAATTTACGTTTGGGAGAAAATCACGTTGATACTATTTTAACTAAAAATAAAATTTCTGGTTTAGTTTTAATGGCAAACAATAATTTTGAAGCCTGTAAAATATTGAAGCATGGGCGTAAAAAATTGCAAAAAATCTTTGGACCGGAACATATCGAAGTCCAGCGTTTAGACCAGATTTATGAAAAATTAAACGCACCCTCCTGCAGCGATGATCTTAAAGATTCTTCGGACACTTTTATAACCTTTTTTAAAAGCGACACAAAACTTGGAAATGATAATAAATTACTATTTATATTTGGAGAAACTCCCCTCCACATAGCCATTAAAAAAGGAAATGAAGAAAATGTCAAGTTGCTTCTCAAAGATCATACTAGTTACGCTATAGACATTACTGGCTCCACTGTGTTGCACGAGGCAGCTTTGTATGGAAACTCGGCTATCGTCTTACTTTTACTGGATCACATTGAGGCGACCCACGCTCAGGAACTAAGTGATATAATAAACGCTACTAGCATCATTTGGGACGCTACCGCGTTACATATAGCCACCAAGAAGGGCTCATTACCCATAGTTGAACTGTTGCTGAAGTACGGAGCGCGGTGCGACATCGCCGACTCTTCGGGGAAAATACCAGTCGATTACAGCAAAAACGAAGACATCACCAAGCTTTTGGAATCGTTTTCGAAACAATGCGAGTCTGCAAAGAGAGACGAGATGATCGCGCAGTGTGTCAGGAGGTGGGGTGTCTCGGAAGTGGCCGCTGTGCTGGGAGCGAGGCACGGCCGCATAGCAGCAAGAAGAGAGATGGAGAAGGGCAGCGGCTACCGATACATAGCCGATCTCTTTACCGAAGCCACTCGCGAAAGTGTTCCAGTATTACCTTTTTAAATTTGTAAGTATGTTTTGTGTACTAGGATCCATCTTCTTCTTCTTCTTCTTCGTCAGCCTTTACCTCCACCTTATTATTTTCTGGGTCCATCTATCCTCACTCTGTCTCGCCACATGACCTGCCCATTGCCACTTCAGTCTCGCTAGTCGTTCCATGATGTCCGCTATTTTCTCTCAAGACATTCTCAAACTCAACCTAGGCCTAACCAGCGCCAATTGGCGATTAGGTTTAATTTGAGAATGCCCTCGGAAAGCGAATTTTTTTTTAAACTGACGTCTTCGAAACATGTCGAAAAAACTGTGCTTTATTTAATAAAAAAATTCGTCATTATGGAATCCCACAGTGAAGAATAAAGAATGAATCCCACCCTAAGGCCACTAACACAGTGAAGCTATGAGCGGAGCGGTGCGCAAAGCGGCGGGCACGCAAATCGGCGCGGCGCGGCGGGCGCGCAAAGCGTTGGACAGCTACAAAACTTGAAGCAGCACCGTTTTGCGCGCCGTTTCGCTCATAGCTTCACTGGGTTCGTGGCCTAAGTTTATCTAAAAAACAAAATGTTTTATTTTATTATATCTATAAGATATTTTTATGTCTATATTTGTCACACTAAGCAAAGCCTTTAGCTGTAAAAATGTTTACATTAATTAATAATACAAACACAAGTATTTTTAACTAACTATTGAGAGAAATTTATGAATAAGAACATATAGCTCGAAGTGTTTCTTAATGGTTAATATAATAAACAAATTGGTCAATATATAAAACGTTGCATTAGCTACATTAGAAGGTATGCATTGTAAAATTATAACTAGATCAAATAATCTTGCTCTATTGAACCGAGAGAAATTGTTCAGACGGTTAACCTTCAATATCCAACATTGCCCTCTTACATTCGCTCATTGCGCCTGAAGCAACTAAGTATTTTTCTATTATATTTGCAGGTCATGGGGCATCACCACCACGGCGCCGCAGCCAGCATCATAAAGGACTTTGAAAATGTTCATAACCTCAGGAACCAACGTTTGGTCACGTTATAAGGATTTTAAGCTTTTGGTCGTTACCACTCGCTCCCGTCGACCGTTCTGACCCGAGGTCGATACTGCCCCCTGGTGGGGCGTGGATTGCTTAATATACTGTAATTTAATACTGTGATTTTGTAGTTAATTTATTCGTATGCTTTTCTTTGTGCCTATCCCTACTCTCACCTTGCAGACCCCCTCTACTTTGCTCCACCCTAGACCTCCACACTCCCTCTCTTCCCCTCAAAACCGGGTCCCGCCTTCCCCCGTGTGAATATTTTTAAGTATGTATTATGTTTAAATCTAGGTGATAAGACACTATTTTTAAAGATTGTTATTAGCATTTTTTTTTCTCTTTTGAAATAAATATAAGTTTGTATGTGAAAGTGCGGGAAACAGAAGGAAATATGAAGGAGAGTAAATGTGGACCTGAAATCTCATTGTGTTTGTATTTATTAAATGTTAGTCCCAGATGGACGGGGACAGGTCTAGGAAGTGTACGGGCGAGGCTGACGAAAGGGCGCCGCTGCGTCCTATAACGGACTCGGGTCTATGGTGGGAGCCCTTCTGTATTTCCGTTTTTTTAGACAAATTATTGTGTTTTCTGCTTTATTATGTTTAATCCGTTATATAATATGCTTTACAAAACATTTAATACATTATTCCTTCTTTATTTGCCATCACTTTGTGTTCATAATTTAATAATATAATCTTTTAAAACCATTTATTGTCACAATACTTTTTTGCACTTTTCATAAACCATATATGTTTCGGGACACATATGTTACGCCTCTGTTAACTGAGAAAGGGAGTCTGTGTCCCGAAAAGTGTTTGTGAAAAGTGCAAAAAAGTGTTGTGAAAATACAATGTTTTCAAAAGATTATTCAGGTGTTACGTACTATATTCATTAGTTTAAAAATTTACGTTTTTCGATTTTTCACAAAATGGCGACAGATTGATTTTTTTTTTAATTTCGCCCTTTTGTTGCATTCAAGCAGTCTTAAAAAATAATAAATATCAAAATTTTCGAAACCGGCTACGCTTAACGATAGCGACTATAAAGACGAATAAAACAAACAAAATAAGTTGAAAATCAGTTAATAATTGCTCGAGTTATCGATGCGACCAATTTAAAAAAAATGTTTTGAGAAAAACGGGTTTAAAGTTTTTAGTCCATTTTTCTTACTATAAAATCAAGTATCTTCTTAAATACGAGTATTTATTCTTACATCAAACTATCGAGTCCTGGATCATAAATGATGTTTCTTCCTCTTTATCTCTAGGGTGTTTTGGACTTTTTAAATTTTTTTATTGACCCTTTACATGTGAGTCTCAGCAGCTTTTACGCGGTTAACGTCGCGGTCGGCGTAAGGACAGTCGGTCTACCTACTCTCACTAAAATGACTGTAACTCAGTCAACTTTCGGAATTTTGACCTAAAATTTTATACGCATATTTTCGAATGTATACACTTTAAATTAAAATAATAATAAAAATTCACACAATCACAGTGGCTATTACCCTTAACCTTTTCTTTACAGCTCGGTCAAATACGAATCGTACCGTCAATATGGCGTGAATGTTTCTAACCAATTTTTTTGTTAGAAACGTCGAAAAGCAAATGTGCGCGCGACGCAGGACAAACGAATATAGTATAATGGCGGCCGATGGGATACTTCACAGATGTGATTTACCGACAGCGCGCATGTAAACCGTAATTATGATTAAGTAAAACATTTAATTTATTATCTTTACAGATTTCTGTAAAGGATGGATGTAGGTAAGTATTGGAGTCATTTGTGGTTCCAAATTCTTACAATAGATGTTACTACGAGTACTGCAAAGTCGCAAAACGATATATCACGGCTACCGATGTTAACGGTTAGGAAATCTTACACGTGATATGACGGCTACCAATACGAATAGGTTAAGGAAGGGTAACAAAATTATGATGGTATTTATATTTCACGCAGTCTGAACGGAAAAAGGAATCAATGAAGGCCGAGAAAAACATGTTGTGACCAAATTAATTAACTACTAAAAGGCGGCCTTGTTCGATATCGAGCATGAGTGTTACGATGTATCATTATATATAGAGGAATCTGGAGAGACAAGTCTCTGCCGATCCTCGCGGAGACACGATGCGATGGTTTGTAAGTTTACATTACATACACATCAAATAGAGATATATGTATGCTACGATAAATAATTAATTCAGTTATAGGACCTTATAGAGGAACAATACCAATCCGCGACAGTGGTTAAGATCGTTATCAATAAGTTTACTTTTGTCATGGAAAGGGGCAAGGTCGAAATTCCGCCATTTTGAATCCGCCGAACAGTTGGACTCGATTCTCTCTGCGGTTCATTTGTCTATGGAAAGTGTTCCATATTGAAACCTGACATACCGAAATGGCGCCAAGTCTGCGGCTCACTGACAATTGACAGATGACTTTATAACCTAATTTGTAAGTTGGACAATAAATATAGCTATAAACGATTTGTTGTTATATTAATTAAATGATTGTATTAGAATGACAATAGAAGTTTATTGCATTTAATATAATATATATCTAAACGGTGATTACATTGCAGAAATTTAAATGAGATATTGCTCTCACAGATACCACATTAATCCATTTCAATAAAATTAATTTTAATACAATTTCATAATCATACAATTCGTGTACGAGTATTAACAATACGAGAAACAAAAAAAATGTACGGGCGAGAATATATGCAAATCTATATATACTATTATAACTAACTAACTAACTTTTCTGCCTACCCATCCATTCGTTCCATATGTCCAAACTATCTTAATGACCCTTTCTATATTTTATTTAGGACGCATTCATCCGCCGTACATTCCATTCTTATTTCTTCATTATGTTTTGATTCATATATTGTTTTTCGCACATTCTTCTGAGTGATCTCATTTACCTTTTTTAACCGGTCCGCAAATGTCATCATCATCATCGGCTGTCCCTCGTGTCCGAGGAAGACTGTCCTTCGCGGTTGTGGGTCCGCATGTGACTGAAGAGCCTGATCCTGGACCCACATATTTTGGGGCAAAATACCAAAAAATAAAACGCAGTTTCCCCGGAGGGGTAAGCAGAAATAATGGACCGCCACACTGTTCGGTACAATATTTGACTAATTTGATCGTGCCATGCTTTCCTCGGCCTTTCTGCATTTCTCGCTACGTTCACGTCGTTTTATATATACCTTCTACACCTTTCTGTCTTCACTCATTCTTTCCATGTGTCCAAACCGTCTTAACGACTCTTTCATAATTTTGTTCACAACACTTTCATTCGCACCACATTCACTTCTTATATTTATTATACATTTGACACTCTATCATATACAGATTTATCACACATTCGTCTTAGAAACCTTCTTTCTACTGCATTTATTCTACTTTCATCCTTCTTTTGCCAGTTTCATACTTCACTTCCATACAAGAACACCATTGTGCACTACCATCTTAGTTTTTTTATAGTTCTTTTTTGCGATTTTTTTTCCCTGAAATACAGATTCTTTTTTTCAATTGGCAGCTTACAGTGTCGGGGGCCTCAAGCTTAAGAGGGGGAGCTTTAATTAAGAGTAGAACAAATATGATTAGTTGTAACAATTAATCTGGAAACTGTCCCGCAACTGTCCCCAATTCGGATCAACTGTCGAATCGAATTCTGACAAGTCTCCGATCAAGCTGGTCCGTTTGAATTCGTTCTCGTGCCGTGATCGAGTCGTGACCGATCGGGTCTTGGATCAGAAGGTCGCAGATCGATGTCTGGCCCGACATTTGTCACAGTCGGTACCGCGTGGAACATACGCAGGTAGGTCCATGTCCATTTCTTAATTCATGTTATAAAGTGGTTTCTTGTTTTGTTGTTTCTTTTCTCGTACGTTATGTTATTATTTCTCATCCCTTTTCCATCCCTTTATCCTCACCCAATGACTACCTTTACCTCGCTTCAATCCACCCCTCCGCATTTTTTCTCTCTCTCTCCCCCCTCCAGAATGTTCCGCCTTCCTCATGTAAAGGAAAACAAAAAGTTTGTCTTCACTGTGATACCTAGGTTAAGTTCATTAAATGTTAGCTATAAGAAATATAGTGTAAGTTTATATGTGTAAGTGAGCGGGACATAGAAGGGGGAAAATTTTTGATTAAATGCGGTCTGGCATCCCCTCGCGATTGATATATATTAAATGTGATATATTTAAAAATCCCGGATGGATAAGGAACAGGCCTAGAAAGTGCATGAGCGAGGCTGACGAAAGGGCGACGCTGCGCCCTATAACAGCCTCGGGTATGTGGTGGGTATCCCCTTCTCTGTTTGATTATTTGATTTTAAGAAATTTCTTTTTTTTTAGACTCGTACAGAAACAGGTCGTTTGAACCCAATTGCTGTAGATAGTTTTTTTTTTCTCTATTATATTGACTCTCATGATAGGTAGCTAATCTATCATCATTTTATTGTCACGTCTACACCAGACAGTGTGAAAATCACACTGCCATCGCCATCGGGACGACCTTCGTGGCCGAGTGGTAAGTGCTTTGACTGCCACACCGAAGTTCCCCGGTTCGATTTCTGTGTTTGTTCTGGTGTAGAATTCACGTGACAACAAAATGGTCTTACAACTTATGTACGTAAAAGTTTTATAGATCCTTTATCTATAAAACCCAATAATCTTATAATCTAATAAGACCGTATATCTTTAAAACTTTTACATACATAAGAAGTAAGTCTTAGATCGTTTATCTTTTATCTAAAGTAAGACCAACGGTTAAAGTATAAAACGGATCAAGCCTCAAAATTACGACAATAAAATGGCAATAGATTAGCTACCTATCACATGTTATGAGAATCAATACCTAAACAGTCGTATCTAGTATTTCGGTTGAAATAACCTGCTACATGCATATGTGATAAGCAACGGAAACTACCACATTAAAGATCCAAGTGGCATCCCAAAAACGAGCAAAACTGTTACCCTTTGCTACAAACCAATCACTAGGTTTTAAACTACCGAAGTGAAAATCCATTGAAAGATATGGATCTTATTGACGATTTCACTAGTCAATTGAGTTTCAATTTCAATTTATTCAAAAAATTATAAACATTACAGAATAACACATTCAAATCGTTTATAATCACAAAAATAAAATTAACAATTTAAAAAAACACATTTACAAATAATATAACAAGAAAACAAATGAGAGTACCTAAGTCAGAAAAAAGAAAAACAGAAGACAATTTAAAAAAAATATATATTCGAGAACAGTTTGGTAAAGATTAACATTTTTGTACAATAAGTAGAGAAGCAAATAGTAATTTAATACATAAGAGATAGATGCTTTCTGAGGGTAGCCTCACTATCGTGAAAAATATCCACATCCGAAGAGATGCGGAGTTGTGTATTTGTTTGCCGAAAAATCGTAATTTTTAGGCTTGATCCGTTTTACCATGATCACATGTCGTGAGAATCTATATGATAGCTATACCCTCTACATCGATTTGACTCGTGGTGTAATGATGTAAAGAGCTATTCAACAAAATAATAATAGTAAGGGTTGGAACCAGAGCTCCAATGCAAACGGCCATTTACGACGTCAAGTCAATTATGCAAAATATGAAGACCGCATTCTGTACATAGTTTTGAACTTAGAAAAGCTTGCAGATTATGGGTTCTGAATGTTGCCAGGAGGTTTGTTGGTCCATTTATTTTTTACACCCCATCCCCTAAAATAACAAGTAAATGGACTGAAAAAATGCTTTGGAACTATTTTAATGATTGCTTTAGTGACAATATCCAATTATTTCTTAAGATAAAATATACTTATAGCTATTCAATTGAAATCGAAAAAAAAAGTTTAAAAAAAATACAAGAATTGTTGATAAAAAAATTATTTAATACGAAAAAGCTAATTTAAACATAAGTCATAAAAAAAACAAATAATCAACCCTTTTTTATTTTGACAGTCATTATCAAAACATTTGCACAACGAAATACAATTTATTTGTAATTTTTTGCAAGAACAAGCCTTTGTTAGGCAATTTGCTAGTCGAAACACAACCACTTGGAGAGTGTAATGCTGGCAAAATACGACGAATGTTTTAAATTTACATCAAATTGCCTTGTTCCAAAGCATTTTTTCACTCCATTTCATAATCTGCAAGCTTTTCTGAGTTCAAAACTATGTACAGAATGCGGTCCTCATATTTTGCATACTCAACTCCCTCCAGCTCCCGGTCTAAAATAATTGAACATAGGATTTGGAATTCTAATGTCCATATATTATATTAGTTGCCGGAGCGAATCTGAAACCGGGTGTTCTAAAACTAGTGTACATATACAAATATAATATAATACAGAGTATACCTAAGACAGAGTACGCTGTGATGGCGGCCTTGCACTTCATGTGCAATGGTTTTAATTCACAACAAAGAAATGAGCAGGACCTTGGTATTTAAATCAGATTTTTAATTTTATTTCTAGCAATGATTAATAGTCAACAGACATGATTATTATAGATTTAGCGCGTAATTCTACGAAGTTTCTTAGGTGTTAATACCGTGGAGGGAAATCCATAATTTCTCATAACCCGCTTGTATGTCCTGGGGCTAAAGTAAATAATTTATTAATTCACTATATGAAACCAACAGAAAACATGTAATTTTGTAATCTAAGCATATATCTTTTAAGAAATAACAATTTTACATTCGCTTCTTCGCTAGTTTCAATCCAAGGATTGGTTTGCAGGGAAATGAAACATTTTTACTGGTTCTTTGGATGCCATTTGATGTGGTTGTTTTCCATTGCTTTCCACAATTGTTTACGGCAGGTTATTTGAACCCAATTACTGCATCGGTGTTTATAAATAGGTGCCTTCGCTCAATATTCAAGATCTATTGGCCCCAAACAGTGTCAAATGCTGTTCTCTGGACCATAGCAGGCGAAAAGCCAATTAGAGAACAAGTCGCTAGACGCAAATGGCAGTGGATCGGTCACACTCTAAGACGGAACCCAGCCTGCATCACTCAGGGCGCACTAGACTGGTCCCCTATGGGGGGAAAGAGGAAGCGAGGCAGACCTAGAGCCACCTGGAGAAGAGCCCTGCAGAGCGAGGTTAAGGCCTCACTTGAGATAAGGTAAGGCATCAGGCATGCGATAGAGTCGGGTCAAAAAGGTTCTTTGAGGCCCTATGCACCACGTCATTTTATTGTCCCGTGAATTCTATGAAATATATAATAAAATATGGTTTTATGTTAATTCCGAGTCCTAGTGATAAGATATTGTATTACAAGTAATGTCTTGTGTAGTCTTAATATTCATGCTAGCTAGAGGTATAAAAACAAAGAACTAACTTACTAACGAACACGCCATATGGGAAGGCATACTTTTCTCGATTTCTCAACATTCATACACCGATAAATCTTTTTAATATTTCTGATGATTTGATCGCGCTACGTTTTCCTCGGTTTTATTATATTTCTCGTTCTCTTTACATTGCTCACGTATACATTCGTTACCCTTCTTTCTTCATTAATTTTTCCTGTGTTCAAACCATCTTAATTAACATTCATTATTTTGTTCATAACGCTTTCATTCGCACTGCATTTACTTATTTTGAAGAAACTTTTTTAATGTGTTAACTCGACTTGGCCAGATCTGGTAGTTATCAATGAGTGGTATACGTTAAAATTTCAAAAACGTCGAGAGAACAGTTCAATATTTTTTCAAGCTATCGGCAGGCCGCAAAAAAGGTGGGCCGACGCCATTGCTGCCGTGGGGGAATGTGGCTACGACTGGCAGGAGATAGAGACGAGTGGAAGGGAAGGGAGGAGGCCTACGTTCAGCAGTGGACCGATAAGGGCTGACGAAGAAGAAGATCGATGATAAGTAGAGAAATTATGACTTCTTGAAAATGCTAAACCGACACATTTTCCACTTGATACTAGAGGATGCATAAACGGATTTTGGCTAGAGTGAGCTCAATAATAACAAACATATTCATCTTCTTATTCAATTGATCAAATGATCTGTTGTATCGAATTTTCCCTCCAAGCAAGAGCTCTGCGGAAGACCAACTATCTCTCCATCTTTTGGGTGGCTTACCAGCTGGAAATTGGCCTACGGGTGTGTGCGATTCTGTAGCTGTTATCGTCTCCTCGTTCTGCTTCATCTCACGGTGTCCTCAGTTTTATCATTATTTCTGTATTTCTCACTCTGTCTCTGAGTTTCAATTTCTTACGATGGCGCGAAGAGAAATAATCATTAATTTTTTTTTACAGTGAAAAATGTTAAAATTTATGTCTCCAAACAAAAATTTTTTGATCACTTTAATATTTTTTATGTGAATTAGATTAACCTCATATTGTTCAGTTTTGATAAATTTTATGATTTAACTTTCACCGCATTATGCTGATAATATGTTATAACTTAAATTTGAATGTAATTTTTAATTAAACTAAGTAATTTTATTTATAAATTTTCACTGACTTCACATAAGTATATTTACTGCCCCTTATAATGTTCAAAAGAGCCACTAATGTCATAAATAGTGTAAGGTAACAGTAATAAGAGTCCTCTCAAGATACTCCCATATTACATCGAAAAAACATAAAATAAAATTGGTTGTTTCTTGAAGAATGATGTCAAACTCCATATTAAATAAATTATATGAATGAAAACTTCTGTTTTCTAGAAGTTTTATTATAATTAATGTGAATGACATGTTTCGCCTGTCTAAGTTATTATCAAATGTCGATAGTCTTTATTTGATAATGCCTTAGACACGCGAAAAATATCATCACATAAATTATAATAAAACTTCTAGAAAACAGACGTTTTCATTCGTATTAATTAATCATAAGAGCAGTATCTACCTAGAAATATAATAATTTCAAGCACGAAACAGCGCGAGAGGGCGTTAATGTAAAATTATGGCCAAACAACTTGAATGTCATTAAACTTGCGGTAGTTGAAAAAATAATCAAAATTCGAGAGTTCGTTGTGAAACTGTAATAAAAAGTAACGCATTGCATAATGAATTTTTGCACTATTTTCATAATTGACTCCAAGTGAGGTCTTTTTTATGTTATTCTAGTTTCGAAAATATTTTGGTTTGACCCACATACACGACATAACAACAAAATGTTTTTCTCAAATCAGTCCCAACAATATCTGATCCATCGATATATCGGATTAGGTCAATCAAACAAATCTACATATTATCATTTTAGACAGAGCTGTATTAGCCGCGAATCTAGATGTAGGCAGTTTTTACACAATTATTGTGTAACCTTTCTACGCTACGTCTATCGTTGCTTGTACATTGATATATATATACACACACTATATAGTACCTAATACAAAATATTCTAGAAAACGTACGTTTTTTGGAATATTAATGGATATTATTGATGTAAATTGTTTCCCTTTAGAATTATTTAATGTCATTGACAATTTTGATATTGTTGCTCTCATAAAATAGAATAAAATTTGTTCGTTCTTCTGTTTTTTTCAATTAATGAACATGTAACTAAAAAAAATATTTAATAGTCCATTGTTTTGGCCGAAACACTATGATACCTTAACATTTTAAACTGTTAAATTAAATAACTTTGTTTTTGTATCACAAATGTATTTTATTTTACGCGACAGCTGTTTCATCAATCTATGTTGACATCATCAGGTGTTACAATAATACATCAAAAATTTTGATATATTATTGTAACAGAAGATGGCAACGAGCTGAAGAATCTGGGCGAAGTCATAAACCAAAGTATAATTAAACTAAATATATACTTTAAAGATTTTTTTTTTATAAATTGTATTATTTATTTTAATTTTCTAAAATGAACTTCTAAAAGAAGAAATTTCAAATTACAACATTAATACTTTTGGTGAGTTTATTTTCTTCGATGTACTTCGAATGTATTATACCTTCAACATAGGTTCTCGAATGACTGGAAGTTGCGCGGGGGATATACCCTGCTGGAAGGTAAGTACCTATAAAATGCTATTAAACGTCACCTTGCATGACAACAGAAGTGCAGCTCCCGGTCAAATTTCGGGCTTTCGCGGTGGCAGAAATATGCTCCCTACGCCTCAGATGCATTGACAATTCGACTGATTTTAAATCAAACTTAAAACCCACATTTTCAGAATATCCCAAAAAATATAAACATCTGTTATCTGATTGCTGGTATCAGATGCAGCTCTCGTGACTTAAAACGCTGTCTAAGCGCCCTTGAGATGAGTTATTCACGAAAACGGTGCTGTACAAATTAGCCTAATTATTACTTTAGAATTATTATTAGGACTTCCAGTAAATCCGACTCCCTGGCGTCCTAGAGTAGTCTTCGTGGTCTTCAAGTCCCGGACAATGTGATCATTGACCTTACCATCAGGGTCATAGCAGACAGGAAGGGTTGTATCTTTGGCGTCACAAAACCGAGACCCACCCAAGGGAAGGTAACCCCCACATGAAATCCCTTTAGAAGACAACGGGAAACCACTTCAATCACAATTCCCATGAAATCACTGTGTCGAAAAAGCATTAGCACAGTGATCGCCTGACTCAGGAGGACCTGACACGGCACTATAATAAGAAGTTCACCCTATGGTCAAGGCCTAATAGTTTCCTTGGAATTGAATCTTCTTCTTCTTCTTGCAAGCCTTCCCTCCACTGCTGGATGTATGCCTCTTCCATCTGTCTCCATTTTTCTCTATCCTGTGCCGCTTCAATCCATTTTTTCCCGGCGACCACAACAATATCGTCGGCCTATTTCTTCTGTGGCCGACCGACACCCCTTTTTGTTTTCCCATGGCTTCCACTTTAAGACTTTGGGAGTGCATCTTGAACTTGGCTATCTGGCTACGTGTCTTGCCCATTGCCATTTCAATTTTACGATCCGATCCATGATATCGGCGACTTTTGTTTGGCGTCTGATTTCTGTATTTGTAATTATATCATCCAGACTTATGCCCGACATTTGCCGCTTCATGGATCGTTGCGCGCATTTCAGTTTGTGGACAGTATTTATGGTCAGGGACATGGTTTCCAACCCATATGTCATCACAAGGAAGATGCATGCTTCGTAGGTTTTCCTTTTTAAATTAATATAGGGATATCCTTGTTTCTCATTATATGACTGAGCTTTCCGAAGGCTGCCCAACCAAGTCCAATTCTTCTGGGTCTTCTGGGTATTCGGGTACCAGGGTACCAGGTGGCAGAAATACCCCGAAGATGTGGAATTGAATAAACAACTTTAATTAAATGGAGAAAAAAAATGGTTCCACTGCACCGCCCCTGCTTTGGCAAGACTGTCATCCAACACTTATCGGACATCAATCGATTCATGATTGTGATTCGCAACTTAATTATTACGGTACCAGTCGAATTAATAATCTACAATCTGATTAGTATTAGACTCCGCTTGTGCCTCGTGACCGGTTGACCGCCATGGACCGATCATTACTGCAACGTTCATGCGAGTACATTGTACTGTCGCGTCCAATACTTTCTGGCCGAAGGGTGCTCGTGAAGTAGTGGAGTCTAGGGTGTATAAATGGCTCTTGGTGTACTCTTCAACCCACTTCTAGTTTGCATCTTTAGGGTGATTGAGCAGTACCGCCGGCAATGTACCAATATCTTATGTTCAAGTCAAAATGATATGAATATCCCAACGATAAATAATGTAAATAAATAAATTACTTCCCTGTTAAATTGGTAAATTACTCACCTATATATACCATGAAAATTAGATGAATTTGAAGCTTTCAATAGTCTTATCAAAAAATAATAATAATAATAACACACTAATTCATTCAAAGCATCTAATATTTATTATAAAGTATCTTCAATTTATTTATATATCATTCGTATTAATTAAATTTAACATGTTTTAAATATATTCCATGAGTTTTTTACTGGTCAGCATCACCATCAAACAATGAAAACGTTTGTTTTTTTATTGTTTCTTCAACAATGATGTAAAATTCCATATTAAATAATGAATACGAATGAGTCTATATTATAGAAGTTTTATTACATTTTATGGAAATGACATGTTTCGCCTGTCAAATGCCTTAGACACTTGAAATATGTTATTCATATAAAATCTAATAAAACCTCTAGAAAGGAGACGCTTTCAATAATATAAAATAACCACATCTGAACCTGAACCTGAATAACTAACCTGAATAAAATCAAACGGTTATTATTCTTTCGTCGTTCCATTATATCTCCCGCGAGCGTTTGGGAGATCATTACCATTTCCATCGTTTGAGAAACCGATATGTGTATGACATTCTGATGTTACTAAGTTTTTTTCAGACTGAATAATGATGGCCATAGCACAAATCGGTTTGGTGTCAAATAATATAGACGACTCTAAGTAAATTTAATTAATATGGGATGTAATCGTTGGTAATGTATCTAACCCAAACGTGGTAACCGAAAACTTATGAGCCTTACCTACTATATACATTTTTCATAAGCTTACATATTACACAAACATAATTTCATTAAATAATTAATACGAATGAATACGTCTATTTTCTAGAAGTTTTATTATATTTTATAAGAATGTCATATTTCACCCTTCTAAGACATTATCAAATACATGTTGTACCTTTCTTAAGCAATATCAAATGTATGTATGCGTAAAAATTGTAATGATGACTTTCGATATCCTTATATAATGTAAAACATGTCATTCCCATAAAATAAAATTAAAGACGTTAAAATTCTTCTTCTTCTAAATTTAGGTCGTATGATCTGTTTATAGCGGTGAGCTGTCCTGGAATGTTGACGTCCAGCTGTCCCTCCATCTTTTCGCCGGGCTTCCTGGTTTTATCTTGCTGCTGGGGTTATCATTTCTGATAATTTGTTTGATTCTTGTATCTTCCATGCGGTACACATGATCCCTCCAAAGCGTCTTATGCTTCTTCCCCACCTTACTATGTATTCAACATCACAGACAGACCCTAATGTCTCATTTTTGATCCGATCTCTGAGGGTTCTGCATTTCCATTCGTTATTAATTACATTATTTGGAGTTTTACAGCACTACTCAAGAAACAATAAATAATATAAATTATTTATTTATTTATTGTCGAGCCAAATCGATGTAAAAGGTATAGCTATCATATTGATTCTCATGCCATGTGATATATAACTAATCTATCACTATTTTATTGTAACGTGAATTCTACACCAGACCAAAGACAGTGTGACAATCACATTGTCATTGTCGGGAATCAAATCCGGGACCTTCGATGTAGCGTTTTCTCGAGTGTTTCGAATTTTACTCAAAAAGGAATTAGACGAATGTGTGGATACTCTGAGTGTCGAATGAAAATAAAAGAAGTGAATGCCCTGCAAATGATGGTGTAGTGAACAAAATAATGAAAGGATCATTAAAATGGTTTGGACATATGGAAAGAATGAATGAAGAAAGAATGTTCAAAAAATTATATCTTCAAAAAGATGAAAGTTAAAGATTCAAAAAAACTTAACACCATTACAGCTGGGCTGCTGAGTCATCGTACGGATCTCTTGGTTGGTTTTATGTCTCCAAGTTCCCGCAACATCATGTCTGGGTCCCAGGATCATTCTCAAAACAGTAGTTTCGTTGTTGTTCTTTAAGCCAACTTGCACCAACCTGGGGGTAATATTTTAAATATTATACTTATTACTTCATTTTATTTACGCCGAAATAATTTTATTTCATATATACTCGTACAGTAGAATGCGGTGCGAATGATGGTGTTATGAACAAAATAATGAAAGGATCATTAAGATGGTTTGGACATATGGAAAGAATGAATGAAGAATGAATGGTAAAAAAAATATATGTTTATGATGTAAATAGAACCAGAAATAGAGGAAGACCGAGGAAAACGTGGCACGATCAAATAAATCAAATATTGAATGTCGGCCATGTGAGGAGTCAGAGAAATCGACGCGCGTGCATGACACAATGTATGAATGTTGAGGAAGCAAGAGAAATATGTCAGGATAGAAAAGTGTGGCAGTACATTCGTGATGGTTAGTTAGTTAGTTAGTTAGGAATATACATATGCACATATTGCACTTTTATCCATTATTTAAAACCTGGGACCTTCGGGGTGGCAGTCATAGCACTAACCATTCAGCCTCGAAGGTTGTCGACATTATTATTATTATTGTTATAATTATTTGGGTGAATCGCTCGTTACATCGTGACAACACGAACCAAATCAATGTAAAGGGTACTCTTATTATAGCTATCATAGTGATTCTCGTGACATGTGATAGGTAGCTAATCTATCACCATTTTACTGTCACGTGAATTCTACACCAGACCAAAGACAGTGTGACAATCACACTGCCCTCGCCGGGAATCGAACCCGGAACCTTCGGGGTGGCAGTTAATGCACTTACCACTCGGCCACGAAAGTAGTCGAAATTATATATGGCAGTCCATCCTCGCTGGATATCCCTACGGGGAAACGGCACGATGGTGAGCGAGTTAGTAAGCAATGATTCATTGCGACCTTTAGACCTATGGAACGGAACCAATCTTGGGCATATCAGGTCAAGGGCGCCTGTCTTGTTTCAAGAGAGACCTCAGAATATTGGACTCAGGAATTCAGCCTATTGTCTGTATTGGATAGAAATATATTGTAGTATACCTACTACTGTATTAAATTAATTTATCTGGTAGTGTGATTCGTTTCGCTGTCTGGGCGAATTCTGGGCCAGATACGAGTAGTTGCGTTCGGTGCTCGATTGGTGGATAATAAACGGCTATTGCGCAAAAGTTTATCTACACACATTTAGTACTTCATAACATGCACCATAAACATACACAATTTCTCGATATATCCAGGGGCGAAGAGTGAAGTTTCTATAAAGTAAGCAAAAGAGAACTTTTTTCTAAAATTTTAAAGCTTTGAATTACTAAGTCGGAAGGAGAATTTTAAACATCGTATTATCCACTTTAATTATAAAATATTTTTAAAAAAGTAAATATTTTGAAATACATGTTTCGGAGATAACCTTTTACATCCTGAGGTGTAAATATACTATAGCTAAATCAGCCTAAATCAGACAGCCTTCGTGGCTGAGTACATTGACTGCCACCCCGAAGGTTCCGGGTTCGATTCCCGGCGAGGGCAGTGTGATTGTCACATTGTCTTTGGTCTGGTGTAGAATTCAGGTGACAATAAAATGGCGATAGATTAGCTACCTATCACATGTCACGAGAATCACTATGATAGCTACAATACCCTTTACATCGATTTGGCTCATGCTGTCATGATGTAAAGAACGATTCAACTAAAAATAAAAAAATATGTTCTAGCTGATCTTTCAAGATCTACCCTTTACATCGATTTGGCTCATGCTGTCATGATGTAAAGAGCGATTCAACTAAAAATAAAAAATAAAAAAATATGTTCTAGCTGATCTTTCACGATCTGGCGGGAAGAAATGCTGGGAGCAAAAGGCGCGGGATCGAGGAGCTTGGAAAAAAATCATCAAAGAGGCTACAACTCAGTAAGAAGATAGAAAGTGAGTCAGTAAGATATATGTACCTATATTCAATTAAGTCACCTGTAAGATATACTGATAATCATGGGCAAAATAGAGGTACGTCGGAGAGTTGGTAGAAGGCGGTTATCCTGGCTGCAAAATATAAGAGAGTGGTAAGCAGAGTTGAGAACCTTTTCCAAATGACGCAGGACAGAGAGGCTTTCGCTGCAGTGATCGCCAACGTTGGGGGGGACCTGACATGGTAGCAAAAGAAGAATAGTGATGTACGTATCAGAAAACAATTATATAGCAATGCGTAACATATCACCTCTTAAAAATAAATATAACGGACGATTTCAAAAACATTAAACAGTTTAAAAAGTCGTTAATTTAATTCTAGCCCCTTCAGATCCTCTTTGCAAAATTGTGCACATAACATTTGAAACCATATAATATTGTTTTTACAAATAATATGTCCTGCAATCTGTGCATACGAGTATACATTTTTTTATCATATTTTTTATTGTTTTAACAATATATGATTGAAACCAAAATTTTATACTGGTATAATAATATAAAATAGGGGAATATATAAAATAGAGTGTAATTTTAACGTAATGCTGTATACATTGGTCAAGCAGGGCGTTCCTTCAATACAAGTTTATCTGAACACAAGAAGGTCCTTCAGTCTAAACAAAACAAACGTTAATGCGCTGTTTTTTGTGATGTAATTACTTCAATGGAGCCTTAAGAAATGTTTTAAATATTAACCCTGCATTTGATAGTCACGATCAGTTAGAAAATAATAGAAAAAAAATATTATTCAAAAAACAATTAAATACTTTTTCCCTTAGTAGGTATAAACCACTTTATTTTAGTAAATAGCGCCAACCGGTTTCACTCTGTAGCGAGTTTCCTCAGGTCTATAACGTATAACTTACAAACACAGCTAAAACTAAATACCTTGACGCACGCTATCACCAAAAATCTGGATTCCTTTGAAATATGACAGAGTGAGTCACAAACGAGGAAGTACTGTAGCGAATGAAGAAAAACAAATTGTCAAGACCATAAAGCGCAGGAAACTGGAATATTTCGGGCACATTATGAGACACACAACGATAAATATAAAAAGCTGCTATATCGAGGGTAGAAATAACCACGATGTTTTCCAACCTCTGATCGGAGAGGAACAATGACAACAAGAACAAGATTGTTTGATTATTGTGTAATATTATTAAGTGGTTATTTTTTTACGAAATTCCAAGATGAATGTTAAATAAGCTCTCCGCCTTTGCCCCGTGGGAGTGTTTACGCTAACTGTTTATTTATAACACGAATAAATGGTGTTTACTTAACGGGGTTTTGTAATACTCTTCTTTGTGTTGGCAACACTGGTCCGATTATGCCAAATTAATTAGAATTTGTTAATTTCCTACAGCGTGCTCTCGAATCAATCATTCCACATACGAGTCCGGAACGTCACCCACATTATTTGTTACATAAACCTACCTCTGCTATATATTATACATTTTGCAACAAGGCGGAATTACCGCCAATAAGGACACAAACTTCTGATTGTATACAAATTATAATAAAGAGCGAAATGTATGAAAAATGACTTTTTAAAGTTTAGTAGAGGATAGCATTGAAAGCTGCGCGCGCACTCTGTTACGGGGTAAGTACGACACGATGAAATTAACCATCAATAATAAAAATATGCGTTCTGCCAGTTGGTACTTATGGTCTTGAAACTGTTACATTGTCCAAACAAAGTGCCGAGAAACTACGAGTGACGCAAAGAGCCATGGAAAGAGCCATGTTAGGAATAAGCCTAAGAGACAGAGTCAGAAACGATACGGTGGGGGAAAAAATGGTCACTGACATCATCCACCGGGTGGCGACTCTAAAATGGCAATGGGCAAGTCGCGTATCCAGAAGCTCAGATGAAAAGTGGACAAGAAGACTGTTGACTTGGAGACCGTGGACGGCGAAGAGAAGTGCAGGGCGACCGCAACTACGGTGGAAGGATGATCTAAACAGACACGTCGGGATAACCTGGATGTAGTCTGCACAGGACAGAATGACATGGAAGCAAATGGAGGAGGTTTTTGTCCAGGAGTGGACGGGAATATGCTGAGGAAGAAGAATAATAAATATCTACTGGACATTACACGCGCGCCAACTCACAAATTGCAAAAGCATGTCATGAAACGAGACATGAATGAAGTTAGTCGTAAAAAGTGTAAAATAGTACCAACGAACTATCACATTTTGATGGAGTAATTTCGAAAACTTGGCGTAACAAGCGTTTATAAAAATTGAGATTATGTTATAAAATGGGCAGGTTATAAAATGGGCAGTAAAACTGTGAATGTCATTTGCTATGCGGACGATGCCGCATTAATAGCAGAGTCTGAAGATGACCTGCAAAGAATGTTGTACAAATTCCACACAGTATCCCAAAGGCTAAATATGGCTATATCAGTCAACAAAACAAAAAGTCTCACTATATCTAGGCAACCTGCAAGATGTAAACTGACTGTTGATGATATACCTGTGGAGCAGGTGATGAGTTTCAGGTATTTGGGAGTGGAGATCTGCAGCCAAAGTGACCTTTATACCGAAGTACGTGAACAAGTCAGTAAAGCCTCTGCCGTGTCAGGATGCCTGAAGAATCTGGTCTGGAAAAACAAGCACATGCGTATCGACAGCAAGATCAGAATATACAAAACATGCGTGCGACCCATCATGACGTACGCTGTAGAGACGCGGGCTGACACTGTGCGAACCAAGGGACTACTTAGAACATCGGAGATGAAGGTCCTAAGATCAATTACTGGAAAAACCCTCCGAGATCGTGTCCGCAACGCAGACATAAGGAAAACCTGCGAAATAGAGGATATCGTTCAGTGGAGTAGATCCAGAAGAAGATACTGGAGGGACCATGTAGCCCGAATGGATGGTGACAGACTCGCGTATACAGCCGCCTATGAAATCCCTTCCGGACACCGCCCACCTGGAAGACCGCCTAAGAGATGGAGGGACAGCTGGATCTCATCATCCGACGAGATATGATTTCTGTGTCACAGATCGTCAGATCTATCAAAAGAAGAAGAAGAAGAAGAAGAAGAAGAAGAAGAGATTATGTTATAAGTAGGGCTCAGAATTGACATAAAAAGCGTATTTTTTCACGGGCTTAGCTTTCAAAAAGACACTGTTTCGAGATCTATAGACCCCTTTAGCCCTTGTTGCTAGATAATATGAAAACATATTTCAGGGTTTAGCGAATATTTCAGATTAAGGTCCATTTATACAGGACCGTCATGTCATCAGCCGATACCGACACACCACGCGTTTGCGTTGAGCAAATAATCGTTTTGTTAGATTTGATAGTGTCTTGTTACTTTTATGCCGATTCCGTGCATATTATATTTAAATTCTGGGATAATCGCCTTCTCCACGGCGAGAAGTAAAAATAGTATTCTTTAGAAAATTATTATATACTGTAGGAAACACATCCTGAAAAATTTTGATCAATTTTATTAATTGTCAATTTCATGTAGGTAGGTGCTTTCTTCGGCAACCCCCGAAGGCGATTTTATTATAGCATTTGAGATAACGAGTCAGTGAGATTCAATACTATTTTTATCGTGACGTGTCGGTATCGGCTGATGACTGTCAAGTTTAAATTGACCTTTAGACAATTATAAGTGTCATGTTTTTACTTAGTCCATATTGTATATAGTCTTCCTTTCGAACTTAATCATAACAAATAATTGAAAAAAACAATAAACGTCGTGAGTATAGGTGTGTGTAACTGTGTGTGTATGTGCGTCGCGTCGGCTTTATGTAAAGGTGCCTCACATTTAGACTTCGGTTTTGGAAATTGTTAATCAACTTAAAAAGTCAATCGTTGTGTGGCCAGGAGAAAAGGGAGACCACTTCAGAAAAAAATTAGAAGTTGTGTTACGCCGGAATCCCGATTCACAAGAAATTAAAAATATATATATCTTTCCTACAGGGAGAACACGTGGACGATGCCATCATTGATTACACAATCTACATGTCCTTAATTGATCATTGTTTAGATGGTATTACATGGTATGTTCTTAATTAATCATTGTTTAGATGGTATTACATGGTATGTTCTTAATTAATCATTGTTTAGATGGTAGGACGACCTCTTGACTGACGTCGAGAAGTCGTCCTACCATTAAAAAAATCTTGTAAAAGATCGGTTGATTCTTACCCCCGAAAGTACCTATAGGAAAAAATATAATTATACAATACAATAAATAGTTTGTCGCACATTAAACCTTGTTTTTTTTTTTTCTTTTAAACAGTAAATATGAGGTTAGAGAATTTAAAAATATATTTGAAACATACCAAAATAATATTTTTGAGTTTTTTAGCGAATATAAAGCCGAGCCCTAGTTAAAAGTTTCATATTTTTGGATTTATACTTGTTTTGACGCGTTTTTAATTTAGTTTTTATTAATTGTATTTAATATCTTTCTTATGTCATTTTTTATCGTACTTTCTACTAATGTAAAGTATTGGTGTGCTGGAAAAAAATTACCGGCGTACATAACACACAAAGGTTTTTTTATTTATTTATTGTATTTATTGTCAAATCTCTGTACTTTATTTCGATATAAGTACGATTCTAGTACAAGGCCTGAATATTCTGACACTTTTAAAAGATATTCTGTTTAAGCCCCGTTTGATCTCAAAAATTAATGAGCATCTTGTGCATAATGGCATTCAATTAATCTTAAGGTGAAATATTGAACGTATTAAATTTGCACTAAATACGCATTTTTTGTCATTATAAAACCAGTCTAAAAGGCTTAAAATTGTTACAAACGATCTGCGATCAAAATGGTGTCACCTTTCAGAAAAAAATTGCTTTCTCCCGCGCAATCCGCTGTCATGTTTTGCATAGACAAAATTGGCGGGACATAAATAGATGGTGCTCTGAAACAATGAGTCGTACAAAATAAAAATTATTTTGTTATTTTTCCATTATATTGTTTATTTTCAATGTTTCCTTTTTTAATAAATATTGTTATATAAAAACAAAAAATGACATTTGTAAACTACAATTTTTATTTTATTCATGTATTATCCAATTAAATACTGATTTTTAATAACGAAAAATAAACTGTTTTCTTCCAATTAATTCTTCTAGTTTCGATTAGTTCCGACAACTCGATGTCATATTTTAGTATCTACATTTAATAAAAATAAGCTTATGTATGGATTGGTTCAGAAAGGACAAGGTTTTTTTTACATACATACATAAGCTATAGAAATTTTGATATGAAAATGAAAGCGAGCTTCCAAAACCGGTCGTGACTAGTAGAACGTCTGAAAAATATACATACATTTTTAGAAACTCATTATTTATAGCCATTTTTTTTTAGAAATTTCAACATCCTACATAAATATTTGTAATGCCTTAGCAAGCCGAAATAAGACATCCTTAATAACGAAAACACGTGATAATATAGAACACACTCATTTTAAAATATCCAGTGTATTCCATACTTTAAAAAAAGAGATCATAACTACATAATTTTAACACTTATTGATTTATATCTAATTTGGCGATTGACATACCTTCTTCTTAAAATAAAATTACTAGATAGTATTTTTTAAAGTCGACCAAGGCCCCTTTTCCCTTCCCATTGTCTCCTCATCAAGACTCTGGGTGCCTATCTATCCGTTCTCTGTCTGACGATATGTCCTGCCTACTATAGCAGGGCGAGGAGAAATATCTTATTTTGTGCCCCAAATTGGTGCACAGAAACACTTCGAAGGTCTCTTGCATTTCTATTTCTTAAAATAAAATTACTAATTAGTATTTTTTTTAGGTCGACCGATGACCCTTTTCCCTTCCCATGGTCTCCTCGTCAAGACTCTGGGTACCCATCTATCTGTTCCCTGTCTGACGATATGTCCTGCCTACTATAGCAGGGCGAGGAGACATATCTATATTTTGCCCCAAATTGCTGCACAGAGCCACTTCGAAGTTCTCCTGTATTAAAGGCGATTCGGCTTCTGTACAAGGTGGCAACGGAAATAGACCTCTTTAAATGATAATCAAATGATTTTACTGAAATCTCTTGATGGAAGTTCATTTTAAATAATAATTAAATAAAACGATGTTTTTTAACTACTTCCACTTTTGTCTTTATTTCGACAGCGACCGGTTTCGCCAGGCTCGCTGGCATCGACAGACTGGTCAGCAGTGAAGTCAGCAGTAAGGTCAGCGAAACCGGTCGCTGTCGAAATAAAGACAATTGTGGAAGTAGTTTAAAAACATCGTTTTATTTCATTATTACTATTTAAATGAAATTATAGCGAGTTCACGAATACCCTTACGATAAGCCCAACAAAAATATAACTGTCCTTATTCTATTCACATGGTTTTATACATATTTCTTGTGATGTTCTTCTTTTCTCACCCTCTAAATCGGTTTGGCTCGCGCTGTAATAGCTATTTAACAAAATAATAATAATAATATTTTTCACGTCAGTTGGGCAATACGGTCCATCACATCGACAAGCTTTGTCCGGCGTCTGATTTCGATGATGGATATGTTGTCCCTCAGATTTATGCCAAGCATTTGTATCTCCATAACCCGTTGTGCAAATGGGCTGAAGATATAATCCCAGTTGGGGGGAAATGATGGATGAGAGTCGCCCAGGATAGAAGAAAATGGAGAATATTCAAATCAAACCAAATCAAATCAAAACTAACTAACTAACTAACTAACCATCACGCCGTCTCCCCGAAAGGGTAGGCAGAAAGAATGGACTGTCACACTTTAACCGATGCGGCACTCCATCCTTCTCTTTTCGCCCCGCGGGAGACGCGGTGTGATGGGTTGCGAACCTCATCGCCACCAATAGGCATCTCCCGATGTCCCAAATCAAATCAAATCAAATCAAATCAGTTTATTACATCAAAAGACATTACAAACAGCAAAATAGTACAGGTAGAATATTATAAAAATACAACATAATACCAGGAACGCATTAGAGATGGTTCGACATTAGGAAGACAAGATACTTTCTAAAGTCAAGAGTATTAGAAAGACGTCAAATATTGTAAGAAGCAGTGGAGAGCAGTAAAGAGATGGTTGGGGAGAATAATACTATTTTAATGCATATTTTCTGGTGACAGACACCTTGTTGCAGACACGCCGGCAAATAATAATAATTCAGACTTCGAACACCTTAAAGCTCGTCCACACGAGAGTGCATTCGGCCCGGGCGTTACGCAAAACCAGTCAGGTAGGTACCTACCCAAAAGAGAAGTAAGCAACCAGCCAGGTACCTACCCGCTTACATACTATTACGAGACACTCACGAAACTAGTCCGGCATTGCCGACCTGATAAAAATTCCTGCATAATTTATTGCGCTGGTGTGTCATCATGGCTCGCAGGGCCGCCCGAGACCCCGCAGCCTTCCACCACTCGACAGCATTTCCATTCTCAACTTTCTTTAATTTGGTGCTTTTCCATGGAGTTTTTTTTTTAAATATTAACATATTGCTACTAACCGTGAAAATCTACCCCATTATTTATTAAAATACTTCTCTTCTTTCTCTTTGCCATTTCCCATCATCTGGGGTCGGCCCTCCTCGTACGAAAACGCCAAACTTTCCTATTTTCACTCATTTCCACTGTCAGGTTCTCGCGTTGGAGCTCCTTTTCCATGTTGGCCCACCATGTTGCCATTGGGCGACCTCTTCTTCTTGGTTTTGTGGGGATGCTGAGGGCTTTTTGGACAATGTGCTCGCTGTCTCTTCGCATCACATGACCGTACCACCGGAGTCGAGATTCTCTTAATTTTTCCGTTATTGGGGCAACCTTAAAGCTACCCCTCACGTATTCGTTCCTAACGTGGTCCAGCCTTGTGACGCCTCCAGCCCACCTCAACATTTTCATCTCGGCAGCGTGGACTCGACTTTCGTGGACTTTTTTGTTGGTCCAGCACTCTGCTCCATATAGCATGGCGGGCCTCACTGCAGTCTTGTAGACTCTGCCCTTAGTTCTGATTGGAATTTTTGGATCACACAGGACACCTGATAGAGACCTCCACTTGAGCCAGGCGGTGTTTGTCCTGTGTTTGACATCAGTGTCTACGTTGGCGTCCGCAGTAAGGACTGACCCGAGATACTTGAATTGGGACACCTTGTTAACTGGAGTATTGCCAATGTGAATTGTGTTTTCATTGGCAATACTCCAGTTTAAAATACTTGATTTAAAAAAAAAAAATTAATTTATGTCGCAATAATGAAAACAAAAAAAAAATGGTACTACATTTCTTTATTATTATGTATTTAGTGTGCTTCCACTTGTGTTTATGGTCGACCGGCTTCGGCAGCTTGCTGCCATCTTCTGGTGGATATCTTATACGAGTTTTCCATAATTCTAAGACATTTACATCATTATAAAAGCTCGACGTTTTTATTCTACTAGTAGCGATGCATATTATTTTATAAAGTTTGAGAAAAAGTATGTTTTCTTTTATATTAAATTATTGGAGTTCTTCGTAATTTTTTGTTTAACTATAAACTTATAAATTTCAAACGATCGGTTTTCTTACGCATCTGATAAAACAGAAGAAAGTTATTTATTCGGGATATCAATAATATTGTCAACTGGAGTCACAGTAATCAAATGCAATTCAATGTCTCTAAATGCGTTATGCTATCTTTTACTAGAGCATTGAGAACTGTGTATTAAAGATACACAATGAACAACCAGCAACTAGCACATGTATCTACGATGAGAGATCTCGGGATCATCTATGAGAGTAGGCTGACTTTTCGTGCACATGTTGAGAGGATTTGTGGCACTGCACTGAAGATGTTGGGCTTCATCGTATGGACCGGCAGAGTTTTCAGGGATCCCAATGTGCTCAGAGTCCTATACAACGCATTGGTTCGGAGCAGACTCGAAAGTGGTTCTGTGATATGGAGTCCTCACGAGGCGAGATATTCCATTATGCTGGAGAGGGTTCAGAAAATATTTCTGAGGTATCTCTACATGAGGGAGTATGGTAGCTATCCTTGGCTCTATCCCACGGCATTTCTTTTGGGAATGCTCGGAACCAATTCTCTACAGCTTTGAAGAGATGGACATCTAATTACCCATTTCTTTAGATTAATTAGGGGATACTTCGAGAACTCGGCCGTACTGGAGGGTGTTCGGCTTTTTGTCCCCGATAGATATCTCCGACAGCGACAGCACAGATTGTTTTACCTACCGGCTGCCAGAACCAATCTGCCTCTGGTGACACCGGTGGGAAGAGCAATTAGTCTGCTGAACGCGGTCTCCTCGGAGATCGACGTCTTTCATGTTAGTGAAAGTACGTTCAGAAGGCAAATACTCTTAATTCTGGAGAGTATCCTGTCTTCCTAATGTTGAACCATCTCTTATGCGTTTCTGGTAGTATACGAGTACTATATATAATATATTATATTACCTGTTCTCAATAGATGCCTTAAAAATAAATTTTGTAATGTCTGTTGATGAAATAAACTGATTTGATTTGATTTGATTTGATTTATTCAATTGTTTTTGAAATGGGATTTATACGAGTAGTTTCAGCGACGTGCGCTTTACGATATCACCCGGGCCCCTGCGCGTCCTGGTCTACTCCTGGTGTTACGGTTATGCAACAAAGAGCCAAGCAGTTGACTGATTGGACCAGGAAAATCAAAGATTGCTCTTAAGTGGGGAAGATTATCTTAAACATGCACATAAATTTGGGTAAATTGGTGATTTGATGATTAATCACCATTTGTAAATCCGCTGAATTAAAATAAAACATTCGCGAGTAGGTACTCAATGGGGTAAGCGGAAGATTTTTGTTCTGGATATTTTAAAAAGTCCGGATCGTCCATGTCAACATGTGCAACATCGAAAAAAACATTATGTGTTATTATTATACATTATGTGCTAAATTAAAAAAAACGGTGGATACGTGGAACATAAAATAAATAGACAATATGTGCACCATCTAAAAAGAACATTTTGTGTTAAATTATTTTTATTTTGTTATTTTATTTTATATCATTATATTTTATATTATTTGTTTTAGATTTATTTTGTGGGTGTTGGACGATCGAAGTGTGCGCGGGAGATGCCTATTGGTGGCGATGAGGTTCGCAACCCATCACATCGCGTCTCCCGCGGGGCGAAAAGAGGAGGATGAAGTGCCACATCAGTAAAAATGTGACAGTTCATTATTTTTGCCTACCCTTTCGGGGAGACGGCGTGATGGTTAGTTAGTTAGTTAGTTATATTTTAAATGGTGGGAAAAAAAACTTTCTAGCAACCCCTTATATTGAACAATGAAAACTGGACAGAATTTACTTACAAGAGGAGGGCACGACATGGGAAATTGATTTCAGAATGGGATTTCGAAGGTTTTAATACCCTCTAAAGATCCATTTACACTGGACAGTTATCAGCCGATACCGACACGTCACGCATTTGCGTTGAGCAAATAATCGTTTTGTTTGATTTGATGGTGTCTTATTACTTTTAATTCATTCCGATTCCGTTTATATTATATTTAAATTCCGATAAATTCGCCTTCTCCACGGCGAGTTCAAATGGTAGTAAAAACGGTATTCTGTAAAAAAGAATTATATACTGTGGGAAACACATCCTGAAAAATATTGATCATTTTTACTAAGTGTAAATTTTATGTAGGTAGGTGCTTTCTTCGGCAACCCCCGACGGCGATTTGATTATAGCATTTGAGATAACGAGTCAGTGAGATTAAATACTATTTTTATCGTGACGTGTCGGTATCGGCTGATGACTGTCCAGTGTAAATGGACCTTAGGAGTCGTCCATAGTAAGTACGAAATCGTAATAGCCAGCCAATTTCTAGAAAATAAGCTTTGAACTTTTCACAGTTGCTTATACAACATATTAGAAATATAACATATATTAGAAATTTTGCAAAATGGTGTTCTTCTACCGACCCTTGTGTATGGAAGCGAAGCATGGAACTGGCAAAAGAAGGATGAAAGTTGAATAAATGCAGTAGAAATGAGATCTCTTAGACGAATGTGTGGATACTCTGTATATGATAGAGTGTCTAACGAAAATATAAGAATTGAATGCGGTGAGAATGATGGTGTTATGAACAAAATAATGAAAGGATCATTAAGATGGTTTTGACATATGGAAAGAAGTAATGAAGAAAGAATGGTAAAAAAATAATGAGTTTACGATGTACTAAATGGAACCAGAAATCAAATATAAAATAAATCAAATATTGAATGTCGACCATGTGAGAAGTCAGGGAAATCGACGCGCGTGCATGACACGATGTATGAATGTTGAGGAAGCGAGAGAAATATGTCAGGAAAGAAAAGTGTAGCAGTCCATTATTTCTGCCTACTCCTTCGGAGAGACGGCGTGATGGTTAGTTAGTTAGAAATTTTGTGCACTGCCATTTTAGATTTTTTTTAGGCTTTTGTTTAAGATGACAACTTTAAGTACACCATTCACTTCATTTCCTGCCCAAACCCTTTTTTTTATTATATATTCCTCTCCACTCGCTCTTTCTCACTTAATTTTAATCATTATTTTACCAGCTACATGCTTCGCTTCCGTCAATAGACGGATAGTTTACCAATCTTCGTACTGAGGCGATACCAAAAGAAAAGAAGTAGTATAGCTTTCTGACACCTTGATTTAAACCAGATATTTTCATTAACCTAATTATAAACAACTTTACAAGAGTTTACGAATATGTGTGTCTGCCGAATACAAGGCCATAGTGATAGCAAAACCACGTTTCATTTATTTAAATACGCATGTCATTGCAAGTGTAAATACCTACACACAGCTCGCATGTACTTTCTTCGTCAATTCTTTTTGATTATAATTTCTTTTTGATTTTGATTATAAATGGCAGTGCACAATGATGTTCTTCTACCAAACGTTATGTTTGGAAGCGAATGGAACTGGCAAAAGAAGTATGAAAGTAGAATAAATGCGGTAGAAATGAGATCTCTTCAACGACTGTGTTGAAAATCTGTATATGATAGAGTGTCGAATGAAAATATAAGAAGTGAATGCGGTGCGAATGAAAGTGTTATGAACCAAATAATGAAAGGAACATTAAGATGGTTTGGACAGGGTAAACGGAAACAGAACTAGAAATATAAGAAAACGTGACACGATCAAATCATTCAAATATTTTATATTGGACAGGTGAGGAGTCGGAGAAATCGACGTCCGTGCATAATGTAGACAGAACAATTAAGCGGTTATTTCTGTCTATCTCTTTTTAATTATTTTTATATTATTTTGTTAAATACGAGTAAAATCTTTAAATCTTTACATCATTATAGCTCGAGCCAAATCGATATAAACGGTATGGCTATGTATCATATTGATTCTGATATCGCCATTTTATTGTAACGTGAATTCTATATCAGACCAAAGACAACACTGCCATCGCCGAGAATCGATCCCGGACCTTTGGTGTGACTATAGCACTTGCCACTCGACCACGAAGGTCTTAATTCGCGGAGACGGCGTTATGGTTAGTTAGTTAATTCGTTAAAACTAGTTGACTTGTTTTCAGCTGATGGAAAAGTTGAAAACACGTCGGAATTCGGTGCTGTCGTACGCCGTTTTAAAGTTACATAATAATTTTAATTAACTTTGAATGCTGAATCGAAGTTGTCACCATTCTCCTTGTGGTGTCAATTTAAATGATAATAGACCCAATTATTGGCACCGCGAATAATGAATGGGATGGGGCCGGCTGGACCACTTTCTATCTCGAGAGGTGATGGTAATTGAATTACAAATTATCTATCGCCGAATAATATTAGCACCGAGGTATTGTCCCGCCGTGTGATGTCTCCTCGGCACATAATAATTGTAATGGGACACTCTGCTATCATTCCGTAAATCATAACTCGGCACGGGCGGCGTGTAATCGGTATTTATAATAGAAATTATACTGTTAGCGCGTTTAGTAGATGATAAAATTGAAAACTGCGCGTTACGGAAGTGCGACATGATGAAGTGCGGAAAGGACTCCCTTCACATCCTAACCCCACAATAAAATACCTCACAAATTACGACTCTAAGACCTCCAGCCGCCACAAGCGCCCAAAATCGATCCTCCTTCAGAGGAACACTCTGAGCCACACAAATCATGCCTCAATCATGTAAGAGGAAAAGCCACAAGAGCTGAACCTCTGTAAGCCAGAAGATCCAAGTCCAAGTCCAAGGCTGTAAGCATTTTGTTTACCGCACCGTTATTCAAGGGTAATGCACCTTCTTATCTGTAGTCTTTATATAGTCCCTTCATATCTGAGAATTGCGAGATCATCTCATAGAGCCTAATAAAAAAAATTAATATACGAGACAAGGAGAAAAATATCAAAGTCAATCAATATCAATTCTATAAGATTCGACCTCTAATCATCCCGAGAGAGGCTAGACCGTCATCGGCCCGCACAACATCATCCCAACGAGGAGGTCCATGACACTTGTTCAAAAAGCTATTTTATAATCGTGAGCAGTTATTAATATCCATTAATCAGGTTTGATTTGAACCAAATCCAGGAAGCTGTGCTAGATAATCTAATAACTATGTCATGGCATTACGTCATTATATTTAATATCCAGGAAATGTACACTTCTCGTAATATCATCATTCAAACAATAGCGAGAGGTCTCTTACTTTAACCACGGCGATTATTATGGCTATTGTGGCATTAGATCATACTTCATATAGAAATACCACCCACTAACGGCAGTCGTCAAATCCATGGTCAAATATAATTAATTATACGTTTTAACGATTTATTGTAACAAGTAATAACTGTTCGAGATTAATAGTTATGTATGTTAGATGTATACTGGCGTTTAAACTTAATGCTATACTATAGAGAATGAAAGTGTAATATTCTTAATTAATACGAATGAAAACGTTTTCTATAAGTTATATTATATATGTGAATGATATGTTTCGCCTTTCTAAGACGTAATCAAAAGTTCCTATAAAAACTATCCACCCAATTCCCTTGTTTCTGAATCATTCCCATGGCTTTCAGGCGTTTTGAAATGGCTTGTTGTGTCACTCCCAATGATCCTGCCGTTTGATACGAGTCTTGATCAAGCAATGTCTCCAATTCTGCATCTTCGAAAACCTTTTCTCTTCCACCGCCATGCCGGTCTTCGACGTCAAAATCATCGCTCTTGAAGCGTTGGAACTACTATCGGCACGTTCTTTCATTACTTGTGGCCTCACCATAGGTATTAGAGAGAGTATCGATGAGCCTCAGACGCAGATTTCTTCATATTAAAGATGAAAATTAAAACCTCCCGAAAATGACGAGAATTTGGCTCGTAAGCCGACATTTTTAATTAAGAATAACTTTATGATGCAGACATAAATCGATTAATATTTCGATGACGTTTTGTTTCCAAATGTCATAGTCTATTATATGACATCTACGGTCTATTTATTTTATTCCACCACTTGCCGCTACAGCCATCTATTGAAAAACGGCGGAAGCAAAGTTGTACACATAATAATAAAATTCTGGAAAACGGACGCCTGCATTCGTATTAATTAAGGATTTTACCAACATACAATTAAAGCGATATAGTATTTTTAACAAGAATTATGAATATCGTAGAAAGGGTGGCTAAGCTCAAAAGAGAGGACAAAAAACAGAGAGAGACCCCCCACACGACGGTCTGATGGCATTCAAAACATTGCTGGTGACTAGCACATGATTGGAATATGTGGAAAAGTATGCGAGAGACCCATGTCGAGCAGTGGATGACATCGCGTCACCTGAGAGTAAGAGGGTTCCAACTAACAAAATTTCACATTTGGCTTTTTTTCGTGAAAAAGGTTCTTACTAACCTTATCTATACGTACAATAAAAAAAACGTGTAATAGTATCGTCATTTTGATGTTACGAAAAGAATCAAGTTCCATCTGATCATTCAAAACACACGATTCACTGAAGAAGGATTCATTTACACTTACAACTGTCGCCAGAGAAAATTTACACGCTTCTCGGTAAAAGAGTTTCATGTCCTTCAGATGGAACCCTTTTATTCCAAGATACACACCCGAAATCAACAAAACTTTGACTTCATTTTTTTTCAGCTTTTTACTTTTGACAGTTGGAACCTTTTAACTCTCAGGTGACGATCGGCTATTAAAGTAAGTATTTTTAAAGTGACACAAATCAAAACACGTTTGTGATTTGTGTCACTTGGCACATTCTAGTGCGATATGTAATTGCGTTTTTTGTATTGTTTTTAATCAATGTGCTACGTTATCAATTTGTAAATATTTTTCGAAATTTTTTAATGTGAAAGAAAGGATTTTGAATGAAGAATGGTGCGCCCATGTTTGCTAAAGCCGTCTTTGATAAATGGAACGATATGGGCGTGTGGGGCCGATTAACATGTGTCAATCGTGCCATTACAAGTGTCCTATAGCCATTATACATTACGCCTTCTGCGTATTTATTCCTCGAAAATATAACAAACGTAACGGCTTTCTCTAACTCTCCAGAGGATCCAAGTTAATTGAATTAGCTTCACAAGAGCTCGTTTAGTTGAACTATCCCCCTGTCCTATTAGAATGATTTCTCCTGAACCGGCAGCAGACACATTGCTGCTCAGATAGAAAGAGCATACAAGTTTCTTGAAGAAGCCAAAATAATCTGAAGCTAAACTCTTCAAGTTGAATTGGATTTCCCTGATATTTAAAACCATAGGTTCTCCAGGGGGATGGCCGTGGCGTACGTATTTTGATAAATAATACTGAAATGCTATTTTCACAAATAAATTATTTAAATAAAAATTAAATAAAACGATTTTTTAAGAACTACTTCCAATTCTGTCTTTATTTCGACGTCAAATCAAATCAGTTTATTTACTCAAAAGACCTTACAAACAGCATAAATGTTTAAGGCATCTATTGAGTACAGGTAAGATATTATACACATTCAACATAATACCAGGAACGCATTAGAGATGGTTCGACTTTAGGAAGACAAGATGCTTTCTAAAGTCTAGAGTATTGGTCCCCTGAACGCACTTTCACTCATAAGAAACGACATATGAACGTACTTTAACTAATATCGACCGATTTTGCCGGCTCGCTGCCATCGACTGACTGGGTTGACAGAAGACCAATCCGTAAATACCATCGAACCTGGCGAAACCGGTCGACAGGCAACAATTCGTATATGTGGTCTCATTTCTACAGCATTTATTCAACTTTCATCCTTCTTTTGTTGGATCCATGCTTCACTTCTATACATATGGGTCGGTACAAGAATATCATTGTGCTCAGCCATTTTAGCTTTTTTTCGATAGACTTTTGATTGCGATGACAACTTAAGGCGCACCAGTATGTTTATTACCTGCTCCAACCCTTCTTTCTATATCCCCCTACACTCGCCCATCCATTGTGAACATACAACCTAAAAATAAAAAAACTCATCTACTTGTTTCAGATTTTCACCATTTACGCTAATGTTGCAGACTGTTATGATAAAAAATAAAATCTGGTGACACCGGTGGGAAGAGCAATTAATCTACTGAACGCGGTCTCCCGGAGATCGACGTCTTTCATATTAGAGAAAATACGTTTAGAAAACAAATAAATACTCTTGACTTTATGGAGTATGTATTCTCTCGTGCGTTCCTGGTATTTAATTGTATACATTTATATTTTACCTGCACTCAATAGATTCCTTAAACATTAATATTGTTTGTAATGTCTGTTGAGATAATAAATAGATTTGATTGATTCATTAAAAAAAATATATATCGAATATAATCAAAAGTATTATATTTGTCATTTTCTTTTTTGAATACGAGTACTTTGTATATACAACACTATTAAAATTACATATCAGACATGTTTCGGACAACCAGTCCTTCTTCAGTGATACATATTATAAAGATACATATTTAAAATATTATAAAATTGTTTACAAATATGATCAATTTTGACAGATCTGTCAAAAATTTTCATATTTGTAAACAATTTTATAATACAAGAATTAATTGTATCTCAATAGAGACGAAAATGCAAAATGGAAACAGAATATGGTTGATCGAGGTGTTTACAGGACTTATGACCTGTCATTGGTTGGGTTAAGCGCACGCTTTATGTAATACAACATTCCCCATTCCACCTTTTTTCTTATGACCACCATGTCTGACAAATTTTTGGAAGTATATGTTAAAGTCCTATGTCAGATTTCACATGTCAGTTTCAATGTGCCATCTATGAAGAGTTTGATTACATATGTTAATCTTTTTAAGGTTACTCTATATATAATCTACATACTAACGCCATCTATGGAGATTTATGTTTATTAAGCATTAAGCAGAACATCTTTTTAACACAATGTGAAAGGCTACCGCCATTAGCGCATTGTTAGAAGCCGCCTGGAGATGTCACTCCTATCTATATGCCAAAGAATTTGACCAGATACAAATTAAATCGTGAATAAATAACCCACGCTGGGTGAAATCCAGTATTCGTATACAAGTATAAGTATACATTCACAAAAAATATTAATATTGTTGGTAATATCTGTTGAGATAATAAATAGATTTGATTGATTCATTGAAAAATATATATATCGAATATAATCAAAAGTATTGTAGTTTGCTTGTTTTTTTATTTTTGTAAAATATTTGACATTATTAACCTTTGCGTACATATAAATTATATCATAAAAAAATGACAAGAAAATGCTTTCAAAATTAATTTAATTTGGTATGGCGAATAATTTGGGTGTGACCAATAAATCTTTTGAATAACTCAACAACAATGCTATTGAATAGGATACACATTTTTTAATCATAATTGAATGCTCTCTTTAAATGGGTCCGTTTAAATAAATACTAGTTTTTTTAGGCAGTGTAAAACTTGTAAATTATTGAGCTTAAAGCTAATATTTTTTTTATGAATATTAAATCAACTTTTTGACACTAGTTTAAATGTTATATATTAGAAATGTAAATTATTGAATGTAGAAAGAATGATTTATATTTTAAACTGTTAAATTAAATAACTTTGTTTTTGTATCACAATTGTATTTTATTTTACGCGACAGCTGTTTCATCAATCTATGTTGACATCATCAGGTGTTACAATAATATATCAAATGTCAAATTTTCGTGATTTTTTCGAATCTTTATGTGTATTTGTTCCTATGTTAATTTGAATAATTTCTTTGGTATAATTTTGAAGTTCTTGCTGAAATTGAGTTAGTTAAATGTTAAGGTATCATAGTGTTTCGGCCAAAACAATGGACTATTTAATGATTTATATGGTATACTTTAGTAATATATATTTTAAAAGTCTCCTATGTACAAGAAAAAAATTCTTAAAAAAATATCACTGATTTATTGTAGTTTTATTCAAAATACAAATAATTATTATCATTATTATTATTTTGTTGAAAAAACTCCTTACGTCATTACAGCGTGAGCCAAATCTATGTAAAGGGTGAAAAAAGAATATCAAAGGAAATATACAAAGAACCTTATGAATAGGAATATGCCAGTTATTTCCTTGCTGCCTTTATCTTAAGGGTATTCACGAATTCGTCATAATTGCATCCAAAGAGGTCTATCTCTTTTGCAACCTCATTTAAAAGACGAATCGCTTTCAATACAGAAGAACTTCGAAGGGCCTCTGTGCGGCAATTTGGGGGGCATAAAATAATATATGCCCCCTTGCTCTGATATAACTATGGGGAACGTATAGATTTAGCTCTCTCAGTATTCCTGGATTGTAAATACCTCCGGATAATAGTTTAAAAAATGCTTTCCTAGAAAGATCATTCGACGAATTTCAAGAGTGTTGAAATCCAACATTCCTGAGAGAAATAGTGAGTAGTACAAAAAAGGATAATAGATAATGCGTATACTTTCCAAAAAATTATTTTAGTATCTCTTAAAACTGACCAAATTCATGAAAATTTTGTTTAAATATATGTTTTGTATACCTATATAAAAAAAAACTAACAACACTGATGAGGGTCTTCTGTGTCTTAAACATGTTTATATTTTAATTTAAATTGTAATAAAGTTAGTGCTGTTTGCAAAGAAATAAACATTATTCAAATTAGTTTTTTATTTCAGGAACCCATGAGAAATTTTATCTTGTACGAGAGCATCGCGTACATTACAGATACACAATGGATAACCAGGAACTTCAGCGCGTTTTAACGATAAAGGATCATGGTATTGTTTATGAAAGTAGGCCTTAGCATGCTCATATCGAGAGAGTACTCGTACATAGAGTTGCAATGAAAATGTTGGGATTTGTTCTCCGAACTGGTAGAGTTTTCAGGAATCCCTATGTTTTGCGAATACTGTATCATTGGTCCGGAGCCGACTCGAGTGTTAAGTCGAGGCGAAATACTCACTCACGTTAAGAGGGTTCAGAAAAGATTTCTAAGGTATCTCTACATGAGGAAGTTTGGTATCTATCCGTGGCTTTATCCCACTGCATTCATCTTAAGCATGCTAGGGACCAATAGTCCACAGATAAGGAGGGATAGGTTTACACTTACCCATTTTTTCAGACTTATTAGAGGATTCTTTGAGAATTCCGTCATCTTGGAGGGTTACCTTATGTTCCGGGTGGCAGCGAGCTGCCGAAACCGGTCAAAGCCATAACCCTAAATAGAATTTAACTAAATATATATTTTTATCTAAAACGTATTATTTTCATTATAAACAATGACCTTCTACCATGAAATCTAAATTAACTAACTAACTAACTAACTAACTAACCATTGCGCCGTCTCCCCGAAGAGGTAGGCAGAAAGAATGGACTGCCACAATTTTCTTTCCTGACATATTTCTCTCGATTCCTAAACATTCATACATCGTGTCATGCATGCGCGTCGATTTCTCTGACTCCTCACATTCAATATTTGATTTATTTGATCGTGCCACGTTTTCCTCGGTCTTCCTCTATTTCTGGTTCCATTTACATCGTTAACATATAATTGTTTTACCATTCTTTCTTCATTCACTCTTTCCAAATGTCCAAACCATCTTAATGATCCTTTCATTATTTTGTTCATAACACCACCATTCGCACATTAAATCTAAATGAACAATGTTAAAATGTTGTATACAGTACCTACAATTAGTTTGATTGGAAAGAGAAGCATTGGAAGAGCAAGGAAAGCATGGCATGGCCAAATTAATCAAATACTAAAAGGCGGCCACATTCAAAGTTGGAAAAATCGACGAACGTTCATGTTTATGATGTATGAATCTAGAGAGGTATGTCGGGACAGAGCAGTATAGCGATCCATCCTATCTATCTGCTCCTCCGGAAAAACAGCATGACGGTTAGTTAGTTAGTTAAAGTTTGACTTCATGGGTCAAAAAACGATAAATGTTATTTTTACCTCATATTAGTAGAATTTAGACAGTTACAATGTAAATACCAAATGAGTCAGTGATATTTTATTATCTGTATTTAAAGAAAAAAATCCTCCTAAATGCTACAATATTTATATACTTTTTATTTCGATGACCACTGCAAAGCAATCGTATAATTTATACTAGGATGTACATAAATACTGGAGGAAATCAAGGACAAAGATCGAATCGATAATATATGATCTCAAATAAGGCATGATTACAAGTCCGGCGTGTATCTGAAGTAAGCTATTGAATTATTCGCATCCAAACTAGGACCACTAGATTTATAACAGCAGAAGATTCCAGGCTTTTCGACATTTTGCGAGATTTATTAGTTTACGATCCCCCGCAGATATCAACTGACATTAAACAAACTTCCGGAATTAGAGTTTGTTCCCGAACTTACTTATTTATCCTACAACATAAACTAATGGTAGATGGTGTGGATGAACCAGTTCTCCACATTCGTACACCGTGACACGCACGCTCATCGATTGTTCCGACTTCGAACATGAACACCTTTACAGTAATTTATTAATTTGGTCATTCCATGCCTTTTTCTTATTTGTTGTTTCTTGAACAATAATGTAAAACTCAATATTAAATCATTTATACAAATGAAAACGTCTAATGTATACAAGTTTTATTACAATATATTTTATGTGAATGACATGTTTCATCTGTCTAAGGCATTTTCAAATGTTCAGACATTTGATAATGCCTATCTATTTATTCCTATCTTCTTAGAATAATATTCTGACTATATTACTATGACAATAAATATCCAAGTCCATAGTCCAAGGTAATGATTTTTGAAAAGGAAGAAACCATGACAGTCTGCAACATTAGCGTGAATGGTGAAAACTTGGAGCAAGTATTTGAGTTTGTGTATTTAGGTAGTATGTTTACAAGAGATGGGAGAGTGGAGAGGGATATTGAAAGAAAGGTTGGGGCAGGCAACAAAGTGAATGGTGCACTTAACGTTGTCATCGCAAACAAAAACCTATCCAAAAAAGCTAGAATGGCAGTGCACAATGGTGTTCTTCTACCGACCCTTATGTATGGAAGCGAAGCATGGAACTGGCAAAGGAAGGATGAAAGTAGAATAAATGCAGTAGACATGAGATCTCTTAGACGAATGTGTGGATATTCTGTGTATGATAGAGTGTCGAATGAAAATATAAGAAGTGAATGTGGTGCGAATGATGGTGTCATGAACAAAATAATAAAAGGATCATTAAGATGGTTTGGACATATGGAAAGAATGAGTGAAGAAAGAATGGTAAAAAAATCATATGTTAATGATATAAATGGTACCAGAAATAGAGTAAGACCGAGGAAAACGTGGCACGATCAAATAAATCAAATATTGAATGTCGGCCATGTGAGGAGTCAGAGAAATCGACGCGCGTGCATGACACGATGTATGAATGTTGAGGAAGCGAGAGAAATATGTCAGGAAAGAAAGGTGTGGCAGTCCATTCTTTCTGCCTACCCCTTCGGGGAGACGGCGTGATGGTAAGTTAGTTAGTTAGTTATAAATATCCATTATAAAAGCTAAAAAAACTAATTAATACAAGTGAAAATGTAAGTTTTATTATAATTTATGTGAATGACATGTTACATCTGTCTAAGGCATTTTCAAATGTTCAGACATTTGATAATGCCTATCTATTTATTCCTATCTTCTTAGAATAATATTCTGACTTTATTACTATGACAATAAATATCCATTATAAAAGCTAAAAAAACTAATTAATACAAGTGAAAACGTAAGTTTTATTATAAATTATGTGAATGACATGTTTCGCCTGTTTGAGGCATTATCAACTTAATTAACATTAGATAATGCCTCAGACAGGCGAAACATGTCATTCACATAAAATATAATAAAACTTCTAGAAAACAGACGTTTTCATTCGTTTTCATTATTTCTCTTTCTATTCATACTACTTGTAGAGGTATATCTTTTATCCATTCTTCCCCCATCCATTTTATCCACATGTCCAAACCATATTAATGATATATTCTTAATATTATTTAGGATGCATTCATCCGTCCTACATTCCTTTCTTACTTCCTGGTTTTGTATTTTTATTATTTATTTTTCCGCTCATTCTTCTAAACGATCTCCATTCTACGACATTTATCATTCTTCTGCCAACTCTATGCTTCACTTCCATACATACGGGTTAGTATTAGAACTTCATTTTGCACTGCCATATTTGGTTCAGTCGATATATTTCTATTTGCAACGATGATTTAAACTGTACGACATACATTATCCTATAAAAAATGCCTTTGAAAGTACTGGGAATTGGTAATTAGCAACTTTGAAAGATTTTCTTATCCATTTCATCATACTAGTAAAAAAAATGTCGATAGATCAACCATTGTATAATATTATAGAACCTTTGTGTTTCTCTTGGGTTTCTTCAACAACGTCTAAACTTATTTCATTACTTACATCATAATCAACCTGTCACTGTTGACATCAATGAGAATGACAGCTAAATTGGTAAACGTGATCTAATTCATATCATATATTGTATTTGTATATCAATACCTTTCAAATCAATAAAACCAACCTATATTTATTATATTATTATTTTTATTGTGCTCAATGCAGATGGCAATACATAATGGAGTTCTAGTGCCAACCCTTAAGGGGGTTCACCCATGTGACGGCCTGTTTTTTAAGCATTTTTAGAGATTTTTTTTGACGACCAGTAAAAAGATTCTTGGTGTTTATCTTGACGCAAATCTGTCCCTAAAATCCCAAATTAATAACACGGTCAGCGCTAGTTTCTTCCACCTAAGACGATTAAAATACGTCAAAAGGAGTATTCCCCATTACACTTTCAAAACTTGTAAATTCCTTCGTTGTGTCACGACTTGACTATTGTAATGGAATTTATGCAAACATTCCAAAACAAAAATTAAACAAACTTCAATCAGCGTTCAATGCAGCAGCAAGGCTCATTAAAGGCATTCCAAAAAAGTCTAATATAACACAACATCTCAAAGAACTTCACTGGCTTAAGTATGGAAGTGATGTTTGAAGCTGGCAAAAGAAGGATAAATGTTTGATAAATGCCGTAGAAATAAGATCACTGAGAAGAATGTGCAGGACGCATGATAAAATACCAAACGACGATATAAGGAAGAAACGTAAGGGAGATGATTGCATCATTAGTAAAATTAAAAGGGTTCACTTATATCACTTAGCCGAGGACGGCCGAGGAAAACATGGAATGACCAAATTAATCGATTACTAAAAAACGGCCGCATTTGAAAGTCGGAAAAATCTACGAGCGTGCGTGTTACGATGTATGAATGTAGATGAATCTCAAGAGGTATGTCTGTAATAATCAGTGTAACGATCTATCCTCTCTGCCTATCTCTACGGAGAAATGGCGTGATAAGTTAATAAGTTTTGTGCTCAATGCCAGTTTTTGTGAAAAATATTTTAGATAGACTGCAAATAAAAGTTCTGGAAAATATTCAAATATAAATTTTATTATTATAAACATTTCTACTGATATTCACACAAAAATAAGACCAACGAAATCAGTTGATTTAAATCGTCTTCTTCTTTTCCGGCGTAATAACGCTTGGTAAGTCTTAGCCTCATCCAAGAAACGTGTCTATCCCGACCTGTCTCTGGCCGCCACCTCCCAGTCTTGCTGGTCCAGGACCTGACAGTCTACCACGGCACCATCCATCCATCGCAGTCTCGGCCTGCCGACGCTTCTTCGCCCTACTGGATTGTCACACAACACTCTCTTGGGGAGCTCCAGATCCCCCATGCGGTGCAAGTGCCCTAGCCCCCTGTTAATCTATATAAAGTTGACCACGCTGACGTCCTGGTATAGATCGTAGAGCTCTGTGTTGCATCTCCTTCTCCACATCTGACCATCCTTAATAGGTCCGAGGATTCTGCGGAAGATTTTCCTAAGGATTTAATTAAAATATAATTTCTTAATTATTACGTATTTTTAATTACTTCTGAAGTGAAGTGTTGATGTTGACGTTGATGATAAAGTTCACGACGTGAAGTGAAGTTGTTTGAGAAAGTAATTAAAACAAGATGGATAGAATTCTAATAACATACTGGGCGCATGGACTTTCAGGTGTGCGCAGGCGCATCAAGTTTATTTCGCACTTGCGCAGTATAGATGGCGCCAATTAATTTTAATATTATTCGTGGACCCTGGTTCTGCAAGACTAACTCATTTCTATGATCAAATATATAGCTATATAATATTTAAAATGACAGTGAACTGGATAGTAAAAATATACGGCTACCTTCAGACATTTTCGAAGTACCATACTTTATCTAAATGAGATGAAAAGGCATTTTTATTGTGCAGTAATGGCCTAGACGAGGCACGACTTAGCGGTTCGCTAATTTGAGGATTGCAAAATGTCTGAAATCTGATCCAATTCCTAAACTATAACACTAAATCTCATATCTGATCCAGTTTCATGGTCCGCTCTGGAACAGATGGCAATTATTTAAATAAGTTTGTCTGTGAGTAAAGATCATTCCAAAACCAAAAATTGGAATATCAATTCAAATTGTCACCGACGATTCTAACAGAACTCGAATCCATAAAGTTTTTGTAGCTGTGATAATTGAGATAAATATTATTCTTCTTCTTATCCTTCTTTTGATAGATCATGATAAATCATGTCTCCTGGGATAATGAGGACCACCTGTCCCTCCATCTATTAGGTGGTCTTCAAGGTGAACGGTTTCTGGAGGGAATTTTGAAAATTATTTTAGATAAGCAGTGATAAATTAGTTATTTTTCTTCTATATTCGTCTTCACTTTGTGTTGTGGATTCATATTTGAATAAATATAGTTACACTTTGTATTACAACACTATTTATTTTTACTGAACTCTGACATGTTTCGGTTACAAGTAACCTTTATCAATGTATACAATTTTAACTTAAAATTGTATACATTGATGAAGGTTACTTGTAACCGAAACATGTCAGAGTTCAGTAAAAATAAAAAGGGTTGTAATACAAAGTGTAACTATATTTATTCAAATAAATGAGTTATATTAAGTCATTAGTGTAATTAATCTTTTAATTATTTTGTTTTACTCTATTTTAAAAATAATGTCATTCATATTTTTAATAAATATAACATTATTAGTATTATGAACAAAATAATGAAAGGATCATTAAGATGGTTTGTACACATGGAAATATTGAATGAAGACAGAATGGTAAAAAAGCATGGGTATATTAACGATGTAAATGAAAATAGAAATAGAGGACGGCCGAGGAAAACGTGGCATGATCAAATGTAATATTGAATGTCGGTCACATGAGGAGTGGAGAAATCGACGTGCGTGCATGACACGATGTATGAATGTTGAGGAAACGTAAGAAGTATGTCAGGACAGAACAATTATTATTTAGTTAGTTTTTTACTTGTAAATTAAAGTGTTTTTATATTTAATTGTAGCATCTTTGGAATTTGTTTAATTAAAGTATTCGATCATAGTTTTATGGTCACCTTGTATTCTCGTTTAATGCTTAATGTTAAGCAAGGTGGTCTTACCTAAATCAATTTTCATTTCACAGCGTGCTTAATAAAGTGCTTCAGAAATCCAATAAACCCAATTGAATTATTATAAAATGTTAATTGTTAGCCCACAAGATAATTCGGATATAATGATGAAGACATAATTCACCACGGACTGCGCAATCCATCACTCCCGTCGTAGAAATAACGCGGTTCAAATAATGAAGGACGAGAAATATCAATATAAAAGTAAATAAAAATTACGTTTTCATGCGCATATTAAATTATCAGAGTGTCTGATTGGAAGGCAATCAAAATGAGTATTTTATTATTATCTTTTAACTAGTAACATTATAAATACTTGTAGGAAACACAGTTAAGCAGCATTAAACATATGTTTTACACTGTGGGCCAAATAAAGCTGTTGAAATGCTGTAAAAGACTTCATCATATCAATGCTTCTTGTGGTTAACTAACCATCACGTCGTCTTACCGAAGGGGTAGCCAGGAAGAATGGACCGCTAAACTATTATTTCCTGACATACTTCTCTACCTTCCTTAAGATTCATACATCGTGTCATGCACGCGCGTCGATTTCTGTGACTCCTCACGTGGCCGATATTCAATATTTGATTTATTTGATCATGCCACGTTTTCTTCAGTTTTCCTTTATTTGTAGCTCCGTTTACATCGTTAACATTTATTTTCTTTGACATTATTTCTTCATTCATTCTTTCCATGAGTCCAAACCATCTGAAAAATAATTTCATTATTTTGTTCATAACTCAAAATACATAACACTTTCATGCACACTCCATTCACTTCTTATATTTTCATTCGACACAGTCTTTCTACACATTCATCTAAGATATCTCTTTCCATCCTTCTTTTGCCAGTTCTTACGTACGTAAGGGTATTTTTCGGTAAATTAAACATATTATGTTGTATTTTAATATCCCATTTATTACTTTTGAATCACATATTCTGTATGCAATAATTTATGATTTTGCACCAAGTATGCGCCTTCATAATCATGGCCATACGTTCATACGTAAACATTATGTAAACTAGAGTATCGCAGTTTCGGTTGCTAGAAATGTGGGTCACCCAATGAAACATTATCAATATTTGTATCGCACTTGTCAATTCAACCTTTATTGTCTAACGTTGCTGACACGCATGAACGTATGCCAAACAACTGAATAATACGAGTAGTGAGCCCTATATCAGAGACTATGAGACCCATTCTTGAAGTTCTCCAATATTAGAGCGTTCACACCTTGGAAAACGATTTGTCAAACGTTTGAAATAGTAAATTACTTGAACATTTTGACATCTTAAAATAATGACATCTATCGGCAAAATACGCTATTATAAAGTTTTTTTGACATCACGCAAATACACTTTTTTGCGCGTGACTAGTATTTTTTACAAACGTGTATCCTTATTTGGACTCGTAATGTGGCATTTCAGTATATTGATTTGTAATTCTATTATTCCCGATAGATGTCTCCATATATTTGGATTAAAAACTCACGTCTTAACAAATAAGTTTATCAAAATTTATGAATAGATTCCCTTAATATTATTATTTTTTTAAAGTAAAAACAGCTCTGTCGATAAAAAGAAATAAAATCTCTGATTGGATGTAATTTATTATTCTCTCTTCGATTAATTTTGTCTTGTAATCAAGAGAAAAACTAAGAATGGGCCCCAGTTATCCCACTCACGCGCGCCCTGGGGCAAGTAACTTGTGTGGGTAGTCAAATAGTATTATTATTTGACGGGTGAAGTACCTACATAATCATCAGTGGCGGACTTTTAAAAAGTTAACAAAAAACGGGTGCCCCTTTTAAAATCGTAAATTAAACACACACGGTTTACATAACAATGTCATCTATGAACCGCTGCTTTTAATTTTTAAATATGTATTTGTTTTTACAATATTAAAAGTTCGTCCTTGAAGTTCCCAATTGGATAATTATGGATTCTTGTGGGGAAAAATTATGGATTCCATAATTTTTAATAAAAAATAATTCTAATTCTATTCGTCCATTTTCTCCTACCCCTCTTTCTCCCCTCGATTTTATATTTCTTTCTTCATATGTTGTTCTCTGATTCTATATTTAGTTTATTCTCTCACACTGACGAAGCTCCGGCGGGAGCGAAACCGGTTGGTGTTTCCAAATAATGTGGTGTTTATACAAATTACTAAAAGTATATTATTATTTTATTTAAAAAATATATGGTTGATATAAGATTCTTACCACCGACTATTTTCATACCTAATTATCTAAAGAACGAAACAAGGTTTGAATTTTTTGTGTTACTTGTAGCTGATTTTCTTGCGTAAATACAATAAATACGCCACTGGTAGTTATCAACCTAGCTTCAAACCTGACCTCGCCATTAGGACCAATTTCGGACAAATAAGCGAATGTGTTGCCAGTACCCCGAGATCCGGGTTGGTTCATGTTCTTAGTTCAAAAATAGGGAATGTGGACGCATTTGGAATACAAAAAGAGAATTATTTTATGAATCATTTACTTCGTAAGCAAATCGCGTCATGTGTTTACCATTGCAAAATATATCCTCAAGCGTAGCAAATCAGTAATAAACTCATTTGTAATGCAACTAATGCATAATCTGCATAAACAGGGAGAGTCTTTTGTAATTTACATATTGATGAATAGTTTACATTGATGTGTGATGCTTGCATGTTTGACGCGAAGTATATCATGTATATCTATCAAAGCTAAAATTCTCTACATAAAAACATGTGCATAACACCGTCTTCATTATCCTAATAGTTACAACCCTCGAAGTATTTTACTTCTCTCCGACGTCTCCATTCATTCCTGCCTCTGACTGCTATTATTAAAGTTTTTTTCCAATGGGAATTTGCATTTTAAATCGAGCGTTTGATTGATACGTAGCACAGAAATGTTTTTTAATCGAAGTGAATTGGTATATTTATTAAAAATACAAATAATATATTTTTTCTACATACTGAATGCCAACATGTATTCTAAATAATGGAATTATTATTTTTTTAAATGTACGAAAAAATGTGTCAGAATAGAACATTGACGCGGTCACTTCTCTCTGCCTACCCCCCGTGGAAATGACGTGATGCTTAGTTGGTTAGTTAGTACGAAAAAATCGTTTGTAATATGGATTTAGTATTATTCCAATGATTTTTATTTGAAAACTTATTTTTTTTATTTCGAATGAACTTCTACGATGAAATTTGAATTAACAACATTAATATTTTACATAGCCAGAACGAGTCAACGTCTAATGCCTACCATAACATAATTTTAGATTAAATCTGATCGCATATCGAATACTATTATAAAACTTTGTAGTAAATCTGGATACAATTGTTTTTTGTTATGTACTCGTACGTATTATGTATACGCAGTATACATTCACCTTAATAATTAAAGTTAGCAATTAAATATTGATTTGCCATTTCGTGATTAATATTCAGTGAATTTTGTAATAATACCTAAGTATTTCGTATAATATCATATTTTCAAACAAACATAATTAATGATTGATAAAGTGAAATATACTATGTGGCGACATCTATGGATTGTTAACATAAAGTTTATCCAAGTGTTAAAAGAAAAGCAACTCGATTCTTTTATTTTGACTAGAACAAACCTTTAATATGCTTGTTTTTAAAATGTGTTTTAATTATTGAAAATACGAGTACTTGCAATTGTTCTGCCTTAAAGATTATTCTCTTCGAAAAATAGATTTAAAATACATAAAATGGAATATTATCGAATACACGTTTATTAGTTCATAAAATAAACACATATAATTGCTTACTAGTAACTAAATAAGTAGACATCACGCCGGCGCCGTTTCCCCGGAGATGTAGACAAGATGATGGACCGCGGTACTGCTCTGTCTTGACACACCTCTCTAGTTTCCTCTGTATTCATACATCATAACATGCACCCTCGTCGATTTTGACATCGAATGTGGCCGTCTAGTAATTATTTATTAATTTGGTCATGCCATGTTTCCTTTGGTCGTCCTCGAATAATTTTTCAACCAGTACTCTAATACTGGCAATCTTAGAATATTCAAATTATTCGTCGGAAAAACAATGTTCTTCTTGAGATATTTACAACGTACACTAATCTTATAGAATAGATGTGTATTTGGTATACTTTTATCATTAAAATATTCAAATTAACCTGTTATTTTTTAAATTAAGTGTCTAAGAGATAAATTTGTAATATATTTATTTAGAGTAGCAACACTGCAAATGCGCGCGCACGTCAGATTTTATTGAAATGTAACGTGAAGTTAGTTCTAATAAAGAATTATATTTCTCTCCGAGTTGCTTCAGTCAGCTGGGGTGAGATTTTCATGGAATTGGTTCACTAAATTTTTTGTAAATTTAAACTTGTCTCGTCTATCCTAACCATGGCGCACTGTATGCGAGTTTTGCATCGCCACGTAAGTTTTCAATTTGAAAATCGATTAAAAATAAATAAAAATTGTAAATATAATTTGCGAACTCGGTTTTCTCGGCATAACAGCGAAAGGAATTCGCCACGCCAAATGCATAGTTCGTTTTCGTTACCGAACTTCTTACATATTTTTCATAAGTGGTTTATTTTTATCTCAAAAGTGATGCATAAAAAAAATATTACGTTCGCTTTCGAAGCTGTCGGCGAATATTTTATTTGCAATATTTTTTGCATTTTCGACGTTATCATTAACAGTTTTTTTATTTTATTTAGTATAATTTCGATGGACTACGTTTTCGAAACGTCATATTGACGATATTTTGTAGTTTTATGTCAGTATTTGTGTTTTTCGCTCTTTATATCCGGTGTCAAATCTTGCATAACAATGGCAAACGGCGATTATATTTTAGGGTGGACAGGCGAAGGCTGCTTTGGCGGAAATTCAGCAAAGATGTTTCAGCGTGTCTCCCTTGGCCGCCGCGGCCGCCCAGGTGATTATTTTGTTAATTTTCGGAAAAAATTATCTAAGATCAACAGTTATGTAATCCACTGTCGGCCTTGCGATGTTTTGAAACTTAACCCAAAAATGTTGTCCCTTGTAGGTGGCGATGTCCAAATTCGACAAAACTGCTTATCTACCCTACGAGAAACTGACGAAGAACTTGGAAACTGTGAAGAAAAGGTTGAACAGGCCTTTGACTCTTTCTGAGAAGGTCCTGTACTCCCACATCGATGATCCCAAGAACCAGGTGAGCCTACCCTGAACACCGGACATCTACTCAATGTGCTTTATCTCGCCAATAACATATTTTATTGTTAGCTTCTCACAACAGTCACATGACTTCATAGCGTTGCATTATTTTGAATTCGCAATGGCAGAACAATTATATTAAATATTATTAATTAATCTCTCGAGTAGCAAGATATCAATGAGATTTACGGAACATCATTTTTCAGTTTATAAAAATATAATGTAAATAAACAAATAGATTTCGCTGATAGTTCAAATTTTGGCATAATCTAGGAATATTGGGAAAATTATAAATGAGCCCCATGGGGCATACACTCTCTGACTGTGTATTCAATGGCCCCACTGTTGGGGCGGTACGCACGGAGAGGTTAAAGCATACTTCTATTCGGTATATTTTCTTGTCAAGTAAATAGGAACACTGTGTTCTCTATTTATGTTAAAATATTTTTTGTCCCTTCTGGACACAGTCCTTTACAATATATAAAAAGAAAGAAATGTATATAACCCCTTGAAATTTTCAAATTTGTGTAATTTTTAAAGTGTGCTGTTAGTGTAAATAATTTCAGCCTTGTGTTCCTAATAAATCACACAACACTTTGAAAAGAAATTATCTAAATGTTTGAAATTATATTTTTAAACCTTTCATTTAAAAAGTGAATTGTTATCTTTGCTATGGCTCAAAGTAAAGTAAATATTACCTGTAACGATTGTTTAAGCATAGTACGCAATGGAAGTATTACAAGGTGATTTCTCAGCAATCTAGATTTATCTGCTTAGGCATATAATTATAGATAGATAACATCGTCCATTCACAAGTTGTTTAATTAATGTTGACTCTTATGTTTTGCACACTTAAAAGTACTATCTTCAACGATGTACTGAGTGTTTCGATAAATCATCTTCTAAAAGGGCCTCCCTCAATGAATATATCAAAATGATACGCCATACCCATCTCACGATCACATTTATAATTGATACAGTTTTAAAATATCTCGGCTATAAATTTAAACAATAGTAATCCACTCATTATTTAATATTAAAGAAAGCATACATTTTTTACAAGTTTTATTGTATTTTATGCAAGTATTATTTGTCAATTTTCAAACATTACGTCACTCCCATAAAATTTAATAAATGTAATGTTTCTTCATTATTAAATACTTAATGATAATTTTTTCGTCATTACAGCTACAACATATAAATAAACAAATTTGTTGTAAACAATTGTAATTTTAAAGCTTATAAATTATAATGTCTACCTAATAGTCTACCTAATTGCTTTCAATTAATTTAATAAATTATTAATATTTAGTTGAAATAATAAAAGCAACATTTTGAGAAATCCAGCCCTCAAGCTGAGCAAATCAATCAAAATTCAAATGACAATTGATAATCCTAAATAATTATCTCTCCCAATGATGATTGATTGTTTGGTTAGATATTGTATATTTTGTTTCCCAGGAAGTAGTTCGCGGGACGAGCTACTTGCGCTTAAACCCTGACCGCGTAGCCATGCAGGATGCCACAGCCCAAATGGCCATGTTGCAGTTCATCTCCTCTGGGCTGCCCAAGGTGGCCGTCCCCTCGACCATCCACTGCGACCATCTTATCGAAGCGCAGATTGGCGGTGAAAAAGATCTCTCCCGTGCCAAAGAACTCAACAAGGAAGTTTACAATTTCCTGGAAACAGCCGGAGCTAAGTACGGAGTCGGGTTTTGGAAGCCGGGCTCTGGAATCATCCATCAGATCATCCTGGAAAATTACGCCTTCCCCGGACTGCTCATGATCGGAACAGACTCCCACACCCCTAATGGTGGAGGATTGGGATGCTTGTGTATCGGTGAGTTTATTAACTTATTTCAAGAATGTACCTCGCTGCTTAAAGATGTCTCAACATTTTAGTGGCTTGCTATAGAAGTGTGTTGTTTGGGCCGAAGGAAATTAAACCAGTGTTAAGACCACAATTATGTCATCCCTCTAGTTGATCTAATCGTGATACTTGAACTTTGACTAATTAACTAACCATCACGCCGCCTCTTCAAAGGGGTAGTAGGCAGAAAGAATGGACCGCGACACTGTTCTTTTCTGATATAATTATCTCGCTTCCTCAACACACATACATTGTGTCATGCACAATTGATTTCTCTGACTCCTCATGTAACTGACATTAATATTCCTTCCTTTATTTCTAGTTCCGTTTATGTCGTTATCTACATTCTTTACCATGCATTATTTCCATGTGTTCATTATTTTGTTCATAGCACATTCATTTGCACTGCATTCACTTCTTATATTTTCATTTAACACTCTATCATACATTGATTTTTCTCACATTTGTCTAAGAGATAATATTAAACTCTTTAAAACAAATTGTAATTTTTAAAATATTAATATTGAGGTAAAATTAATATTTTTCATACGTAGCACTCACTTTGTGGTTAAACATTTAAAAATAAATATATAAAATAATAAAACACTTCGTATTTCACCATGGAATGCTTATTATATTTGAAGCCAACTAGTTTTGCTTGTACCTTAGCTTCACAGGACAATATCGTGGGTATACTGGCAAAAAACGTTAAGTCGAAAATTGGCAGTTTTGACTTAGTGATGCAGTATTGTAAAGTTTACAATGCTCTACAAATTGGCAAAATACACGAAGTCGAATGAAACAGATTTTTTCTCTAGTTTTAAAAATAAATTTAACGTTAAATCGTACAAAAGGTATTTCATACAGGCTAAAAGCTTCAAAAAACTTAATATTTTTCGAAGAGTCTTGTTGAACATTTTTGTACTGGAAAAAAACGTTAACTCTACTTATTGTCTTCGGCTGAAAAAAATTCCCTCGATTGACTTTTGACAACGACACTTATATGTTTCAAATTTAAAGAAAACTTAAATGTTCGATTTCTCAAAACAGCGATTTTAGACTTAACGTTTTTTGCCAGTATACCCACGATATAATAACTGATCATCAATTTTTATACTGTCCTGATGAAACTTAGGTGCAAGTGAAACTAGTTGGCTTCAAATATAATTATCATTCCATGATTAAACAAATTGTTTATACTATTTTACACATTTATAAATTCTAAATTAATCTTTATTGATCCTTAATTGTATAAGTATAAAAAAGCATTATTATCATTTAGATTTAATCACTTCAAATGACAGTCGATTTGTTGATAATTTGATCTCTGTCGGAGACCACAACGTGTTGATAACAATGTTATGTTACATAACAAACAATATTTAGTAGCAATAAACTATGTAAATAACTTCAGGCACACTTTAAAAATCTTTTCCAATATTTGTGTTTTGATGAAACTCTGGGCAATTTTTTGTTTATAAAAAACTTAACACTTTTTGTACTACACTCTTTAGCTTAATTGGTTAGCGGAATCCTCCGCAAACAATGACATTTGTAACCCACGTTATTCAAGATCAAGGTCACCGCCACACTTGGCTTCCAAGAAATGGAAGTACGAGGACAGATCAAAATGCTTATGGAATAAGTGTATTTTTGTGTAGATTCTTCAGTCTGACATGCAAAAAAATATTACTTGAACATAGAATTTTGATAGTGATTTTTTACAATTGGTTTCATGACATGTTCATTTATGGTATACAAAACTATTTATGAAGTATTTTTGAAATAATATAATATTTATTAAACCTTTTTAAGTTTGAGTAAATAATATTATAATGAGTGACACTCGTTTGCAGAAATAATTTTTTAGTATTATCCTGCAGAAGTTATTATTATTTTTTAATGTAATTAATATTTGATTCTTGCTGATTGCAATGTGTTTATTTCTTGAACTATGATTTTTCTATAGTTCTCAAAATGACAATTTTTTAACATTCTGTATCTGATGTATTTGCCGGAGATGCCTATTGGTGGCGATGAGGTTCGCAACCCATCACACCGCGTCTCTCGCAGGGCAAAAAGAGAAGGATGGATTGCCGCATCGGTTAAAGTGTGGCAGTCCATTCTTTCTGCCTACCCTTTCGGTGAGACGGCGTGATGGTTAGTTAGTTGGTTAGTTCTGTATCTGATTAAGTATCTAAATAACGGTGTCGGTTAAATATTGGTGTAATCAAACACTTTCTCTTTTTACAAAAAAAGTCAGTTAATTTATAGAAGGTTCAGACATTAACACTGTGGTATTCCATTGTTAATTTGGATTATTTGAAAACACTGTATAATCCACTAGTTTTAAATTATTTCAAATTAAATATTCATTTTACAATTCAGCAAATGTGTCGACCTCACCTCGTACATTTGTAAAGACATTCATAATTCTCTTTCGTTTTTATCCCCTCATAAACTCACCTATTGTATATCAAACCACCTGTTATTTTTTATGCATATTTAACCAGCATATTGCGGTTTGTTTTTATTTATTACTCTTTCCATAAATAAAAAGTTTTTTTTATGTTTACGTCATTTTTAAAAAGACCATAATAATTTTGTTTATGTATTGATATTGGAAATTATAATTTTATAAATTAAACAATCATTTTTTATGAAATGAGATCTCTTAAACGAATGTGTGAAAAATCTGTATGTGGTAGTGTTGAATGAAAATATAAGAAGTGAATGATAGTGTTATGAAGAAAAAATAGAGCAAGACCGAGGAAAATGTGGGACGATCAAATCAATAAAATATTAAATATCGGCCACGTGAGGAGTCGGAGAAATCGACGTGCGTGCAAGCGATAGTAGTATGTCAGGAAAGAATGTGAATGAAAGTTTGGCAGTCCATTATTTCTGCCAACCCCTTCGGAGAGACGGCGTGATGGTTAATTAGTTTGTTTTTTCTATTTTGGGACACCAAATTTCCATTGTTTTCTAGTTTAACAAATCTTTAAGATTTAACAAATCAAATGTTATTTTTGTGCATAAATATAAAACTTCACACGCTAGTTTGTGTGCTTGAGTAATTGCATTGATGACAATACAGACAATATTGGAACCGCTCATGACAATCTTCTTCTAATAGTGCCGTATCTGATCATCATGACATTGGTGATCACTGGCGAATGCTTTCTCACCAAAGTGATTTCCTGAGAAGTGTTACTCGAGTGTTTTCCCGTTGCCTTCTTCTAGTGTGTTAAGTGTGACATAACATTAACACATTCAGGATCGGGTGGTGTCTAGGGGATAGAATCGGGTGGTGGTCTAGGCGATAGAACGCTTGGCTCCTGATCCAGGGGACTTGGGTTCGAGCCTTGACATGACCAGATTCCTTCTTCATAATAATGAGCTATTTTCTGCTCATATTACAGAAGCTCATATTGAAGATTGTAAAATAAATTCTAATATCATTGATTTAAATCTTTGGTGTTAGTCTTTTTTTAAAAAAAAGGATCAAAACGTTTCATTTCTACCTGTGTAATATGTAACACTATGTAATTGTATAATTTTTGAATGCAGATTTCCCCTTGAGATCCTTAACTCTTTGCCCTCGGCAACAGACTAGTCAAATTGATAAGTCGTGTGTGTGTGTTTATTGATTCTTTGATGTATGAGGAAGACACTGATATAATCAATTATTGCTATAATGATTCGGTTTGTAATAAAATATCGGTTTAAAGTGACAATTTATTCAGAATACATTGATGAAAATAGTGCCATGTAATGATGATATAGTAATGTTTGCTTAGCGTTCTAAGGTTTAAAGAATATTTTATCTATATTAACCTTATAAATTTGGAAACATTACCATTTAATAACTGTAATAATTAAACATTTTCTGTAAAATAAATAATTGAAATGTAACTTTGTTAAACCGTAAAGAACATTAGGTTATGATTATGTACATCCATCTAACTTTGGAACTGTTCCAGGTGTGGGCGGTGCTGACGCTGTCGATGTAATGGCCAACATCCCGTGGGAGCTCAAGTGCCCTAAAGTTATCGGAGTGAAGCTGACCGGTAAGAATTTTTATATTCTAAAATACTTTTATTATTTTTTATTACATTCATTTAATATTTATGCTATAATTCAGTCAGATACCTTTTAAAAAATATATATTTGATTATTTTAAACCATAGGTTCCCAATTTTTTCTGGACCTTTACAAAAAATTTAAATTCTAACACCCCCTCTCCCATAACAAATACAAGGAAATCCACACTTCGCTTTGCGAACTCCTCGGCAATAGGAAGATTAGTTGAACCAAAGCGTTGCCGTAGTACAAATTTCGGGGATCGAGCGTTTGCGGTAGCCGGCCCATCAGCTTGGAACAATCTTCCTTCTCACCTCAGATGCATAAATGATCCGACAGATTTCAGGGGCTGAAACCCCATCTTTTTCATATTTCATACCCAATTTTAAACCTGCATATATTTTGTTCTAATCGATCGCGAATATCAATCAGATGCAGCGTTCACATTTAGATTTAAAACACGTCGTAATGCGCCATTGAGGTGATTACATCACAGAAACGGCGCTTTAAAAGTTAGCATATTATTATTAACAGTTATATCAAATATTAAAAAAATTATTTTTACTATCTATATTTTATCCACTATATTTCTAAACATGCTTAACTGCGTGATTCACATTTTTGTTTACCAACTTGCAAAGATTTGTCAGCAACAATACTAAACCAATTTATGGGAATGACATGTTTCAGCTTACTAACGCATTATGAAAAAATATGTCAAAATTCTAAATCAAATTAGTTATACATATACTTAATACTAATTTCATTATTTTAATGCTTTTCAATAACATTAAGATAAAAGTTTTGGATTTATATAGAATCGTAAAATGATTTTCATGCAAATAGTCTTTTTTTTATTAATTTCTTAACCGTTTTAGTACCGTAATGTTTTGAGCTTCGCAACACCCACATTCCGCATGTTTTTAATTATTAAAAAAAAATAGGGTTAGTGGATTTATGCATTATGTTTAAAGTTTACCTAACTAACTAAGTAACTAAGTTTACCTATAAAATGATAAATCAAGTTTAAAATTTTCAAGTTGCATTATCGAAATTTCGTATATTTGATTTTTCTTTCAGGGTTGTCACAAGCATAAATAAATATAATTTTTACATTTTTATAAAAAATATATTTATTGAAAGCAAAAATTAAAAAATCAAAGTATGTTGAATCAGTTCATGTCTATCACTTGAAATTTAATTCTTTCAAGTGATATTCTTTTGATCCTTTATATCAATCTCACCATAAGTGGTAACCCTAGTGCTCGACTTCTACAAAAACCCCTTTTTCAATAAGATCATCAGAAGGTTCATTTTTCTTGCAGAGATAGTGCATAGATGTTGCTAGCCACAAAAAAAATTGTTAAAATTCCTACTGGAATCATTTTTAATGCAAAGTGGCCTTACGGTATTGATGGTGCGCCTATGTAGCGGTCCCCAGTGGCCTTACGGTACTGAAGTGGTTAAATAATTACATTACGTTGCCCTTGACTGCTTTTACGCTCCCCATTTGCCTCTGGATACGCTATCGCCTCCTTAGATGGCTCCATCGCCCACTATGAAACTTTGGAAACCTGCAGTTTGGACAATATAACGACAAACAAATATTGTGATTGCACCACTGTGATATCATAATTGTACCCTAAATAGTTACGCAATATGGAGAAATGTGATCAGGTTTATTGTTTAATTGTTTACTTACATTATCTCCACTCTCCACTCTTCACATTCCCATCTTATCTGATAACTCCATTTCTGTCAGTCAGCACTTGGCGCTGTGTATGTTCAATATTTCATGTTCATACTATACATACACACATACTATCTTTACTATTCAGACCTTAACTCACTTGCAATTTAGATTGTGAATAAGTGCATGTATTTAAGAAATATATATTTATATATTCATGAATAATATCTCCGAAGAACACAAAGTCGCATAATCCTAGGGTAACTATGGTGATCTGCCTTTATAGTCAGATAAACAAGCCACCGTCGATTGATTTTGTGATATAATGTAATGTCTGTTTTCAAATGTTCAAAGAGACTTGACTAACGAATATTAATTTCAATATTTATGCATCAAATCAGCAGAAATAGTTTTATTTTATGTAATGTCCACCACACTTTAATTAATTCGTGGACACATTTCATTGGTTTTTACTTTCACTTTTTAAGAGCATTGTTATTTTTGGTTTGAAACCAAGTTTAACATTTAAATAACCAATTTAGCCATAATTTTAATGTTTCTTTTTTTTGCTTTTCTTTGCAATTTAAAAATAGGTTTGGATTGGAACAATTGGAATGTGTGTTTCATCACATGTGATAATCAGAAAATCAAAAGGAAAGCATTTTTTAAATATCGTTATTATCTCTAGTATGAAGATAATGTTGTTATTTGCTGACCTGTTACAATACTTCATCTGTCTAACGCAACGCACCCTTGACATTCTCATATCAGAGTAATTAGCATGTTTATATGAGAGAATTAATCAAATCAATTAAAATGCATCATAACATTAATTATCGGAACATGATAACTTGGAAACTTTCTTAAATACGTGACATACGACGTGACGTACGAGGATCCGGCATTTACTGTAGTTGATCCTTCAGCCTGGGATAATTTTTCTACAAAATTTATTTTATTGGAATTTATACAAAATTTATTTTATTGGAATATTTGAAATGACATCAATATGATGAGTGTTAAGGCTGCCATCATTCAGAGACAACTGTGCTGGGCTGGCCATGTCATAAGAATGCCTGAAACTAGACTCCCAAGAAAAATTCTGTACTCTCAGTTCATTCAAGAGAAACATTCACATGGAGGTCAGAGGAAATGCTTCAAGGACTCCCTAAAAACAAACCTCCATCAGACTAACACTGATGGTGAATGCTGGGAAAAGACTACAAAAGACAGACCTAGATGGAGAATAACAGTACATGAAGGCATGCAAGACATTGAAGCACAGAGACAATGCCGCAGAGAGGAGGAGGAGACTAAAGGGAAAACCATCGGGGGACGGTGGCGGTTTCACTGCCAATGTCTTTCAATGCCCTAGAGTGTGTGGGTTCAGGATTGGACTCTTTAGTCACATCCAGGACCAACAACCATGAAGGACAGTCTTCCTCGGATAATGATTGCCAAAGTAAAAAAAACTAGTCTGTGGAAAATAATGAAAATAACTTGTTTTATTTTTGGTTTATTGATGGCTTATATCAAAAGCAAGCATTTTTGGTGTATTACAGTATGTGCAGAATGTAATCTAAATTACCTTAAAGTGATTTAAAGACAATTTCTTTGTGTTATGGTTTATACCAGACTTAAAATAGTTGCATCCGACAAGATATTTGAATTAATTGAATAATCCATCTAACGCTAATAAAAGATTTTGATTACTGTGTAATTTGCTAAAATGGTTCCACCATTTTAGGTTTATTTAATGACAGCAGTTGTTCAAATATGAAGCCCTGCTGGGTTATATTGTACTGCCATCTGGGTTTCCAATTCTCAATTATTATCAAGATGTGTATACACGTGTAGGACTTCTTTAAAGGAAATTTTTTCTCAAATATTAAAGAATAATATTTGGAGTTTATTATAAAAGTAACCAGTATCATCACTATGGCCTACGTCTAGAGCGTTTGCCGAAGGGAACCAGTCGTACCAAAGTTGATCTATGGTCAATTTGAGCCTTTAGCACCATAATTTGGTTTTCGAGCTAAAATTCCGCATGTGGTCACACAGGTAAGCTCTCCGGATGGACGAGCCCCAAGGACATAATCTTGAAAGTGGCCGGCATCCTGACGGTGAAGGGAGGCACCGGAGCCATCGTGGAGTACCACGGGCCCGGCGTGGACTCCATCTCCTGCACAGGCATGGCCACCATCTGCAACATGGGGGCTGAGATCGGGGCCACCACCAGCGTGAGTACCCCCACATCCTCTTTATGCCACAAACACTTTGATCGCCGTGACGGTCACCAACACTGATTTATATAAAAACTTGTATTTGTTCCACGATACATTGAAAAGCAAAATAATCTTGTTATTATAAATTTATCAAAAGTTACAAAAAGAAGCTTTATTTTATAGATTTTTTTTAGGTTTCTAAATAATGTTTTTCCATAAAATTAACTAGCGTCCAAAGTGTTAAACAGAATGCTTTTGTCTTATAATTATTATTTATTATTTTATATATTCTATAATTAGTTCAGTCTTGTTAAAACATTTTTGATTATGCTCTGAAAAGTTTAAGAATATTTATGAAATTTAAACCGAAACCATCTATAAGTCAACATAGTAATTCAAATAAAACAAACTATAAACCATAGTGAAGCTTTAAGTTTTTATGAACACTCATTAGCATTTTCTTAGATAACATGCTGATATAACACAAATTATTTATTTTGCATGTACTTAACACAATATCTAAATGCCCTTGTTATAAAGTTTTATATAAAAATGGAATGTACAACTTAACTCAGATTTATTATTATTTTCCACTATAAAATGTGTCCTACACTAGTATCATCATCAGCCATTAGTCGTCCAGTGTTGGACGTAGGCCTCCCTTCCCGATTTCCACAACTCTCTATCCACTTCAAGAAAGCTATTTTGTTTCCTGTCTCGCAGACTGACAAAATTCTCCTCTCCATTGTTCCCTAGGTCACTCGAATTTTCTGTACTGTTATTTTTGTGAATGTGATTGTTTCAAACCCATATTTCAATATTGGGAGGATGCACATATCAAATACATTTTTCTTCGGGTGGTTCGTGAATCATTTGGACTTGAGAATATAGGACAGTTTACCGAAAGCAGCCCATGCAAGGTCCTGATTATGTATGGAACAATGAATATATATAGTGATGTGATGTTTTTAGTTGTTCCCGTACAACGGTCGCATGGAGAAGTACCTGCAGGCTACCAACCGCGATGACATCGCGCAGCAGGCCAACAAGTACAAAGCGCTGCTCACACCCGATGCCAATGCTCCGTACGATGAGGTATTTTCATTCACATTCTGCATATCCTTCATTTCATTTTATTGTAAAACTATCTAATCTATCTGTGGTCAGTAAACTGCGACTCTGGCACTCGTGACTATTTTTTAAAAGGTTTTATTGCTGATATTTGGATCTTTTAACTAAGAAGTTTGGCAACTACTAATCTTAATCCACCGATCTATTTCTCAGTTGATTGAGCTGGACCTCTCTACACTGGAACCGCACGTGAACGGGCCATTCACCCCCGACCTGGCGCACCCCATCTCCAAGCTCGGAGAAGCAGCTAAGAAGAACGACTGGCCCGTGGACATCAAGGTCGGCCTCATCGGCTCCTGCACCAACTCCTCCTACGAGGACATGGGCCGCTGCGCCAGCATCGTCAGGGAGGTCAGAACACACACTTTTCTACTTGCCTCATCCTTACATTATGCAGAAAAAAAATTCTTTTAAAATTAGAATATAAATTAGATTATTTTTGTGTATTAACACTGTGGAATTCCATTGTTTATTTGGAAGGAGAAATTGTTTTTAACTTCATTGAATCAAAAAGCAGAATATTAATATTAGTCTCAATAAAATAATGCAGTTCACAAGATTCATCATCACTCATTAGTCGTCCAGTGTTGGACATAGGCCTCCCTTCCCGTCTTCACAACTCTATCCCTCACCACTCTGTGTCATCAGACCATCTTGTTTATGGTCTGCCCAAGTTTCTATTGTGGGTTTTTGGTCACCACCTCAGGGTGAGTCTAGTCCACTGATCATCCGTTGTCGTCACTATATGGCTGGCCCAATTCCATCTCAACGAAGCTATTTTGCATGCTACACCCCTAACTTTAGTCCGAGATTGATGTGGCAATATCTGCCAGGTAACTGATGTGATAATGAGGTTTGGTTCATAATTTTTTACAGTTGGTATTACTCAGCTTTTTTTAAAAACTTTAGATGTGGATTTGTTTACTCGCTTTTATTGAGTTACCAAATATTTTACTCAGGCAATGAAGCACGGTCTGAAGTCCAAGATCCCCTTCAACGTAACCCCCGGATCAGAGCAGATCAGGGCAACCATCGAGAGGGACGGAATCGCAAAGACACTCAGAGATTTTGGAGGCACCGTAAGTACAACTAAAATCTCGTATTTGGTCTCATCAACATTGAATTCATAAACAGATTCAAAATAAAAAGGATGGTTTATGTTCATTACACAAATTCTTAAACAGATTATTTTTAATTGATTAAAAAAGAAAACATTGGCTCAATTGATATCAGTTTAAGAATATAAAAAATCATTAATAGAGTATTGAAAATATTTGACGACCTTTGTGGCCGAGTGGTAAGTGCATTGACTGCCACCCCTAAGGTTCCGGGTTCGATTCCCGGCGAGGGCAGTGTGATTGTCACACTGTCTTTGGTCTAATGTAGAATTCACGTGACAATAAAAATGGCGATAGATTAGCTACCTATCACATGTCACGAACTCACTATGATAGCTATAATACCCTTTACATCGATTTGGTTCATGCTGTCATGATGTAAAGAGCGATTTAACAAAATAACAACAATTTTTTAGGAAATCGTATTTAAAAGATGAAAGATGTATCAATGATCAAGTTGATAATTGTTCTTGTGTTGATGCTAACATAACCTAATTAATACGAAAGGAAATGTCTGTTTTCTAGAAGTATTTCTAAAATTTATGGGAATGACATGTTTTGCCTTTCCAAGGCATTATTAAATGTGTCATTCCCATAAAATATAATAGTTTTAATGATTTGATATGGAGTTTTACAAAATTGTTCAAGAATCAATAAATAACTTACATAACCTACTTGAAAATGTGTGTTGCCAGAATAAATAATTTTATACAAATTGATTATTTTATAACTGATGTTAGGGGTATTTTTGTTAATATCTTGATATGTGTCTGTAGGTTCTGGCTAATGCCTGCGGCCCCTGCATTGGCCAGTGGGACAGGCAGGACATCAAGAAGGGGGATAAGAACACCATTGTGACATCCTACAACAGGAACTTCACCGGGAGGAACGACGCCAACCCGGCCACGCACGCCTTCGTCACCAGCCCCGAGCTTGTCACCGCCCTATCCATTGCCGGTTAGTCTCACCACCTAAATATGTGATATGAATGTAAGAATACTAAAATTTACAAAATGAATTATAGTAAAAGTTCACGGGAACAATTTCCTAATTATAAAGGTATGAAATAAATATAAAAATACAGTAATTATATTAACAGTTTTACTATTGAAATTGTTTGATAAAGTTTTAACTATTGTCAAACCAATTATGAATAAAAATATAAAGTCCTTTTATTTAATTATAAATAGTATTTTTAACACTTGCATGGCATCGCTATTGCAGGTCGCTTGGACTTCAACCCACTGACGGATGAGCTGAACGGAGTGGAGGGCAAGTTCAAGCTGTCGAGCCCATTTGCTGATGAGCTCCCAGCCCGCGGCTTCGACCCCGGCCAGGACACCTATGAGGCCCCGCCTGCCGATGGCTCTGGTAATTACATTTTTAAATACCAATGTCAGTTACTTGCACCGAAGATAACCTGAGAAATCGTCCGGGAACACAGCCCGACCGGCGAACTTCGAAGTCAAACCAACAATATATAGAACTACTTTTTCCATTGGAGGAATTCTCAGGAGCTCTCTTAAAACCTTTCTTTTTAAGAGGAGCTTCCGAGATGAAGTCAATATCTCACAAAAATGACGCTATAAAAATCTTCATCATCCTCATCATTGACACTAGGAAGAAGAAAAAGAAAACCTTTGTAATGGCGCTTCTGATATATGTTTAGTAGGTTCCATTCATAAATATTATCTCCTGGTACTAATAAGAACAAAAGGAAATTTTCAGCAAAATCAGTCCAGTTGTTTTGGAGTCTATATGGCAAACAACACATGAACATTTCAATTTATTTATAAAGATAAATAAAAATATGTATATTATGGTGCGATCATTGTGTTACAGGTGTGAAGGTGAGTGTGGACCCGGCGTCTCAGCGCCTGCAGTTGCTGGCCCCCTTCTCCAAATGGGACGGCAAGGACCTGACTGACCTCACGGTGCTCATCAAGGTCAAGGGAAAGTGCACCACCGACCACATCTCCGCTGCCGGACCCTGGCTCAAGTACCGCGGTCATTTGGACAACATCTCCAACAACATGTTCATCGGGTAACTGTTCCATTGTGACTCTTAGTTTGTAGGTACAGTTTCAACAGCTGGAACTAAATGATTTATTTATTGTATATTAGTAATAAGTAGCAGATACATATATTAAATCAGCACACCAAGTTCATAACACTGGCAGTACAATGTCATGCTCCACCCCTCAGTGTAAACAACCATCAGGCAAAACAAGACATTAATGTAAGATAAAGAAACATACCAATTAAATAAAACAAGGCAACAGCAAAAACAAAGAAAAATAAGACAAGAGCATGAGAGAGAAATGAAAACACACAAATCAAGTAAAGCCTTGCTTTGCAATAGCACATGAAATATCTCCTTCAAAGAGTTTAAAGTTTCTAGGTGTTCATTTAGATGGCAATCTGTCTTACAATACGCACATATCAAGGCTTGTTAAGTCTGGTTTCTTCCAACTGAGACAGCTAAAACATATAAGGAGATTACCTGTTGGTGAAGCTAGGACCCTCGTAAATTCTTTTGTAGTGTCACGTTTAGATTATTGCAACGGAATGTACGCTGGATTGTTACACAACGTTCACTCCGATCAGTAGAAACAAGTGCAGACAACATAGCAATTCCAGTCAGAGCCAATAAAGCATGTTTCTATGATCGTGCTTTCAGCGTTGCGGGTCCGTTGGCGTGGAATAGCCTCCATGTTAGTATGTATTAAGTATGAGGATAGTGACGTTAAATTTAAGAAGCTTCTGAAGACTGCCCTGTTCGGTCAGTCATTTCCTAGTGCGCCCTTGGAGTAATTGATTTTACAAAACGGCGTACTTAAAATACAAGTCGTCAGAATAATACATAAAACAAGATTGAGAAAAAATACACAAATCAAGTAAATTAAGATAACAGCACAAGATGAGGAAATTAAGAGAAAGAAAAAGAAATAAATAACTTTCGTATTAACATTTTTGTTATTGAAAACAAAATAAAAAATTTCAGATACTTGCTTTAAATGAGCTATGGAATTGTATGATTGATTTAATAATGTTGTATTCACAGCGCTGTGAACTCCGAGAACAATGAGATGAACAAGATCAAGAACCAGGTGACCGGGGAGTGGGGCGGTGTGCCTGACGTGGCGCGCGCGTACAAGGCCAAGGGCATCCAGTGGGTGGCCGTGGGCGACGAGAACTACGGGGAGGGCAGCAGCCGCGAGCACGCCGCACTCGAGCCGCGACACCTCGGCGGGCGGGCCATCATCGTCAAGTCATTCGCCAGGTGAGATTCTCACTTACCATCTAAATATCCACTTTCCACGTATCAAACTTTTAAAATAGTTCATGTATACAACCTCATAAAAAATACTGTACTATAAATAAAACTCACAATTGAATTTTGTCTTCTCATTTTGTAGGGGAAAAAACTATTCCCTAAGAAAACTTCACATGTATTTTTTATCGTCTACTGAAATACGCTGTAATTCAATTCACAAAATCATCTAACCATATTATTTTATTTGTGTGGTTGGCTACGTTTGTTCCTTCTAAAAACATTGGTTTCGAACTATGGTAGACTACATTTGCAGCTCATAAATGAAAACTAACTAACAGTCTCACTGAAGGGGTAGCCAGAGAGAATGGACTGCCACACTTTTCTTTCCTGGCATATTTCTCTTGCTGTAACATTCATACATCGTGTCATGCAAGCTCGTCTATTTCTGACTCCTCACGTGGCCGACTTTCATATTTGATTTATTTGATTGTCCCCCTTTTTCCTCGGTCTTGCACTATTTCTAGTTCCATTTACATTGTTAACATAGCACATACTTTTTTTTATTATTCTTTCTTCATTTTTTCCATGGGTCTAAACCACCTTAATGTTCTTTTCATTATTTTGGTCATAACACTGTCGTTCGCACTGCATTCACTTATTCATTCTTGCGTCATCCAAGAGATAGTGTGATTTTGTGCCTCATATTTGAATGTATCTTATAAACCTTTTTACTTTAGTTCCTCACTAAATTATGCGTAATATTATGATGAACTGGGACTATCTTTCTTAGACCAATTTTTTTTACTGCAGATGAAGATGATTTTTAAAGTTTTCTCTGTTACTCTTGATGTTTATCCTAAATTCGATTTCATTCCAGGATCCACGAGACCAACCTCAAGAAGCAGGGCATGCTCCCACTGACCTTCGCCAACCCCTCCGACTATGATAAGGTGCAGCCTGATTCCAAGATCTCCCTTCTTGGCCTTGCTAGCCTCGCCCCTGGAAAGGTAATCACTTGTCCAATGTTTTTTTTATTGTCATTGCCCTCAATTTGTAGTATTATTAATGATTGGAATAAACATCGTATAGGATAATTTTCAATGTAATTATAGTCATTTGTAAAAGTATAAAACATCCTATAAAATTAACTTTTTCTCATATTCATGAATTAACGTGAAATGTTTTATTCTTCCTCGTGCGAACAGCCCATGCAAGCTGAGATCAAACAGTCTAGCGGCAAAGTGGACAAAATCACCCTCAACCACACACTCAACGAGCAGCAGATCACGTGGTTCAAGGCCGGATCCGCCCTCAACCGTATGAAGGAGATCTCGGGCAAGTGAAGGCCCCCATGTCTGGTGTCCGCATCACCGGAACTTCATACGCCATCTGTAGATTAATTGCTCTAGGGCAGTCACCAAATGGTAGCCTTAAGTCTGTTAACACTTGTGTTATCCGTATCGCCGGCGTTTGGCCAACATGAATTATGTTGTTTTGTTGTGTGTCCAAAACACAATCTTGTATTTACTCTGCTCTGTTGTAGCGCATCTGATTAGATCTTAATATGTACATAAATTATTTTACAAAATTTTTAATGATATTAGGACAATAAAATATATTAAATAAACTATTTATTCTGCTTTCATTCCTAATCATCTGTAATTCCCCCTCCATCCCTGTCTGTGCTTGCACTCAGATTTACAAAAGGTGATGTGTTATCAAAGTAGCCAAGGAAACGTGACCCTTTTCAGTCTTATTTCGAGTTCCACTTGATATCATTTTTTTACAAGATTGTTATTGACATTAAAATTATATTACATATTTATTAAAAAATTTACGGAGTTTAAAAATTGTTTTATTTAAAAAATGCTAATCACAAATAGAAACACTTTTCACAGATAAAATTACAATTATTTACAGACCTCATAGAACACAAATTTTATTAACTTACCATCACACTAGAAGAATGAACCACCACACCTGTTCTTTCCGGACATACTTCTCTCATTTTCTCGACATTCATACATTATCATACACGCACATTGATAACCCCTAACTGATGTAGCTGACATTCAATACTTGATTGTGCCACATTTTTCTGTCTTCCTCTATGTATTCTAACCAGGTAGAATAATTAAAGGGTTAAATCCCTTTACCTTAATTGTCAGACCAGTGCCATCTTGACGTAATAACAAGCCGCAGGGTTCGATTCAATGTGGCCGACGGAGGAGGCCTTCGCCTCAGCTGTCACTTTAGCTGTCATTCGGTCGTACCTTTCATACAGATTTGTTACGATGAATCGATGTTTTTTTAATTGTATTCGATATATTTGAAGAATGCAAATGATTCTTCATGACATTCCTAGTAAACTTAAAATTTCAATATTTATTAATAAAGCTTTACGAGCGAAATAATCGAGCCTGCAATCAAATCATGTGCATTACTTATTTTAATAAATCTGATTCGATGGAAAAAAATATGGAAAATAAAATAATGTTCATTGTAATATCTCAAAGAAATATTTTTATGTAATTTTAATACTTCACAGCCTTGAAGTTTTAACCCAAGTTTCGCAAAATAATATTATATCATTTATTTTTTATGCAGAATTTGCATGACAACACGAATTATTTCAAAGTATCAAAACACCTAGGAATCCAATGTGAAAAAGTACATTTAATAAAATAAAAATAGTATATAAGAAAATAGTTCATCCAAAAGAGAAGAAAATATTTTTTACATATTAAAGCATGTGCAATTGTTGTGTGTGAAATGGAAGTTAACAAGACTAATAAGTTGTCCGAGGTCCACTGCAGAACGTAAACCTTTCCCAACGCATGTCACCAGTGAGTCCTCCGACAAATATGGCCGGCTCACTGCCATTTCAGTCTGCTTACCTTCTAAGCCATCTCAGATACCTCGGTTCTTTGTCGAGTAAATTCATTTCTAGCTCTCAAACATGAATAATTCTAACGAAATCGAAGCAAGAGCAGACACTGTCAGAACCAAACATCTCTTAAGAGAAGCAGAATTGAGAACATTGCGACTTATTGTGGGGAGAACTCTTAGAGATACAATAACCAATGAAGAAATTCGCAAATCCTGCAAAATTGAAGACATAGTGAGATGGAATAGGTAGAGAAGATGATTCTGGAGGGACCACATTGAGAGAATGAATTCAGCAAGAATTCCTAATATCGTGATACACGAGACTCCAGAGGGCCGTCGACCACCAGAACGACCACCAAAGAGATGGAGAGAAGGCTGGTCGTCTTCATCACAGGAAGAAAGTTGATATCCTGCATAAACAGATCACAAGATCTACAATTAGAAGAATAAGAAGATGAAGAAGAACATATATATGGTTATGATATCATATGGAAGCTTTATTAAATTGTGAGTGTAATGAAGGAATAGGGAGGTGATTGAAAACATGTTTTTGTATTCAATATATATTTTATTGAGTTTTTATGATCTACCGATTCTATTAGTACTGTCAGAAAGAATCGGCAAAAAAACCGACAGACTGAACAAACAAACACAAACAAACCATCACGCCGTTTCTCCGCAGGGGTAGGCAGAGAATGGACCACCACACTACTCTATCCTGGCAAACCTCTCTAGCTTCCTCCACATTCATACAACGAGTCATACACGTACGTTGATTCCTCCAACTTCTAACATGACCAACCTTTAAAATTTGATAAATTTGGTTATGCCATGTTTTCCTCGGTCTGCCTCGACTTCGTACCCTATTTACATCATTTACGTATACTTTCTTAACCATTCTTTCTCCATCCTTACGTTCCATATGTCTGAACCAACGCAGCGATCCTTTCATAATTTTGTTCATAATACCTTCTTCCGCTCTACATTCCTTTCTTATATCAGCATTTGAGATTCTGTCGTTTATCGTTCTACCACACATACGTCTTAGGGACCTCATCTCTACCGCATTTATTCTGCTCTCATCCTTCTTCTGCCAGTTCCATGCTTCGCTTCCATACATTAGGGTTGGGACCAGAACTCCATTGTGAACGGCCGTTCACAATGGAGTATTAAAAATAAAATAAAGCTGTGTTCCAGTGTCTGCAACAGAAAATGTGAACAGTGTCAAACAAAAAAAATATTTTTTTATTTGAATCAAACGGTGAGGGAATACTTGATTTCATCACACCGCCACACATCCTTTTAAACAAATTTCTGTTCACCTGATTATTATCACTAATAACACTTAAAATTTCATAACCCACATTACTGAGTACCCCCAAAACCTTTGTGACGATTTCCAATAAATAATGACTATCTAAATTTTTTACAGGAAAAATACCAACAACATCAGTTTTACCAGAAAATACTGATGTAACCATAAAGGTTTGCACCGTGGTGGCTAATTCTAAATTTTTATTCATTGAAAACCCTTGGAGTTTCCCACCTTTATAATTAACTTCTGGTTTCACATATATTTCATCTAATAAGAGATTCACTAACCTTTCATTAACTGGTAATCTTTTAATTGTTTCTTCGAGATATTTCATATGTATTATCCCAGTGCAATTAGAACCTACATTAAATGTTTTGATGTAATTTGGGTGAGGTAGCACTAACAAACCAGAATCCCGTAAAAAACGATATGCGGCAGGATACATAAAAAACATTGAGCTACTAAATATCAATAAGTCTGTTGAATATTTATTCTTTGAGCTAACCCATAAACTTAATTGTTGTTCAATGAACTGTAAAATTTTTTTGTCTTCAATACCAGAATATAATTGTTGTAATTTTGTTGTTACATCATTAACTATTTCAGTGGCTGTTAGTGAATCTATGATTGTATTGTCTAGTGAACTTAACAAATTCTCAAGTTTTGAAAACCGATCACATTTTAAGTCTTTCCTCGAAACCCACAGAAATTTCTTTATATCTAACTCATTATTATTATAAAATATTTTAATATCAAATTGATCAGTTATTGTAATGGAATGTGAAATTGAAGCTTTACGATGGAAATTTAATTTGTATAAAATAATATGATCATCAAATATTTTTGATCCCCAATTCCTGATATTGAACTTCAGCGGTTGGTTCAATATATCGTCCATCCTCGAAATTTGGTCCGATACGAGCCAATTGGTGTTTGCTTCGTCAGACCGCCTCAAAATCTCAGCTCGTCTTTGGGAAGGATCTTGTCGTGAAGTAGTCTCTGGCTTGGAAAGATACGAAGGCAAGTTTGGGAAAATCGATGGAACTGCTCCATTTCGAAGACGCGTTCTTTTCTTTGGCAAGATGTGTATTTGGTCTGAAAACCGAATAAATAAAAACATTACATATTGTGCCTACTCAATTAACTATAGCAAATCTGAAGCACATTCGAATTCATATAGTTATGACGGTATTTTTTCAAATGTATGTAAAAATATATTTTCAAACTAATATACAGCTATAATTTCACTTTATTTCATCACTGTATATTTAAACTACTTTTAATTAAAGAAGGAAGAAGAAAATATATACCTTCAAAAGAAAACTTGTCCTCTGTAAGGATGTCACTGGTATGAAAATGTTTCGAACATACAATCATATGTCGTGAGACCACTAAATTTTTTCTGGGAATGCAGGACACCCACTTTTTGGACATTTCGGCATCGAGGGGGAATTTGAATCCGGAGACATATTCCCCTTGATTTGCATAGTTGGATTTGCAGCCGGGAACACAGCATTTTCTAGGCATCTAAAAATTAGACAGTCATTGTGAATATATGACAAAAAAATGATAACGTTCGAAACGATAACATCTAACTTATTTAAATAAATATATATTATTTATACTTTTAATATCCAACATCACTAATCTATATTGAAAGAACAACTGCAAACGGCAAACTTGAGGTTATTCAATTGAAATTGAAATATTTAGCATATTGCTTGAATTACATCTCAATACACACTATTTTGTTTTTGATAACACACATTGATTTAACTTATTGAACGCTAAGGCATTAACTTTGTGGAATTCCATAGTTATATACTTAGGAAATTGAAAATAACTTTGTTTAATCCACTAAGTACACGTTGATTTAATTAAATAATGGTTTTATCACAAAAACATATCTGTTTAAATTTAATAAAACAAAAAGCACTCGCTTCTAAATGTCAAATCACACGCGATACTGAAAACAGGAAATATATCAACTGAAACTTAAATTTATAACACAGACATATCAAATACATATATATTCACACCTTTTATGAATTCTCATAAAGATTTTACCAGAAATAATGTAAGAAAACCCATAAATTTATCGAAATACACTTGATAAACGAGAGCTCATGTTATGGAGGTTAGAGTGAAGATGCAGGTATGCTCCGAAACATGTCGTGTTTTTTAATAATTAGTGGATTAAACAAAGCTATTTTCAATTTCCTAAGTACACGTTGATTTAATTAAATAACGGTTTTATCACAAAAACACATCTGTTTAAATTTAATAACACAAAAAGCACTCACTTCGAAATTTCAAATCACACGTGATACGTGATACTGAAAACAGGAAATATATCAACTGTAACTTAAATTTATAACACAGACATATCAAATACATATATATTCACACCTTTTATGAATTCTCGTAAAGATTTTACCGGAAATAATGTAAGAAAACCCAAAAATTTATCGAAATACACTTGATAAACGAGAGCGGCCGGTACGAATCCCTAGGAGACTCAAAGAAGTGCAAGGCCTCAACCCAAGTCAAACCATAGACAATATCATGGAACATTGCGGCTTGATATAATGTCAAGATGGCACTGGTCAGACCCGTGTCAAAATCATGTTCCTCATCAAATAATTCTGGTATATCTCATCCGGCAGAATGCTGGTTATAGAAAAGTGGATTTTGACCAACAGTGAAGCTCAAAAACTCCCAATTGTTGGATTCCAATTTTTATCTGCCCAAGGAAAGAGGAAGCATTATTTGATTTGCAGTTACTATTGCTACTCCGTTGGAATTAAATATTAAAAATAAAAAAGAATATTTTTTTAAGAGCTTTATTCACCCAAACATTCAAAAGCAATACAAAGTCTGAAAAACTGTAATGTTAAACAGTTTTGGATGCACAGGGAATAAGAGCCCGTTATTGTGTAGAAAGGAATTCCGCAGAGCTATTCGTCATTATCTTCGTTATCACTGCCGGCGTTGATGTTGAAGTACCTCAGCTCGTAGGCGTCCTTCACCGAGGCCACCACTCGCAGCCAGTCGCGGAGGTTGTTCTTCTTCAGGTACCTCTTGGACAAATATTTCAGATATCTCTTTGAGAAGGGGATATCTGGAACACAATGTAAGAGAGGTGTTAGGCAGTGAGTATAACATTGGCTTATATAGAAATACAATTTGGATTAGATGATGTTAACTCAATACACTTTAGTAGTGCAGTACAGTCTTTAGTAGTTATCAATATTTTAATAGTTTGTACACTTGATTTAATAATATTCGCATGGTACAACCAAGCATCCAGAACAAAAAAAAAATGTTTTCATAGAGTACTTGCAACATTTAAGGTAATGGGATTTAATTATTTCAAAGAGCAAACTATTTGTCAGTGTTATTACATATTTTTGTATGTTGGAAAGCGACATAATTGCCAAATATCAATTAAGCTGGATACAAAGCGTGTTCAACGCTTATGTTGCAAAAAAAATACTGTCATATCACACCACTCCTGAAGGAACTTCACTGGCTCAAAATCTTGATGCGAGTAAAATACAAATTGTATTTGACAGTGCTTAAGGCTCGAAACTAGAGAACGCCAGTGCATTTTTCAGACCTCTGTATGACACCCATGCCACGGAAAGGGCAATGTTCACAACAACGTTATGTTTCCAGTCAGAGCCAATAAAACAAGTTTGTACGTTGAAGGACCCTTCCTTTGGTGTGGAATAACCTCCGTGTTAGTATTAAGTATGATGATAGTGATGTTAAATTTATGATACTACTAAAGACTGCACTGTTCGGTCGGTCTTTTCTTAGTACGCCTTTGGGGTAATTTATTTTAAAAGACGGCTCACTATAAAAATAAATCAAACAATAATAAGAGGAATGAATTACATCTTTAAAATATATGTCCAACACTAGAATTCGAAATGATAAAAACAAAAAAATTGTATTCTAAAAGTTATATTGTTCTGTAATAATAGTTAAATTGTTCTAATAAACGTTTCAAACGGTTATTTGTTGAAATGGTTTTCTTTCATCTTGATTGGTGAAAAACGTGTTCTATTTTCTTTCCAATGAAATAACATCCAGTTTATTTTACTGCCTAATTTTAATATTAATGGAACACATGGAAATAGCCAAACTTTTAGAAAACACTGTTCAAAACAAGGGGTGCCAAAATACAAGTGAAATTAGATGTTAATCGATTATTTACTAAAAATATACATAGATTAGACAGTTGTTTCACATATTGAATGTTCATAATTGGTACAATATAAAGATTAGAAACAAATTGCACAATTTGTACTGCTTGAATTGTTATTGACGAGGACGGTTTATAATGAGAAATAAATGCTGAAGTAAATCGAAGTAATCAACAATTGTATGACACACATGGTCTGTTTGGACTGATAGAGAACAATTAATATGGTTGGATAACCAAAGAAATCATCTTTTGGAGATTGCCCAACAAGATTATATCTGAAAAGGTGAAATTACCTGCATTGACGACAATCTTCGTCTTGTCACGGGAGATGACAATGTGGTTGCCGAAGTTATTGGTCTTTCCTGCCACCTTGATGCGTTCCTTCAAGTATTTCTCAAAGTTTGCGACATCGAAAATGTTATCCTCCGCAGGGTGTGTGCAGTCAATTGAGAATTTAAGGGCGATCTTCTTCTTCTGGCCCTTCCCGCGGATTTTGCCACCTTTCGCCGGCTTTTTGCCCTGGGCAAAAAGCTGGGGTTTCTTGACTGCTACCTTGTTCACCATTGTGGCTAACCTAAAAAAATAAAATCCACTCAATATGTTTTCGAAACACTGTGCGAATAATCACAAAGTTGTAAAATACGCGAATCTACAAATGATTTTTCGATAAAACACGTAGATCTCTTGAAAAACGTAAAACTTACCAACACGTGTTACTCTACACGACATAAAATTCAAAATGGCCGAGAAACAGTGTTGCCGTTCTCGTGTCAATTCCGCTACAGGATAAATATTAAACGATTTCTGTATTATCAATAGCTTCTCAAACATAAATTATTTTAGTAATAGATGGCGGTAATATCATAATGTCAAACGAAATCGGAAAATGAATGTTTTTTTATTATGGTTCATGAACACGAAGTCTTTACAGATTTATTTATTCAAAACTCGTTTTCTTACCAGCGCTACGAAGCGGGTCGAAGACTCATTGTTCTCTACATGACGATTCCCATGATTTCTTCTAAGGTCATTTATCAGTCGCGATATTTTGGAATGACGTAACGGAATTCGTAACATTTTTTTGTTGAATTGCGTATGCATAGAGCAGCGCACCGTATAGCAGAGTGGATATTTTATTTTATTTAACCTTAATACTCTTATTATTAAGTATTTTTAATATCACATAAGTTTATTTTGAATTTTGGAAAGTAAGGGGCATGTTTTCGATTTATTAGTTTGGTAAAAAATGTGTAGAGGGAACTCCAATATTTCTATTTATAAATACAGACTAAAGTTTGACATCGAGTCGTCAGCGGCGCTGTTTACGGAGAAAAGCATATTTCCTGAATTAGTAAGAGTGTTGTAATAGAAAACGACAAAATCTTTTAAAGTGTACCAAAATGTGACACCAAACAACGTGTTTTTTTTAAACATGTATATCTAATCGTAGGTAAGTCAAACTTTTGTTTACAAAAACACGACATTGGTTCCGTAATGTCATAATTATTGATTAAGTAAATCTTAAGTCTTTGTTCTTAGATAAATAATCGACGCTTTAGTATGTTTGCTAATGTGTTTTTATTTTGACAGGTGAGCAAAATGGCACAATGTTTTTCGGCTTGCGGATGCAGTGATCTTGAAGGCGTAAGCCGGTCTGATTTGGACCGATATACAGACAAAATTGAAAATGTACTCAACGAAGAAAATGGCAGAAGAATATTTAGAGGTTTCATGACCACAGCCCACCTCGGTAATGGAAAAATTTGTCTCAAACTTTGGGAAGAATGCGACAGAGTTATACATTCCCCCAATGCCGATTCAACGGACAAGAAAATTTTCGAAGTGTTCCTAAATGATGTTGAAAAATTAACAGACAAAGCGGAAAAAATCGACGATCTTGATTTTGCTCTTATGGAAAAATTAACAATTACAAGAGAAACCGAAGATAAGAATGAAATTATAACAATTTTAAAATTGTTGAAGACGGAAATTGCTAAGGCTATGAATATTGAATATGATAGATTCAAAAGGCATTTTATCAAGAGAAGATTTTAATGTTTTCATCGTTTCTATTTACTATATGTTTATTATTTAAATTAAAAATGTTACAGAATTAATCTTTTTGTTATTTATTTTTCATTGAAAACTCGAATTTCGGCACAAGTGATTTGATTTGGTGAATTAAATTATCGCTGATAAATATTGCATACAGGAAATTTTCCCGAAAACAGGCTTACACAATATCACATTACCAAAATCAAAATGAATTACTTTGCCGCCATTATGTACAAATTATTTCCATTCGTTTCTACTTCACTTCAGTGGGTAAAACCATGTTAACCAACGTAATTTTTTTAATGTAGCTATGTCGGGTCAGGTTACCCAACACAATCATATTTGTTGTCCGCCGAAAATGCAATATGGCATCGCCGGCGTTATGTCAAAACAATGTCAATTTTAACTAAAAACGAATGTTATTTTTTAGTATTTATAGTATTCTTATCTTGAAGACATTTAACGAATTCTGCTGCGTTATGTGCGCTCATATTTGATGCGGTGGGCCGTTTAGAATTGTTCGTTATTAGTTGAGATTTTCAAAATGACGTCGACGGAGCAAGTTCAAAACAAGACATGGGAGTTATCCCTCTACGAGCTTCATCGGACCCCACACATGGCTATAACAGACGCTACAGAGATAGCAGTGTCTCCCAGAAGCCTACACAGCGAGCTGATGTGTCCAATATGCTTGGATATGCTAAAGAAAACCATGACGACGAAGGAATGCTTGCACAGATTTTGTTCCGACTGCATTATCACGGCTCTGCGTTCCGGCAACAAAGAGTGTCCCACCTGCAGAAAAAAACTAGTTTCCAAGCGTTCCTTAAGACCAGATCCAAATTTTGACTTGTTGATTTCGAAGATATATCCAAGTAGAGATGAATATGAGGCCCACCAAGAAAGGGTGTTGGCGAAATTGAATAAGTCTCATTCGCAAGCGGCGCTTGTGAACTCTATTACTGAAGGCATCAAACTGCAGTCGCAGAACAGGCCGCAGCGGTCCAAGAAAGCGCTGGATGAATCTAACCCCGGGCAGGCCAGTTCCAACGGGAACGCGGATGGGGGTCAGACGTCCGCGCCCAAGGAAGGCGCGGGCCCCCCGCAGCAATCGACCTCCAACCCCCCCTCAGTGAGGAGCACACCCTCCCCGGTGGCCTCCAGCGTGAGCTCTACCTCCAAAAACGCCAGCACCACCAAACGAGCCAAGTCTGTGCACACTTCGGAGAGAAGTGAGGAGAGTGAATCTAGTGAAGCGGACAGGTGATTATTGCTCTTACTATGAAGATCTTTATTTGAATGTAAAATGGTCTTTATATCAGTTTCATTTTGATTTTTAATAATTACTTCTCTAAAATTACACAATTATTGTTTAGCTTAAGATTATTGGATAAATGACTACTTAAACTTAACATACTTACTTAATTTGCAACTACTTCAATTTTATCAATTCACCTACCCCTGTGGTTACAAATTGTGGCTCACAAGCCAAATGGATGCCAGCTCTTACGAATGAAAAAAAACATGTTGTTATTTGAAATTTATGTATATTGCATGCATATTCAGTTAAAATACACTAATGTTTGTGTCTTCGACCGGTTTCGGCAGCTCGCTGCCATATTATTTAGCATCCACCAGAAAATGGCACACAAGAACACCATTGTGCACTGCCACTTTTAGATTTTTTGGATAGATGTTAGCGATGCGATTTAAGTGTACCATTTACTTTGTTGCCGGCCCCAACCCTTTTTTCAATATCCCTCTCAACACGATTATAAAATACAATATTACTATTATTTTGTTGAATAGTTTTTCTAATCAATAAAATTAACATTATAAAATTGTGTTTAACTGCCCTACTTGGGGGGAACTTTCCGAGAAATATCCAAAAGAAATCCCCTTAGTATTATTTAAATAATTTTATTTATTTATTATATTTAAAAAATAATCAAAAGTCAAAGACTCGAGCGCACATTTCGCCTGCTCTTGAAGAACTACTTGTGAAGACTTGTACTGAAGTGTTGTTGGACAAGTGCGTATCCCTAACGGTTTGTAGATTTTAGGTATATTATTTTTTCTCAAGCATGTATGTGATACAAGATAGCGCAGAATGGTACAGTCGAAGCGTGCGTATCACATACGTTCATATGCATAGGGCGGTTAATTTAAGTTATAAAATAATATGTCTGGAAAATAAATCAAAATACTGTTAAAGCTACAATGACAACCATTATCTGGTCTGTATTATTTTATGAAATTAAAATAAATAAATGAATTAGTCTTGAGCATAAAACGCACCCTTTAGTTTGTATTTACTACTGAATACTTGGACACAAAGTTAATGCTGGTAAAACAGCAATGATACATATTTTCATTTTTTTCTTGCTCCAGGACCGAAGGAGGAGACTCCCTGGACACAGAAGGGGAGGGAGGCTCAGATACCCTCATGTCCAATGAGATAGAATTGGTGTTCAAGCCGCATCCCACTGAGATGACAGGGGAGAACCAGCTAATCAAAGCTTTGAAGGAGAACTCCATTCGGTACATCAAGACAACAGCCAATGCCACTGGTTAGTGTTATAAATAAACATACCATATTATCATTATCTTTTGCTGATATCATAACAATTATTGTATCATCACTCAATACATTTTGAATCTAATATTGTGGATACTAAACATTCTATGAAATATTAGAATTCAGTATTTTCCGCTGAAAACATCCAAGAAAAAATTTGAAATTGGAACCCAGCGCATATTAGTTCAGATATCATAATTAATGCGAATGAAAATGTTTGTTTTTTTGTCATGTCATTCCCGTAAAATATTTATTCAAATATTTTGGGGGAATGACATGTTTTGCCTTGCTAAGGCATTATCAAACATTTTAATAACGTCTTAGCAAGGTCAAAAGATGACAATCTTATAAAATATATCAAAACTTGTAGAAAATTTGACATTTTCATATGCATTCATTATCATACTATCATATAAATAAATAAAACTATTTTTTTTAAACTAGAAAGAGTTGGTTAACCTCTTGAGTAGTAAGATATTAATGACATTAAGGAAACATTTTTTTCAGTTTTTAAAACATGTAACTAGCTGATAAATTAAATTGATTGTGATCAAAGTGTCTCCGTCACAACAATGAATTATCTAATTTTATATCTTCTTATGTAATCATTTCTTCTTTAATCTGTAACTTATTAATATTTGTGAAATGTATACTTATATCTGTATACGAATCCTGGATTTTCACCTGTGGGTGGTTAATTTAAATTTTTAATTATATCTCAATAGAGACTAAGAAACAAACTGGAAACTGACTATGGATGATCAAGGTGTTTACAGGACTTATGACCTGTCATTGGTTGGGTTAAGCGCACGCTTTATGTAATTACAACATTCCCCATTCCACCATTGTTATGATCATGTATGATACATTTTTGGAAGTTGTATATATACTCCAAATCCATACTTATTTTCACGTGGCAGTTCCAGGCAGTTCCAGTTTAAATTAACCACCCACAGGTGAAAATCCAGGATTCGTATACAGATATAAGTATACATTTCACAAATATTTGTAAATATTCTGGTCAATTATTTGGCGTATAAAATAGGAGTGGATACTCCAGGCGACTTCTAACAGAGCGATAGGAGGCGGTAGCCTCTTCGCATTGTGTTAATAAAGTAGTTTGCTAAAATGCTAAACAATCATTCTTCATAGATGGCGTTAGTGGATGGATTGTATAGATTAATCTAAAAAATTAATTAGTACAATCAAATCTACATAGATGGCTAACTGAACTGCCACGTGAAAATAAGTATGGATTTGGAGTATATATACAACTTCCAAAAAAATGTATCATACATGATCATAACAATGGTGGAATGGGGAATGTTGTAATTACATGGAGCGTGCGCTTGACCCAACCAATGACAGGTCGTAGGTCCTGTAAACACCTTGATCATCCATAGTCAGTTTCCAGTTTGTTTCTTCGTCTCTATTGAGATATAATTAAAAATTTAAATTAACCACCCACAGGTGAAAATCCAGGATTCGTATACAGATATAAGTATACATTTCACAAATATTTGTAAATATTCTGGTCAATTATTTGGCGTATAAATAGGAGTGGATACTCCAGGCGACTTCTAACAGAGCGATAGGAGGCGGTAGCCTCTTCGCATTGTGTTAATAAAGTAGTTTGCTAAATGCTAAAAACAATCATTCTTCATAGATGGCGTTAGTGGATGGATTGTATAGATTAATCTAAAAAATTAATTAGTACAATCAAATCTACATAGATGGCGGACTGGAACTGCCACGTGAAAATAAGTATGGATTTGGAGTATATATACAACTTCCAAAAAATGTATCACACATGATCATAACAATGGTGGAATGGGGAATGTTGTAATTACATAAAGCGTGCGCTTAACCCAACCAATGACAGGTCATAAGTCCTGTAAACACCTTGATCATCCATAGTCAGTTTCCAGTTTGTTTCTTCGTCTCTATTGAGATATAATTAAAAATGTAACTTATTAGTTTATGTAAAATATTATGAACATGTATTTCTTTAACCTGCAGTGGACCATCTGAGCAAGTACCTGGCGATGCGTCTGACGCTGGATCTGGACACAGAGCTGCCCGACACCTACCGGCTGCTCAACTTCTGCATCTACATAGCGCCCACGCCCGGACAGTTTGTGGTGCTTTCGGGGGCGCACACCTTGCGGCAGGTTAACGACAAGTATTGGAAGGTAATCCCCCCCTCTTACTTACTTTCATTTAAGCTTTTTTCCATATTCTGAAGTTAGCTAATTGATACAAGTCTATATGTTTTTATTATCAAAATATCTGACATCAGAAAATTGGCAGTGCCATCCCTTATGTATGGAAGTGAAACTTGGACCTGACGAAAGAAAGATGAAAGTAGGATAATTGCCGTAGAAATGAGATCACTGAGAATTATGTACAGAAAATGATATATGATGGAATACCAAACAATGAAATAAGGATTTTTCCTGTAAGGCAGATGATTGTATAATAAGTAAAATTAAAAAAGGATTCCTTAGACGGTTTGGATATATAGAAGGAATGAATGAGAGAAGAATGGTTAAAATGTTGTATACAAGCAGTGGAGTGGAAAGAGAAGTCATGGAAAACCAAGGAAAACATGGCATGACCAAATTAATCAAATACTAAAAGGCAGCCACTTTCGAAGTCAGAAAAATTTGACAAACGTGCATGTTACGATGTATGAATGTAAAGGGATCTCCATCCTCTCTGCCTACCCCTTCGGAGAAACAGCGTGATGGTTAGTTGGTTAGAAAATTGCTAATCTAGAGCTGGTCAACATCCAAGTTTCCGCACTATTATTTTATTAAACTTGATAGTTTAAAAACTTTTAATATTTAAAATAAATATTTTTAATAAGCTTGAGGCGTTAACAGTTGAAATCTATTTTTAAAATTTAATTAATTAAAACATCTGCTTTTCAGTTTATCTTTCTGAACATTTTTTAAAAATGTATTATACTTTCTTTATCAGGAGAATAAGAAATTTAAACCAATCTCTGGTAATGAAGATAAAGTAAGTGGCTTCGAAACTTGTAAAAATTAAACTGAAAAAAATAGAGAAATAAATTATTTTATTAAAAAATCATGTGACCGATGCTATACATATAAGCAATTTGGGATGATTTTTGAACCAGTTTTATTTATATCCAATATCCATAAATGATTTATTAGTGGGAGCCATCATTTTTTAGAAATTTATTTTGAGTAATTTTTATTTTGAAAGTTCGTAATCCATCGTATGAAGTTACTACATTACCCTCACGAGTAAATGCATTTTGTTACCTATTTTGTGTGTTTAGCCGACGTTGTACGACCAATTAGTCAAATGATATAAATGACACTGACGAAACTTATCATGTAAATTGTTATATAGGCAGTAGCGGTAAGTGGTAGTTGGAATAAATAGATCATAGATGTCATACAATAAGCTTAAGTATTTGTAAACATAACGCCATCGAAATATTAGTCGATTTGTGTCTGCATCATAAAGTTATTCCCGATTAAACATGTCAGCTTACGAGCCAAATTCTCGTCATTTGCGGGAGGTTTTAATTTTATGCTTTAATATGAAGAAATCTGCGGCTGAGGCTCATCGAATGCTCTCAAATACCTATGGTGAGGCTGCTATTAGTGAAAGAACGTGCCAAGAGTGGTTTCAACGCTTCAAGAACGGTGATTTTAACGCCGAAGACCAGTATGGCGGTGGAAGAGAGAAGGTTTTCGAAGATGCAGAATTGGAGGCATTACTTGATCAAGACTCGTGTCAAACGCAACAAGAATTGGCAGGATCATTGGGAGTGACGCAACCAGCCATTTCAAAACGCCTGAAAGTCATGGGAATGATTCAGAAACAAGGAAATTGGGTGCCGTACGAGTTGAAGCCAAGAGATGTTGAACGGCGTTTGTGTGTTTGTGAACAGCTGCTTGCAAGGCAAAGACGGAAGGGATTTCTGCATCGCATTGTGACTGGGGACGAGAAATAGGTTCATTACGATAATCCCAAGCGCAGAAAATCATGGGGATATCCCGGCCATGCTTCCACGTCGACGGCCAAACCGAATATTCACGGTTCCAAGGTTATGCTCAGTATTTGGTGGGACCAGCTCGACGTAGTGTATTATGAGTTGTTAAAACCGACTGAAACAATCACAGGCGATCGTTATCGAACGCAATTAATGCGTTTGAGCCGAGCATTGAAAGACAAACGGCCGCAATACAACGAGAGACATGATAAAGTGATTTTACAGCATGACAATGCTCGACCCCATGTTGCGAAAGTGGTCAAGACATACTTGGAAACTTTGAAATGGGAAGTCCTACCCCACCCGCCGTATTCTCCAGACGTTGCTCCCTCGGACTATCACTTGTTTCGATCAATGGCACACGGCCTAGCTGACCAGCACTTCCGGTCTTATGAAGAAGTAAAAAATTGGATCGATTCGTGGATCGCTTCAAAAGATGACCAGTTTTTTCAACGCGGGATTCGTATGCTGCCCGAAAGATGGGAGAAAGTAGTGGCCAGCGATGGACAATACTTTGAATCATAAATGTATAACCAGTTTTTTAAGATAAAGCCTCGAATTTCGGGAAAAAAACGGCGGAAGCAAAGTTATACACCTAATATATACATTTTGTTTTATATTATACTTTGCGATTTTGACGATCTGTGACACAGAAATCATCATCTCGTGGGACGATGAGGTCCAGCTATCTCTCCATTTCTTAGGCAGTCTTCTAGGTGGGCAGTGTCCGGAGGGGATTTCATAAGCACCTGTTTATGCGAGTCTGTCACTATCCATTCGTGCTACATGGTCCTTCCAGTATCTTCTTCTGGATCTACACTGAACGATATCCTCTATTTCTCAAGTTTTTCTTATGTCTGCGTTGCTGACACGATCTCGGAGAGTTTTTCCAGTAATTGATCTTAGGACCTTCATCTCAGATGTTCTTAGTAGACCCTTGGTTTGCACAGTGTCGGCCCGCGACTCGACAGCGTACGCCATGATAGGTCGCACGCATGTCTTATAAATTCTTACCTTGCTGTCGATATGCATTATGGCTGCAGATCTTCTTTTTTATTAATTGATTATTATTATTTATTTTGCAGGTGAACAAACCTTTGGAGATTTACTACTCTTGGAAGAAATCTTAGGTATGGAAGAAAGTGTTAGTTGTACATCAAACGTGTGTTAAATAATAATAAAGGACTTTAATTTTATTGTAACATTTTTTTTGTTACAATAATGTGTATTTGGATTATCTTTATGTATAATTTGGATGATGTATTTTGATTTGTAAATTTGTTTCATTTATTATTTTCTGATGGCAACTTTGGTCCGCGGTCACGATGGGAATAATGTGATTAGGCTTGCAAGCAAAGTAAACAAACAATCCATCATGCCGTTTTCTGCAGTGGTAGGCACACTACTCTATCCTGACACAACTCTCTAGTTTCCTCCACATTCATTAAACGAGTCATACACGCACGTCGATTCTTCCGACTTCTAACATGGCCAACCTTTAAAATTTGATTAATTTGGTTATGCCATGTTTTCCTCGGTCTACCTCAACTCCGTACTCCATTTGAATCTTTAACATATACTTTTTCAACCATTATTTCTCCATCCATGTGCTCCATATGTCCGAGCCAACGCAGCGATCCGTTCATAATTTTGTTCATAATACCTTCTTCCGATATACATATCAGCATTTTAATTCTGTCGTACACACATACATCTTAAGGACCCCATCTCTACTCCATTTATTCGGCTCTCTTCCTAATTTTGCTTTGTTCCATGCTTCACTTCCATACATATGGGTTGGGACCAGAACTCCATTTTGAACGGCCATTTTTACCATACTAATTGAATGGAATTATAATCTCGGATATTATTTATTATGCATTACTATTCCAAAATTGAGTTGGTTTTATTAATTTAAGTTGCAACCCCTCTTGAAATATTGTTAAAATACGATATTTCGAAGCAGTAAAATGAAAAGATGAAATTTTGGTTAATCACTCGTAATCAAGACGAATAGTAGTATGCTAGAGTCTCTCTAATGTTAAATATATTGAACTCCGGGGTGATTAGATTGAGTAAGAGGATTGATCAATATACCAACATGGCAAATATAATTATCTGTCTATATCATCTATGACAAATAGACCACAGAAATTCAGAATTTCCATCAATTGAATGTATGAACGTGCAAGTGGATGTTTTTCTTGTCTGCGGATGTTTTTGACGATGTCTGGACACGGCATTATTATGTATCCAATCATTGGGAAATTGCTTGTCGAATGGCATTTTGTTTGCCGTTGAGCAAACATCTTTAAAAACATTTATTAAAAAACAGTCACATAAAACTCTCAAGTTCAAAATAATGATATACATGTGAATAACTACTTTACTGTTTAATTAATATCATCCCACACGACCTCTCATGATTGTTGATCAATTCCACCAATATTTAAAATGATTATAAATAACACTTCGGTGTTGAAATAATTATAAAATTGATTGAATCATATATTTATGTTCGTAAATTAAACCATTCACAATAAATGTGATTCTAAAATAAACAGTTTTCTTTCATGTTACTGTTGCTTGAGCATGGGTGTAACAAATATTCCATATTCATTTTTTTTATAAGAAAATGTTTTATAGTATACTAAATATTAAATAAAACTTTTTTGAAAACCTGTATTTTTTATTTTAAAGTGAAATCAGATTTAAACTGATGTGATATTGATGCCCATGATTTAACTGTTGGAGGTAAGTAAGCTTTTAACACAGAACGGATCATGAGGTAGGTAGCTATGTTCTTATTATTCATACTGTATAAATATGTAATTTCATATGTGCGTCTCGAAATAACAGTTTGGTCATAATATGACAGAGATAGATCAGTCTGAACTCTTTTACTAAAGGAACAATACAGATGGTTAGGTCAGACTTTTTCAGATCGCAGTTGTTAGTTGATCAACCAACCTTCGCCAGAAGATAGTGCCATGATTAGAGGATAAGGTAATAAATATTTCATTTATATACAGAATTGAGGTATTCATGGTTTCTTGAACAATGATTTTAAACTCCATATTAAATAATTAATATGAATGAAAACATCTGTTTTCTATAAGTTGTGTTATATTTAATATGACTGACATGTTTCGCCTGGCTAAGGCATTATCAAATGTCTTAAGACAGGTGAAACATGTAATTTGATAATGCCATTTGACATTTGATAATGCCTTAGACAGGAGAAACATGTCAGTCACATAAAATATAATAAAACGAATAGACAACAGATGTTTTTATTCATATTAATTACAAAATTGAGACTCTGCTATAAAATATCCATTCACTTCTATCTTGCATATTTTTATTTAGATTATCTATGACATTGGTTGAATTTTACAATTTTATTAATTGTTCATTAAACAATGGTGAAAAGCTTCAATTAAATGTTATCAAATAAAACACATTTTCATTCTTGTAAGATATTGACAATTATTGCCGAATCAAAATTGACAATTTGTTTAAATTGATTGAAAGGTTTACCACAATATAAGTTTATTGAGTAAAACAAAAATTGTATTGAGAGTATTTTAGAACGCCATTTGTTCGTTATTTAATGTAGGTAAGTGAGAATGATAAAGATAAGTGTCAATGGGCAGAATATACAGGGTGTCCCAGATCTCTTACTTCCAAGCTGGAGCAGTTAGCTATAAATTTTAGGCAACAATTTATAGAAGCATTATTCAGGATTACATAATAAAAATAAAATTTTTAAAAATCACATGATGTTGATTTTTTTTAAATGCCTATAATTTCAAAAATACAAAACTTAGATTTTTTTTTACATTTTTCTCATAACCAGCATGACTGTCTTATCATCTGTTTCCGGGTTGACGTCGAGATCTGGGACACTCTGTATAATAATAACAACTAGATTGCATAAGCTCTATCTGTTCTTCTTACTTCCACAGTAATATTTCAAAATAAAGATGCAATCAATTACAACATTTTCTTAATAAATCCGTTTGCCTTTGAAGTTATTAGTAGATACTAATATTTAAAATAAGAATCAAAAAAATATATCCTAAGAATCTAATACTAATAGCCTATCCAAAAAAGTAAGACGGTAGTGCACAAGAGTGTTCTTGTACCGACCCATATGTATGGAATTGACAAAATAAGGAAATAGATCTGACGATCTGTGGCACAGAAATCATGTCTCCTGGGATGATCATGTCCAGCTGTCCCTTAATCTTTTAGGTGGTCTTCAGGTAAACAGTGTCCTGGGGGGATTTCGTAAGCAGTCTGTCTGTCTATCTTAATTGCACATTTGAAATTAGAGCGCAATAAAACACACACATTTCCTCGATATCATTAATATTCCAGCCTTGCGCCAAATAAATCCATCACTTATTACCTTCCCAGCACTCCTGTCTAATGGTAATTGAGTACCAGGATCGCATAACGGTTCGGGATAGCAAGTGGTAGGCGGCGTGTCCATATACGGCGGCGCCGCGCTACTCAGCCTATTCACAACACGGACCATTAGAACAGTTACCGCGAACTGGATACCCGCTCCATCTCATGCGGTCCTGGTAGCAGAGTCATTCATCCTTTCCCATGTCCACATTTCGCAGTAAAGCACCACCCACCAACATATAAAACACGACTCAAAATTTTCTAATGTAAAGGTTATGTGAGCAGAATGTTAAATCATAATAAACGTGTGTATACAACTCATACATCGTATTTAATGTTTCTTAAACACTCATGTAAAACTCCATGCTAAATGTTAGATATTGTTAAAAACCGCCTGTTATCTAAAAAAATTATTAGATTTTATGATATCTTTCGCCTCGTTAGGTATTTTTTTAGACTAACATCGAGGTTTTGAACCAATGGAGTTAGAATTTATAATACAGTCTACAATATTAGCAGAAAAAGCACATTATTATGTAAAAGGAATAAGGTCATGATTAGGCTTGAACCCAAGTAATCCGGATAAAGAACCAAGCGTTTTGTCGCCTAGACCACCACCCGGTGTATATATGATATTGCCTCAGCAGGACGAAGTACATCACTGGCATAAAATATAATAGAACTTTTAGAAAAGATTTTTAAAAAAAAAACGCACAATTATTTCAAAAGGTGTAAAATAGGTCTATATATAGACAAATGTTTTAATATTTGGCATACGAAAAAAAATGTTTAAATTTAATACCCTTATTTTTTAACATTAATGGGCAATTATATAAAATTACAAATAAAGCTTTTGTAAATTATAAACACTCTATTATTTTGATAATGCTTTTTATTTTACCTAAATACGATGAATTATTTTAGAAATATAATTATTTTTATAACAGCTACGCGTAGGTCACAAGTCGCGCGAATATTTATTTGGGCAGTGGGCTACCATTTTTTTTTAAAATTCTGTTGTCATTTTGATGAAGGTGTAAAACCTTTGAAACATGTCGAGAAAAATAAACTCAAAAGTAGAAAAAAAATCGTGACTAATGATTACTTTTATCTATTCCCAAGCGGGTTTCCTTTTACTGCATCTTTGTCAGGATGTTAACCGAAGTAATTAAAACCGGTTGACAATAAACTAAAGTTGGTAGTTGTTAATTAGCTTGTGTTAACAAGTTGTAACAAATGTACAGTTTATTGATAAAACGCGCGACTTAAAAAAAAGGAAGTGTCTCAAAATGCATCTTGACTTATTTTACTTTAAAAATATATTTGTCAGTTGTGTAGGCTTCATTACAAAATACCAAGGACGCAGTATTCAAGACTAATCACTCGACACACCTACGGATGCGAGATATAGGTCGTAGGTACCGACATCTTCGCCAACTACACAGGATACGCTGGTTTCACAAAGTCACAAATGTCGAGGTGCTAAGGAGATCCAACTGTTGCAACGTGGAGATACTGCTCACTCACGCTCTCTTGCGCTGGTTTGGTCACACGCTGCGCATGAGCGACGACAGGCTCCACATAAACGTTTTATATAGCGAACTAATAAAAGGGAAAAGGAAGCACGGAGGACAGCCAGCATACTGCGTTGAAGTGTTGACAGACAAATGGACTGGATGCAGTTGGCAACCGAGTGCAGAGAGTCGTCGTCAGGGGTCAGAGAGACGGAGAGGACGAGGTCCATCCGTGAGGGCAGAATATCCTTGTCCGGAGTGTGACAAAGTCTGTCAATCTAAAATAGGACTATATAGCCACACACCAGGTGGCACAGAAGACAGATCTAAATATTTTTGTGCTCCTTATGGCATTATTATTGAATCATATGAAAGAATTAAAGTGATGAAAACGTCCGTTAACTAAAAGTTTTATTATCTTTTGAAGTGCCACGTTCCGCCTCGTTTTTGATCAAAGGTTCCTTATAATTAGCGGTGAACCCTTTGGGGGCGCCGAGGCTGAAATGAGAACCATTTGAGAGGGGTTCAGGCGGTCTAGGGCTCGGTGGCTCCTCATACAAAAAAATAATAATTAAAGTTTTATTTACATACAATATAAAACAAATGGCATTGTGTTATATGGTACATGCATATGAGTTACAACGGATTATTTATTGTAGGGTAACATACAGTGATTGTACACACACAAATGAACAGACTTACAGTTAAATAAAGACATAGAAGGTTACCCGCCGCTTACCCGAAGCTGTTATAGGACACAGCGGCGCCCTTTCGTCAGCTTCACTCAAACAACCTAGGCCCGCCCCCCATCCACGCAGGACTTACATTAGCTGGAGAATGCACCATTCCAAAAAAAATAGCAAAAGGCAAAAAGGGTATCTAGGCCACATTTAATCCAGTTTAATTACAATCCACTTCTATGTCCCAATCTAACAAAACAGAGCAAAATATGGTACATGATTTTATGCCCTATTATAAAATTGTGAGGTGAGTGTGGGATGGGAGAAAATAAATAAATAAACAAAGTTTCAATGGATATAACGGTAACTCATTCAGTTGTGTCATCCAGAAATTAATCACGTTTTTGTCATTTTGCGATTGGACGATCATTTAAAATTCAAAGTCTGCATTAAAATTTTCATGTCTGACAGAATTATATGTTACTCGAAAATAATTTAGAACGCGACTATAGGTAGGTATATGGTTTACGATTACAAATATAATATATGCATTAAATACCTTTCCAAAATATTTGACGGGAGGTTTCACATGTTATTGTGTTAGAAAATGAAATAGAAACTCTCGCGTCGATATGATAGACGCATCCTTTATTTTCTTCTTCTTCTTTTAGCTCTTAGGTCCGTAGTCAGGCTGACCTCTCTAGAGAGGTTGACTCCCAGCTATCCCTCCATCTCTTTGGCGGTCTTCCGGGGGGACGGCAACCAACAGGAATGACAACCAACAACTGATGCGCCACAATGTGTGGGATTCTGGAGGGATCCATCCTCTGCACGTCCACATTCCAGTATCATCTGCGTTGTCTGCCCCATCTTACGATATCTTCCACCTTGCAGATTTCACGGATAGCCGTGTTCCTAACCCTCGAAGAATATTTTCTGCTGTCATCCTCAGCGTCCGCATCTCTGCCACCCGCACTTTAGCCTTTGTTATTGTGGTATCCGCTCTGGTCTCAATGATATATGTCAGCAGCGGCGGTACTTCCATACAAGCCCAGAAGCCCGGCTTGCATAAGAAGTTTTGAATCAAAACCCCCAAATCTATGTAATCATGCCCCCGCATAAACCAACAACCCACCAAATCACCTTCAAACAATGTTCCCATTAGACGTAAGAGGAATAGCCACAAGAGCTGAACCTCTGTACGGGTAGAGGTTTTGATTCAAAATTTCTTACGCAAGCCGGGCTTCTGAACATTTATGGGAGTACCGCCACTGTATGTCAGTATTGGCCTGACACAGGTTTTGTATACCCTGTATCCTTTATCTAATTAACTTAAATGTAGCCTTTATCTAATTAACTTAAAAAGTTTGTCATACACTCGGTATTTAATAAATAAGTCTCTCAGTTATAATCTCAAGAATAATCATTTTCCCATTAATTGGTCATACATGTCAAAGGGATGTTGTTATGTACTCGTATTAGATGCTTCAGTTCCCATAAAAGTGTGTACCTACCTAACAGTAAACTAATCAAGAACTCCCAATTAGGAAACCAGTCTGGCAACATCGACATGCTTCCCGGTGCAAGATCGGAAGGTCAAGTCCTTTTATGAAATTCCATTCGGTCACTAATTAAATAACACTGGCAGCTTAGATAAAAAGCGTAAATTATTACTACTGTAAAATAATCGACAGAAGTAAATATGGCAGTACTGAATAGAATTTTTGTGCCAACCGCTAAGTACGATATTAGGTATAACAAGGAACTAGTAGAATAAGAAAATACTATAATATATTATATAATTATCAGACTACGAAGAGCGTGCCGAAATATGTACCTATAACATCATAGATATCCAACCGTAAATTTATTAATTCATTTTATGATGATTTAATTTTAAGTGCGCCGTTTTGTAAAAACAATTACCCCAAGGGCGCACTTGGAAAAGAATTACCGAAATAGTGCAATTCACATAACTCTTAAAATTAATGTCGATATCATATAATTAATACGAATGACAACGTCCGCTTTCTAGCAGTTTTTAAAAATAATTCATGTGAATGACATATTTCAAATAAAATATAACGAAACTTCTAGAAAACGGACTTTTTTATTCGTATCGATTATTTAATATTGAGTTTTACATAATAGACAGACACAATAAATAAGTTGCTATCTTCATACTTAATACTAACAGGGAGTTATTCCACGCCAACGGACCCGCAACGCTGTAAGTGCGATTTTAAAAACTTGTTTTATTAGCTCTCAAAATATAATAGAGACGATTGGGGACTTGAAGTGGAGATGGACCAGGTAGATTGCGAGGCAACCAGCTGATTGACAAAACGGCTAGTGGTATGAAGACCAATAAGTTTCCAGAGACCGGTGGGAATATCTCCTGAACATGGTCGATTGACATAAAAGAAATTTCATTTTTCATTTTCATTTTCATTTTTTATTTATTTTGATAAAAATCACAAACATTACAGACATACAATTCCAAATCGTTTGCAATTACATTATAAAAAGAGAAGCATTAAAAAAACACAAATTAAAAATTGCATCCCTGAGGCAACTCACACTATCACGAAATATGTCGACCTCCGAGGCGATCCGATTAAGCAATAAGATTGCCCTACCCACAGGCATTACCATTGGCAGGTTGGTTCTGCAGCGTGGAAAATAAAACAATCTGTGCTGTCTTTGACGAAGGTAATTATCAGGGACAAATTGACCTACATCACTCAGGACATCCGAGTTCTGTATACGGCCGCCAATCAGCTGAAAGAAGTGAACTCCCAAGTGAATGTTCCTCCTTCTCTCCAATGATTGGTAGCTTAGCATACCTAGCAAGAATTCAGTATTCAATAAAGAGTACAGGGTGGAAACAATGTGTTAAGGATCGAAACAAGTGGAAAGCCCAGTGGACCAACTGTGGCTGACGAAGAAGATATCAGAAAAGAATATGACGTAGGTAAATTAGTTATTCTTACTTACTAACTTCCTATGGCCATACAACTCTTTTCAAAAGAGTTTGAGCCTCCTTGATGATTTTCTTCCAAGCTCCTCGATCAGTCCAATTGCCAACCTAGCCAAAAAGCTGCAACCCACAATATTATAGATAGGTACACAGCTAAAAACTTCGAACGTTTGTGACAAATGGTTCACAGATGGCAGTATCGTTCGGAATTCGGAAAGAAATTAAATAATAAATTAATTGTAGACGCAACAGTACCTGTACTACCAGACAGGTTAATACTCGATTCAAGTATTATATATCGAGAGAACAATTCCCGAAAGACACGAATTTTTGAATTTTCATATTCGCAGTGGGTCCTGCCTCCGACTTCTCTATAGTCTTATTCTTCTTGTCCTGTCCTCAAGGAACCTTCTCTATCGCACGCCTGATGCCTAAAATCATCCAAGTGAGGCCTGCTGCTTTGACCTCGTCCTGCAGGGCTCTTCTCCAGGTGGCTCTAGGTCTGCCTCGCTTCCTCTTTCCACCCACAGGGGACCAGTCTAGTGCGCTCTGAGCGATGCAGGCTGGGTTCCGTCTCAGGGTGTGACCGATCCACAGCCATTGGACTTGTTTCTAGTGACATGTTCTCCGATTGGCTTTTCGCCGGCCATGGCTCAGAGAACAGCATTTGACACTGTTTGGGGCCAAAATAGCTTGAATATTGAACGAAGGCACCTATTTTTAAACACTTCTCTATAATAACGCAGAACACAACACATACAATATAAATAATTCATTATTTAAAAAAAAGAGTACCAGCATCTAGAGAACGCGTCTTTTTGTAATTCTCCCTTTCAGGGAAAATTCTTTATCGCGACAAGTTATAAATCAGTTGATCAAGTGTGTTCAAACCGTTGTGGATGGCAGACGTCTACTTGTTAATGCTGCACGCATTGAATGTGGTTATTTATGTTACAATTATAATAAATACAACAAAAATGTGACTATGCTATGAAGAAATCGCTGAATGCCTATGTAGGATTTCAAGAAGACGATCTGTTGCAGTGTTTCAACCGTGTAAACCGACGAAACACGAAAAAATAATAGAAAAAAAGATCTCTCCATCACAGGATTACAAAGAGGTAATTCTAATTCAGTACCATTTCTAATTACGTACCAACTCTAATTAAGTACCAATTCTAATGACGTACCAACTCAAATTAAGTACCATTTCTAATAACGTATCGATTTTAATTAAGTACCAATTCGAATTACGTACCAACTCTAATTCATACCAACTCTAATTAAGTACCAATTCTAATTACGTATCAATTCTAATTAAGTACCAATTCTAATTACGCCAACTTTGAAAATTCAGAAATCAAATAAATCATTTACTTTTATTGATTTTGTATATGTAAATATTCTGTTTTGTATCATATTATATGTGTAGCTACTTCAAACACATTAAAAAGTAATTAAAAAAGGTATTGTAATGCATGCCGGGCATTAGCTACATAAAAACTGACTTAAAATTTTATATTTAATCTAAAAGTTGATGATCTTTGTTAGGGGGACTGGATGGATGGACATCTCGTCTCTGCTTTGAAGGACACTGTTCGTTTTACTGACTAGAATAGCAAAAATCATATATATTTTTTATTTATTTAAATTGCAGGAATACATAAAACAGATTTCACACTGTATCGTGCACGAGTAACAATATTACTGAGTAGAGCGTTGTTGCAGCTAGTAACATATCGGATGTAGTCTGTAATGTTCCTTAGGTCAATATATTAATGAATAACTTTGTACTTGAAGCTGCAATCCGAAAAATATCTATTGAAGTATGATCTACAATCACAATCAAAATTATTAATAAATACTTATTCAATCAATTACATTATGAACGAAATTATGAAGCGTTGGTTTGGGCACATGGAGCGCATGGATGGAGAAAGAATGATTAAGAAAGTTGTAAATGTCGGAGTCGGAGAAAAAACGGAGTCGAGGTAGACCGAGGAAAACATGGCATAACCAGATTAATCAAATTTTAAGTCGGAAGAATCGACGTGCGTGTATGAGTCGTTGTATGAATGTCAAGGAAGCTAGAGAGGTGTGTCAGGATAGAGGAGTGTGGCGGTCCATTCTCTTTGCCAACCCCTGCAGAGAAACGGAGTGATGGTTTGTTTGTTTCAAATTAAAATTGTTTCGTGGTTCAGTATAGTTACCGTGTTTAGAATTGTCTAGGTTTGACCTTTGACCTAGATGCCAGCTAGCTTGGCGAAACCGGTCGCTGTCGAAATAAAGACAAAAGTGTAAGTAATTATTTAAAAAAAACAATGTTTTAAATAAAACAATTATTATTTAAAGTGAACTTGTATTTAGAGATGTGAGTAAAATTATAAATTTTTCTCTCCATTCCTGGATTTTCATTTTTCTCCACCCATTTCCGTTTTGTTCCTTTCGCATCCAGGTCGTCTCGAAATTATTTGATTATCTTAAAAACTAACGGTCGAAGTAAAATAGGCACTAGGTACAAAAAAAAAAACAAAGTATGTAGTTTCGTTCTACATGACATATAGAACGAAACTGCATACTTAGTTTTTTGTACGTACATGACAAAGGAAATTGACTTCGGGATGGGATTTTGAAGGATTTTAGCACCCCATAATAGTCGTTTTTATTCAACGTTCGAAAGCGCAATAGCCAGCCAATTTCTATAAAAAGCTTTCAAAGTTTTCACTCACTTTTAAAGTTGCTTATATTATAAATAAGAAATTTCGCCACTAGTATCAATAGCTAGGTGACTGAGAATATAGATTGCTTTCTCTATTTCGGTGGCCAGCTAGTCTACGGCATAATTCTTCCTTCTTGCTTTTTTTTATTATTATCAAACAGTGAAAAGTTTAAAGACTTTTTCTAGAAATTGGTTGGCTATTGCGCTTTCTTACTTTGACTGGGCCGAGATAACCAAACCCCAGAGTTAAAAAGAATAATTGGACTAAGCTGGACAGCTTTCGGAAACATGGGTTACATCCTTAAAACCGGAAAATACCGATCAACCTGAAACAAAAAGTCTATGAGGCCTGTGCACTGTGATTCGCCTAGTACAAGCTAGCTAGACAAAAATAACTCTTTAATTCCACGAATTTTCTTATCACAATAGGTATTAATCACATTAAGAGAATTACAGGTAATGTTTTGCACAACAACCCTTCAATTATGAGTCATAAAGGTATGTATATAAGATAAGTGAAATTTTAAGTGCATTCAGTAGCATTTGTGCATCGTACCAATTAATTTATTCAAAAAGTTCTGTGCTTTAATATTATATTTGTGTGTAATGGAGTTTAAAACTAAGGGTGAGTACTATATTTTAATAATATGTTTATGTATTAAATGTTATCGAGACAATAAAAAAACACACTTTGTTCAGTAAAATAATGAGATATTAGGTCCTTACATATGAAATTGGGGTTTTGTATGGGAGGAACATAAAATTGATTTTTTTTAAATATAATTTATTTATTCAATCAAAGTATGTACCATTGCTATCTATGCACTTTCGCCATCTCATAGGTAGTTCATCGATCCCTTTACTAAAAAAACCATTCGGACGGGAATCAATAAAATCTTTGAAGTCGGTTTGGACTGCCCCATCGGAGTTGAATTTTTTCCCTTGCAAGAAGTTATCCAAATTTCGAAAAAAATAGTAATCTGTTGGGGCAAGGTCCGGAGAGTACGGTGGATGTCTTAGACATTCCAATTGAAGCTCTTCTAATTTGGTAGCCGTCTGTTGTGCAGTGTGTGGTCTAGCGTTATCATGAAGCAGCAGTGGCCTAGAGCGATTAACCAGCCTCGGTTGTTTAGCAGCTAGCTTTTCAATCATGGTTTGCAGTTGCTGACAATAGACATCTGCCGTAATCGTCTGGCCAGATTTAAGAAAGCTGTAGTGAACGACACCAGCACTAGTCCACCAAACGCTCACAAGTAACTTTTTTGGAGTCAATTTTCGCTTGGGGCATGGTTTGGCTGGTTCGGCAGGGTTCAGCCATTGTGATGAGCGCTTCCGATTATCATACAGGATCCACTTTTCATCACAGGTAATGATTCGATTCAAAATCCCTTCATTATTGTGCCGGTTGAGTAATGCAACGCAGCAGTCAACGCGCGTTTGTTGATTTGCTTCACTCAATTCGCGAGGTACCCACCTTTCAAGCTTTTTCACCTTCTCAATTTGCTTCAAGTGGATTAAAACAGTTTTATCACTAACTTCACTAGAGATAACTTTACATGTCCCCTCATGTCCCCGCTCTAGAATTTATATATTATGTACCTACATCCAAGTACTTTATGATAATATAAAAAAAGCTCGTTATATATGCACATCTAATTTTTTTCTTTTTTTTTAGATTTCCAGTTTACTACCAGTTGATACTTATGGTCTTGAAACTGTAACACTGTCCAAACAAAGTGCCGAGAAACTACGAGTGACCCAAAGAGCCATGGAAAGAGCCATGTTAGGAATAAGCCTAAGGGGGTCCTATAATCCTGCATAATACCGTCTCGAAGTCAATTTCCTGTGTCGTGTCCTCTCCTTGTTAGTATCTATTTTAATTGAACCATTCAAACTGTGTATCATGATACCGCATATAAACTGAATATTGAGCTTGTGAGTGCGGCTTAAGTTATCCTTAGTGTGTATGGTGGCTAGTAGAGGCATGCAATAACAGCTCATCACGGTGGAAACTGTCGGTATTATTGCGGGTTGCGTCATTAACCCCCGGGAGGCCGTCATTACCCGCGAGGTCAGGGATTTACCCGGGTAACTCTGTTCTCTCCCAGGAGAGTGATGCCTCTGTGTTCTTGCAACAATCGTATTCCTTCAACAGGCAGAAGGCAAATTTGCAATTCGATATACAATGTTATTCCGGTCGCTACAATAACCTTTCATTTACTATTTTAAAATAAAGCGCGCGGTTCTGTGCTGTATAATCACTATATTGTTCATACAAATGTGTGAGTTTGAAATCATAGATCAGAAAAGGAAGCCAACATGAATAATTTGTATTTTGGGATCTTGGGAAAATCCGTGTAGCTCGTCTTTCGGGACCGACATTTCATAGATCGATGCAGTCTCCATCTTCAGGGTCATCATCATCAGCCGTCTGTCATCCATTGCTGAATGTAGGCCTATCCCAAAGCCCGCCACCGCCCCCTATCCATTGCCGCTCCCATCCATCCATGTCCAGCAATCCTCTTCAGATCGTCGGTCCAGCGGGCAAGGGGACGTCCAACTCTACGGAATCCTGTACGCGGTCTCCACTCCAGAACCCGTCTTCCCCATCGGCTGTCGGTTCTCCGACAGATATGGCCAGCCCACCGCCACTTCAGTCCGCCTATCCGTAGAGCCACCTCAGTCACCTTGGTTTGTTGTCGAATAATCTTCAGGGTGGCTATATTTTATTATAACCACCCTGAAGATGGATACTGCAACGATCCCGGCCACACTGTTCTGTCCTTACATACTTCTCTCGATTCCTCTACATTCATACATCTTGTCATGCACGCATGTCGATTTCTCCGACTCCTCACGTGACCGACATTTAATATTTGATTGATTTGATCGTGCCACGTTTTCCTCGGCCTTTCTCTATTTCTAGCTCCGTTCACGCCGTTTATATATACCTTCTTCACCATTCTGTCTTCACTAATTCTTTCCATGTGTCCAAACCATCTTAATGACCCATTCATTATTTTTTTTTCATAACACTTTCATTCGCACCGCATTCACTTCTTATACTTGCATTTGATACTCTATCATATACATATCTATCACACATTCGTCTTACAGATCTTATTTCTACTGCATTTATTCTACTTAAATCCTTCTTTTGCCAGTTCCATGCTTCACTTCCATGCATAAGAGTCGGCACAAAACATCATTATGAACTGCCATCTTAGCTTTTTGGATAGGCTTTTGCTTGCGGTGACAAAAGTACTGTTTAATGACAGTATTAATAGAAAAAGGCAAAATCCAAAATCTGGTATAGATTACACGAAATATATGCCAAGAAAGAGGGGTAGGTACCAACACGAAGTTCTGGTTATGGGGGGATATAAAGAGCAAATTTATTGTCTTGAAATATGCATTAATAAAGTACTTACTTGTTTTCTTTAGTACATATCTTTAACGACCCCTGCTTTTTACGAGGCATCAGTACTGCCCTATATTAGATACACTAATTTAATGCAATGTTTTGAATAGATTTCTATCGAGTATTTAGGCTCATGTTGGAGAGGGTTCAAAAGAAATTCTTGAGAGCCCTCTACATGAGAGAGTACGGGGTATATCCTTGGCTCTATCCAACGGCATGCATCTCTTGGGTATGCATTTCTCTTGGGTATGCCTCGAACTGAGGAGGGAAGGAATTATAGTAACATTTTGAATGTATACAAATACTTGTAGACAAATACTGGATTTTACCCATTGCGGGTAAATTATTTTTTTATAAGGATCAATTGTATCTCAATAGAGAAAAATATGTAAATTGTTTTCTGGGAACATAATATGGTGGTCGAGGCGCTTACAGGACTCATGACCTGTCATTGGTTGGGTTAAGCGATCGCTTTATGTTAACTATAGATGGCGCTAGTGTAGATTGAACTAAATTTTTTTAAGTGTTCCTCAACATCGTAGCATATATACATCTTCCAAAAATTTGTCAGACGTGGTGGTCGTAAGAAGGCCGGAATGGGGAATGTTGTTAACATAAAGCGATCGCTTAACCCAACCAATGACAGGTCATAAGTCCTGTAAGCGCCTCAACCACCATATTCTGTTCCCAGAAAACAATTTACATCTTCGTCTCTATTGAGAGACAATTATAGTAACTTGATTAACTACTAAAAAACATTAATTCATGATAACATCCAAGCAAAACGAAACATGTCATTCACACAAAATGGTATTTAAATTTTAGAAAACGTAATTAACCAAATTTATTGGTCAAACTAAGCGGTGGCGATGAGGTTCGCAACCCATCACACAGCGTCTCCCGCTGGGCGAAAAGAGAAGGATGGAGTGCCGCATCGGTTAAAGTGTGACAGTCCATTCTTTCTGCCTACCCTTTTGGTGAGACGGCGTGATGGTTAGTTAGTTAGTTAGTTAGTAATTAACCAAAAATAAATACAAATAATGCATTGTAAATGTTTTCCACGAATTTTTTTTCCGCGTAAATGGTGAAATTCTGGAACAAGTGGAAAAATGTGTAATATCTTTAGCCAATTTGATTACAAAGAATAGGCAAGTGGAGAGGGATACTGAAAACACGGTTGGAGCAGGCAGCAAAGTGAATGCTCCACTTCTTCTTTCTCAGCCTATTCTCGTCCACTCCTGGACACAGGCCTCTTCCATTCGCTTCCATGTCACTCTGTCTTGTGCAGACTGCATCCAGGTTATTCCGACATGTCTGTTCAGATCATCTTTCCGCCGTAATTGTGGTCGCCCTGCACTTCTCTTTACCGTCCACGGTCTCCAAGTCAGGAGATTTCTTGTCCATTTTTCGACTGAGCTTCTGGCTACGTGACCTGCCTTTGCCATTTTAGAGTCGCCACCCGGTGGATGATGTCAATGACCTTTGTTTTTTCTCTCACCGTATCGTTTCTGACTCTGTCTCTTAAGCTTATTCCTAACATGGCACTTTCCATGGCTCTTTGGGTCACTCGTAGTTGTCCCAAAGAGCCATGGAAAGAGTCGCACTTGAAAATAATAATATCAAAAGTCTTTTAAAAATAGTTAAGATGGCAGTGCACAATAGTGTTATTGTACCGATCCATATGTATGGAAGTGAATCGTAGGCAAAAGAGGAAGTAAAATAAATGCTGTGCTAATGAGATCTCTCAGACGAATGTGTATAAATCTTTATACGAATGCCTAATGAAGATATGATGAGAATATATTATAGAATAATAAAAAATCTTATTCTTTTTCTACAGCCGTCTTCCCTCCACTGCTGGATAAAGGCCTCTTCCATTTTCTTCCACTCGTTCCTGTCTTTTCCCTTCTGCATCCGGGTCGTTCCAGCTATGAAATAAAATTAAGGTTAATTAATAAGGTTTGGACATATGAAAAAATAACGGTGAAGAAAGTGTATGTTAACGATGTGAATGGTGCAAGAAATATAGGAAAATCGAGGATAACGTGGCTAGATCAAATCAATCAAGTTTGAAGTACTAAGCAGAATAACTAAATAGCAACAATGCTTTGTAATTTATTGTTTCTTGAACAATTATGTTAAACATTTGGATAAGCGAAACGCGTATTCTCATAAAATATAATAAAACTTTCTATAACACTGACGTTTTCATTTGCTTCATGTTTTGTAATCGTTACAAAATACTTAAAATATTCCGCCTGAGGTTTTACTTGGCTTCCTCAGCTGTAAGCCCAATGTCGGATCATAATTACAGATCAGTAAGGAATAAATCATTAATAATGAACTTAAAAAAATAGAACAAAAAACTAACTAACTAACTAACCATCACGCCGTCTCCCCGGAGGGTTGGCAGAAAGAATGGACTGCCACACTTTTCTTTCCCGACATATTTCTCTCGCTTCCTAAACATTCATACATCGAGTCATGCACGCGCGTCGATTTCTCTGACTTCTCACATGGCCGACATTCAATATTTGTTTTATTTGATCGTGCCACGTTTTCCTCGGTCTTCCTCTATTTCTGGTTCCATTTACATCGTTAACATATAATTTTTTTTACCATTCTTTCTTCATTCATTCTTTCCATATTTTGTTCATAACACCATCATTCGCACCGCATTCACTTCTTATATTTTCATTCGACACTCTATCATACACAGAGTATCCACACATTCGTCTAAGAGATCCCATTAGAACAAATCTCAATTAGAACAATTAATTAGAAGAAATCTCATTAGAACAAATCCACACATTCGTCTAAGAGATCTCATTAAAACAAATAAAATTAAAAGTAATAAATTCAATAAACAATAATATACTTGAGATAAACACCAGCAAGGTTCACATAGAAAAATAAAGCTAATAAATAAAAAAAATTCATTAATGGTTGACGATTTGCGGATATAGGTTACACAAACAGAATTATTAATGATGGCATGGTGACGGGAGGGGCCCATCCCCTGTGAATCACTCCCTTCTATCGCAGACGTCCTATTGGCAAATCAATCATGCTAATGGTCACGTGTACCATTTGACAGAAAGTTTGTTGTATGGACGTATGTATCCAATTTCATTTGGGTCATTGAAACTTGATTCAACCCTTACGTCTCCATGTTTACAATGCTTAATTGTTTTTAGTAAAATGGTAGCAGATTAGTATTTTAATTTAAAAGATGATTTGACAAAAACAAAATCATAATTAGATACGTATGTAGATTTTCATGGGTTGATAGAAATGTGTTTTTCGGGATCTTAGGTATATCCGGAGAGACTGGTATGGTCATGTCCAAATAATGGATACCACCAGATTTCCCTGTATTGCACTACATAATCAGCCTCACGGGAATCGTTCTCGTGATAGACCTCCTAAAAGATGGAAGAACAGCTAGGAATCCACCTCACAGGAGGATAAACCGTCTCGAGAACAGAGTACATAGTTTATAACAAGAATAAGTGGCGGTAATCCCATAGAAGCCCAGAAGCCCGGCTTGCGTAAGAAATTTTTAATCAAAACCTCTTCTGGCTCACAAAGTTTCAGCTCTTGTGGTTATTCCTCTCACGTCTGATGGGAAGATTGTTGGAAGGTGATTTTGTGGGTTGTTGGTTTACGCGGGGGCATGATAACTTAGATTTGAGGGTTTTGATTCAAAATTTCTTACGCAAGCCGGGCTTCTGGCCTTCTATGGGAGTAGGTAGCTAATATACGAGTATAATTGCAGGGTTTCAAAATAAAAAATTAACGAATCAAATCGTAGTTTAGAAAAAAATATATAAGATTTAGAGATGTAAATATTTTTATAACAGCTACGCGTAGGTCGCAAGTCGCGCGAATATTTGCTTGGGCAGTGGGCTACCTTTATTGCACGCGGCGCACGGGCGTTCAAAGGTTCAATATACCTATTGTATTAATTATAGTTATTTTATATGGTTACGAGAGATTTGTTTGCGTAGCTATTAAAGCGAATCACTTCAACTTTTAGATATTTTGTTGGTCAGAGTATGTTTATTGATCATTTACCAAGTACATGGTTTTAATACCTCCCAACTGGGGTAACCCGTTCTAGGGAGGCATTCCTAGCACTCCATATAATTTCAATATATAATTTCTAAATGTAGGGAACAATTAATGAATAGGAGAGTAACACATTTCCTAAAGTGTCTAACTTAAAATTAATTGTCTTATATAATATATTATAACACTATTTAAACTATTTACTTATTTTTAAAAATTACACTACATTCAAGCCGCCCTTTTTTGTAATTGTGTAATTGTGCATTGTCATTTTTTGTGGGTCGTTTATAGTTTTTTTTTATTATAATATGTTATATAGTTTGGGTCCAAGATAGTAGAAATTAAATTTTTATTTAAATTAATCAGGGGATATTTCGAGAACTCGGCCGTGCTAGAAGGTTTTGGTCTTTTTGTCCCTGATAGATTTCTCCGACAGCGACAGCACAGATTTTTTTACCAACCGGCCACCAGAACCAATCTGCCTCTGGTGACACCGGTGGGAAGAGCAATTAGTCTGCTGAACGCGGTCTCCTCGGAGATCGACGTCTTTTATATTAGTGAAGGTACGTTCAGGGGACAAATACTCTTGAATTTAGAAAGTATCTGGTCTTCCTAATGTCGAACCATCTCTAATGCGTTCCTGGTACTTTGTTGTATTTTTATAATATTTTACCTGTACTCAATAGATGCATTAAACATTTTCCTGTTTGTAATGTCTTTTGAGTTAATAAACTGATTTGATTTGATTTTTTTTTTTTTTTACGTATACAACAGGTTGCTTGAACCCAATAACAGTATACATTTTTTTTAAGCTGATATATTGATTCTCGTGACATGTGACAGGTAGCCAATCTATCGCCATTTTTATTGTCACGTGAATACTACGCCAGACCAAAGACAATGTGACAATCACACTGCCATCGCCGGGAATCGAACCCAGAACCTTCGGAATGGGAATCAGAGCTCTTATCACTCTGCCACGAAGGTCGTCTTTGATTTGAAATGTCTTTGCGCATAAGAAGTTTTAGTTTTTGGTACAGAGTGGTTCTGTTTGTTGCGTGTGTTGTACGTTTGTTGCCCTTTTATGTGCCTGTCGGTGTCCTTTTGGTAGTGCACGACTAAATTTCTTATATACTCGTATAGTTGTATTATGTCCGGTACTTGAAATTCATCGTATAGTTGGTCTGAGGGGTAACGATATGTTTTTTTGGTGATGACTCTAATTATTGTCTTTTGGGCTACAATGACTGGGTTAAGTGTAGTTATTGTAGTTCCTCCCCATCCTATTAAACCGTATGTGCACTGTATTCTTTCAGGTAACATAAGTCGGTAAAGTTTCATTAGTGCGAGAATTTAGATGTTACAAAAACATTCGTTTCCCAAAAATAACTTCATTCATGTTACAGTAATAATGTATAAATATTATTTATCTTACTTTGTAAATCATGCTGCCTTGCAGTTAACTGTACTAACATATAATACGAACAAGAGCCACTCTTGTTTAACATCAGGCTGTCACCCAATTTTACGAAATCTTCGATGGCCAGAGATGTTTATCTCGATATGCAATATTTCAACGCCAGCACGCGTGATGCTGCGAGGTGATTTATTGCTGCTAGGTTCGATCCGGCGCCCCTCGCGTGATATCGATCACACTGACCACAACACTGCCTAGATTATCACGTATAACCCACTGGTGGTCCGTGACTTTCTCGAGAGAGACAAAAAAACTCAATAAACTGTTGCTTCAATTGAATATTCACCATTACTTTGTGATGCGGATTCATAATTATAAATATTCATTTTTTTTAACAATACTTTATTTTTTTTATATACAAATAAAACATTACGATACATTTTGTTTAAATATTTGTTTTTTTATATATTATAATTTTATTTACACTGATGCAGGTCTTCTCTGTCCCGAATCAAGTTTGTAATTTTAATTAATTTTATTGGTATATAAAAAAATATATATTATATATTAATAATAAAGTGCTGTAACAAATAATGAAAACAAAATGATAATAAACCATTTATTTGTAATAGAATTATTAAGACTGTTTATTAATCCACTTTTATTAATTAAATATTTTTATAGAATTGATATATTATATACAACATGTTTAGAAGGTGACATCTGTCATAACATGTTATAATTATATATATTGTAATTATTCAATTGTTTTTATTTAATACATCATTATATAATTAGTATTTATTTGGTTAAAGTTTAGTTATAATACACCTGAGGATGAAGGTAGTTAGTCACATCCGAAATATGTAGTGTATAATATTTTTATTCTTTAAAAATAAAAGTAAATTAAACAGTGTTCATAATTTTATTCCAAATTACAATGGAATTTCAAAGTGGTAACCCATTAACGTTCAATAAAGTAAAACTATTTCTTAATTTTACGTTTTTAGTCCTTTTTATTAACATTGGTGTTCTGGTGATGTTTTAATTGATATTAAATTATTATATAGGGAAGAATGGTATGGTGGGAAATATGTTTATGAGAGAAGAAGGAATGGAAAAATAACTCGAGGAAGGCCAAAGAAGACATGTGATGACCAAATTAATCAATTACTAAAAGGTGGTCTTGTTCGAAATCGGAACAATCGACGAGCGTGCGTGTCACGACGTGGAAATATAGAAGAGTATGTAGGTCCATCCTCTCTGCTAACCCCTCTGGAGAAACGACCGGATGTTTAGTAAATTATTGTATAACAGTGCCGATTCTGAGTGACCCAAAGAGCCATGGTAGGAATAGGTTTTAGAGACAGGTTCAGAAACGATACGGTAAGAGAAAAAAAAACAATGGTCACTCACATCATCCACCGCGTAGCGACTCTAAAATGGCAATGGCACGTAGCCAGAAATTCGGAAGAAAAATGGATAAGAAGACTGCTGACTTGGATACCATGGCCAGCAAAGAGAAGTGCAGGTTGATCGCAGCTACGGTGGAAAGATGACCTTAACTGACAGATACAGTCTGCACAGGACAGAGTGGCGTGAAAGAGGATGGAGGAGACCTTTGTCCAGGAGAGGACGGGAATACTAACTGATTCTAATGATTACTAACTTCAAACAAGCGTTTGAATTAACGAATAGAATAAATAGAGAAATATTATATTATGCAACTTATCTCGCATGGAATTGATTGAATTTTATTTACGAACTCTCCATTGCATGATGACGGAAAGACAATTATTATTTTTGTACCCAATTTGATAGCTTGTTCCAAATTAGTCCAGAGCTTCACCACCTTTATTCCCCTGCCTTTGGAGACTGGTCGACCCTGAGACGTAGTCGCCTGTCATGAAATAATGTAACGAAATTAATCGTTCACATAAATATTCGTAAATTCCTGCGATAAACACAACCGCAATAGAATCGTTTGTATACAGTTATACATCGGACATCCAATTACGCGATTCCAGCAACACGATTTCCCGCATGCACATTAAAAACAATATTGGATTTTTTAATTATTGCGCGAGCCAAATCGATGTACAGGGTATAGTTGTCATATTGATTCTCGTGACATGTGATAGGTAGATAATCTATCGCCATTTTATTGTCACGTGAATTCTGCACCAGACAGTGTTACAATCATATTGCCATCGCCGGGATTCGAATCCGGGACCTTTGAGGTGGCAGTCAAAGCACTTGCACGAAGGTCGACTTAATTAATTATTGAATAATAATTTGTTAATTTTCATAAAAGAAATACATTTAAGGAAATTAATACTGTGGAGTTCTATAATGACGGATTTTTATTAATTAAAACACTGTTTTTTCCACTTTTGAGTTTATTTTTCGCGACATGTTTCGAATGCTTTGCAACCGTCATCACAGGAAGAACGATATAAAGAGAATAGTTTATATTGTTCTCCCGATGATGAATGTGTAAATAGCCATCGAAACATGTCAAGAAAAATAAAATCTAAAGTTGAAAAAGCATTTCTCATTGCTCCTGGTCCGTGGTTATTATTATTATTATTAGTATTGTTTTGTTTTGTTTATTATTTCTTGTTTTAAACCTCGGCCAACAGTTTCTTGTTATCTTGTTATCTTTGTTATATTTTGTTATCTTCATATAAATAAAGATAGTGTTAACTTCCTTGTTATCTTCCCTATTCCACATATTTAAAAAATTTCCTTCTTTAACTCATCCTTGATTTTGGCTCCTCATTCCTTCCTGTGCTTCTTGTTACTTCTTTTTTATTCTTTCTCTAACATATTTGTGTATCAATTGTGTATTTTCTTTTGCTATTGTATTGCTATGTGTATACGGCGGGACATCGAGGGAGAGTAGCGTAGCTTAAATGTGGTCTGGGTCCCCCATGGTTGCAAATATACATATATATCATTTTAATGTAAGCCCCGCATGGACGGGGGACGGGTCTAGGGAGTGCACGAGTGAAGCTGACGAAAGGCGCCGCTGCGCCTATAGCGACTTCGGGTAAGCGGAGGGAGCCCTCTATGGTTCGGCCATATATTAACAAGACATTAAATTAATCAAGAATATATAGATTAAAAACACAAGTATAACTTTTTACAGGCTATCGATATGAAGATAAATACTGTTTTATATGTAAAGAGTTGCTAAAAAAATATTTTACAACTTTTACGGCCGTAATAATGTTACCAATAGCTGTCGGAGTCAAATATTATAAATATTTTATAACAGAAGTGTGTAGCGAAGATATCGGATGTTTTTTTAGAGGTTTGGTTTTTAAACTGACAACATTGTTTTTGCAGACTGTCAATTTGACAGTTGACAATTGATTTGTAGTCAGTACGTTTTCCCATTTTATCCAGTTGCTCGATAAAGTTGTCGAAAATTGGACTTCACGATTGCGCCTCATTCGAGCTAGCCCGAAATCATATTTAAACAACAATGGCATAAAATTATCTATCAAATAAAGCCAATATCATTGACATTAATATTATGTGTTTTTATTTTATTTTGAATACGTATTGTATACCTCCAAAAAAAACACTCTGTATTTGTTTTGGTATTAGAGTTTGAGTGTCAACCTTTACCGGTGAATTAGAAGGGTAGGTATTGAGAAAGGACATTTTTACACTATTCTATCCTATGACATTTTACACTAAAAATAAAGCCAATGTCATAGAAATTAACATTATTTTAATGTATTTTTTTTTTCATTTTGAATTTGTATGCCTCTAAAAAAACACCCATTATATACTCGTATATAACAACGTGTATTTTTTAGAGGTATACGAATTCATAATGAAAAAATCTCAATAAACAAATATTAATGTCTATGATATTGGGTTTATTTTAAAGATAATTATATGCCATTATTGTTTAAATATAATTTCGGACATATGAGCGCCATGGCTAGCTCTAATGAGGCGCAATCGTGAAGTCCTTTTTTCGACAACTTTATCGAGCAATTGGGTAAAATGGCAAAACGCACTGACTTCAAATCAACTGTCAACTGTCAAATTGACAGTCTGTAGAAACAATGTTGCCAGCTTAAGAACCAAACCTCTAAAAAAAACACCATATATTTATACACGGCGATCCCTCGTTTAAAACGAATCGAAAGCGCGCAGTTTATGCTAGATCCGAAGGGCCTCTATTTCGTGGATGAGTAATGGTTAAATAGGCACGTGATAACGCGACGGTCCACCTCCCAAGACATTAGCCAGTTACGAAATATTCCGAGAGCAGCCGCGCAGTTGTTGGAACGGCTGGCTGGTGACTGCGTGCACCTATAGCTGCGTATAATTCAGTGGCAGAGGTGTGTGAAGCCCTTGGGCCCTCAACTGACGTGTTTATGTAAATCCGTTTTTTAAACGTCCGTAGACTTTCACACGAGACGGCTCTAGATTTCATAATACTTCACAGATTACGAACCTATCAATTGGTTTATAATTGTGCGGTAAAAAACGAGCCAACGGATTTAAAAATAACGTTGTTGTGTTCTTGTATCGACCCTATGTATGTAAGTAATTGAAGCATCTTCTTCTTCTTCTTCTTCTTCTTCTTCTTCGGCTGACAATTCGTGCACATATCGAGAGGATTTGTCACATTCATTCATTCATCATTCGGACCGGAAGAGTTTTCAGAGATCCCAATGTGCTCAGAGTCCTATACAACGCGTTGGTTGTGTAGGACTCTCGAAAGTGGTTCTGTGATATGGAGTCCTCACAATTCCGTTATGCTGGAGAGGGTTTATAAAAAAATTCTGAGGTATCTCTACATGAGGGAGTATGGTAGCTATCCGTGACTCTATCCCACGGCATTTCTTTTAGGAATGCTCGGAACCAATTCCTTACAGCTTCGAAGAGATGGGCATCTCATTACCCATTTCTTTAAATTAATCAGGGGATATTTCGAGAACTCGGCCGTGCTAGAGGGTGTTGGTCTTTTTCTCCCTGATAGATTTCTCCGACAGTGACAGCACAGATTGTTTTACCTACCTACCTACCTACCAGAACCAATTTGCCTCTGGTGACACCAGTGAGAAGAGCAATTAGTCTGTTGAACGCGGTCTCCTCGGAGATCGACGTCTTTCATATTAGTGAAGGTACGTTCAGGAGACAAATACTCTTGACTTTAGAAAGTATCTTGTCTTCCTAATGTCGAACCATCTCTAATGCGTTTCTGTACTATTTTTTTTACCTGTACTCAATAAATGCCTTAAACATTTTGCTGTTTGTAATGTCTTTTGAGTTAATAAACTGATTTGATTTGATTCTTCGTCAGATTCTTCCCCACTATTGGATAATTGGTAGACCTCTTCCATTATTTTCCACCCGTCCCTGTTTGGTCCCTTCCGCATCCTGGTCGTTCCAAGTGAGTCATGGATTTTCGAAATAAGAACGAATGTAAATAAATATGCAGTTAACTGTTCATGCAAATTTGCAGTAAAAGAACAATATGACAAAAAAATTCAAATCCGATACCAGAGGATAACGCAGGGTGGAAAAAACACTTATGAACAAAATAATGAAGGAATCTCTAAGGTGTTTTTGAAATATTCATTGAAGAGGGAATGACAGATATTGTATTATTTAATGGCGTCAATGTGGCACGACCAAACAAACTTTTTTTTAAATAGTCCATTGTTTTGGCCGAACAACTATGATACCTTAACATTTTAAACTGTTAAATTAAATAACTTTGTTCTATATTCGCCTTCACTTTGTGTTGCGGATTCAATTTGAATTACTTTTTGATAATTCTGGCAAAAAACCCCATTAACACTGCTTCTTGGAATCATTCCCACCCCTCCTTTGCTATTTTAATTTTATTTAGTATATAAGTAACGATTTTGTCCCATTGAGCTGTTAACATTTTACACGCTGAAGAAGGGCCTTCTGTGTCCCGAAACATGTCTGTGAACAATTTAAGAAAGTGTTGTGATAATACAAAGTTATCAAAAAGTAATTCAAACATAAATAACTTTGTTTTTTTATGTTATTGTTAAATACTCTGTTTCATCAACCTATGTTGACATCATCAGGTGTCAAATTTTCGTAATTTTTCGAAATTTTATCCATTTGATCTTCTTAACGTTGATTTTCAAGCCAAGATCCTCTCCTGCTATATCAATTTTATTTAGGAGTTCTTAAAGATCGGGTATACTATCAGCTTAAATAACTGTGTCATCAGCATACCTGATGTTATTAACAATAACCCCATTAACCTTCACTCCCAGGCTGGAGTTTTCATTACATTGGAAGATTTGATTGGAATACAAGTTAAACAATAGAGGTGACAAAATGCAGCCTTGCCGAACTCCTCTGCGTATAGCTATTTCGTCTGTACTCTCATTTCCATGTCTAATCTCCGCAGTTTGATAGCAGTAGAGATTCTTAATAAAGTTTTAAAATTACGAAAATGTGACATTTGGTATATTATTGTAACACCTGATGATGTCAACATAGGTTGACGAAACAGCTGTCGCGTACAATAAAATACAATTAGAAAACAGTAATTAGAAGGAACAATTACACATAGTATAGAGTCACAAATGATGAAACATAATAAATTAAAAACGATAAACAATAACAGGAAGTAGATTACATTAATAGGAAAGGTAACAAAAGTTTAAGGTAATATTATTATTATTATTTGTTATTATAATTCTGTTGAATAGCTCTTTATATCATGAGAGCGCGAGCCCAATCGACGTAGAGGGTTAGCTAGTTAGTTAGAAAGTTTCAATCCTGGGATTGGTTTGCAGCAATTTCTTTTATTTTCCTCTTCCATTCTTCCCTGTCTTGTGCGGCTCTTTTGAAATCTGTATATGATGAGCAGCGCACGTCCACCAACAGGTTCTCCAGGTACTCTCGGCGTGGGCGTCCCCTAGAGTTTGTCCCCTCGGTTATGCCTCTATTATGGCACGCAAGAGACCTTCTTGTCGTATTACATGGCCGATCCATCTTGCACGCCCTTCGGACAAGGTCCTGAGCAGGTGCCTTCCTCCTTCGATTCCTTGAAGAATTTCCTCATTCGTGATGTGGTCTCTCCAGGAAATTCCTAATAGTCTTCTATAGGACCACATCTCAAAAGCCTCTAGTCTCCGTTTGTCTCTTTCGGATAGGCACCATGTCTCGCAACCGTACATCAAGATACTCCATACATAGATCTTGATGAGGAGTATTCTCAGTTTTAGGTCTATATTATTCGATTCAGCGCGAGGCAAATCGATGTAAAGGATATACCTATCACATTGATTCTCGTGACATGTGATAGGTAACTAATCTATCGCCATTTTGTTGTCACGTGAATTCTGCACCAGACCAAAGACAGTGTGACAATCATACTGCCATAAAGTTTGTGTAAACGACGTAAATGACACTATAAATAGAGGAAGACCAAGAAAAACGTAGTACACGGTATTATTTGAGTGGAATCTGTAGAAAACGCTCGTTGTACAGAAGTGTGAACAGAAATGTGGAGTCAATTTGCCTGGAATGCTGCTCGTATAATCAGTGGAGAGCTGCGAGACGCACGCGCAGCTGCGGTGACAACTCGCCCGAGAGATCCATCAGCGGCCCGACACGTCGCCCTTTATAGGCCAGACCCATTATTTAAATTAATCTGACGATGCGCCGAGGAGAGATCGGAAGTGTTGGCGCAAACAGTGATGGAGATAAACGCAGATTAGATGTGCACAACGTCAAACCATTAAACCGTGAAAGCAATTATTTATTTTTTCATAAAACTCACCATGACGTCCTTCGCGGCCGAGTGGCAGTTGCTACGACTGCCATATCGAAGGTTCCGGGTTCATTTCCCGGCGATTGCAATGTGTTTGTCACAGTGTCTTCGGTCTGATATCGAATTCACGTGACAATAAAATAGCGAAAAAGAATCTACCTATCACATGACAATATAATGTAATGAGTAATTGGGATTAAACGACCTGTTCTATACAAATAAAGCATAACTAATTGTAATGGTACATCATTACGATTTCTTCGGCCACTGAATTCGCCCCAATTCTCCCCAGTTAAGTACCTTTTCGAAATTTATTTCCAACTTCTCCTGTTTCCGCCCTGTGAGCCACCGCCGCCTTCCCAATTGGTAACACTGCTTTTTCGGTACTCTATGCTTCGAGGCAGAAGCCCGTCACTTCCCTCTAGTCAGCCGTTGCGGGTAGGCCGCCATCTTGTGTTTTTTCGCCAGTGCCCAGTTACCACCACGATGTAGGAGAAACGTTAATCCGTTTGCATCCGGCTGGACCAGCAATGGTTCAGCCTTTCTCCCATCATATCAGGTAGAATACTAATAATAATATCCATATCGAAGACCGCACATTGGTTACACATGTGCGTCATGTGTCCGCGTGTCTGCGATTGATTCCCTCCGCCACGGTCCGAGCCATCCTCTGCTCCCGAAATTGCCGCCCACGTGTTGTCGCACATCATGTCCCGACAACGTGGTTGACCTCACCACCATGCGGAACTGCGAGGACCACTTCTTCACGCCGCTTCAGACAGCACCAACAGGTTAGGGAACCTCGTGTCTGCCAGGTGACGCTCTAAATATTGATTTGCTGACCCACCATCTTCTGGTCAGCGTCGCTGATAACGTCTACGGACGACGTCGCCGGTCGATGTCCTGACGAGCACGCCATCGAGGAATCACCTCAAACATCCTCTTCATTCTTCCATCATGTGCCTTTTTTTATGTATTCGTACGACATCCCTAGCCTCTGGATTATTGTTATAATGTTAACTAGATAATAAACCTTAATGTATCCCATGTAACTGTCTTTATATTTACACCCGTCCCTGAATCGAATAATATACCGAAAAGAATCTCACGATTACCACCCTGAGGATTAAAAACCATGCTCTCCGTGCTAACCGACGAGGTACGTTTCATAATACAAATTATTACTTCTTCTTCTTCTTCCTTATTGTAGACCTATGTGGTCTGTTCTCCAGAGTGTTGCTCCTCCTGTGAGGTAGATTCCCAGCTGTCCTTCCATCTTTTAGGAGGTCTTCCATTTTGTCTTTAGTCCCGTGAGGTTGATTATGCAATGCAATATAGGGGAGTCTGGTGGTGTCCATTCTTTGAACATGACCGTACCAGTCCCTTTTTCGCTGTCTGCTCCATCTTATAATATCCTGAACCTCACATATCTCTCTTATTCTGGTGTTCCTCACGTGATCCCTCAGTATCTTGCAAAGACCAAAGCACAAAAAAATTAATGCTATTTTCATAATTATTTTGGATATCAGCCCACTTCATTCGTTTGTTTATATGCTCTTATTATAAACTCTCATTTAAAGAAGTAACACCATTTATTTCTGTAATATATCATATGTCTAAGGACCAGGTAATCTCCAAATATTGTAGTTTTCGTGCATAATTTTGACATTCAAAGTCATAAGCCCACAACAAAATGGCGTCCCACAAATAAAATTTCACTTCAATTCATGTGTTCTTTATCGTTTTTAAAATTTAATGTGGAGTTTTAACATTGATTTAAAAACTGGTTAATTACCAAGTTGTCTTCAGAGCAGTGCATATTTTTAGCACGTGCAATTTATGATCAATATATAATAATATAATATGTCAAACTGGCGTCACTGAGTATTAGCTGAGAAAATTAATGATTTGCATTTAAAGTGAATATTGTGAGTTCAGTTTTATAATTTCGTAATCAATATACAGGAATGAAAATATATAATTATAGTTTTTTTATTTATATAACGCAACTGAGAAACATGGTACCTCGGATCGCTGTGCAAGACTATTGCTTCAGCATGTCGTAAAAGTCGCCACAATATCAAATTGTTAAATGGCCAAAAATTCGCTAAAAGCTTCCTTTTTAAATTCTCTCAGGTACAGATATTACATAAAGTAGTTTGTATTACATTAATTCGTTCTTGTAAAACGCTGATTGGTTGATATGTAGACACGTCATCATAATATATGAGACAATACTCCAAGGAAGATTATGTACTTTCAGTTTACCCGAGATGAAAACACTCCGCGCTATAGCTGGCAAGACCCTACGTGATCGAGTTAGGAATACAGCAATCCGGGAAATCTGCGAGGTCGAAGATGTGGTCAGATGGGGACGTCAAAGACGGCGATACTGGCATCAACACGTAGAAAGGATGAGCTCAAATAGGATACCACACATAGCTCTCCATGGAACGCCAAACGGACAACGCCGACCAGGAAGACCCCCGAAACGGCGGAAAGAAAGCAAGAGGACCCGCCTGAAATAACAGACTCCTGAGTCTACCAAAAGTGAAGAAGAAGAAGAAGAAGTTTACCCTAATGAAACGTTCACACGTTGGTCCGAGGAAACGCTTCAAGGATTCTCAAATCGAAAAAATAATCGGAAAATACTCAAATCGATTGTGATTGCTGTGATAAGACTGCAGAATACAGGCCTAGGTGGAAAATAACAGTACATAAAGGCATATATGACCTTGAAGCACAGCGCAGAGACGACGACGCTGAGAGGAGGAGGAGGAGAAAGGAAAGACCACCGGGAGACGGTGGACGATGGAATTTAATCGTCTTAGGTAGAAGAAACTAACCCGAACCGAGTTGTTAATTTGGGATTTTAGTAACAGATTTACGTCAAGATAAACACCAAAAAATTTATGGAGTTTTGGGAATAATATCATAGTTAACTGTTGAAATAGAAGAATAATCGATGTTGACCCTTTGCGGTAGAAGAGAAATTCTGCTTTGATGGATTTAGTTTCAGTTTGTTTGGTGGCATCAATGCAGTTGACAGTTATTGATGTAAGATGTTTGGTGTCATCGGGGTACAGAAAATATAAAGTTGCTAATCATCAGCAGAGCAATGTGAGAGGAGGCCAAAGGATTATATTATACGTCATTCGTAAATATGATAAATAAAAGGTGTCCTAGTACAAAGTCTTGTGGCATACCAGATTACCTACAAGCTGCACAACTTGTGAACAATCCGACAGATATGAGTTTAGCCAGTCTATGGCATTGACTCTAAAACCATCCGTGATCGCCAATCGTTTGATAAGATCTGAGTGATCAATTGTGTCAAACACAGCGCTCATGTCTAAAAGGGAACGCTTTGCGATAAAAGTTCAGAGATATTTAGTTTTGGATAGATTTAGTTTGAGTTTACGCAGGGCATTAGGTGAGGAAGAAAACCCCTACGGATTCGATTTCTACCGGTAATGTAGGCGACAATGTTGAAAGATTTCTTAGATGTCTTTTCTCCAGTGTTTTTTGCGTTGTTCATTAGAGCGAAAGAAATTGCATACGTTTAGTTGTATTACGATGCACGTCCATCAATGTGGAAGATGTAGTTATGCGAAATAAATCAATAATGGTCAATGCCGCACGTTGCACGCTGCATGCATCGGAAATTCCTCCGGCGGCTTATTATTCCAAGTACAATCTACACTCCGCAGGCCCGGCGACACCGGGAGTCCTTTCTCAATTCAATGGTAGGTACTACATAACCTACATTACAAGGGAGGGGTTTTAAAAATAGGAAACTCCACATAAAAATAAGACATTATACTATATTTAAGGGTTTTAATATTCACCGGATAAAAGTCGCTGATATCATGAATCGTATTAAAAAATTTATATGACAATAGACGGATCATATTTGTAGAGAGGAAACGAATACATTGGCAGTTCTGAGTCCTAAAATGGTGACTGTGGGATATGAAAATAGGAATAAGTCGACCCTAGTAAAGATTTTTTGACATTTTTTCTCTCGTTGGAAGGGTTGTATTACGAAACACCGTGAAAGCGAAGATTGGAAAATAATTTAAGAAGCCTAGATCAAAGAAAGATGGCTGATAATTTTTGTTTTGATAAACTTGAGGCGTTAACATTGTGAACTGTAGTAATCTACTGTTTATTTCAATTTCGAGTTTATTTTTCTTTTCGTGTTTCGAACGTATCGTACCGTCTAATCAAGGGAACGAAATAAACGAATAGTAATGCCTTTGAAACACGTCGAGAAAAATAAACTCAAAGCGGAACGAAATCGTGTATTAAATATAGTTCTAGTGAAAATTTTTGTTCATGGAAGTAAGATGTGGAGGAACGTTAGTATAAACATTATATCACTAGGAGGAATTTGGGGAACGTAGATTTAAAGGAGTCAAATTAATTTGAGGATGACTGTGGTGGTTTGGACATTGTTGCGAATTTATGAAAATAATAAATACAACTAGTTATAATGTAACGGTGTATACAAAAACATAAATCTAGGAAGATGGAGGTAATACAATATAACTAAATAAATTAAATACTTAAAGGTGATCACCTTTGAACTAAAAACATCGATAGAGCATTCATGATGCGATTTAGTGGGGTGTCGCGATAGAATGTATTTTGTATTGTCATATAATCGTATTTCAAAATTGGTTTAATTTCTCATTTATTTAGAAAGTCATTAAGTTTCATAAATGTTATTGAAAATAACTATCGTTTTAGTCTTCAAAGCGCTACATGGAATGGCACCAAGTTATATATCCGAACTGTGTATAACGGAGAGCCTAAATACAAGGAAATCCACACTTCGCTCGGCGAACTCCTCGGCAATAGGAAGATTAGTTGAGCCGAAGCGTTTCCCCAGTACAAATTTCGGGGATCGAGCGTTCGCGGTAGCGGGTCCATCAGCTTGGAACAATCTCCCTTCACACCTCAGATGCACAAATGATCCGACAGATTTCAGATCTAAACTGAAAACCCATCTTTTTCATATTTCATACCCAATTTAAACATTTATACTTTGTTCTACTATGGTATACTTTTTATACGATCACGAAAATCAGATGCAGCGTTCACATTTAGATATTTAGATTTAAAACACGTCTTAATGCGCCCTTGAGGTGATTACATCACAAAAACGGCGCTTTAAAAGTTAGCATATTGTTATTATTATTATTATCAACATTGTCACACATTTAAATTTAGTTTGTGAATTACAGTTAATTGTGCATAATCGTGCTGATGGATGTGTCTAAAACAATCGATTTTTGAATAATTTAATTTTAAAATTTAAACATTATTGGATTGGAGGGCGAGAATGTGTAACCTATATACCCCGGGCGCCAAATATCGCTCGGACGGCCTTGCGATCATACCCCGTCTGGCGAATGGGGCAGAGAAGTATGGAAAAAGCAGCCGATATTAGTGAACTTCCCGCGCCCATTCAAACATTCACACGCGAAGCTCCGCCGAGCGAAGTCGCATTCACGAACAGAAGAACGCTCTCGAACACGCGAGTGCCGCGCGCGCCAAAACTGCAGCGAACGCAGCCCCTCGATTCAAACTTGAATAGTTTCCATTTGACGTTTGTGATTTACAAATATTAAAGCTATCGAATAATTAACTTAGCAGACATTATTCGGTACCTACTTAAAACATTTTTCCTGCTTTAAAACATTATTATTTATAATTATTATTATTATTGTGCTTGTCAAATTGTTTTATTTTTTCTCACGCATTTTTTATTGTGCATTTGTTGTTTCTTGGAGTTCCTGGATGATAAAGTGAAGATATTATCAAGCAAAATGATTCTCTGCAATATTATAAGGTAAGAGATAGTATGAAACAATGAAATAAGTGCATGAATTTAATTCCGCAAATATTTGTTTTGTTCTTCTTAATAATGTGATGTGTAGGAAAAATACGGTTATAGTTATTAAATTAAATTTACATACGTTAGTTCAGGTCTATAAATTCTTTAAAAATTGGTATAAGCTAGGAAATAATCCAGAAAATACAGTATATTAACTCCTGTCAATAAAACGTATTTATATCTATTATTGTAATTAAAAACAACAAATAAATAAAAATGTGTATACGTGATTTACTCAAAATACAAATTATTCAAAATAAAATTAGGGAAACCCTAATTTAGTTTAATTATAATATAACAGTTCATTGAAAGGGTATTAATGTTATAATCTTGTTCATCGTATCAATGGCGAACTAGTTTTGTAGGGATGGTCCTACAATGATCATACCTCTCCTCTTCTCTTGCTATTGTGGTGGAAGGTTTGGCTGACTTGAATCGTATCTAGGGGCTCCGGGTGTTATAGTAACATCACAAGTGGAGCCACCTTCTTACCCCTGTTATAACATTCACTATATTTCAAATAATTGGTGCAAAATATCACCGTATACAAATCTTACTTGATAGTTTTTTAAAACTTAAGATGCACATTACTTACTCTTCTATCCAGATATATGTCCTAAAAATCTGTAACACCCATGCATCATTTATTAATTTCATCGTTCCACGTTCTTCTCAGTCATGTTTTTTTTTTCATCCTTTGATTTATTATTTCAATAACGTTAAATAACAAATATTGCACTTAAGAATTTCGTTTGGTTTCGATTTGATTAAACAAATGGGCTAAAAAGCCTGCACCAAACAGCAAAATATTCAAATGATTTTACTGAAATCTTGTGTAAAACGTAGAGCAGGACTATTTACTAAGGTTTATCATAGATGGCGCTAGTATGTGTCACAACGTACCTACTCATGAACTGCAGCGCAATATTAAAAAAAAAGAGTATTGTTGTATTAACGTGTAGTTTTATCGAGAAGTATTGTTGTAGTAACTTGTAGTAGAGTTATGTATATAAGAGAGTAGTTTTTATCGAGTTGTCTTAACGTGTTGTTCTAACGAGTTGTAATTACTTATACTTTTGTTTACACAATAAACGAGTACCTTCACGAGTGCGAGGATTCATTTTTAACATGGTGCCGAAACCAGGGAACAAGTGAGACAGAAATAAGTGTTGTGAACCAGTGACAAAAACATTGGACTTGTAAATTGTAAGTAAAAGTGAACTATTCTGAGAAAATATACTGAGAAAAAATTCTAATTAAAATTGACTTGTAACAATTTCGTGACTTATCAATTTTTTGGACTCTAAATACTTGTTACAATTTGTGAAGTGATTCAAATTAGACTTGCAAAACTTTTTAAATTTATATGAATCGAAAAGTGCATTGAATATTGGTGACGTTTGAGAACTTAATTAATTTAGTAACAAACTAGAACTTACTTTTAAAAATAAAAATTTGTGTACTTGAAAATCAAAATGGAAAATTTAATTGAAGGTCAAATGGAGATTCTTGAACAATTGAAAAAGGCTGAGCGGAATCTTAAAAAAGCAAGTTACGAGACTCGAGCAAAATCTAGTTATTTAACAGCTAGAATGGAAACGTTGGATAAATTAGAAGAAGCATTTAACAAAAATCATTTTAAAATTGTCGCATCGATTACAAAAGAGCAGAAGGCAACATTACCATATTTCACTGATGATGTGCAGGATACGTTTCAAGAAGGTGTTATCACTTACAAAACCCTTCTTAAGGATTACCTCACTATGAACAACCCAAGTACTACTAAGGCAAATAATACGACAGTGCCCAAGACTAAGGAAAGTACTTCTGAGGCTCACTTGCCGCAAATTAAACTTCCCGTTTTTGCAGGGAAATATACCGAGTGGCAATCCTTTTACGACATGTTTGTTTCATTAATCCATGAAAACAGCTCACTTTCGCCAGTACAGAAACTACATTATTTAAAAACGAGCTTATCTGGAGAGCCTGAACTGCTGTTGAGAAATTTTCCGACTACCTCAGCAAATTATCAAGAAGCATGGGATCTATTAACCAAACGTTATAACAATAAAAGGTACAATTGCAATGCCATTCTGAAGACTTTATTTGCTCAAAAAAGTCTACAACACGAGTCTGCAAGCTCCATAAGACAACTTTTAGATACTACAACATCATGTCTAAAGGCATTATATAATCTTGAAATTAACACGAAAGAATGGGACGCGATAATAATATTCTTGGTTGTGTCAAAATTAGACACTGAGTCACACAGACAATGGGAGAATCATGTGAGTACTGTAGAACAGGACCTACCAGAATGGTCACAATTGGAGAAGTTTATGGAAACAAGATTTCGAAGTTTGGAAATGGTAGACACAAGTAAAAACCCTGCGACTGCTAAAACAAACATGCAAAATAAAAATCCAAATCAAATAGTGAAAGCTAGAGCGTTTCATTCCGCTGTGAATGTGAAGCCAAGTTCGTCTGAACAGCTATGTGCGATGTGTGACGGGCCACATTACATATACTATTGTAATCAATTCAAGAAGCAGCCAGCATTTGAGAGGCAAAATATAGTACAAGCCAAGAAACTTTGTTTTAATTGTCTTGCACCAACGCATCCAGTGTATAAGTGTCGTCAAACTACATCTTGCCGTAAATGCGGTAAGAAACATCACACGTTGCTGCATTTCGAGGACGAAGATAAACAAGCATATAATAACTTGAGGCAAAATGAGGGTTCCAGAGGAGAAGCACAACAACCTAAGAGTGAAACAACTAACCAAATAAACGACGCAACTGTAGTAGCAAATTTTTCGAGAGGAGATTTAAAAACTAATACGAGTAATGTACTATTAGCGACTGCTGTTGTTAAAACATGTTGTAAAAACGGTTCTTATTTTGTAATTAGGGCTTTACTTGATCAAGGCTCGCAAGCCTCCTTTGTTTCTGAAGATACTGTGCAATTGTTAGGTCTGAAACGAACAAATGTAAATGGTAAGGTGTCAGGTTTGGGAGATGGTCAAATGGTGGTCAAACACGTAGTTAGTCTCAAAGTCGAATCGCGTATCGAGCCTAGAAAAATAATACGAGTTAATGCATATGTACTAAAATCACTTACTTCGGTTTTACCCTCACGCGAAGTACCGATCCCCGATTGGCTGGAGCTGACCAATTTACCTCTTGCAGATCCAGGATTCACCTCACCAGGTAAGGTTGATTTATTACTCGGAGCTGACGTATATGGAGAAATATTGCTAGATGGGATTAAGAAGAGTCAATACGGAAACCTAATAGCACAAAACACTTTATTCGGGTGGATTTTATCTGGAAGAGTATCACAAGAACTAAGTACTGAAAACATTAAAACCTTACACGTGAAAATAAACGAAGACGAGATACTAAAAACATTTTGGGAAATTGAGAACGAGCCTAACAGTATTGAGAAAAAAATAACTAGAGAAGAGCAACTTTGTGAAGAGTTTTATGATAAAACTACAATAAGACGTGAAGACGGGAGATTTGTTGTAAGGTTACCGTTTAAAACAGCCGATCCGCAATGTCAGTATGGAAAGTCATGCGACATAGCTGAAAGGAAACTACTTGCATCAGAGAGAAGACTGAGTAAAACTCCGATACTTTTAAACGAGTATAATAAGGTTTTGGAGGAATACATTACTTTAAATCACATGAGACCAGTTCACAGTTACGAGATTAACAACCCTAAGGCAGTGTACTTGCCTCATCATGCTGTCGTACGCGAGGATAAAGATACGACGAAGGTTCGCGTAGTGTTTAATGCCTCGAGTAAGGGATCAAATAATGTGTCACTAAACGACGACCTTCATATTGGACCTAAACTTCAGCAGGACTTACGTCATCTCTTACTTAGATGGCGAAGAAATCCTATATGCATTGTTGCAGATCTTGTGAAAATGTACAGACAAGTACATGTGAATGAGAATGACGCTGATTTCCAGAGGATTGTGTGGAGACCTAGACCTGATATGTCAATCCAACATTATAAACTGTTGACGTTAACATTTGGCACAGCTTGCGCACCATATCTTGCCGTGAAGACACTGCAGACGTTAGCAGAACTAGAGGAAGATCAGTTTCCATTAGCAGCACAGATAACAAAACTTGATTTCTATGTGGATGATCTCATGACAGGTTGCGAAACTGAGATTGAAGCCTTACAAATTTACGAGTCAATGAGTAAACTAATGAATCATGGTGGATTTCAATTACAGAAATGGAGCAGCAATAATAACAACTTTTTGAACCACATCGAGAAAGAAAAATTAAGTAATGAGCAAATGATGACAATAAAAAGTGACAATATGATGAAGGTGTTAGGGATTTGTTGGAACAGACTGACAGATAATTTTGAGTACAGAGTTAATCTAAGCGATCCCGAACAACCTATTACTAAACGAAAGGTACTTTCAGACATTGCCAGGCTATATGATCCTATTGGTTGGATTGCACCGGTAGTGATCACTGCTAAGGTATTCATACAAAAGTTGTGGAAAGCAAATCTTGATTGGGACAAAGAGTTACCAAACGAATTAATGGTTGAGTGGTTAAAATTTAGACATAATTTGAAGCAGCTTACAAATATTTCAATTCCACGTTGGCTCGGCTCAACCAAAGGATCTAAACTTGAACTTCATGCATTTTCGGATGCGTCAAGAGTAGCTTATGCAGCAGCAGTGTATTTGAGAGTGGTGGATACAACTTACCACGTACACGTGAAGCTTGTAACAGCTAAAACTAAAGTCGCGCCAATCGAGAGGGAGGTGTCAATACCAAGATTGGAGCTTTGCGGAGCGGTGTTAGCTGCAAAACTCATACATGAGGCCTCACAGGTGCTGGACGTCCCCAAGCAGGATTTGTACGCGTGGACTGACTCAACCGTAGTATTAGCTTGGTTACGTGGGCCAGTTAATAGATGGGCTACTTATGTGAGTAATAGAGTATCACACATTCTAACAATTATGGACATCGAGCAATGGGGACATGTATCAACTCTCATGAATCCCGCTGATTGTGCATCAAGAGGCCTTAGACCCAATGAGTTGAATAGTCACAAACTGTGGTGGAACGGCCCGAGATGGCTTTCAGAACAAGTTGTTAATGTAGAGAGCCCTGAAATACTTGATACACATGAAGAAGAACGAATTAAATCATTCTCAACGATGAACAATGAGTGTAATTTTGTTTGGATGAAGTATTCAGATTTAACTAAAATGTTAAAGGTTATTTCGAGATGCCGGAGATTTTTAACACTAAAGTTGTCGAGAAATGAGAGGACAGCATTTTCAAAGTTCGTTTCAACGGAGGAGATGAACCAAACTTTGCAAATATGCATTAAACAAGTGCAAGATGTCGAGTTTAATGAAGAAATTATTTCACTAAAAGTAAAGGGTTATGTTGCAAAACAGAGCGCCTTATATACTTTTCATCCGTTTTTAGACGAAAATGGCATTTTGAGAGTTGGTGGACGCATAAATTTGGCTAATGTGGACTATGGTCAAAAGCACCCAATTATTTTGCCCACTAAGAATCATCTGAGTAGACTAATAATTGCAGATGCCCATAAGAAGACGTTACACGGGGGACCTCAAGTCATGATGAATTTTTTGAGATCCAAGTTCTGGATATTGAGAGCACGAGAGATGGTTAAAACATATTATAGGAATTGTACACAATGTTTGAGATATTCAAAGGCAGCAAGCAACCAATTGATGGGTCAGTTACCAGAGGCCAGAGTTAAACCAAGCCGACCATTCAAGACCGCAGGAGTGGACTACGCAGGTCCTATTAACATTAGATTTTCACCAGGGCGAGGAGCTAAATCTTATAAGGGATATATATGTTTGTTTGTGTGCATGGCGACTCGCGCGATTCATCTCGAAGCGGTGACCGACTTAACTACCAAGGGTTTTATTGCTGCATTTAGGCGATTCGTTTCACGAAGAGGTCACTGTCAAGATCTCTTCAGTGACAACGGTACAAATTTTATCGGAGCCGATGTTATGTTAAGGGACATGTTCAACAGCGCCAAATCTGAGCTACCTAATGAAATAGCCGAGATATTAAGTTTGGAATCAACAAAATGGCATTTCATCCCTCCAAGAGCCCCAAATTTTGGTGGACTTTGGGAGGCGGGTGTTCGCTCTGTGAAAGCTCATTTAAAACGAGTCATAGGCGATAATATTTTAACCTTTGAAGAGATTTCTACTTTGTTGGCACAAATCGAGGCGTGCTTAAATTCGCGACCATTGACCATTTTAAGCGATACTCCAGACGATCCTCTCCCATTGACACCTGGTCATTTTTTGGTAGGGGAACCATTAATAAACATAAGTGACGTTGACCAGTCAGATCACAATGTAAATGTTTTAGATAGATGGAAAATGTTGCAAAAAATGTTAAATTCCTTTTGGAAACGATGGTCGAAAGAGTTTCTAACCAATTTAAATCAGAGAAATAAATGGTGTACTAAGAAACCTGAAGTTGAGGTAGGTGATATAGTTATTGTAAAAGACGATAACATTCCACCGGCCAAATGGCTCTTAGGGAAAATAATTGAGAAACACCCGGGACCTGATAATGTGACGAGGGTCGTAACTGTAAAATTCAAGGGAGGTTCTTTTAAACGTCCTGTTAATAAGCTTTGTGTACTGACTAAGTCAGTATGATTACACACACATTGTCACGGTGGGTGGTAAAATAAAAATAAAATAAAAACTAAATAAATAAAATAAATTGTATTTAAGTTAGCTAGTTAAAATATTATTGTACAATTATATGCAATTTACGGTGGTAGTATTAGATAAGTAAATAGAGAAGCTATAATTACGAGTTTGAAGGACAAGTCCTTGGTGGGTGGAATGTGTAAAACGTAGAGCAGGACTATTTACTAAGGTTTATCATAGATGGCGCTAGTATGTGTCACAACGTACCTACTCATGAACTGCAGCGCAATATTAAAAAAAAAAAGAGTATTGTTGTATTAACGTGTAGTTTTATCGAGAAGTATTGTTGTAGTAACTTGTAGTAGAGTTATGTATATAAGAGAGTAGTTTTTATCGAGTTGTCTTAACGTGTTGTTCTAACGAGTTGTAATTACTTATACTTTTGTTTACACAATAAACGAGTACCTTCACGAGTGCGAGGATTCATTTTTAACAATCTCTTGATGGAAGTTCATTTTAAATAATAATTAAATAAAACGATGTTTTTTAACTACTTCCACTTTTGTCTTTATTTAGACAGCGACCGGTTTCGCCAGGCTCGCTGGCCAGTGACCAGTCTGTCGATGCCAGCGAGCCTGGCGAAACCGGTCGCTGTCTAAATAAAGACAAAAGTGGAAGTAGTTAAAAAACATCGTTTTATTTAATTATTAGCAAAATATTCTTTTTTTATAAGGATTAATTGTATCTCAATAGAGACGAAGATATAAATTGTTTTCTGGGAACGGAATATGGTGGTCGAGGCGTTCACAGGACTTATGACCTGTCATTGGTTGGGTTAAGCGATCGCTTTAGGTTTAACAATATTCCCCATTCCTCCCTTCTTACGACCACCACGTCTGACATTTTTTTTTGGAAGATGTATATTCCGTTCCCAGAAAATTCATATTCTGTTCCCAGAAAACAATTTACATATTCGTCTCTATTGAGATACAATTAATCCTTATAAAAAAAGTTATTTATCCGCAATGGGTAAAATCCAGTATTTGTCTACAAGTATTTGTATACATTCAAAATGTTGAGCAAAATATTGGATTATTCTCTTGAATTCGCCGGGACTTGACAAAAAAGGTCGCAAAAGTCGTCCGAATTCCCAGAAGCTTTTGACCGGGGCGCCCTCAGCCGCCATGCGCCACACGTCTCGACGTTTCGTTTGTTAACAAAAATACCACAATTGGACAAGGGCTGACTAACCGGTTTCTCGGTCTGCGTGTCAGTGACCAAAAGTCATAAATCTCTCCCCGGAGGCTGGCCTTTGAATTACGAGCGCTCTAACGCGACAAACTTCTCTAAAATAAATCAAAATATGATACCGCTTGAATATAATTTACATTTACGAGCACACAGAAAGAATTACTTGAAAGTCTTGGTATAATGTATTTATGAGATATTATGCGGAATTACCAGATGAATAACTTGTTTAAGTCCAACTTGTTTAAGTTTGGTGGATTTAGGATGATATTGTGATATTACAATGGTAATGATTAGTGAAGTCAACGAAATGGTGTGCTGTGTGCTAATTAAAGGTCTTGAAGAATTTTTACTATTATGCAAAATTTAAGACTGCAGTCCAAAATCATATTTATTTTATTTACTGTTTAGAGTAATATAAAATATTACACATGTTTTATAAAAACTTTCAATTTAAAAAATATTAATTCTAACGTAAAGGTTATAATGTCTTTACAAACTAACTAACTATCTTACTAACCATCACGCCGTCTCCCCGAAGGGATAGGCAGAAAGAATGGAGTGACACACTTTTCTTCCATCGTGTCATGCACGCGCATCGATTTCTCTGACTCCTCATGTTGCCGACATTCAAAATTTTGAGTATTTGATTTTTTTTATCTTAACATGTTTACTAAATAATGAATGCGAATGAAAACGTTTTTCTAGAGGTTTTATTATATTTTATGTGAATGACATATTTCGCCTGTCTGCGTTATCAAATTAGACAGGCGAAACATGTCATTCGCATAAACTATAATAAAATTTCTAAAAAACAGACGTTTTCAGTCGCATTCATTTATTAACTAGTTGCAACTCGTAAATAATAATAATAATAATAAATTGGATAATTTATAGAGCGCCATTTTTATAAATTGCTCATCTCAAGGACGCTGTAGAAAATGCTCCGTTTTAGTAATTGCTACGTCCGCTAAGCACTACCTCCGTAGTGTATAACACCTCAAGTAACCTTCTCCACCGAATCTATCGCACGCCTGATGCCTAACATCACCCCAAGAGAGGCCTGCTGCTTTAACCTCGTCCTGCAGGGCTCTTCTTCAGGTGGTTCTAGGTCTGCTTTCCTCTTTCCACCCACAGGGGACCTGTATAGTGCTATCAGGCTGGGTTCCGTCTCAGTGTGTGACCGATCCATAGCCATTTGCGTCTAGCGACTTGTTTTCTGATTGGCTTTTCGCCTGCCAAGCCATTTGACACTGTTTCGGGTCAATAGATCATGAATATTTAGCAAAACACCTGAAGTTTTTCAATAACGTCTGTGCTAGATTTCCAAGTCTTACATCGGTACAGCAGTACACTTTTAACTCTACTGTTAAATATTTGGATCTTGAGGTATTTCGAAATAATACTGGAACGCCATAAAATAAAATATATAATATACTTAAATAATATTGAAAAATATTAACCATTTTCTTCCTACGTTAGATTTAAACTCTGCATACATTATTCGAAATATGAAGCACGCAGCAAGCAATGCAGCTTTTAGGTTACGTGTGAGGTATAGATATTAAAAACATGTATTATGTCAGTGACACTATTAATAGTCAAGCATTTGTATTGTTCATTCTTCTATCAGCAGTGGGCGAAGTGGCGAACCTTTATGTCCATTTTCTTGTTCTGTGACATTTAAACGCTTTAGAATATTTTAACGACATCTGGTCACACTTTATTGCAACTTCCAGTTATTAGAATTTAAATTTAGAATGGTGAGATAATAATGGTCTATACACATTTCTTCTATTTTATTGTATGCTATAATTAGATGAGTGGTCTGTCTGTAAACTGTCTGTTTTACGCGGACGATGCCGTTCTCGTTGCGGATAGTGCGGACGAATTACAAGTCTTGGTGTCGAGAATGTATAAGGTATGCAAGTCGAACGATTTAATGATGAATGTCGGAAAGTTAAAGGTGTTAGTTTTTGAAAGGGAAGAGCAAATGACAGTTTGTAATATAAGTGTAAATGAAGAGAACTTGGAACAGGTGAGCGAATTTGTGTATTTAGGTAGCATGTTCACAGCGGATGGCCGAACGGACAGTGATATTGAAAGAAGGGTTGGTGCGGGTAACAAAGTGAATGGAGCTTTAAAAGTAGTTATTGGAAACAAGAATTTATCAATGAAAGCGAAAATGGCCGTTCACAATGGAGTTCTGGTTCCAACCCTTATGTATGGAAGCGAAGCATGGAACTGGCAGAAGAAAGATGAGAGCAGAATAAATGCGGTAGAGATGAGGTCACTAAGACGTATGTGTGGTAGAACGATGTACGACAGAATCTCAAATGCTGATATTAGGAAGGAGTGTAGAGCGAAAGAAGGTATTATGAACAAAATTATGAAAGGTTCGCTTCGTTGGTTCGGACATATGGAGCGCATGGGTGAAGAAAGAATGGTTAAAAAAGTATACGTTAACAATGTAAATGGAGTAAGGAGTCGAGGTCGACCGAGGAAAACATGGCATGACCAAATTAATCAAATATTAAAAGTTGGTCATGTCAGAAGCCGGAAGAATCGACGTGCGTGTATGACTCGATGTATGAATGTGGAGGAAGCTAGAGAGGTGTGCCAGGATAGAGTAGTGTGGCGGTCCATTCTCTCTGCCTACCCCTGCGGGGAAACGGCGTGATGGTTTTGTTGTTGTTGTTGCTATAATTAGGATATAAGAATTTAAAAAAAGGAAAATCTAACAAATGATTTTAGTGTCACATATTAACGATAATAAATCAATTTTACTTAAATAAACATTGATAATATTTACTCATTGATATAAAAACCGTTTGGAGACCGTGGACGGCAAAAAAGTGCAGGGCGACCGCAACTACGGTGGAAGGATGACCTGAACAGACACGTCGGAATAACCTGGATGCAGTCTGCACAGGACAGAGTGACATGGAAGCGAATGGAGGAGGCCTTTGTACAGGAGTGGACGGGAATAAGAAGAAGAAGAATAAGATTTTAAAATACTTTGAAATATTAAGGAATTTTCACATGTCTCCCTGTTTATTTTAATTTTATTAAACTTGATAATGTCTACATATAAACATATTTTAACGAACATAAATTTAATTAGAGGAAAAGTTGGCACGATCAAATCAATAAAATATTAAATCGGCCACGTGAGACGTCGGAAAAGTCGACGTGCGTGCCTGACATGAGTTATGAATGTGGAGGAAGGGAGAGAAATACGTCAATAAAGAACAGTGTGGCGGTCCATTCTTTCTGCCTACCCCAGTTCGGGGAGACGATGTGATGGTTAGTTAATTAGTTTACCAATAATTGGGGTGCCACTTCTATGAACGCATAATATAAAGCCAGCGGGAAGGTTCTGATGAATCGATTTACAATAAATGAAAATTGGTCCACAGTGCAGTAATTTAATAAGGAAGAGCGTAAAATGAAATAATTCGTAATAATAAAAGAAAGTATGGTAAAAAGTATACGTTTACGATGTAAATGGAACAAGAAATAGAGGGCGACCAAAGAAAACCTGGCACGATCAAATAAATCAAATCGCACCGTGAGTGTAAAACCGACTTAAGTGCAAATACACATTTTGGAGATATGGGAGTTTAAAGACTTCATATTGCTTGGAAAAACTGTTTTTTTTAAATAAACCAATGATTTTTGGTTTAAAGGTATATTACTATAAACCGAAAATCTTTGGTTTATTTAAAAAAAAAACAGTTTTTCCAAGCAATATGAAGCCTTTAAACTCCCATATCTCCAAAATGTATATTTGCACTTAATTCGGTTTTACACTCACGGTGCGAAATATTGAATGTCGGCCACGTGAGTCGGATAAGTCGACGTGCGTGCATGACACGATGTATGAATATTGAGGAAGCGAGAATTACGAGATGGCACTTCGAGGAGATGGCGTGATGGTTAGTTAGTTAGTAATTACCTTTGATATGTCTGTGTGATGTGGTTTCTTCTTCGGCTTACGTTTGAAGATTAGTGCAGGTTTCATCTTCAAGACGTGACCATAAAAGCCCGATAGAGCCTAATTCTACAACAACAACAACAACAAACCATCACGCCGTTTCCCCGCAGGGATAGGCAGAGAGAATGGATAGCCACACTACTCTATCTTGACATACCTCTCTAGATTCCTCCACATTCATACAGCGAGTCATACACGCACGTCGATTCTTCCGGGCTTTAAAATTTGATTAATTTGGTCATGCCATGTTTTCCTCGGCATACCTCGACTCCGCACTCCATTTACATCGTTAACGTATACTTTTTAAACCATTCTTTCTTCACACATGCGCTTCATATGTCCGAACCAACGCAGCGATCCTTTCATAATTTTGTTCATAATACCTTCTTTTGCTCTATATTCCTTTTTAATAACAGTATTTGAGATTCTGTTGTACATCATTCTATCACACATACGTCTTAGGGACCTCATTTCTACCGCATTTATTCTGCTCTCATCTTTCTTCTGCCAGTTCCATGCTTCGCTTCCATACATAAGGGTTGGGACCAGAACTCCATTGTGAACGGCCATTTTCGCTTTCATTGATTACTCTTTAATATTCGAAGAATTTTTTAGATCTATCACTATTTCTCTCGGGAATGTTGGATTTCAACTCGTCGAATAATCTTTCTAGGAAAGCATTTTTTTAAACTATTATCCGGAGGTATTTACAATCCAGGAATACTGAGAGAACTAAATCTATACGTTCCCCATAGTTATAGCAGAGCAAGGGGGCATATATTATTTTATGCCCCAAATTGCCGCACAGAGGCCCTTGCGGCCCCGAAGTTCTCCTGTATTGAAAGCAATTCGTCTTTTAAATGAGGTTGCAAAAGAGATAGACCTCTTTAGATGCAATTATGGTGAATTCGTGAATACCTTTACGATAAAGGCAGCAAGGATGGCATATTCCTATTCATAAGGTTCTATGTATAATATATTTCCTTTGATCTTCTTTTTTTTCACTATTTACATCGATTTGGCTCGCTCTGTAATGATGTAAGGAGTTTTTTCAACAAAATAATAATAATAATAATAATAATAATAATCTGTAGATCTGACTACGCACAAACCGATATAGAGACGGAACGAAGGCGTGTATTACTAACAGGTCAGAGGACGTTGGGAGTCAGTCAACCTCCTGATTACCTCTCGCCTAGTGACTCTTTCCTTTTCTCTCACCCTATCCGTCTCTCTCGCGTCATGCAGCGGAGTGCATTGTGCAGTTAGCCACGTGAATCAGCAGTCGCATGTTGCAAGGAGACCCGCCGGAGAGGAATGTAACCTTTCAATGCAAAATGCAATATTTATGCACACTGCCGGCGCTCATTATGCAAAAAATAACTAGTGTTAGACAGAGAGAATGAATAAACTGCCACACCCTTCTTTCTCAATTCATGCTACCATCTAATTATCTGCTTTACATGCCAAAACTATATAATCGACATCCAAAACTTTTTTTCAATTAATACGAATGAAAAAATAACTAGAAAAATAATGAAAACGCCTGTTTTTTTAACTAACTAATTAACTATCACCCCGTCTCCCAGAAGTAGTAGTCAGAAATAATGTACTGCCACATATTTCTTTTCTGACATACTTCTATCGCTTCCTCAACATTCATACATCGTGTCATTCACCCACGTCTATTTCTTCAACTCTTCACGTGGCCGACATTCATTATTTCTAGTTCCATTTACATCGTTAACGTATATTTTTTTAACCATTATTTCTTCATTCGACATTCCATATGACCAAACCATCTTATTGTTCCTTTCATCATTTTGTTCATAACACTTTCATTCGCACTGCGTTCACTTCTTATATTTTCATGCAGCATTCTATTTTCTGTTTTCTAGAAGTTTTATTATAATTTATGGGAATGACATGTTTCGCCTGTCTAAGGCATTATTAAATGTGATTCTATTTTTGTATTTTACAACAAATACTTTATTTTAGTTAATGAAATGATTTTTAAAAATTAGTTTTAAAGATTTGTGATTTATCGCAGCACGTTGCCAGGACCACGCGGCAATCGTAAATTCTATTTACTTTATACGATATGACAATCCATTGTTTGGCCAAAATACTATGATGAAACACTGCTATTATGCACACGTATTACAATTAATTTTAATGATATTGTCACGGCAGCTGTTTCGCCAACCTATGTTGGCATCAACATGTGTTATTAACCACTCGTTATTTATAACATCTGTTGATGTTACCCTCCTCAATATTAAAAAAAAAGTATGTATGAAATAATATTTTCTAACTAACCATCACGCCATCTCCCTGAAAGGTTAGGCAGAAAGAATGGACTGTCACACTTTTACTGATGCGGCACTCCATCCTTCTCTTTTCGCTCCGCGGGACACGCGGTGTGATGGGTTGCGAACCTCATCGCCACCAATAGGCATCTCCCGCCTATAATAGTTTTCTGTATATTTTCTAATATACAGAAAACTATTATATTTTAATAATAATCATTACAAAAATGGAATGTTCACGATTCGGCACTGCAGTTACGTGTTCACAGGTAGTGTTAGTCACCTGAGGATAAACAGAGGTTAAGGAAAAATACAGAAAACTGAATAAAACTTTACTGTAAACATTCTTGGAATTCTCTCAAATTTTCTGGAATCCAGACATAACAAATTATATTTCAAGAACAATAACGAAATTCCGGAAGTGTTTTTTATCTGATGCATAAAAAAATCTCCAAAATGGCAATGGGTTGGTCACGTAGCTAGAAGTTCGGATAAAAAATGGAGAAAAATACTGCTTACCAGGAGACCATTGACCGCAAAGAGAACTGCAGGGCGACCAGAACTACGATGGATGGATGAACTGAACCGACACTTCGGCATAACCTGGATGCAGTCTGTACAAGACAGAGTGGCGTGGAAACAAATGGAGGAGGCCTTTGTCCAGGAGTGGATGGGAACAAGCTGAAGAAGAAGCAGAAATAAAAACATGTTATTTTTAAATAATAATGAAATAAAACGATGTCTTAATTAACGCTGTAGAAATAAGATCTCTTAGAATTTGTGATAAATCTTTATATGAAAGAGTATCGAATACAAATATAAGAAGTGGATTCAGTGCGAATTAAAGCATTATGAACAAAATACTTACTAATAAAAGCGTTATGAACAGTTGGTACTTATGGTCTTGAAACTGTAACATTGTCCAAACAAAGTGCCGAGAAACCACGAGTGACCCAAAGAGCCATGATAGGAATAAGCCTAAGAGACCGTGGACGGCAAAGAGAAGTGCAGGGCGACCGCAACTACAGTGGAAGGATGATCTGAACACACACGTCGGAATAACCTGGATGCAGTTTGCTCAAAATAGAGTGACATGGAAGCGAATGGAGGAGGCCTAAAGAAGAAGAAGAAGAAGGAAGAACAAAATAATGAAAGAGTCACTAAGACGGTTTGGACACATGGAAATAATGAATGGTTAAAAACGCATATACTAACGATGTAAACGAATAGAAGAAAACTGAGAAAAACATGTCTCGATATTAAAAGTCTGCCATTTAAGATTCGATGTCCATTTTTTCTGTCTACCCCTTCGGAGATACAGTCGTGATGATTGGTTAGTTTGTTAGACTCATAAGCGACCTCAGAGCGCACCGCGATATGAAAGATAGATGTGCACGCTCGCCTTCACGTCAAAATACTCCAAGAAACGACAAACCACAGTGGTATACCTTGTCTACATAAATATGATATATTGTTTGAGTCTCTTGGTCTGTAAATTAAAGTAAAAACAAAAGGATAGTTATAATGAATAACCACAATGTCTTTCTTCGCAGTTTCAATACTATTTGCTGGTTCTTTGGATGCCACTTGGGCCTCTACTGTGGTGGTTTCCCGTTGATTTTCACATTTGTATATAGCATGTAGTTGGACGATAGCAGGCAAGACACTGAGAGATCGCGTGAGGAATACCAGAATAAGTTAAATATGTGAGGTTGAGGACATCATAAGATGGAGCAGACAGCGAAAAAGGGACTAGTACGGTCATGTTCAAAGAATGGACAACACCAGACTCCCCTATATTGCATTGTATAATCAGCCTCGTGGGACGCGTCCTCGTGGAAGACCTCCTAAAAGATGGAAGGACAGCTGGGAATCTACCTCAAAGGAGGAGCAACACTCTGGAGAACAGACCTCATAGGTCTACAACAAGGAAGAAGAAGAATAGGTTATTTGGACCTAATTACTGTATACAACTTTTTAGATATTAATTCTGCTGCTAGATATTGATTGCAGCTAATCTTTCGCCATTTTATTGTCACGTGAATTCTACACAAGACCAAAGACAGTGTGAAAATCACAATACCCCCGCCGGGAATCGAACCCGGAACTTTCGGTGTGGCAGTCACTCTGCCACGAAGGTCGTCCCACAATGTACAGCAAACTGAACACAAAACATGGTGAATTTATGTGTTTTGTTTCTAATTAAATTTTTATAACTTTTCTCCGATCGTCAAAACACAGAGTGAACTCATCTCGAAAGCACTTAATTTTTTTTAAATGAATTTGATCGCTCTATAAAGTGTGTAACAAGACCCATTAAAAGAAAACTGTATTTTATAACCCGTAAATGTTTTTGCGATATAGATCGTAAGGACACGCCATCAAAAGTGATTTATTCGATATTAAAATGGACTCGTTGGAGTTAAAATATCCTGTTTATTTTATTGTCTCGGACAGGGACGGATAACACAAACAATAAAAAATACTTGTGTCATTTTATATTTGAAATATTGTAACACAAAATGATGTCTTTTGCGTAAATACATTTAAGTATGCCCTACTATATATCCTAGAAAATATAAAGAATTATTTAAAAAAGAATACGAATGTGCGCCTGACCAAATAAATAGAATTTTAAAAGTCCACCACAATTATTCGCTTTATAAATGTGTGTCAGAATTGAGTAGTGTGGCGGTCTATTCTCTCTGCCTACTCTTCCAAGGAAACGGTGTGATTGTTTGTTGTTGTTTGAATTAGATTTTATAAATAAACTAACTAAACAAACTAACTAACTAACCATCACGCCGTCTCCCCGAAGGGGTAGGCAGAAAGAATGGACTGCCACACTTTTCTCTCCTGACATAATTCTCTCGCTTCCTCAACATTCATACATCGTATCATGCACGCGCGTCGATTTATCTGACTCCTCACATGGCCCACATTTAATATTTGATTTATTTAATCGTGCCACGTTTACCTCGGTATTACTCTTTTTCTGGTTTATTTATGAACAAACTTCTAGAAAACGGACATTTCCAGGAATTTATATAAAGTTCAACACAATTGTTACGATACAATAAATATTATATCATGAAAATAAATACATTTTTAATTTATACACAAGTTTAGCGCTCGTTTGAATTTTCCAAGAAAAAATGTTTTATTGAGATTGATGAAAAATGGAAAAGAAATAATATTTTTAACTAACTATCTAATACTAATGTCCACCAGTCACCGCTGGTCTGGGTGGTGCTATTTCGTGGGCGGTTTTATTGTAGGTTGAATAATGCTTGAACGGTCGTAAATGGCACATTTATTAGATCAAATGATTAATTGTATATTATAATATGCCGAAAAAGCGATTCTCATGAAATCATTTCGACTTAAATATGTATCATTTTTACACTTCTTTCTCTTCAGTTGTGCGAAATAGCTTTCAAAACTTTAGAAGTATTCGTCTACACTTTTCAAAACCTTAGAAGTATTCGTCTCCCGACGACTCCATGACATCCCGAGATCTTTCGGTTCCTGGATTGCTTTTTTTACTAACAAAGAGAGACCAGATCTTTGGAAATTGACATTGGGATGGGATTTTACACGATTATAGTACCCCTTCTAAGAGTCGTCGAAGTAAGAAAACGCAATGGCCAGCCAATTTCGAGAAGAAAAAGCCTTCAAACTTTTCATCTTAGCTTATATATTGGAAATTACGTCATTATCTACAACATTTAAACGGTGTAGGAGATACGAGTAATTTCCCCTATTCCCGTTGACCGTTGGATTCGAAACTTCTCTTGTTTTTTTTTTAAATTAAGTATTTAAAAATATACTTATATTTTTTAAATAATTAATTATTTTTTAAACATCCGGTCGTGACGTCATTTTTTAAATGTAATCAAGGTAATTTTTTAAAGGCCCTTTTCTTGAAATTAGCCGGACGACATCATCCGTCAGGACGTCAGGTGACGCTGACAATGCTTACATCGGTTAGCGAAACAGCTGTCGCGACAAAATAAAATCAAATGTGATAATTATAGCAGAGTTTTTATTTAAACAGTTAATAATGTTAACACGACAATTTATTAGTACTTACAATGATATATGAGGGTTGTGTATATTGTTGAGATTTCATTAATCTATTATATAATAATTTAAAGTATACCAACAGGATTAAGAACCTTCTCAAAGTAGCAGAAATGAAAACCCTTCGCTCCATTGCAGGCAGAACCCGAAATTAGGATCAGAAATAAGACGATAAGGTCTATCTGCGGTGTTGAAAACATACGAGTACTAAGATTGGGAAGAAGCAGACACTTTTTGAGAGAGCACGTGGATTGCATGGAGGATACAAGAATTACAAAAATGGTTAACAGGAGATGCAGTGTTGGAAATTATTATTTTTTATTATATATAGGAGGACTTTCGATACTATAATATAATTTTTTTTTTTTTTTTCCTCGATAGACGCCATTTATTAACACGAATTTATTTATATCTATGAGTAGATATCTAAAGCACCCTTTTTTATACATAAAATAAACGATATGTTTTATGTGTATCGACGCTTGTAAGGTGAATTTTGAATACCTTTGAATCTAATTTGTGTTTATCTTATGGCTTGCGTGTCTCCTGACTCTGATAATAAGTTACAGATCCTCTTTAGGTGGATAGGCAATTGGCTTACAGGGAGCTGCACGTTTAGGGTAGAGGATATAAAATAGCCATCCCTAAAATCCCTTCGCCAAACATTTGCAGAGCAATCATTTTGAAACTATCCTTTCATGTCCGGCAGAGAGGGAATAAAATTCCCATTGTTGTAGCGGACCATAGAGAAGACAGTGGGTACCAAAGAGACCGAGTGGCGTAGAGGAGGCGCATAGACAAGCGAAATGCTTTATTGGAGTCTATTAAGTCATGGCGGTTTATATGCAAAAATAAACCCTTCATTGTACCGAAATGAATACTTTATTTCGTGACTCGTAAAAACGGTTTCGACGACGGAAACTTTGAATTGATAATTAACATCTAATAATTAAACCATCATTGTTTACTTACAATTACATCATTTTAACTACGATATAATTTATTTTAAAAGATTAATATTTCATGATTTTTTTATTTTATAGACATTAAATTGTTTACCTTTTGATTCTGAGAACGTTAATTAGTTCCCATGCATGATTTTGAAAAATGACCATATATCTTAATGCATCTCAAGGATATAATATGGAAAAACAAGTATATGAGAACTGACAAGTATATGCGGGAGATGCCTATTGGTGGCGATGAGGTTCGCAACCCATCACACCGCGTCTCCCGCGGGGCGAAAAGAGAAGGATGGAGTGCCGCATCGGTTAAAGTGTGACAGTCCATTCTTTCTGCCTACCCTTTCGGGGAGACGGCGTGATGGTTAGTTAGTTAGTTAGTTTTTAAATATAATATAAAAATCCCAGCAGCAAGAGATTACCAGGAAGGCCGTCGAAGAGATGAAGGGATGGCTGGACAACATCATCCCAGGACAGCTCACCGTCATTAACAGGACATACGACCTAAGCTAAGAAGAATAATTTAAAGTAAAATTCTTATCGTTCTTGCAATTATACGAGCTCTTGAGGTATTGTAGACACGCCAATCTAAGTTTTACGATGTCATTTGACAGGCAGGCACTATATTTTAAAATGTATTGTATAATATGAGAAGCCTTCTGGGGATATCTATGGTATCTATAAAAGCATAGACAACTGGAAGCGCTCATATCTGATGTGTAAGATCAACAGCAAGTGCAGCCGTCAGATCGAGAGATTAAGTAATAAAGTAATATTCCATGTGTACGTAGGTAGGTACCGTGTCGCATGATACCGCGGCATTCCTTACGCCTATTCAGATGTTCGCCATACCATCGGATATGAGTTGACAACTCCAATGGGCGCTGATAAGGTTGCATGCTTATTTTATGTCAAGTATTGTAACATATTGCGTTGTAACTTCAAAATGATAAAAACTGCATTCATTTTATTTAAATTTATCGTAATAATTAAATAAAATGGTGTTTTTTTTAACTACTTCCACTTTTGTCTTTATTTCGACAGCGACCGGTTTCGCCAGGCTCGATGGCATCGACAGACTGGTGACTATCTATCTAAACTATCAACTAAACTATCACCAGTATGTCGATGCTAGCGAGCCTGCCGAAACCGGTCGCTGTCAAAATAAAGGCAAAAGTCGAAGTAGTTAAAAACATCTTCTTCTTCTTCTTCCTTGTTGTAGACCATGTGGTCTGTTCTCCAGAGTGTTGCTCCTCCTGTGAGATAGACTCCCAGCTGTCCTTCTATTTTTTAGGAGTTCTTCCACGAGGGAAGTCTCATGAGGGTGATTATGCATTGCAATATTGGGGAGTCTGGTGGTGTCCATTCCTTGAACATGACCGTACCAGTCCCCTTTTCGCTGTCTGCTCCATCTTATTATATCCTCAACCTCACATATCTCTCTTTTTCTGGGGTTCCTCACGCGATCTCTCAGTGTCTTGCCTGCTATCGTCCTCAGTGTCTTCATCTGAACTTTTATCAAGAGATTTCAGTTAAACCATTTGATTAAATTTATTGTTTTATTTTTAATATTATTATTATGAAATTGCTTAGATGTTTACAAATACATATATTTTTACTAGTTTATAATATGACGACCTTCGTAGCAGAGCGGCAAGATTGCCATACCGAAGGTCCCGGGTTCGATTTCCGGCGATGGCAGTGTGATTGCCAGTGTCTTTGGTCTGGTGTAAAATTCACGTAACAATAAAATGGCGATTGATTAAAAAAAATATTGACAAAAAAAATCTTGAATATATAAAACGGACTTAAAAATCTGAATGAACTTACGTAAAGCTAAAAAGCCAAAACAGAGATTCGATATTTAAGTATTGAAAATTGTTTTTTAATCCACAGTCGATGGCATGTACTCGTATATGGAAATATTGACGTGAATAGGCACAGATACGATAGTCCAGCGCTTCAGAGCACTCGTCTGGAAAGCGAAAGATAACTAGATTAAAATTGCTGATGGTATGGTAAATACATCGACAGCTTTATAATGTATATTTTAAGAACATATTATAGCATTTTTATTAAATCAGTATTATATGAATTTTGCAATTTGATTAACCTTAATTAAAAGATAAATACGTAGAGAGGACTGACAGAATCTGTAAAAGGTAATTAAATAAACTTATTTTCCACACTCTTCCCAATGATTTGATTTACACTTTATCTATATGGCATTTGCCCTTCTTAGAGTAGCAAAAATGCGAACCCTACGCGTCATCGCAGGCAAAACCCTCAGAGATCGGATCAGAAATGAAATTGTGTTTGACAGTGTTTAAGGGTTGACATCAGAGAACGCCAGCATATACAGGTATTTGGGAACTCTACATGACACCCATGTCAACGGAAAGGCAACGTTCACTCCGATTAGTGGAAACAAATGCAAATAACATTACGATTTCAATCAGAGCCAATAAACTAGTTTTTAATCGTACTTTCAGCATTTCGCATCAGTTTGGCTGGATTGGCCTTTATGTTGGATTAGTTAGATTAATAGTTAGATTAATAGGAGACTACTAAAGACTGCACCGTTTGGTCAGTCTTTTCCTAGTGCACCCTTGGAGTAATGAATTTTTCAAAACGGTGCACTTCAAATATTGCACAAGAAATTCAAGAAAATCCAGAGGAATGGAGAGACTCACTCAAGTCAAATGGTTTGTCCATTAGCAGAACAATGACAGTATTTATGATGTGCAACTTCAACCCAGATGCCGCCTTAAACTCGAATGTCAAGTTAGATGGCACAATACTTCCAAGGGTAAAAACCTTCAAGTATCTGGGATCGGTCATATCAGAGGATGTATCAATTGAAACAAACGTAACCAACAGAACAATATCTGGATGGAATAATTGGCGAACGTAGGCTGGAATTCTGTGTGATCCGAAAATGCCAATAAGGACAAAGGGCAAGATCTATAAAACAGCTATCCAACCGACATTACGATAAAGAAGCGATGTATGCCCAGCTAAAAAGATCCATAAACAAAACTCCGTACATGAGAAGTGCGCATACTGCGGTGGTCGGGAGAAGTCACATTAAAAGACAAGGTGAGTAACGAATATGTGAGGGGAAGTTTCAAGGTCGCCCCCATAAAAGAAAAACTGCCAGAAACAAGGCTCCGATGGTACAGTCACGTGATAAGGAGACCTCATGACCATGTCGTGAAAATGTGTCTTTCCGTGACTAGTAAGAGAGGGAGAGGAAATCCTCACACCATAAATCATAACTAGCTAACTAACTAACCATCACGCCATTTCCCCGGAGGGGTAGGCAGAGAGGATGGATCGCCACAATGCTCTGTCCTGGCATACCTCTCGGGATTCCTCTACATTCATACATCGTACCATGCACGCACGTCGATTATCCCGACTTCGAATGTGGCCGCCTTTTAGTAATTTATTAATTTAGTCATGCCATGTTTTCTTCGGTCGTCCTCAGCTTCTTTTTCCACTCACGCTGCTTGTGTACAACTTTTTAATCATTCTACTCTCATCCATTCGTTCCATATGTCCAAACCATCTCAGGGATCCTTTTTTAATTTTATCCATGATGCAGTCATCTGCCTTACATTTCTCTCTTATTTCATCATTCGGTATTCTATCATACAACGTTTTCCGCACATTCTTCTTAGTGATCTCATTTCTACGGCGTTTATTCTGCTTTCATCCTTCATTTGCCAGCTCCAAGCTTCATTTCCATACATGAGGGTTGGCACTAGAACTCCATTGTGTACTGCCATCTTTGCTTCTGTGGATATATTTCTATTTGCAGTAATGACTTTGAGTGCGCAATTCATTTTATTCCCAGCACCAACCCTTCTTTCGATGTATTTCTCCATTTTTTCCGTCTCTTGTAAACATGCTTCACAGATACGTAAATTCGGTAACTTGCTCCAATTTCTCGCCCATCGCACTTATATCAGAAATCGTCATAAATAATAATAATAATACCATAACCCGGTTGGACGGTTAGATAGATTTAAAGCTATTGAAAGAACGTAATGTAGGAGTTGTTAATGTTTAGCTATTGATACCCCATGCAAGATGCGACTGGCATATGGCCCAAGTAGGTACAAAGTACAGGCGCGGCTGTAAGAACTTACAGTTAGGTAAACACTGTTCTGGTATCACTGGAGTGCTACCGCCAACTTGATTTCTGTACTCGCTTTGATCCAGACTCGCTCGGTATCATCTCCCGGGACACCGTGAGAGGAAATTCCACAAAGCTCTCACGCTTCTTACGAGTCATGATACGATTCTTGATTCGCCTGTCCGTAACATTACATCGCCAGTTTTTTTTCATAGTTATTGATTTCTGTCTGTATTGAATATGCAAGTTCATAATATATTTGAAACTATGATGATTTAGACATATGAAACAATGGTTGAGGGAAGAATGGTTAAAAATATATGCAAATAGTGTGAATGGATAAATAAGTCCAGGAACGCAATGAAGACATCTCGATGCCATGTCTAATCCCCCAAACGTTGGCGATCACTGCAGCAAATCGGTCGAAGACACAAAAATTAATGAATTTAAACTATTATAAATATACATAATTTTTTTTTAATTCATTATTTTTAATGAACCATGATATTTCAAATATGTAAAAATATCCATTTTTTAAGCTTTGGTTTCTCTAGAAACGTTTTCATGTATATGGAAAATCATGTGAATGATGACGACTCAAACAACTCCAGCCGCCATAGGCGCCAAAATCTATCCTCCTTCAGAGGAACATTCCGAGCCACACAAATCATGCCCCCGCATAAACCAACAACTCACCAAATCACCTTCCAACAATGCTCCCATTAGACGTAAGAGGAATAGCCATAAGAGCTGAACCTCTGAAGATCCAAGTCCTAGTGAGTGACTTGTTCCACATTGCTATCAATAAACTAACACTTGATATAACCATGGCAGACCAAGTAATGTCTCTCTCATAATCGTTAAATGAAATCTTAATAAATGTGGCTTACAGAGGTTCAGCTCTAATGGCTATTCCTCTTACGTCTGTAGGAAACATTGTTGGAATGCGATTTGGTAGTTGTTTTATGATGGGGCTAAATGTATGTCCCGGAGTGTTCCTCCGAAAGAGGGCGAGAGGGGATTTAGAGTTTATGATAAAGTCTTACATTATTGTCAAGGAATGGAAGACCAGTTAGGGTTGGGATTGTATTTATAAAAAAAGTCTGTTCCCGAGTGGAAGATAAGAGGAGCAGTGCCTGAATGGAGTTGCGTGAGACCATTTTGTTTGGCGGAGTACGTAGTGGGCTATCGGGGAGGATTTTTTTTATCCGCATTGGTTGCGGGAGGGGTAAAGGACTGAATGATTGTGGATAACTTGGTGGTAAAAGGTTGACAAGGAAGATCTTGCGGTGAAATTTTACCGAAAAATAGCGCTGTAGAAATCACAAGAGCTTACAAAGATCTGAAGTATTAATACATTGGATATTTTACAACACGTAAAATTTAAACATCGCTAAATTTAAGAGCCTATTAAAAGCGTCGTTTTAAATCGAACCCGCGATCATCTGATTGTTATCGTATCTGGACCGCTCATCGCAGTTTCGCGTCCTACTTAAAGATAATTATTATGCAGAGCAATGTGTAAGATTATGTGTTCTTTTTTCATCTAAGCAGCTTCCACTATCGGAGCCACCTCGGTCCTTTATACCCCGCGAGTGGAATCGGCAACAGCACCGCTGGTCAGTTTGTACATTAAGATGGTAATTATTGAACGATGAATCTGACATTTGGACCTGTTTTGGAACGGTAGCCAGTCCGCTAATATTATGTGGAGGTCAGTGCCGGCCGCACACTTGCCTTTAATATCAAATTGGAACTGAAGTACAGCCAATTTGAACATACGTCAAAAAATAATGGATAACACTTGTGTACTACTTGATTCTTCGAACATTAATATGGATGCCATGCCACATTTTCCTTAATATTCATCGGTAGTTCTCATCTTTGCAATCCATATGCCTAATCAACGAAGTGATTCTTTCCTAATTTTGTTTCCCCCTCTACATATCTCCCTGACATAAGCAATTAAAATTATGATATACTCGGACATCGTTTTACCACTCGTGCGACTAAGGAATTTCACATCTACCGCATTTATTCTGCTTTCATCCTTCTTGAACCTATTTCATGCTTAGCTTCCATACATAAGGATTAGAATCTTATATACAAACAAATATATTTCTCTTATATACGAAAGCTTTGTTATTAGCTCTCAGATACATTGAGATTCTATTGAATATTAGTGTTACACATTCTTCTTTCTAAATACAACGGCTTGACTACAGTGGGTCAGTATTGCATTTGAACGGCCGTAACGTTGAAAGGGTGGAAAATTTTAAATACCTCGGCAGCATACTAACGCAATCTCTTGACCCAGATGTAGAGATCAAATGCAGAATTAAGGCAGCACGTTTACGTTATCATTCTGCAATGATAACGTAAACTTGAAACTCCGCCAGAGAATGATAAAATGCTATGTGTGGTCTGTTTTATTGTACGGGTGTGAAACTTGGACCTTGAAAGTTAACTCAATGAACAGACTGAAAGCATTTGAAATGTGGCTCCATCGCCGAATGCTCAGAGTTCCCTGGAGATACATGGTTACCAATACCGAAGTCCTGAGGCGAGCTAGATTTGTCAGGAAATTGTTATCAACTATCAACTGGTTCAAAAGATCTCACATCTGGGTCATATACTGCGTGGGGAAAAGTACCACCTTCTCCAACTGATGTTGGAGGGGAAAATTGAGGGACGCCGAGGGCCCGGAAGGAGACAAATGTCCTGACTGCGAAACGTGAGGGAGTGGACCGGCATCCGATGTGTGGAGGAGCTGTTCCGAGTGGCGCAGGACAGGGACAGGTTCGCCGAGGTGATCGTCAACGTTGGGGGGACCCGAAATGTAAACACTTGTAGACTATGGCCCATACTTGGGTTTCCATGTCGTTCCATTTAACGTTAAATAATTTTCAGAATATCTGAATATATATAGTATGATTATTACAAACAAGAATTTTGATTGATATTTCTTAGAATTTTTATAATAAATTGGAATCAATCTTGATTTGTACGACACTGGTTTGAAGTTCGATGACATTTTACTATTAATTCTGGTATGCCAAATATTAATTTAACATTCTCTGTCATTATATACCCGAAGAAAACATCTCAAATCTTTTAACGACGTGGTTATTAAATTCAATCAGAGGTATATCGATGCATTCTGAATCGCAAAAATATTAACTCAACATCCTCAAAGCATCCTAAAACTCACGTGTTTCGCACAACATTTGAAAACGGTTATGATAAAAAGCTATCTCTCTTTGATAATTTATGTTTGGTGCTAAAATTAATAACACATTGCTGCTTAAGTATCCAGAATCTATCCGGCTTTCTTTATTTTATATACTTTTATTATTACACGTATTAAATTTATTACGCACTCAGCTTTGCCGGACCAACTATGTATTGTATTATATAAAGTTTATTAATTTGCATTTTATTATTTTAAAAGGGGTTAGAAGTTCGGTGGAATCAAGAACTCGTAAATTTAAAAGACAGATTTATAAAAGCGAACAAGCTTATCTGCAATAAAATCCTGTTTTTGTTGCGTGGCAACACAAAACAATGACGAGATTTACCGCCCGTTCTGGGTTCGATATTTAAAATTGATGCCTATCTCTGGAATTATAGTGTGGCCAGTGCAAATATTGTGTTTGAAAAGAGTTTATTGCCAGATCACGCAACTCGTGCCTCTGACCATAGATAATCAGTATGCCTCTGTAATACCATAGATATACAATATACAATAATAGATGGAGTGATAACATATAATTATGGCGGAGAGGTAGTTATTTTCCTAATTTTATAAAATGACAGCAAATTCCCATAACTATCGTAATTAACTTTGAAAATTTGATGAATGATCATGAATGTTCTATAATTGTCCAACTATCTAGACATGTCCCTTAAGGGTATGATAAGAACCTATAAGATCCCCATAATTTTTTTTGTTCGTCGTGATAATCGCAAGCTAGTTTTGTAGGGATGGTTCTTAAAATGACCAAATCCATCTTCTCTAGCTACTTTAGTGCAAGGTTTGGCGACTTTACATCGTTTCCAGGGGCGCCGGGTATTAAAGTTATACTAACAACAAACGTGAAGGCACTTTCCTTGCAAAGTTTAAAAATATAATATTATATTAAGCATATTTTTAATATGCCACACCAAAAAATTAACTGCTTCATATGATACTGAACATTGACAATAACTTTGAAATATATCTGAACTTTGTGTTGCTGACTTGCAGTAATCTACGCTTCGATCAGCAAACTCCTCGGCAATAGGCAGACTAGTTGAGCCAAAGCGCAACCCCGGGACAAATTTCGGAGATCGGGCTTTCGCGGTGGCAGGTCCGTCCGTCTGGAATATGCACTCCTCAGATGCATTGACAATCCGACAGATTTTAAATCTCACCTAAAAACCCACCTTTTCAAAATATCGCATAAAATGTAAACAACGGTTATCTGAATCCTGGTGTCACATGCAGGTCTCATGACTAAAACATTGTCAAAGCGCCCTTGAGGTGAGCTATTCACGAAAACGGCGCTATACGAATTAGCCTAATTGTTATTATTATTATGATAATATTAATGTTTTTTGCTACCGAAACCGAATGAGAAACTTTTATCTGCTGTACATATAATCTGGAGATATTTCTTGTTTGAATAAGTATTATATAATAAAAATAACTGCAAAGTTATTATGTTTCGATGGTTCGGTCTCGCTATGAGGAGACTACACAATCATGACATAAAAATGTGTCTTTTCGTAGCAACTAAGAGGAGAGGGAAGACCCCAAACCACTTACTTGTCCGACCAATGTGCAGATAGACATGAAGGCCCAAGGCTTTAACGAGGAAGATGCCTATCAACGAATTACTTGGCGTCAAGTGATAAAAAAGAAGACGATTAACGGAAGAGGCGAGGAGAAAGAAGAAGTTAAGGATGAGTTGAGTGTAGACATAAACGAAAACTTATTAAAAATGATTTAAGGAAAAATACAACGATATACGCCATAATTGGTCACATGCGTAAAATAATGAGAAATATACCGGTTTCTCTTGTTATTTCTTGGCGCTCTGGTATAAGCAGCTTCGTGGAAATACAATCAAATTACTATTCTTATTCGTGTATACGAGCTTTGTTTAGTTATTTTAAATGATTTGTTTTTATCTTCCACCAACTGAATGGATTTAAGTTTAGTTGGGGATTATGTGCATTAAAAAAAGTCCGGATCGTCCATGTCAACATGTGCAACATCGAAAAAAAACCATTATGTGTTATTACATTATGTGCTAAATTAAAACGGTGGATTCGTGGAACATAAATTAAATAGACAATATGTGCACCATCTAAAAATAACATTTTGTGTTAAATTATTTTTATTTTGTTATTTTGTTTTTTATTTTATTTTATATAATTGTATTTTATATTATTTGTTTTAGATTTATTTTGTGGGTGTTGGACGATCGAAGTGTGCGCGGAAATGCCTATTGGTGGCGATGAGGTTCGCAACCCATCACACCGCGTCTCCCGCTGAGCGAAAAGAGAAGGATGGAGTGCCGCATCAGTAAAAGTGTGACAGTCCATTCTTTCTGCCTACCCTTTCGGGGAGACGGCGTGATGGTTAGTTAGTTAGTTAGTAAATTGAAATAATAATTTAATAAAACAAAGATTTTTTAATAACTACTTCCACTTTTTGTAAAGAAACAGGTCGCAGCCGAAATAAAGATTAGTAACCGGTTTCGCCAGTATAGCTAGAATCGACAAACTGGTCTGTCGCCTGTCCTGTTCAGTCGATGCCAGCTAGCTTGGCGAAACCGGTCGCTGTCGAAATAAATACAAAAAGTGGAAGTAGTTACAAAAAAATCATCGTTTTTTTTTTTTGCCGCATTGATTGCGGGAGGTGTAAAGGAATGAATAATGGTGGATAACTTGGTGGTAAAGGGTCATTGTTGATAAGGAAGATGGTAATAATTTAGGTCGTGGTCTGGAAATGAAAGAGATGAAGTTGAAGTAGTGCAAGGAATAATAGAGCTGGAGTCGCAGTATTCTAATGTACCAAAGCAGTGTGGTAACGGTGGGCTGTCATCGGGTAAGGACGTTAACATTGAAATAATGATAATAGTGGAAATAAATGTATGCATTGAAATCACTGTGTATTACCCTAAATTAATAAATAAATAAAATCTTGAAATGAAGGTTTGATTATATCTCAATAGAGACAAAGATGTAAATTGTTTTTTGGAAACAGAATATGGTGGTCGAGGCGTTTACAGGACTTATGACCGTATTACGCCTCGACCACCATATTCTGTTTCCAAAAAACAATTTACATCTTCGTCTCTATTGAGATACAATCAATCCTTAAAAATGATAAACCCGCAATGGGTAAAATCCAGTATTTGTCTACAAATATTGGTAACATTCTTGACATGAAGGGTTAAAGAGAGACTGCAGAAAGTGCAGCTTCCACAATGAGAAGAATCAATATATCTCGGTTAAAGAATCCAGAGAGTGCCTGTTGGCGTTATTTTTTATGGAAGTAATAAAGATTGGAGTGCTGGCGGACGTAATGGAGTATACGAAGTTGTCACGCTTATTATCGTTTAATCTACCGAAGAGATGGATGTAATGGGAGCGTGGTAAATGGTGAGCGCCTCGCGGAGAGTTTCGACTCTCTGTGTGCACTGCTGTCGGATTCCTCGCTTAAATACCTCCCGTGCAGGCCCGGACTATCACAAAGTCTTTCTTAACCTCTTCCTCCTAGTATGAATTTACTTACTAACTAACCATCACGCCGTCTTCACGTCGCGTCGCTTCCACCCGTCAGTTCCTCCTTTTCAAGTGGCCGACATTTAAGATTCGATTGATTCGACAGAAATAAAATTAAACACCTTTTTACTTAGTATAAAAAACTTTATTTGAGACTCTGTAGCGAGCTTCCTCAGGGCTATATACAAATTAATCTGTTCGTGTTTATCCCTGAAATAGCTTGCTGTAGAGTCTCAAATAAAGTGGTTTTTGTGGACGTTGGACGATCGAAGTGTGCGCAGGAGATGCCTATTGGTGGCGATGAGGTTCGCAACCCATCACACCGCATTTCTCGCCGGGCGAAAAGAGAAGGATGGAGTGCCGCATCGTACCCTTTTGGGGAGACGGCGTGATGGTTAGGTAATTAGTTAGTTAGTTTTTGATTTGACAGTGCCACGTTTTGTTTAGTCTTCCACTCTTTCTTATTCCGTTTATATTGATAACATATCATTTCTTAACAATTTTTTTATTCGTTTTTTCCATGTGTCAAAACCATCTTAATGACATTTTCATTACTTTGTTCATAGAACTTTCATTCGCACTTCATTTTCTTCTTATATGTACTTGCAATTAACATTCTGTCATACACAGATTAACCACACGTCCGTCTAAAGGATCTCATTTCCACCACATTAATTTTACTATCATCATTCTTTTGCCAGTCCCATGCTTCACTTCCATAGCATACAAGAACACAATTTAATTTATAATATTTATGACATTTAGAAATATTGTTTGTAAAATGAGTAACTATCATATTCATTATTTTATTGTACGGTCATTTTTTAAGTGCACGGAGAGGTTAATTTTACTAACTAACTAACCATCAAGCTATCTCACCGAAGGGGTAGGCAGAAAGAAACGATAAATAATATGAATTAAAGCGGCACTCGTATTAATTATTAAATATGCAGTTCAACATCACTGCTCAAGAAACACTCAATTTGAAACTACCACACGGTTCTTTTTTAATACTTTTCTTGCTTATTCCACATTCATAAATCGTTTAAAGTCCATTTATCTGACTTCTCACATGGCCGATATTTAATAATTAATTGTTTTGATTGTGCCATGTTTTCCTCTGTTCCTTGTTCTTACTTAATATATACTCTATTTACTATTTTTTTTACAGTATATTAAGTGTAATTTTGCTAAAACACCACATGTTTTTAGCTATCTACCGGTTTCGCTTTAATCGGAGCATTATCAGAGTAACAAAAAAACTTATTGTTACCATGTAAATAAACCGCTTAAACCGCTTGAAGCGAAACCGCTCGGTCGTTAAAAGAAACATTGAGAATATATATAATAAAAGAAAATAATTTCACAGTTCGGGTCTGTTTGAAATCCAGGGGTTCAGAAATGTCTTTAATCTCCCATGCTATTTGCACAAAAATGTGGGTAACAAACCCAACAAGATGGCGTCCGTGTGATGCATCCATCATGTCACGAAGACCATCCAAGTTTGATGGCACCGTTGATTAACGAGGTGTTAAAACTGGCGACTTCCTATAATTTTGATCGACTAAGATGGACATGCAGCGACTATTAAAGTGTGGCCATTAGGCGTGTCCCAATTTAGATTTATCTGCTTTATGATTTAGCTGTTTCATTGCATGTCTTCTCGACGTTACTGAACGTGTACAAACATTCCTTTTTCTTGGGATTTGATTTTGTATTAGACTCAAAATATCAGAGATTTGTGGAAGTGAAGCTGGTGTCCCTCAAGGATCAAAAGCAGACCTTATTTCGAATAAGTTTTTTTTTTAAACAATTTAAATACTCGTATTATAAAAAAAAAAAAAATAAATGAATCATTCTGAAGATCTTAATGTACAGAATATGTTCTTTTTTTAATTTTCAAAACTAGGGATTATTTTGGACACGGATTTTTCTGATGAATTATAACTCCGTTTGTATAGAATAAAATTTTAAATGTTCTCTGAAGCAATATTAATAAACAGTGAAAGTTTCGGCGCTAAAAGTTCACTTTATCTCTCTTTGTCTTGCCTATGGAGATTTTCATGTTGAATCTTGGAGATAATATGTGGAATTTGTACAGAAGACTTTGTAGATCATCTTCAGAGTTTGTTATTAGCACCGCATCATCTGCATAGCATATTATGTCTATTTTTTCGGTCTTCGGTTTATTCGTTTTTTTTTTTAATCATATCTCGTTTTCCCGCAAATTCTTCATAGTGATCTCATTTCTACGGCATGTATCCTAATTTCATTCCCTTTTTTTAAAAATGGAAGATATATTCTAAGACCGGGAGAGTTGGTTAGAATAATCAAGCAGAAGGGAAGAGAACTAACTCCCCACCACGCGATACGGCCGAGTCGCATCATAAAATATGAACATAGACCAAATTATCGATCGAGTTGCAGTCTGCAATTCGAAATACTCCCAATACATTATGTACCGAGCTCCTGCCAGGCAGGGAATCGTTTGAATATGTACTAATGTGGTTGCTATCGCAGTTTTAAACCCATTCTCCGTGCGCCATAGCGGCAGACGGTAGACAATACTCCTAAAAAATAATGGTGCTATCAATTCACATTTTTTTCTGTCGTTTTCGAATGATATCGTACATAGCCGAGTTAATTTTTAAAACACCTTCTAATGGTAGTATTTTTTTTAAATATAACGTTATCCGAGATACATTACGAAGTGTTACGAACAAAATTATGAAAGGATCATTAAAGTGGTTTGGACACATGAATATAATGAATAAAGGAAAAATGGCAAAAGCATAAGAATTTTTTCTTCTTCAAGTGCCCTGTCGGGTACCCCCAATGTTGGCGATCACCTCGGCGAACCTGTCCCTGTCCTGCGCCGCTCGGAACAGTTCTTCCACACTTCGGATGCCGGTCCACTCCCTCACGTTTCGCCGTCAGGACATTTGTCTCCTACTGGGTCCTCGGCGTCCCTCATGTTTCCCCTCCAATATAAGTTGGAGAAGATGGCCCACGCAGTATAAGACCCAGATGTGAAATCTTTCGAACCTTGATAGTTGATTACAGTTCCCTGTCAACTCTAGCTCGCCTCAGGACTTCGGTATTGGTAACCATGTCTATCCAGGGAACTCTGAGCATTCGGTGATGGAGCCACATTACAAAACATACTTAACTGACATAAACGGAATAAGTAATCGTGGAAGACTGGGAAAAACATGGCACAATCAAATATGAAATGCCAGCCACGCGGGAGTAGGAGAAAACGACTTGCGTACTTGACACGATGTATAAATGTTAAGAATCGAGAGAAATATCTCAAAAATCAACAGTTTGTCGGTCTATTTTTTCAGTCTACCCCTCCGGAGAAACGGCGTGATGGTTAATTAGTAAATTAATTAAGGCACACATTATTTTTCAAATTATTATTTTTTGGTTGTTTATTAAGATATTTTATAATAATTACTCTCAAAACCAAAAGGGCGTGATGGTTAGTTGGTGCTAAAACAGCAACAAACCATCACAATTTTTCTTTATTTTTATCGACATATTTTGAAGGCGTTCTCTTATGATGAAGGTGTATAACCTTCATCATAAGAGAACGATAAAGGCGTAAAGACTTCAAAACATGTCAAGAAAAATAAACTCAAAAGTGGAAAAAAAAGGTGTTTTAAGCTTTTGCAGTAGCCGGCCTATCAGCTTAGAACAATCTCCCTTCATACCTTAGGTGCATAATTGATCCGACAGAATTCAGTTCTAAATTGAAAAACTAAATTTTTAGTATAAATAATAATTAAATAGAACGATGTTTATTTTTTATTTAAACTCTTAATTTTGACAGCAACCGGTTTCGCCAGGCTCGCGGGCATTGACAGACTTGTAACACTGTTATAAACTTACTCCATTAGATACATACAGATTAGGGGTAGTTAACAAATTTTAATTTTAATTTTTGCATTAAAAAAATCATAAATAATGGATTTAGCAATACGAGTATATGGCGGAACTAGATAGAGATGTCGCGATCGCATACAATCTCGTATAGGATCAAGAAAGCCTCATCAATCCTTGTAATTGATTAACAGTTAAATTCTCATGACCAATAATAATATTCATTTATCTATAATAAAACAGATTGATACTGCTTATTCCGTACTCACAGGAAATCACCCGAGATGACGTTACTCGGAGCTGAACAGTTTCCAGGATCAAAATGCAATAAAATTGAATTTTAATGCACAAGAACTTATTAAATTACCGACCAACAATTTGTTTAATAATCATTTTATGAATTATTTACTCAGATCGTAAAACATAACTCATTTATTTATCATTAAAGAACTCGTTATTTATACATACCAACACATAAGTCATTAATATAATAATAACTTGGTAATTTAAAAGCACTGTTTTTGTGATATAATCATCTCAAGGGCGCTTACTAGTGTTTTATATATAAAAAGAACGCTGAAATGATAATTAAAAAACGTTATTCAATATTATAAACAAAAACGAGTATACAAATAGATCAATATTGGTACAAATGTTAAAAAATATAGAAAATCTAATGGTTTTACTGAAATCTCTTGATGGTTCCTTTTAAATAATAATTTGTTTACTACCCCTGATCTGTATGTATCTAATGGAATAAGTTTATAACAGTGTTACAAGTCTGTCGATGCTAGCGAGCCTGGCGAAACCGGTCGTTTTCAAAATTAAGACAACAATTTGAAGTATTAATTATTGTTTAAATAAAATATAAACATCGTTTTACTTAATACATTAATACGAATGAAAACGCAAGTTTTCTAGAAGTTTTATTTTATTTTATGGGAATGACATGCTTCGCCCTTCTAAGGCATTATCAAATGTTCAAAGACATTTGAATGCCTTAGAAGGGCGGAACACGTCATTCCCATAAAATATAAAAAAAACTTCTAGAAAACTGACGTTTTCATTCGCATTGATTTTTTAATTTGGAGTTTTACATCATTGTTCAAGAAACAATAAATCGTTTCATTTAATTATTATTAATATTTAAAGTATAAATATTCAGTTTTGACCTGAAATCAGTCGGCCCTCGTATCCTCAATATTCATACATCGTGTCATGCACGCGCGTCTATTTCTTTGCCTCCTCACGTGGTCGACATCTAATATTTGAATTATTTGATCGTGCCACGTTTTCCTCGGTCGTCCTCTATTTCTAGTTTTCTCTTCACATCGTTAACGTATACTTTTTTTACCATTATTTATACATTCATTCTTTCCATGTGTCCAAACCATCTTAATGATCCTTTCATTATTTTGTTCATAACACTTTCATTCGCACCGCATTCACTTCTTATATTTTCTTTCGACACTAGATCATACAAAGATTGTTTTACACATTCGTCTAAGAGATTTCATCCTTTTATTGCCAGTTCCATGTTTCAATGCAATGTTTTCATAATTTTGTTCATAACACTTCCGCTCTACATTCCTTCATAATATCGGCATTTAAAACCTTGTCATCAACGTTTTATCAAGCAAATCCCGAGGATCACTTATTCCTTCGACGTTCAGGAGACAAATACTCTTGACTTTAGAAAGTTTCTTGTCTTCCTAATGTCAAACCATCTCTAATGCGTTCCTAGTACTATGTTGTATTTTTATAATATTTTACCTGTACTCAATAGATGCCTTAAACATTTTCCTGTTTGTAATATCTTTTGAGTTAATAAACTGATTTGATCTCGGATCATCATCTAGATTTTTCAGATAGCAAATGTAAACAGTTTTTTTATGAACCGGAAAATTTCTGCTCGATTGCCATCTGCCTTTCGTATGCACTGGCTACACAGAAAGTGCGTGGCGAATAAATTATTGGAATATGGATGTTTTCACGTCTAGATGATCAGGGGTGCACGACCAGCGGACACCAGGGCGGACCTCGCAGCGGCTAATACACAAAAGTCGAAGTGGGTGAATGTTTCCAAGTCGATTGGTAAATTAGGAAAGCGCAATGGTCAGCCAATTTAAAAAAATAAAAACTTTTATTAACGAAAATTTCGCTGCCGCTCACCCCCCGGGTGGCTTGGGTGTTTGAGGCCCTTTCTCTTCGCTGACCCGAGAGTCTCGAGTTCAAATCTCGGTGTAAGTTTTTTTTACAAATTTATTATAAGAATTAATACGAATGAAAACGTTTATTTTCTAGAAGTTTTATTATAGTTTATGTGAATGAAATATTTCGCCCTTTTTATTTATTTAATGACAACTGTCAACATTATTTAATGACAAATGTCAACATTTGATAATGCCTTAGATAAGCGAAAACATGCCATTAAGGTTGACAAACATCTGATGATGTCAACATAAGTTGATGAAATAGCTGTCGCGTGAAATAAAATACAATTGTGACACAAAAACAAAATTATTTATAATAATTTAACAGTTTTAAAATGGTAAGGTATCATAGTGTTTCGGCCAAAACAAAGGACTCTTTAATCATATTTCACACTCTCCTCCCAGATATAATTAAATAAGTGAAGAAGATTGGTTACCGTCCCCTCGGAAGACCGCCAAAGAGATAGAGGGATAGCTGGGAGTCAACTACCCAAGACAGGCCAGTCTGATATACAGGAACAGACAAAATGTCTGAAAGGAGAAGAGGAAGGTGAAGTGAAGAAGACATTATTAATAAATCATCTGAATCAGAAGTTAAGAAGACATTAATATTAAACACAACATCTGAATGAACTTCACTGGCTTAAAAGTCCAGAAAGAATCCAGTATAAACTCTGCTGGACAGTCTTCAAAGCGCTACATGGAATGGCACCAAGTTATTATCTGAACTCTGTATAACGGACAGCCTAAATTTAAGGAAATCCACACTTCGCTCGGCGAACTCCTCAGCAATAGGAAGATTAGTTGAGCCGAAGCGTTGCCCCAGTACGAATTTCGGGGATCGAGCGTTCGCAGTAGCCGGTCCATCAGCTTGGAATAATCTTCCTTCACACCTCAGATGCATAAATGAACCGACAGATTTCAGATCTAAACTGAAAACCCATCTTTTTCATATTTCATACCCAATTTAAACATTTATACTTTGTTCTACTATACTTTTTAACCGATCGCTTTTTAAGCGGTCACATTTAGATTTTTAGATTTAAAACATGTCTTAATGCGCCCTTGAGGTGATTACATCACAAAAACGGCGCTTTAAAAGTTAGCATATTATTATTATTATTACTAAATAACCGCCGGTTGTGCACCGCTGGCTAGAAACCTCTTCGCACCGAACTGAAAGGAATGCAAATGATATATGTAGATCCGCGTGTGGATTATGTTGGTTAATTAAGCTGTACACTCTTTGTCGGCCATTTTTGTGCTATCTCTGGATGCTGCAGCTCTACACAGATCGAACAGGTCAATATTAATGGGTTTCACTTCATTAGCGCTACAGATTTATCGCAGATATTACTCACACGCGTATGAGCCACAAAATAATATTTTAATTACCAAATTCATACTAATATCATCTCACCTGTTATCTAGAAAATAAAAACTAGAAATAAAACTCAAATAAAAAAAATAAAACACTAAAATTTGAGTGTTTTTAATGATAAAATAAATCGTATGTACTATAGCAATGATGTAAAACTTTCTATTAAATCATTAAATATTTTATTATTTTGGCCTTATTATTCCATTGTTTTGGCCTTAACAGTATAAACCGTAGGTACTCACTGTTAAATTTATAACACTATTATAATATCACATTCTTAAGGATCAATTGTATCTCAATAGAGACGAAGATGTAAATTGTTTTTTGGAAACAATATATTGTTAGAGGCGTTTATTACAAGACTTATGACCTGTCATTAATGGGGTTAAGCGATCGCTTTATATAATACAACCATTCCTCATTCCGCCCTTCTTACGAACAACATGTCTGACAAATTTTTGAAAGATGTATATTATCAAAAATATTATCAAAAAGGTTTATTTTATTAGTTACACTATCAAATGCCTAAGTAAAGTAAAACATTCTCAAATATAAAATATAACCTCTATAAAACAAACGTTTCCATTTAATTAAGACGACAAATGAAATTGGGAATTTTTTTAAACTATTTTTCAATTACTGATAATAAAAAAAAACTTTTTTTATATAAAATGTATCTATAAAATGTTTTTATAAAATGTTTCTCTCTGTAAATGGCAGTACACAATGGTGTTCTTTTACCGACCCTTATGTATGGTAGCGAAGCATGGAACTGGCAAAAGAAGGATGAATGTAAAATAAATGCAATAGAAATGAGATCTCTTAGACCAATAAGATGGTTTGGACAAATGGAAAGAATTAATGAATAAAGAATGGTAAAAAAGTATATGTTAACGATGTAAATGGAACTAGAAATAGAGGAAGATCAAGGAAAACGTGGCACGATCAAATAAATCAAATATTGAATGTCGGCCACGTGAGGAGTCAAAGAAATCGACGCGCGTGTATGACACGATGTGTGAATTTTGAGGAATCGAGAGAAATATGTCAGGAAAGAAAAGTGTGGCAGTCCATTCTTTCTGCCTACCCCTTCGGAGAGACGGCGTGATGGTAAGTTAGTTAGTTTATAAAATGTATATTTAATTTAAATCTTTGTTTTGTCTTTAACCGGTGTCGGCAGCTCGCTGCCATCTTCTAGTACCTATATCAAATTTTCATTTATTTCATTTCTTTTCATTTCATTTATTTTAATAAAAATTACAAACATTACAGACATATTTCCAGATCGTTTGCAATTACATTATAAGAATTTAATAAGCTTAAGAATTAGAAATAATCTAATTTTGCTAGGCTTGTATATGAAATGAAAATGGTGCAGGGTTGAAGTTATTTTAATGCAATATAACTTGTAATTGTATCTCATATTTATACACTACTGCATTGGAAAAAAAATACATAAATCTGGAAAATTATGGAGTTTACTGTGCAAATACAAGTACTTGGTGTATGAAATATTTTCTTAACTTGTTTAATTAGAAAGATTATTTTTTCAACGAGTAGAAGCAGCCTTTGAAGCAACCGTGTAATGGGTTCTTTTGTCCTCGTTTCTAGTATTAATTTCTGCAGTCCGGCAAGGGAAATATTCCATTCAGTTCCTCTCCTGAATGGTCCTATTCATCCTTGCGCATTCCTGCAGTGTTAAGCATTAATGAAATTCCTTTTTCATTGCAAGCCATAGACGGGGAACTCGGAGAGTAAATGAACTAGAATTCTCATCAAAGGAAAACATGAAAAGCGACGCCTATTGAACGTAAATACGTTTAAAAATAATAAGATTATATTTCATGCAGGTATATTAAAAAAAATAAACAACTTATAAATTAACAATATTTGATTTATTTGATCGTGCCACGTTTTCCTCGGTCTTCCTCTATTTCTGGTTCCATTTACATCATTAACATATAATTTTTTTACCATTCTTTCTTCATTCATTCTTTCCATATGTCCAAACCATCTTAATCATCCTTTCATTATTTTGTTCGTGACACCATCATTCGCACCGCATTAACTTCTTATATTTTCATTCGACACTCATATATTGAATGTCGGCCATGTGAGGAGTCAGAGAAATCGACGCGCGAGCATGACACGATGTATGAATGTTGATGAAGCGAGAGAAATATGTCAGGAAAGAAAAGTGTGGCAGTCCATTCTTTCTGCCTACTCCTTCGGGGAGACGGCGTGATGGTTAGTTAGTTAGTTAGTTCAATTTTCAGGCTGAAAACCCATATTTTTCATACATCACACCCAAATAAAAACCCAACTTGTATATTCGTTTTTTGTTTTATATTATTTTTAACCGATCGCGAATATCATATGCAGCGTTCATATTTAGATTTTTAGATAGTGATTACAATAAAAAAACGGCGCTTTAAAAGTAGGTATATTATACTTAGGAAATTGAAAAACTTTGTTTAATGCACTATTTAATAAAAAATATTTAAAAAAACACGACATGTTTCGGAGGATACCTCCATCTTCAGGTGTAAAAATATAATAAAAACTAAACAAAGAAAGACTAATAAAAACGCATTTAAAATTCGATACAATAATATTAATTATTTAATATTATTTATTAGTACTGTTAATACATAATTGTTAGTACTTACTTATAACAAAAAACACAGGTTAATTTTTAAATTTGAATTATTGTATCGAATTTTAAATGCGTTTTTTGTTAGAATTTCTTGTTTAGTTTTTATTATATTTTTACACCTGAAGATGAAGGTATCCTCCGAAACATATCGTGTTTTTTTAAAATATTTTTTAATTAAACAGTGGATGAAACAAAGTTTTTCAATTTCCTAAGTATATTACTATGGAATTCCTCAGTGTTAGTGCCTTAGCGTTCAATAAGTTATATTATTATTATTATTATTATTATTATTATTATGTAGGTCCTCTCAGACTATCCGTTTAGGAGTATTCGCGTGTCGGTGAGCGATTACATAATAAAATGCATTTGATTTTGAGAATATTGAGCTAGTATTGCATATAAGAGATATGCTGTGGAGTCTGTAATTAATTTGAATACGACTTGGTTCCTGATATATTATTTACCCGCCTAATGATAAGTATCAACTTGGACTATAACAATATATCACTCGGACTCCTATAAATTAACCAGAGGCCAGAAAGCCTAGCACCGCTGTTCTTAAACGAGCATATACATGCTATTGTAACTACGAAGACCCTTGGGCTGTAAGATTAAAAAAAAACTATTATCTTTCATACATAAGCCATTCAATTAATATTATATGGTGCATCTGGGAAGCATATATACAAATATACAGGAAAATGAAGAAAGATATTGATAGCTGATGGTTGTGCTGTAAACAAAATAGCGAATGAAATCAATTGACCGAAGTAGAGAAGGTATTAATGGTTGAGGTATTAGTTTTGTGAAACTCCATTATTAATTTATTATAGTTAACACGATTGTTTAGTGGTTTTAATAGGATTTAATTTATATAAATTGTTACAAATTTGTTTGGCCTTGCGAGGGCATTCTCAAGAGTTTGAGAATGCTCTCGCAAGGCGAACAATTTATATAAATTAAATCCAAGTAAAACCACTAAACAATCGTGTTTACTATTATAAATTAGAGGAGGTATTCCTAAAACAATCCTGTAAAAATCTATATCGTGCTTTTATTATTATTATTATTATAATTATTTTGTTGAATCACTCTTTGCGTCATGGCATACAATCATAGTGATTCTCGTGACATGTGATAGGTAGCTAACCTATCGCCATTTTATTGTCACGGGAATTCTACACCAGACCAAAGACAGTGTGACAATCACACTGCCCTCGCCGGGAATCGAACCCTGAACCTTCGGGTGGCAGTTAATGCACTTCCCACTCGGCCACGAAGATCGTTTTAATATTGAGAAAGACGTCCGATTGTGTGTTACTATGTTGTGTTTAACCTTGCTAGGATATTATCAAAAGTGGCGAGAATGTAGATATAAACAGCTACGTGTATAAAACAGCACATATTGTATATTTTATGGTTGTAATATGTTTCGCCTTGCTAAATCATTGTTGATTGTTATATTTGATAATACCCGTGTAAGACAAATCATCACTCTTATAAACACATTAAAACTTTTAAAAACTTTTGATTTGTACTTTCACTTGAAGCACTTAATTTATGGTGTAACACTTTTAGAAATAAAGTTAAACTCTTAAACTAATAATGAAATAAAACGATGTTTTTCAACTACTTCCACTTTTGTCTTTATTTTGACAGGTACCGGTTTCGCCAGGCTCGCTGTCGAAATAAAGACAAAAGTGGAAGTAGTTAAAAACATTATTTAATTTAATTATTATTTAAAATGAATTTCCGTCACGAAAATTTCAGTATAATCATTCGATTATCTTACATATACTATATAATAAACATTGTTTTAACACCACTTTAACCCTGCGGACTTACAAAATGAAGATATTTTTTTTATAAATTTAAACACATATTAATTGTTTCTTGAACAATGATGTATAACGCCAAATTAAATAATTAATACGAATGAAAACGTATGTTTCCTAGAAGTTTTATTATATTTTATGTAAATGACATTTTTCGTCTATCTAAGGCGTTATCAAATGGTAATGTCTTAAAAAAGCGAATCGTGATATTCGCATAAAATATAATAAAACTTCTAGAAAACAAATTATTTCATTCCAATTTTTTTTCAAAATTATTTTAATTATATGAGTTATAATAAGTTGTTCCCAATACATACTTCAGTGCCTTTTTATGCACATATTAATTGTTTCTTGTACAATGATGTAAAACTCCATATTAAATCATTGTAAACGTCAACATTTGTTGAAAACGTATGTTTCCTAGAAGTTTTATTATATTTTATGCAAATGACATGTTTCGTCTATCTAAGGCGTTATCAAATGGTGATGTCTTAAACAGGCGAAACGTGATATTCTTATAAAATATAATAAAACTTCTAGAAAACAAACGACTTCGTTAGATTTTTGTTTCAATATTATTTTAATTATATGAGTTATAATAAGTTGTTCGAAATACATACTGAACACAGTGCCTTTTTCTTGGAGGAGTTGTCAGAGAGAAAAACAGCAAAACTCGCCTTCAATCATACTATGTAATCGCATCATGTGCGTAAATCGGTTGCTGTATTTTATCTTTCAAGATTTTGTTAACGAGGCTTCTACCAACGTTGTATCCGGTGACGGTGTCTTCTGGTGTCATCGGAAGATATCAGCAGCGAGCTGCAGTAACCGTTCCAAACTAGAAAAACAAGTGGAATAAAACTAAGTACTAATTATGATACATATGTACATATTTTATATTTTTTAGAAATTTTATTAAATTTTATGGAAATGACATATTTCCCTTTACGTTTTATTTTTGTATATAACAGGTCTATGGAACCCAATTACTGTATAACATTTGTTTTTTAGCTATGATATTGATTCTCATGACATGTGATAGGTAGCAAATCTATCACTATTTTATTGTCACGTGAATTCTACACCAGACCAAAGACATTGCATAATCACACAACACGGGACTTTCGGTATGGCAGTCAAAGCTCTTACCACTCTGCCACGAAGGTCGTCAAGGTCATCGATTCGAATTTTTTTACATATTTTTTTACATTATCATATTTGATATTGCCTTAGAAAGAAGAAAGAAAGGCGAAACACGTTGTTCCCATAAAATACAATTAATATTCTTGAAAACAAACGTTTTCATTCAAATTAATTATTAAACTTTTTTTCCACTTTTGTGTTTATTTTCTCGACAAGTTACGTTAAATTACTCGTACAATATAATACGAATATAATTAAACTTTTAGAAAATAGACGTTTTCATTCGTATACATTTTTTAATGTGAAGTTTTACATAATTCATCTTATTATTTTTTATGTACTTTGTATATAAAACACTAACATTAAAAAAATAAAATTTCACAGACATGTTTTGGACAACCAGTCCTTCTTCAGTGATACATATTATAATGATACATATTTAAAATATTATAAAATTGTTTACATGATCTGACAGATGTTATAATGATCTTATCTTTACAACATCTTACATAATTTTAATTTATTAATGTTAGTGTTGTATATACAAAGTATATAAAAAAGAAAAAGATAAATAAAGCATCTACAACACAAAGTATAGCTAACATATTGTAGAAGAAATTTTACACAATTGTTTAAGAAACAATAAATATTTTATTGATATGACAAGTTTCGCGTTGCATATGATAATCAAATCAGTTTATTTACTTAAAAGACATTACAAACAGCATAAATGTTTAAGGCATATATTGAGTGCAGGTAAGATATTATACATATACAACATAATACCAGGAACGCATTAGTGATGTTTCGACATTAGGAAGACAAGATACTTTCCAAAGATAATGCCTTAGAAAGGCGAAATTTGTCATTCCCATAAAATATAATGAAACTTCTATAAAACAGACTAGTTTATTCTTAAAAAATAACAATTTGAATTCATAAAACAATGACAATTTATGATATTTAGATTTTTAACATTACCAACTGGTTTCACACTTCCACTCGTTTAATACTGCCACTCGTGATTGTTTTATGTTGTTTTGTTACATTTATGAAGTGCTCATTTATATGCGTAGATTTTCACGGTTGGCAGCAATATGTTTGTTGTGTTTTTGAGTAACACCGTGTAATGAAGATTACCCTGAAGATGGAGACTGCAACGATCTCCGAAACGTCGGTCGAGAAGAAATTACCGAAATCACACGGTGTTACCCAAAAACACAACAAACATATTGCTCATTTATATCTTAATGCACAATGCTTTGTGTACATAAAAAAATGTTAAATTGTTAATGTATATGCAGAAACAAACGATGGGTATTCGCCAAAGAAGGCATCGCGTTGACTAGGAGTGATTTATAACGTGTTTTGACATTGTGTACAATAATCATTCATGACTTTTCTCCTTTATAATGTGCCAGTGAGTGATTGCTGTAAATATATTTCCGTAATGAGCCCCGAGAGATCAATCTCCATCACTGCGCGGCACAGTTTATACCTGTACGTACTGCGCCCGGGACCGTTAAACGGTGTCTGCATGACACGTACCTGTTAATTCGAGACTTATGGAATTCGTACCGCTATCGTCCATTCTCCTTTTGATTGTTTTGTTACAGCTGTCAGACTTATGTCAGCCGCGGCCGGTGCTGTGTGGATACGCTTGGATTGCTTCGCGGTTCGTGAAATTAACAACGTTCTATTGTTCTTACTTTACGCACAACATAAAGCGTTTACACTGTGAAATACCATAATATTAAACTAACTAACTAACTAACCATCACGCCGAAGGGGTAGGCAGAAAGAATTAGACTGCCACACTTTTCTTTCCTGACCTATTTCTCTCCCTTTCCACAATATTCATACATCGTGTCATGTTAGTTAGAAAGTTTCAATCCTGGGATTGGTCTGCAGCAATTTCTTCTATTATTCTCTTCCATTCTTCCCTGTCTTGTGCGGCTCTTTTGAAATCTGCATATTACGAGCAGCGCACGTCCACCAACAGGTCCTCCAGGTACTCTCGGCGTGGGCGTCCCCTAGAGTTTGTCCCCTCGGTCATACCCTCCATTATGGCAGGTCATACCCTCCATTATACCCTCCATTAAGAGGCCTTCTTGTCGTATTACATGGCCGATCCATCTTGCACGCCTTTCGGACAAGGTCCTGAGCAGGTGCCTTACTCCTTCGATTCTTTGAAGAACCTCCTCATTTGTGATGTGGTCTCTCCAGGAAATTCCTAATAGTCTTCTATAGGACCACATCTCAAAAGCCTCTAGTCTCCTTTTATCTCTTTCGGATAGACACCATGTCTCGCAGCCGTACATCAAGATACTCCATACATAGGTCTCTGACCCCTCACGTGGCCGACATTCAATATTTGATTAAATTGATCGTGTCACGTTTCCCTCGGTCTTCCTCTATTTCTAGTTCCAATTACATCTTTAACATACACTCTTTTACCATTCTTTCTTTCCATGTGTCCAAACCGTCTTAATGATCCTTTCATTATTTTGATCATAACACCATCATTCGCACCGCATTCAATTAATATATTTTCATTCGACACTCTATTATACGCGGAGTATTCACACATTCGTCTAAGAGATCTCATTTATTATACTTCCATCCTTCTTTTGCCAGCTCCATGCTTAGCTTCCATACATAAGGGTCGGTATAAGAACACCATTGTGCACTGCCATTTTAGCTTTAAGGATATGTTTTTGTTTGCGATTACAGCTTTAAGTGCACCATTCACTTTGTTGTCTGCCTAACCCATCATTTAATATCCCTCTTCACTCGCTGATCATTTGTAAACATTCTACCTAAATAAACAAACTCATCCACTTGTTCCAGATTTTCACCATTCACGCTAATGTTGCAGTCCGACATGATTTCTTATTTTTAGAAAATTATTATCTTAGAATTATTCACATTCATCATTAGATCGTTTCGCATGCAAACTTCATACATACTGGTCACCAGCACGGCATCCATCCCTTTTCGCCCCGCGGGAGTCGCGGTGTGAAGGGTTGCGAACCTCATCGCCACCAATAGGCATCTCCCGATAATAGACTTTATCATAAACACTAAATCCCCCCTCGCCCTCTTTCGGAGGGACACTCCGGGCCATACATTTAGCCCCATCATAAAACAACTACCAAATCACATTCCAACAATGTTTCCTACAGACTTAAGAGGAATAGCCATTAGAGCTGAACCTCTGTAAGCCAGAAGATCCAAGTCCCAGTCCAAGACTTGTAGTTCATGCTTGTTGTCTGTTAGTGTAGAGCTTGTTGTCTGTTAGTGTAGAGCTTGTTGTCTGTTAGTGTAGAGCTTGTTGTCTGTTAGTGTAGAGCTTGTTGTCTGTTAGTGTAGAGCTTGTTGTCTGTTAGTTAGAGTGGTAAAAATGAATTTCTGAAACGAGCTAAAATAAAATGTCGCCACTGATTGTCGATCCGTCTCCTTGGTGGTCTGCCTTGGGGCTGGCCGTATAACACAATGAGAGGAAGTCCGGATGGATCCATGGCAGTAGAACAGCGTCATCTACATACAATAGACATCTTACTGATACTCCGCTCATTTTGGCACCTGCATCCAACCCTTTTAGCTCTTTCATAGGCTTGTCTATTAATAGATTAACTAACCACAGGGACATTACGCAACCCTGTTTGACACCTTTATTAAAAATTGTAATTGTTATTGTTATTGCTGTAAGATCCCTATTTCAAAAAAATAATTATAATACGTATAATAACAGTGCTTTAAAATGAAAACATTTAATAATATTACAGTATTTTATTGAGCCGTAGATCAAAATAGTTGGCGAATTAAAGACGCCATTCATATCGCTATTATTACGTATCTCGAGTCGTTTTTTTACGTGCGTCTAATTTGTCTTCATCCTCCGGTCCGGCACCAGCTCCCAGCAGCCAGCAGCCAGCGTGTAACACATGTGTCAATCACCGTCTCCATTAGTTGCACACTAATATGGGAGCCGAGAATTATTATAATCTCCGGGAGATTAGGCGAGTTAGCCGGTGCTTAGTTTGGGACGGGACGCGAGTAAGCGATTCTTTTTTTACTTCACTTGCTTGAGCAAACACGTACAATTATATTTATTGTTTCTTAAATTGACGTACAACTCCATATGAAATAATGAATACAAATGAAAACGTTTGGTTTTTTAGAAGTTTTATTATAATTCATGTGAATGACAAGTTTCGCATGTCTAAGGTATTATCAAATGATAATACACATTTGATAAGGCCTTAGAGTGAAAATTTCTAAAAAAACAGACGTTTTCATTCGTGTAAATTATTCGTATATATAATTATGTATTCGATCGTTTTTGCAAAAACGAAATGTTCTTGAAAATAAACAATGATTTTGTAAGTCGAATGGCCCTTTTCACCAACATATACCGGACAGCAGACGTCCTTCATCAGTGCAAAAATATTTCTTTATTTTTTAAATAAATAAATAATAGCGTTCAAATTTCACATGTTATTAGTAGAAACATACTTTTGAAAAACCTGTCATAAATTTTAGAAATTTGAAGAGAAACAAATTATATTCAACCTACTTAACTTCAAGTCCAATTGTTGTTTTGTTCTCGTTGTCTTTTGATCCTAATTAAATATCTATTACCCCTACCTCTAGACTTAACGCGTTCCTTTCCCTTTCGTTTGTATTTCAATAAAGATTCCGTAAAAAAATTACACTGAGGAAGGACGTTTGTGGTCCGAAATATGCTTGGGAAAAGTGCAAAAAGCGTTAAGAAAATACAATGTTTTCAAACGTCATTCAAATCTTAACCCACAACACAAATTAAGGGCGAATATAATAAAGTAAAATATGTATATAATACTGAATTTTAATAATAAATATAAATTAAAATGACTTTAATATCAATAAATACAGTAATTTTACAAAATTAATTTTGTATGCAACCTTTTTTATCATCCCTGATATGTATGAATCGAAATGAGTAAAATAATAACAGTGTCAAAAATCTGTCAATGCCAGTGTGCCTGGCAAAACCAGTCACTGTTATATAAAAATATAAAAGGGTAATTATTTCTTTAAAAATAATATCCCTACCGGGAGACGTCGTGATGGTTAGTTAAAACGATTGGTTAGTTAAATTGATGTCGACCTTCGTGGCAGAGTGGTAAGAGCTCTGATTTCCATATCGAAGGTCCCTGGTTCGATTCCCGGCGATGGCGGTGTGATTGTCACACTGTCTTTGGTCTGGTGTAGAATTCAAGTGACAATAAAATGGCGATAGATTGGCTACCTATCACATGTCATAAGAATCAATTTAATAGCTAAAATAAATTCGTATTATTCTGATGACTTGTATTTTAAGTGAGCCGTTTTGTAAAATCAATTACTCCAAGGGCGCACTAGGAAATGACTGATCGAACAGTGCAGTCTTCAGAAGTTTCTTAAATTTAAAGTCACTATCCTCATACTTAATACTAACATGGAGGCTATTCCACGCCAACGGACCCGCAACGCTGAAAGCACGATCATAGAAACATGTAATTGGGTCCAAACGACCTGTAGTAAGGGGAAAAAATATATATATCGTAGTATTTACCTAGTATCTTGAGAGTCGCCTTACTTGGGGTCATGGGCGAAGAAATGGCAGGAAGGCGCCCATTTCGATTAATCTCCATTTGGTGCATGTTTTTTGTGCATCCGAAGTGTTGGTCTGAGTGCGGAGTACTTCGGCTTCTTTATCAGCCGACTACCGCGACCACTGAGCCGCGCATCCGGTGTCAAGCACACTCTGGATCAACATAATTAGATCTCACTTGAATTATAAATTACAACAACCAAATACAGGGAGGTTCAAATCTTTCTGCTCTAATAAAACCAAAACACCTAATTCATTAATAAAAACAAAACAGTTACCGAATTTGTTTATCTGGGAAGCATGTTTACAAGAGATGGAAGAATGGAGAAAGATATCGGAAGAAGGGTTGGAGCTGGAAACGATAAATGGTGCAACCAAAGTCATGACGACCTTCGTGGCCGAGTGGAAAGTGCATTGACTGCCACCCCGAAGGTTCCGGGTTCGATTCTCGGCGAGGGCAGTGTGATTGTCACACTGTCTTTGGTCTGGTGTAGAATTCACGTGACAATAAAATGGCGATAGATTACCTACGTATCACATGTCACGAGAATCACTATGATAGCTATAATAACCTTTACATTGATTTAGCTCATGCTGTCATGATGTAAAGAGCGAGTCAGCAAAATAATAATAATAATAATAATTACCGTTAATAGAAATATATCGACTGAAGTAAAGATGGCAGTGCACAATGGTAATCACCGTTATAACTTTTTAAGTACAATATATTATCTGGATTTATTTTGCTAAACGTTTTGTAATTTTATTTATGTAATGTTTGGTAAACTTAAGGTTTACACATTTAGGTAATAATGTACTATGTGACGTTAAGGTAATAATGTACCGGCAAGACGAAAAATGTCACTCTAATATAATACAACGAAACTTCTAAAAACAAACTTTTTTGTTAATTTTAAATACTTAATATATATGAAAATTTATTTCTTATATATTTGTTATCACTTTGTGTTTGATTCACATTCGAAACATTGTATTTTCATAAACATTTTTAATACTTTAAATGAAAAATTCAATCTTAAATTTTTTACAATGATGAAGGAAGCTACAAGCCGAAACGTAGTTTTTAAATTTTTTAAAAAGTGTTCAAATAATTGGGTTAATACTGTTCAATCCATTATGATTTACATATTTAAGAACTGTTACAGCAACTTTACAGATTACTTGATTTACATTATATCAAAAAAAAAAAAAAATCAAAAGTCGAAATAGTATTGTTTTTTAATTCATAAAATTCCTCCAAATCATGAAACATTAATCTAATAATATTCCTAATAGATGGAGCTAGAAACTTTTGGAACCTGTTACGAAATTAGTTATCACTTGATATATAAATTATAATGAACAGACTGCAGCCCTGCTTACTCTCTTTAACGCATCAAAATGTCATGTCAGAGTTAAAACGTTTTTTATTGAAATTCACAGCAACAGAATTTAACATACGTCTTTTGTAATGTTAATAATATCTGGTCCCATTTATGGCCCTTGAGGTACGCCTTTTAAAGCTTCATTGGGCTTCAAAAGGTTTTGATTGTATGTGTTCATACTTTGGGTCTTAAGTGATTTTTTGTGTACAAGTTTTGACTAATATAGCAATATTCTGGACTGACTTGAAGCTTTGTAACTAACTAATTAACTAACTAACCATCACGCAATTTCCCGGGAGGGGCAGGCAGAGAGGATGGATCGCCACAATGCTCTGTCCTGGCATACCTCTCGGGATTCCTCTACATTCATACATCGTACCATGCACGCACGTCGATTATTCCGACTTCGAATGTGACCGCTTTTTAGTAATTGATTAATTTGGTCATGCCATGTTTTCCTCGGTCGTCCTCGGCTTCTTTTTCCACTCACGCTGCTTGTGTACAACTTTTTAACCATTATACTCTCATCCATTCGTTCCAAATGTCCAAACCATCTCAGGGATCCTTTTTTAATTTTATCCATGATGCAGTCATCTGCCTTACATTTCTTTCTTATTTCATCGTTCGGTATTCTATCATACAACGTTTTCCCGCACATTCTTCTTAGTGATCTCATTTCTACAGCGTTCACCCTGCTTTCATCCTTCTTTTGCCAGCTCCAAGCTTCACTTCCATACATGAGGCTTGGCACTAGAACTCCATTGTGTACTGCCATCTTTAGTTCGGTGGATATATTTATATTTGCAGTAATGACTTTGAGTGCGCCATTTAAAAATGCTATTCAATATTTTTCATTCAAATTTTACATTTGAATATTTACAAGAGCCCAAAAAATGTGGAAAGAAATCGAAAGAAGGGTCGCAAACACTGCGAAAAGCAATATCAAATGTAGCAAAGATGGCAGTACATAGTTCTAGTTCCAACTCTTATGTATGGAAGTGAAGCTTGGAGCTAGGAAAAGAAAGGTGAAAATAGGATAAATTTCGTAGAAATGAAACCGGTCGAACATAAACACAAGTGAAAGCACACTAAATACATAATAATAAAGAAATTTTGATTAATTTTTTGTTTTCATTATTTAAAATGACGTTCTACAAAGAAATTTCAATTAAAAACATTAATTAATCGTAGAAATGAGTAAGTTTTTTTGTAGTGGATTTAAAAAAAAAACTATGGGATATACTGCTAATTTAGTCATGATAATCTTCAATGCCAACCTGCCTCTGGTGACCACTGGCGGTACTCCCATAGAAGCCCAGAAGCCTGGTTTGCGTAAGAAATTTTGTATCAAACCCCCCAAATCTAAGTAATCGTGCCCCGCATAAACCGACAACCCTGTCTGGGTTGTTGGTTTATGCGGACAGACCCTGCTGAGCTGGGCCTCGTTCTTCTCCCTCACGACGATATTATAATTATATATAATATAAGCTTTTATTATGTTTCTGTTTCCTTAAACCCATCCCGTGTTCTAAATGTAAAAATTGCCTTCCTAACCTCCCCTACCCGCATTTGATCCTCACCTGACCTCCCGCTGTTATGTACATGGACGTAAGAGGAATAGCCACAAGAGCTGAAGAGGCTTCTGGGCTCCTATGGGAGTACCGCCACTTCTGGTGACACACCGGGGAAGGGCAATTAGTCTGCTGAACGCGGTTTTCTCGGATATCGACGTCTTTCATATTACTGAAAATACGTTCAGAAGACAAATACTCTTGACTATAGAGAGTATCTTGTCTTCTTAATGTCAAATCATCTCTCACGCGTTCCTGGTATTTATTGTATATATTATATTTAACCTGTTCTCAATATATGCCTTAAACATTATTATTGTTTGTAATGTCTGCTGAGATAATAAACTGATTTGATTTGATTTGAAAAATGAAGTATGTTCTAATTATATTTATAAGGATTAATTTTATCTCAATAGAGACGAAGATGTAAATTGTTTTTTTTTAAACAGAATATGGTGGCCCAGGGGTTTACAGGACTTATGACCTGTCATTGGTTGGGTTAAGCGATCGCTTTATGTTAACAACATTCCCCATTCCTCCCTTCTTATGACCACCACGTCTGACAAATTTTTGAAAGATGTATATATGCTACAATGTAACACCACACTTCACATTTTTTAGTTCAATCTACACTAGCGCCATCTATTAAGATTAATGGATTATTAATAGATGGCGCTAGTGTATATTGAACTAAAAACATGTGAAGTGTGGTGTTACATTGTAGCATATATACAACTTCCAAAAATTTGACAGACATGGCGGTCGTAAGATAGGCGGAATAGGGAATGTTGTATTATATAAAGCGTGCGCTTAACCCAACCAATGACAGGTCATAACGCCTCGATCACAATATTCTGTTTCCAATTTGCATCTTCGTCTCTATTGAGATACAATTAATCCTTAAAAATGATAACCCGCAATGGGTAAAATTCAGTATTCGTCTACAAGTATTTGTATACATTCAAAATGTTAATTTGTAATGTCTGTTGAGATAATAAACTGATTTGATTTGATTTGAAAAATAAAGTATGTTCCAATTACATATGTGTCAAGTATGAGAATAGTAAATCTCTCATAACATTATTAAATTATCATTAACCTCATCACCCTATCTAATCGCCAATGCTTTGAAATTAACCTTTCCACAGAAGATCTATATAAGATATCAGTTTTATATATCATGTTTTGTTTGGTGGTTATGATACAGGCGAATTTGGAAGGTCATTGAGCTGAAAACAAGTTTGGTTTAAGCTATTTTTATGTTATTTTTGGTATCTCATTCAAGCTGCGCCTCCCGGGGGCGATTGGGCGAAATCACGAACCCAAAACTCTCACATGCTCAGTCGGGCACATTACAAGAGCGCGGCTCGGAGTACTTACACCGCATTATACTAAACAGTGGTGTTAGGTAATGGCTGGTCACCATCCGTAATGCGTCTAACAGGGTTTTAATCAGACGGCCTTATAACCGGATCCCCTCTAGACGTATTCAATTCAATCAAAACAAATTTGTTAATGTTTTATAATAATGATATACATAAAAATGAATGTGTGTTCGTTCCCTACACGTTCGCGCATCGTTCATCCATCATCATCATCATCAGCCGTCTGCCATCCACTGCTGAATGTAGGCCTCTCCAAAGCCCGCCACCGCCCCCTGTCCATTGCTCGCTCCCAACCATCTATGTCCAGCAATCCTTTTCAGATCGTCGGTCCATCGGGTGGGGGGACGTCCAACTCTGCGGAATACTGTACGCGGTCTCCAATCCAGAACCCGTCTCCCCCATCGACCGTCGGTCCTCCGACAGATATGTCCAGCCCATCGCCACTTCACCCCGCCCATCCGCAGAGCCACCTCAGTCACTTTGGCTTGTTGTCAAATGAATTCGTTTCTAAATCTGTCCCTCAAGGTTATTCCAAGCATAGCTCTTTCCATCCGATTAAGTTGAAACTTTGTACAATTATTGTTGGCAATGTTGGCATTACAAATGACATCCTTTGGATCCGATAATGTTCCCTATGCATTCGAGCATCGTTTATCCAATTGAGTTGAAACTTTGTACAGTTGTTGTTGGCAATGTTGGCGTTTCAAATGACATCCTTTGGAACCGGTAAAGTTCCTTATGCATTCGCGCATCGTTCATCCGATTGAGTTGAAACTTTGTACAGTTGTTGTTGGCAATGTTGGCGTTACAAATGACATCCTTTGGAGCCGATAAAGTTCACTATGTTATCGTTTATCAGATTGAGTTGAAACTTTGTAGGTATAGTTGTTGGCAATATTAGCGTTTCACTATTTGGAGCACAAAAATATAAATGAAATAATTGTAACAGGATTGCAACGCAACGTGTATTATAATTATATATTACGTTAAAATACAAAAAATATATTTAAAAAATAATATTATGATATATATGTTGATATTTGAAATTTCACGGTAGAAGCTCATTGTAAATAACGAAAATAATTTGAATAAAACCGTTTTATTTAATTATTATTTACAACGAAAAATTAAAAAAAAGTTATGTTTCAAAAAATGCATATTTTGTTCAATTCCGTCCACGTTTGTGCCTTCGACTGATTTCGGCAGCTCGCTTCCATCTTCTGGTACCAATATGAAAGTTTGCTAGGCTTATACATATATGCAATGATAAGGGGAGGGGTGGTTGAAGTTAAAAGATTCTATAATATATGATCCATTAGTGTGAGCGGTTCGAAAAGTTTTCAGTTCGTTTCAGTAAATGAAATTATTTTCTAATTGATACGAATGTCAATGGTTTTCTAATTAATACTGGTGACCAGTATATCGATGCCAGCGAGCCTGGGGAAACCGGTCGCTGTCAAAATAAATACAAAAATGTGGTAGTAGGTAAAAAAACATCGTTTTATTTAATTATTATTTAAAATGAACTTCCATCAAGAGATTTCAGTAAAGTCATTCGATTGTCTTAAAAAAATTCTTTCGTGTTTATGAGAAGTAAACACGTGTCTATGTTTTTTGAAGTAGTGTCCAAGGACATGCAATATTTACAATATATTCTTGAAAACGACGCACCGACACACCTTTGGATCTTGATTTTCTTCATCAACAATATTTACAGTCAGCACGTCTATCTAATTATCTCTCGAACAGCTACCAGATTTATTGTTTATGGTCATTTTCGTTCTCTGAATCGAGTTCCGCAGAATTCCAAACAAACCTTCTGACCTTCGGCTCGGCTGTGTGTCGAATGCGATCATTTATCTCCCCATCGTCTGCGGTAATCCGCTGGGAACATGTTCGATAACGTTCGATCAACGGTTATATTGTAAGTTACCTTAACTCGTATCGGCACCCATAATACATGCTCATACGCCTAGGGTTACCATATGATGTAAGCTCCAACCGGGACCAGTACATGAATCTAATACTCGTATATTGAATAGATCAAATCATCTAAATCTAATCAGGTGCAGAGTAGGTGCCTCAACGTGCAGTAATACTAAAAATATAACACTCGGTGCACCTGGAAACGACATAAAGTCGGCCGAACACTCCGCCAAAATTGTAAGATGAAGAGGAGAGCGCCTTGCCATTGACACGAAGAAAAATAATCTTTATATATTATGAAGACCATTGTTAGGCATCTCTTTGTTTCTACATTTTTGTTATTATACCTATATAGAAATAAATGCAACAGTTAAGAAAGAAATAAATCTTGAAAAAAGAGTATTTGTTGGCCTATGGGATTTCTCAAATACATTAATTACTTAAACGCTACGCAAATAAATTAAAAACCTGCAAAATAGGGGATATCGTACGGTGGAGTAAACCCAGAAGAATATTCTGGAGGGACCATGTAGCCAGAATGGATAGTGGCACCGCTATAAGTGTAGTATGTATACAGCCGCTTACGAAATCTCCTCCGGACACTTTCCACCTGGAAGACCACCTATTAGGTGATGATAGAGAGACAGCTGGAACTGATCATCCCAGGAGACTTGAACTATTCTAAAGATCGTCAGATCTATTAAAATAATAAAAAATACTTCTAACTAACCATCACGCCGTCTCCCCAAAGAAATAGGCAAAATAATGGACTGCCACACTTTTCTTTCCTGACATACTTCTCTTGATTCCATAATATTCATACATCGTGCCATGCGCGCACGTCGATTTCTCCGACTCCTCACATGGCCGATATCCTATATTTGATTTATTAGATCGTGCCACGTTTTCCTCACTTTTTCTTCTATTTCTTCTTCTTCTTCCTTATTGTGGACCTATGTGGTCTGTCCTTCCATCCTTTAGGAGGTCTTCCGCGAGGACGAATCCCATGAGGCTGATTATGAAATGCAATATAGGGTAGTCTGGTGGTGTCCATTCTTTGAGCATGACCGTACCAGTCCCTTTTTCGCTGCCTGCTCCATCTTATAATATCCTCAACCTCATAAGGTTGATTATGCAATGCAATATAAGGGAGTCTGGTGGTGTCCATTCTTTGAACATGACCGTACCAGTCTCTTTTCCGCTGTCTGCTCCATCTTATAATATCCTCAACCTCATATATCTCTCTTATTCTGGTGTTCCTCACGCGATCCCTCAGTGTCTTGCCTTCTATTTCTAGTTCCATTTACATCGTTTACATATACTTTTTTTACCATTATTTCTTCATTCATTTTTTCCATGTGTCCAAACCTTTATTTGTCCAATAACTCGTTTTAAATTTGGGGACAAATCCCACGAGACGTGGATGTCTGGTGAGCTGACGCAGACTGCAGCGGGGATTAATAACATCGGCCCCGAGCTATTATAGTGAGGAGTTGCGAGATTTTATGGTCTAGTGGACGCCCAAACGTGGAGGGACCCGCGCCGACCGCAAACCTGTGTCCGAGGCTGTAAAGTCTCTCTGGGGCTATTGTTGCTGGCATGCACTTGCGGCCTGCGCTGTCACTATGAAATCCTTTCTATTACCAATATACTCGTATATTACTTCCAAACATACCTCAGATTTAAATTTCTCAAATATTATTATTATTATTATTATTTTTTATTATATTATTACATTCTTCTTCTTCTTCTTCCTTATTGTAGACCTATGTGGTCTGTTTTCCAGAGTGTTGCTCCTCCTGTGAAGTAGATTCCCAGCTGTCTTTCCATCTTTTTCCACGAGGACGAATCCCATGAGGCTGATTATGAAATGCAATATAGGGGAGTCAGGTGGTGTCCATTCTTTGAGCATGACCGTACCAGTCCCTTTTTTGCTGCCTGCTCCATCTTATAATATCCTCAACCTCGCATATCTCTCTTATTCCTGTGTTCCTCACGCGATCTCTCAGTGTCTTGTCTGCTATCGTCCTCGGTGTCTTATTTCATGACATTATATTCCAGCAGGCAATTCAACTGTTGATCTGTTTTCGTACTCGTGTCCGTTATTTTAATACTTAATAATAGGGGAGATTTTTATTATGATTATCATTATTTATGACGATTTATAGTTTAAGTGCGCCGTTTTGTAAAATCAATTACTCCAAGAACGTGCGTGAAAAAGACTGACTGAACAGTGCTGTCTTTAGAAGTTTCTTAAATTTAACGTCACTATCCTCATACTTAATACTAACATGGAGGCTATTCCACGCCAACGGACCCGCAACGCGATCATAGTAACTTGCTTAATTGGCTCTGACTGGAATTGTAATGTTGTTCGCATTTGTTTCTACGTTGCCTTTCCGTTGGCATGGGTGTCACGCAGAGGTCCGAAATATAATAAGGTATAATAAGGTAGGTATATATTTAAGGTCAAACACAATTATTTTTTGACCAAACTTGACATATGACAATGAGACTGGAGCGGATACCACAATAACGAAAGCTAAAGTGCGGGTGACAGAGATGCAGAGCATAACAACAGGTAAAACTCTTCGAGATAGGGGCTATCTGCAACACGGCTATCTGCGAAATCTGCAAGGATGAAATATTGTCAGATGGGGCAGACAACACAGAAATTTAGATTGAGGGGAGGGGAGATGCAACGGAACCATTTCTCCTTCTTCTTCATCTTGCCTGTTCCTGGGATGCAGATGTCCAACTGTCTCACCATCTTTTAGGTGGTCTTCCTGCAGGTCGATTTTCTGTTGGTACTTTATTTGCCACTATATTTATTACTCGTTCAAAACATGCTTTTTCCACATGATCTCAGCGTCTTCTCAGTCTTCCCCATCGAACGACATCTTCTACATTGCAGATTTTTTTATTTCAGAATTTCTTATTCTGTATCGGAGTGTCGTTCCCGCAACGGATCGGAGGGTCTTCATTTCTGTGGTTCTTAGGAGACTTTTTATTCTGATGGTATCAGCTCTCGTTTTTTATTCCATTTGTCATTATAGGGAACATTTCCTCAATCTTAATTATACCCTCTCCACATTTATACACAACTCCACCTCCTTTTAGTATACAAGTGACCACTCTGTTTTATTTTATTTCAAATTCATTTTTAAAGCTTCCCAGAAGTAAGATAAAAAAAAACAGCGAAAATTTCGTCGCAATCGGTTACGTATATGTCGAGTCTATCGACCTCATAGCTATAAACATTTCTTTTTATTAATATATTACACTAACCAACTAACTGTGCGGAATGTGCGGAAAAACAATGGTTGATGGAATATCTAATGATGAAGTTAGAAAGGAATGTAAGGCGGATGAATGCGTGATAAATAAAATTAAGGAAGGGTCACTAAGACGGTTTGGACATATGGAACGAATGGATGAGGGAAGAATAGTTAAAAATATATATGCAAGTAGTGTAAAAGGGAAGTGTAAAAGTCGAGGAAGGCCAAGGAGGACATGGCATAACCAAATTAATCAATTACTGATAGGCGGCCATGTTTGAAGTAGGAACAATCGACGAGCGTGCGTGTCACATTGTGTGAATGTAGAAGAGGCGCGAGTATTATGCCAGGATAGAAACATGTGGCGATCCATCCTCTCTGGCCCCCCCTCCTGGGAAACGGCGTGATGGTTAGGTAGTTATTTATATATAATACAATATATTCAAATTCCATAAATTATATCCAGATGGGTGCCCCGAGAAAAGAGACCAAGAAGCAAACCGAGGAAATGATGGTGGGATTGCGTGGAAGAAGATTTGGAGAAAATGGAAGGAGCTGGGAAATGGAGAGAGATGGGGATGTAGCGCCGAGAAATGAATATTCAAATTATAACACACTCTCAGTGTTCTACCATATTCAGTAACTTTACCCATATTATTATAGTGCAATTGACTATATACCAATATGCAATGAAAAAATTGGTTTTATACTACGGCAAACTACATTTATAGTTCATATTTGAATGTATATTATAAGCCTTTCTACTTTAGTTCCTTAGTGTTAAATACGTTATATATAATGAACTGGCATCTTCTACAGCGCCCTTGAGATGAGCAATTCATAAAAATGACGCTTTATATATTATCCAATTTATTATTATTATTATGGGACTATCCGTTTTGAATGTTTTCTGAACCCTCTCTAACGTGAGCGAGTATCCCGCCTTGTGGGGATTCCATATAATGGCCCCCGCTGCACATAAAGTAGTGTATTCCAATGGAGTTAAATTCAGGAATGGACACAGACAACATGTGTTTACCTCACTGTTGAACAATCTAAATTATCTGTGTGTTAATCCGGCTCCAAGGACCACATGTGAGTTATGTTCGGTCCAGCGCCAGAGTTATGGCGGTGTGAATCGGAGATTATGCGATTTTCCACTGCTGAGTAAATAAATCTTTGCATCAGCGGGATGCATCCTACGCGTGGCGGGAATGCAAGATCGCTGATAAATTCGCAAACGTTTCAACTGAAAATATATAATGCAATACACGACTAATAAATGTAGTTGTTGATTTTACGGATGAAATCATAAACTCCTGATCCTCCAATCATCACTGCAAGTAGAAATATATCCACTGATTTATGTATGGAAGTTAAGCTGAGAAAAGAGGGATGAAAGTAGGATAAATGCCGTAGAAATAAGGTCACAATAGTAAAAAAAAGGATGTATGATAGAATACCGAACTACGAAACAAGGAAGGAATGTAAGTAAAATTTAAAAATGATTAATAAATAAAATTTCAAACACTTTTTCACTTTTAAGGATTAATTGTATCTCAATAGAGACGAAGATGTAAATTTTTTTGGAAAACAATATGGTAGTCGAGGCGTTTACGAGACCTGTCATTGGTTGGGTTAAGCGATCACTTTATGTTAACAACATTCCCCATTCCGCCCTTCTTACGACACCACGTGTGACAAATTTTAGAACTTGTATATATGCTACTATTTTTTTAATAACTTCACTGTTTGTAGGTCAATCTACACTAGCGCCATCTATTAAGATCTTAATAGATGGCATATATACTTTTTCACTTAGCATAAACCACTTGGGGGTTGCTTGGACGGCTACAATAGTTTGGTAGCTCCATACCACGCTATTCAGGTGGATTGGTATGGGAGTTACGGCTATAGAGGTCCTGACAGACCGCAGGCCACATGGTCTGATGACATCAAGAGAGTGGCAGGAGTTCAATGGCACAGAGCGGCGAGAGATAGAGAGTAGTGGAAGTCTGGAAGGGAGGCCTATGTTCAGCACTGGACGACTAAAGGCTGATGATGATGATGATGATTATAAAACACTTTATTTGACTAAGTAGCGCCAACGCCATGGTCTGTTTCTTGGTCTGTCGGCACCCTTAGTCTGTTCCTATTATCCGGCTGGCCTCTCTTAGGAAGTTGACTCCCAGCTATACCTCCATGTCTTTGGTGGTAGCCAACAGGAGTCTGATGCATCACAACGTGTAAGATTCTAGAGTGATTCTAGAGTGTCTGCCCCATTTGACAACATCTCTCTACTTGCAGGTTTCATGGATAGCCGTGTTTCACACCCTATCTCGAAGAGTCTTGTCTGTTATTGTCTTCATATATGGCAACATATAAAATTCGAAATTCAAAAAAGCATTTACACTTTTATGACATGAGAACATGAGTCTTGGTGTATCATATATGTGTACCTACTTCAAACGAATAACGAAACAAAAAAATATCGAAAGAGGCATTGTAAAGCATGTCGATCATTAGCTGGTATATTATAAATCTTAAAGAAAAGTTTCTTTTTTATAAATATAGAATATGGCCTAATAAAAATAAGATAATCATGTTAGTCTTGTACATAAATGATTTAAAGGGCCAAGACGCGTATAAAAATAATAAAAGTAAATTTAACGTTGACATAAACAATCCCCCGCGAGTTGAAATTGGATTATAAATGCACCGATACGTATAAACATTCTGTCCCTTCTAGAACTCGTAATGCTAAGTTCTGTGACCGTTTAACGAAAGGATAAACTTCGCATGATGGCCACTAATACGAGTATATATAATATAATAGGACAAGCGAATAATGCAGAGAGCTGTTATGAGATCAGTTGTATCACGTGAAATATTTCTCTAATGCTTAATGACAATTTAATTCAGATGATTTCCACTTTAAACGTGCGTAAAGATGAAAGATGACACGCATCAGGATTATTTTGCATTGCAGCATACAAATACGCTTTGTCGGTGGATTGGAAATAAGCTAAGACACTTAAGCGATTAAAAAAAAAAATTATAATATAATGAAAAAACTAAGCAATATAAAAACACACAAGAAATGACATACTTATATTTATATATTTATATTTATACATGACAATAGACTAATACAAAAAAAATGTTACTTCAGAGACAACAAAGGTCGGCTTGAATGTATTGTAATAGTGTAATTAATACGAATGAAAACGTCGGTTTTTTAGAAGTTTTATTATATTTTATGGGAATGACATAGTTCGCCCTTCTAAGGCATGATCAAAAATTGATTAATTGATTAATTAAATATTCCTATAGCTGGTTACCCCAGTTAGTAGGCATTTAAACCATACACTTGGTCAATGATCAATAAATAAATCTTCTTCTTCTTGTTTTAATAGATCTGAAGATCTGTGGAACAGAAATCTTGTCACGTGGGATGATGAGGTCAAGCTGTCCCTTCATCTCTTAGATAATCCTCCAGGTAGACGGTGTCTGAAGGGGATTTCGTAAGCGGCAGCACATGTATATGCGAGTCTGTCATAATCTATTCGGGCTACATGGTCCCTTCAGTATCTTCTTCTGGGTCTACTCCATAGAACGATATCCTCTATTTCCCATTTTTTTCTTATATCCGCGTAAAGGACACGATCTTGGAGAGTTTTTCCAGTAAGTGAACTTGTTTATTGAACTTGATGTAAAAAAACCTCCATATTAAATCATTAATACGAATGAAAACGTCTGTTTTTTAGAAGTTTTATTATAGTTTATGGGAATGTCATATTTCAACTTTCTAAGGCATTATCAAATGTCAAGATTTTCAAAACATTCACAAGTATTTTCATTGATTTCTAAAAACGTCACAATCATTATTAAGTGTTTTCTACGAAAGTATATAAAACTCGTGTTTAAAATGGATTTATTATTGGTTTAAGCGTATTCTGTACGATATCCATAACAGATGTTTATCTGCCGATGTTGTAATAGGCCGTTAGTACATGACCCCAGTCTGAAGAGACCAGTTTCGTGACCCAGTCGAGTCAATATTGTCACAATGCCTCTTAATACCTTCTCTTGTTTACTTTCACAGATGCCACCATCCATCCTCTCCGCCTCTCTCGCGATTTCAAACGGAATCTTGACTACTTCACACCATAGATTACGTAAAGCTCACGGTTTAACGTTGAATATTAATGAAAAAAAAAGGTCGTTTTCAATAGATAACGGTATGAAAGTGATGCGTTAATAGTCTTTCATTTTCATCTTCTAACTAACCAACACACCATCAACCTATGCCAAAATAATGATATGTCCACATATCGATTGCCTCTAGTCTGTTTATAGTGCTGATTTTGAGGGTCCATGACTCCACTCCGTACAAAAGCACTGACCAAACATAACACTTAACCATTCTTTGTTATATATTTATTTATTGTTGGTACACAAACAGTACTTCCAGTACTGAAATATGGAGCAGAAACGCTAACCCTCTCCAAGTCGACCATAAGGAGACTGCATGTAGCGCATAGGAAACACGAAAGAGCCATGCTACATGTAAGACTCTCAGACCGGATAAGAAATACTGAAATACGTAGAAGGTCGGGAGTAACAGATGTCGTCGCAAGGGTAGCGAAGCTTAAATGGTTATTTGCGGGACATGTTGCCAGATTCGTAGACGATAGATGGACCAGAAGGGTGGTGGAGTGGAGACCCCGCGAAGACAAACGAAACAGAGGGAGACCCCCACACGATGGTCCGATAACATTAGAAGAATTCCTAGCGATTGGATGCTAAAGGCACAAGACAGGGATACGTGGAGAAGTATGGGCGAGGTCTATGTCCAGCAATGGACGACAACGGCTGTCTAAGTAAGTAAGTAAACAAACAAATCATCTTATATACAGTAGTAATAAGTCATAAAAAATATAAATTAAAACAGATTAGATGCCTCAGATAGACGTGCACACCAAGTACATAACAGTGGCAGTTTAACTGTCTTGTACCACCCCTCGGTGTAAAGAACCGTCAGGCAAAACAAGATATCAATGTAAGATAAAGAAACATACAAAAAAGGATGATCTGAACAGACACGTCGGAATAACCTGGATGCAGTCTGCACAGGACAGAGTGACATGGAAGCGAATGGAGGAGGCCTTTGTCCAGAAGTGGATGGGAATACGCTGAAGAAGAAGAAGAAGAAGAGAAAAAATACACAAATACCAAAATTATAATAAAAAATCACACAAATTCACATTATCTAATTATGTTCCTAGATTTGCTTTACAGCTGAAAAAAATATGGGAAGCCTCACCTGGATCATTGGAAGTGAATGAAAAAACTCAAATGATTTGACTGAAATCTCTTGATGAAAGTTCATTTTAAACAATATGATGTTTTTTATATCTACTTCCACATTTATCTTTATTTCGACAGCGAGCCTGGCGAAACCGGTCGCTGTCGAAATAAAGTCAAATGTGGAAGTTTTATAGTTATAAAAAACATCGTTTTATTTAATTATTATATAATAAAACTCGTTTTGAAACATTATTTCAATATCGTTTAGAGCTCCAAGATCTATCCGTTTTCCTCAATACTTTTTTCTTATAAGTCAGAATACATCTACACATGGATATTAGTTAGTTGGAATTTATGTATTCATTTAATATGTATGAATGTCAGTTAGCATTGCAATTAAAGTTGATAGCACCGCTGTTTGGGCGTGCTCTCATAAAGAATACGAATATAAAAAAACATAGTTTCGTTTTGATTTGCAATTACTAAATCAATTAAAATACGCCATCGGGAGAGTGGCTGTTATGTTAACGGTCCGATTAATTATCCTAATGTATATATTATACCATTATTAAATAATAATACGCGCAATCCAGTTTAGTAACGTTTCAAGGTTATCAATTATCGGGGAGATGATACTCTTGGGAAGATGAAGACCGCCATCTTGCCATCTCGTCGCGAGGCACCGTAGAAAATACATACAATTAATATAAACATGTTTAACTTCCAACAAGTATTGCCTATAATTAACCGACGTGTACTTAACTTATGTGAGATTATTATCAAGATAAAACTAACTAACTAACTAACTAACCATCACGCCGTCTCCCCGGAGGGTAAGGCAGAAATAATGGAACGCCACACTGTTCTGTCCTGACATACTTCTCTCGATTCCTCTACATTCATACATCTTGTCTCCGACTCCTCAAGTGACCGACATTTAATATTTGATTGATTTGATCGGGCCTAGTTTTCCCCGGTCTTCCTCTATTTCTAGCTCCGTTCACGTCGTTTACATATGCCTTCTTCACCAATTCTGTCTTCACTCATTCTTTCCATGTGTCCAAACCATCTTAATGCCTTAGAAGGCCGAAACATATCATTCCCATAAAATATAATAAAAATTCTAGAAAACTGACGTTTTCATTCGTATGAATATTTCTTATATTAAGGGGAAGATATGGTATATGATATACTATATGTTTACTCGTACAAAACCTATAATTCTTCATGACACTGTCGACGAACCATTTACAAAACTAGTAAAACCAAAAAAACTTTTATTTATAGAATTAAAACACTGTTTTATCCACTTTTGAGATTATTTTTCTCGACATTTTTTGAAGGCTTACTTACATCTTCATCATCGGGAGAACGATATAAATGAGTTTACATCGTTTTCCCGATGATGAAGGTGTAAGCCTTCGAAACATGTCGGGAAAAATAAACTCAAAAGTGGAAAAAACAGTGTTTTAATTCACAAAAAATTCGTCATTATGGAATTCCACAGTGTTAACGTCTTAAATTTATCTAAAAAAAACTAATGTAGTGCACGCAATGATCTATGCAAAGATCAGGAATGTTAAGGAATGTTTTAATCTTTAAAGAAATTATCATAGATATCTATGAAAATTTATAGAAAAATCGTAGCTTTACTGTTTACAATAAATACCCTTTAATCCAAGCCCTCTTCAAGTGAATCTTTTATGATAACACGTCCATATCTATTTTTTCTTCTTCTTCTGTCTCAGCCTATCCATTGCTAGATAAAGGCCTCTTCCTTCCTATTGCTCGCCTTTCTCATCCACTGTCTACCAGCTTTTGAGACTACATCATCAGCATATACCTTCTGTGACCTTCCGACACCTCTTTTGTTTTCCTATATATAATAATATAATAAATTGGATAATTTATAAAGCGCCATTTTTATGAATTGCTCATCTCAAGGGCGCTGTAGAAGATGCTCCGTTTTATCAACTAGATAATAATAATAATTTTACAAGGATTAATTGTATCTCAATAGAGACGAAGATGCAAGTTGTTTTCTGGGAACAGAAGGTGGTGGCTGAGGCGCTTACAGGACTTATGACCTGTCATTGGTTGGGTTGAGCGATCGCTTCACGTTTAACAACATTCCCCATTCCGCCGTTATGACCACCACGTCTGACAAACTTTTTGGAACTTGTATATATGGTAGGTTTCTACACCTATTTTCACATTTTTATGTTCACTCTACACTAGCGTCATCTATATTAAGATTAGAAAGCATTAAGCAGAAAACCTTTATTAAATGTACTGTGAAAGTCTATGCAAATCATACAGTACTAGATTTCGCCTGGAGATGTCTCTCCAATTTTTTGCCTGCATGTACCAGTTATATTTATACAACAACATTTTGAATGTATACAAATTCTTGTAGACAAATACTGGATTTCACCCATTGCGTGAAATCCAGTATTTGTCTACAAGAATTTGTATACATTCAAAATGTTGTTGTAATAATAATAATAATAATGATAAAAAATATATATAAACATATTTAGTATGAGGGCTGCACCCGACGAAATCGATCAGCCCTTCCTGTCAGGAAATGATAATTTGAATAGGTGCGTTTTGAGTCTCGATCTAAACTCTGATTGATTCTCAATGCACTTAAGGTCTGCTGGGAGACTGTTCCAGGCTGAAGGGCCGGCTACCACGAAGGCTCGGTCGCCAAAGTTTGTGCTTGGACAGCGTTTTGGCACAGTCAATCTACCGATCGCAGAAGACTTAGCTGATCGCAATGTAGACTGTCTAGCATTCAGGTTCTCGTTGATGCAGAGTTCAGATATATAAGCTGGTGCCATTCCATGCAACGCCTTATAGACCGTCCAGCAGAGCTTGTATTGTATCCTTTCTGGACATTTCAGCCAGTGGAGCTCCTTAAGATGCTGTGTTATGTGACAACTCTTTGGCACACCCCTTATCAGTCTTGCTGCTGCATTGAATGCCGACTGGAGTTTATTTATTTGCTGTTTGGGGATGTTGGTGGTCTCTATGGTCTCCTCTTCTTCTTCCCCCCTCGCCACTTCCCGTTACTCGGGGTCGGCTTTTCTTATCATTTGGCGCCAGGTATTTCTTTGGTAGGTTGCTTCCTTCTTAAGGCCTAGGGCCTTCATATCCCTCTGCACATTCGTCAGCCAGGTAGTTTGAGGTATTCCTCTCCCTCCCCTACTAGTCACGAAAATACCCTTTTTTACGACATGGTCGTGAGGTCTCCTCATCACGTGACCATACCACCGGAGCCTTGTTTCTGACAACTTATGTTTTATAGGGGCTACCTTGAAACATCCCCTCACATATTCGTTGCGCACCTTGTCTTTCAATGTGACTCCTCCCGACCACCGCAGCATGCGCATTTCTGTTGTGTGGAGTTTTTGTTCATGGATCTTTTTAGCTGGCCATACTTTGCTTCCGTATAGTAATGCCGGCCGGACAGCTGTTATCTATAAATCTTGTCCATTATCCTTATTGGCATTTTCGGATCGCACAGAATTCCAGTCAACGTTCGCCATTTATTACATCCAGACATTGTTCTGTTGGTTACGTTCGCTTCAATTGATCCATCCTTTAATATGACCGATCCCAGATACTTGGAAGGATTGTTTTCCTATGGTTTCCATTTTAATCTGGATGTCTACCTATTGTAATCTTCTCTCGCTATGTGTCCTGCCCAATGTCAATTTAATGTTACTGTATGAACCGTGACGTCGACGACTCCAATTCTATGTCTCTTAGGCTCATACAGATCATTTGTTTGCATGGATCAGGCCAACAATTATTCTTCTACATTTACTTAAGCATTCTTCCCTCCACTGATGGATGTAGACGTCTTACATTTTTACACTCATCACTGCCTTGTCCATTCCGCATCCAGATTAACATAAGGGTGTTTTTCAAAAAGTTTGCTCGTTGCGTAATAATTCCACTACGTCACATTTGGCGTTCCACTAATACATCACGTCGCGTAGTGGATGTGACGTATGATGCCAGTATTGAAACAAACTCCAAAATGCAGGTTTATGAATATGATTTTACTAAATATTACATTGAATTCAGATTCTAGATGTCGGTCATTTTTACCCATGAAAAGCTGTAAGTCAAACAATCAATACTTACATTATAGAATCACGTTCGTAGTGGAAAATAAAAACAGCACGTCGTGACGCCCGACCACTATTTCACATAACATAATGCGACTGGTGTCAATTTACGAACATGGCGACCGTTGACGAGCTATAAAATGTTGCCATCAATCAAATATATACTTAGTTTATAGTAAATTTTTCGTTTAAATCAGTATATCGACGTAGCGTATACGGAATTTTCCACCAACGTCGTTTTGAGTGACTAAATAAAAACAGTATTTTATATTATTTTGAACTCTAATACGCTGTTATCTAGGAATATTATTGAATCTGGATCATATAATCATAACATAAAACTCTTGGACAAGAAGTAGCTTATCAATGAATATTTTTCGTTTATAAAGTGCAAAAGGAGCGTGGGACACTAGAAAAATCACCACTTTTCTATCGTATATTCCCAATAATTAAGCAAAATAAACAGATATAAGTACTTTTGGATATGTGAATAATCAATATGTGAGTTATTCTGTTGTTTTGAGATATAAAAAAAACAGTTTTAAAATCAATAGCTTGCAGAATTACCTCGAAAGTCATAGGACATGTAATTTTCGAGTAAACATTTTATTTAAAAAACACCCATAAGAAGAAAACATTTCATTGGCAGAGCATCAGACGCAAAGTAACTAACCATCAATGCCTTAAAAGGTTAAAACAGGTGTCGTAGAATGCCATAAAGCATAACCAACAAGATGCGGATAGAGATAACACCAGTACCTATCAATTTTCGGGCAGTATTAAAAAGTGTAGTTATGTTGACTCTCACAGCCGTGTGGGCGTCTATTACGAGCCATTGCAAGTTCAATATCTTGTTCAGAATAAACACCGTGTGAGTTTTTCACGAATTGTATAACGGCATTGGGCACATTTCATAACAGATACGATTCTCAAACTTTTTTATAGTTAACACCCCATTTTTAATATTGTTATTAATTTAATTAATAATTAAATAAAACGATGTTTTTTAAATACTTCCATTTTTGTCTTTATTTCGACAGCGAGCCTGGCGAAACCGGTCGCTGTCGAAATAAAGACAAAAGTAGTTAAAAAACATCGCTTTATTTAATTATTACTCGTATTTAAAATGAAATTCCATGAAGAGATAACAGTAAAATAATTAGATTATATTAATTTATTTTTTCATCAAAAGTAAACTAAAATAAAATAACTAACCATCATGCCATTTCCACGAATGAGTAGGCTGATAGAATGCACCGCCACACGGTTCTTTCCTGACACATTTCTCTCGATTCCTCTACATTCATACACCGTATCATGCACGCATGTTGATTTCTCCTTCTTGGCCGACATTTAATATTTGATTGACTTGATCGCCCTACATTTTCCTCAGTCTTTCTATATTTCTTGTTCATATTCAATAGGTCACACAATATCTCTCTAACAATGATGTAAAACTCCATTTTTAATAATTAAAACGAATGAAAACTTATGTTTTCTAGTTCCGTTTACGTCGTGTATATATACATTCATTACCATTCTTTCTTCATTCATTCTTTCCACGTATCCAAACCTTCTTAATAATAATTTTATTATAAGATATGTTCATAGCACTTTCATTCGCACGCGTGGCTTTATTGCTTCTTGAACAATGAAGTAAAAATCTATTTTGAATCATTAATACTCTCTTAAGAATGATAACTGAGGAGTCGGAAAAATCGACGTGCGTGCATGACAAGATGTATGAATGTAGAGGAACCGAGAGACGTATGTCAGGACAGAACAGTGTGGCGTTCCATTCTATCTGCCTACCCCTCCGGGGAGACGGCGTGATGGTAAGTTAGTTAGTTAGTTAGTAAAGAATGATAACGGTTGTTTTCTAGAAGGGATGGATGAATTTTATGGGAATGACATGTTTCGCCTTTGATAAGGCATTATCAAATAGACATTTGACAATGCAATAATAATATTCTATTTTAAATTAGATTTATTATAATTTCAAGTAATATTCTATGATTTTGGCCGAAACACTCGTATGATACTTTAACATTATTACTGTTAAAATTTATAACAATATTATAATATGACAATTTATTTTTATTCATTGAGAATGTCGCAACAGCTGTTTCGCCAACCGATGTTGGCATCATCAGGTGTTACAATAAACAGTTTATATTAACACCTGATGATGCCAACATCGGTTGTCGAAACAGCTGTCGCGACATTCTCATTGAATAAAAATTAATTGTGATATTATAAGTGTTATAAATTTTATCAGTAATAAGTAATATTCTATTTTAAGTTAGATTTATTATAGATTAATTTTGCTCAAAATTGAACCACGTGCTTCTTATTAGGTGATAATTATTTCAAGCTTTTGACGCATGCGCATTCCGAAAGCTTCAAACTGCATTTTGACCTCCATTTAGAGCGGCAAAAAAATGAAAAAAATGTGTTTTGAACATGTGCATGTTATTTTGCCACACACCAAGACTTTTGCACGCATCCCAAGTCTTATAAAAAAAGTTTGTTCTAGACTTTTTTTTAGTTAATGACAATTTAAGATTTTATATTATGCGATGTTTTTTGTTTTCATTATAAAAAACCTTTCTACAAAAGTTAAAATAGCAGTGCTAAATTATGTTTAGATACCATCTATCCTCTTCTTATTATTATTGTTCTTCCTTTCCTATCGGAGGTTGGACAACATCAGGGCTATTTCTACCCTTGAAACAGCAGCTCTAAACAGGGATATTGTGTTGCAACTGAACCACTCTCTAAGGTTTCTAGCCAGGATTATCTGCTTCTCCTTTCTCATAATAAGTATGCAAATTTCCTGCGTTTTATGAAATTTTATTTTTCGTTCTTTCTCGTCCAAAACTCTTTCTGTCCATGATGGCCCTACAACCCATATCGAGCCTTAGCCTCCAGTGGTTTCGTAACCGTTGCTTTTTATAGGGAGAAGTTATTAGCATCTCGCCCAACCCTCTACCAGGAGGGCCAGGGTTTATCTGTTGGAGATTTCCTTCCCTTAGCTGGGTGGTTCCGGTTTAAAGGCGTCAGAAGCTCGCCATTCATCCTCTCCTATCTGCTATGGCTGATGGTATTGCCAGTAGCCACATTACCCGGGTCTCGCGGGGCCTAAGAGATCACTCGTGGAATCTAAGAGTAGGACTATTGGTAGTGTTGCTGATGGAATGCAACTGTGCATTTAAGTGACACATATTTCCCAACAAAATATGCATCTTCGTGACCTTACCAAACTTTGAGCCGCCAAAATAAAAATAATAAAATTTTTGTTCCGTGAGGTTCGCAACCCATCACACCGCGTCTCCCGCGGGGGCGAAAAGGGAAGGATCCATCAAAAGATTTCAATGAAATCATCCGATTATCTTAATAATATTAAATTGTGTGTGTATGATGAAAACAATAAATTTTCAGCTTACACTGGAAATGTGTTGAATCATTAATATAATATAATATAATATACAGCTAAAAATTGGAGGGAGGTTGTTCCGGGCTAATGGCACAGCTACCGCAAAGGATTGATTTCCGAAATTTGTGCTAAGGAAATGATTTACCTATTGTCGATGAATATGCCAAGGAAAGTGTGTATTTCCAAGAATTTAAGTTGTTGATAACCCATGTTTTGGATATATATTATAGTACGTATAACTTGATACCAAGCAGAATTTAACAACGATGTTCATTAAATATAAATTCAGACAGGTTTTGATTGCGTCTTAGGATTTTAGGAAGATTATTTCAAACTAGTTACGAGTCGAATCATCTGTCTAGTGGCGAAGATTTGGCTAATCACAATATAGATTTCTTGTACATACTGGAGTTCTAGTGCCAACTCTTATTATTAAGTGAAACTAGGAGCTGGTTAAAGAAGGATGTAATTTAGATACGTGTAGTAAAAATGAGATCACTGAGAAGAATATATGGGAAAACGATATAATTATTATTATTTTGATGACTTATATTTTAAGTGCACCGTTTTGTTAAATCAATTACTCCAAGGGCGCACTAAGAAATGACTGAACGAACAGTGCAGTCTTTAGAAGTTTCTTAAATTTAACGTCACTATCCTCATACTTAATACTAACATGGAGGCTATTCCAAGGAACAGGAAAGCACGATCATAGAAACTTGCTTTATTGGCTCTGACTGGAACTGTTATGTTGTTTGCACTTGTTTCTACTGATAGGAGTGAACGTTGCCTTTCCGTTGGCATGCGTGTCACGCAGAGGTCCGATATATGATAGAATACCGAACGACGAAATATGGAAAAGATGCTTACATGATAATTAAAATTAAAATGGATTAAGTGTATCTCAATAGAGACGAAGATGTAAATTGTTTTTGGAAACTGTTTTCAAAAACGAACAAAAATGATTAACCTGCAATGGGTAAAATTCAGTATTTGTCTATAAGTATTTGAAACTAACTTACCATCACGCCGTCTCCCCGGAGGAGTAGGCAGAAAGAATGGAACGCCACACTGTTCTGTCCTGACATACGCCTCTCGATTCCTCTACATTCATACATCTTGTCATGCACGCACGTCGATTTTTTCGACTCCTCACGTGACCGACATTCAATATTTGATTGATTTGATCGTGCCACGTTTTCCTCGGCCTTCCTCTATTTCTAGCTCCGTTCACGCCGTTTACATATACCTTCTTTACCATTCTGTCTTCACTCATTCTTTCCATGTGTCCAAACCATCTTAATGACCCTTTCCTTATTTTGTTCATAACACTTTCATTCGCACCACATTCACTTCTTATACTTGCATTTGTCACTCTATCATATACAGATTTGCCACACATTCATCTTAGAGATCTCATTTCTACTGCATTTATTCTACTTTCATCCTTCTTTTGCCAGTTCCATGCTTCACTTCCATACATAAGGGTCGGCACAAGAACACCATTGTGCACTGCCATCTTAGCTTTTTTGGATAGGCTTTTGTTTGCGATGACAACTTTAAGTGCACCATTTATTCTGTTGCCTGCCCCAACCCTTCTTTCAATATCCTTCTCCACCCTCCCATCCTTTGTAAACATACTTCCTAAATAAACAAATTCATCCACTTGTTCCAGATTTTCACCGTTTACACTAATGTTGCACACTGTCATGCTTCCTTCTTTTTCGAAAATCATTACCTTAGACTTATTCACATTCATCATCAAATCGTATCGCTTGCATACCTCATACATCCTAGACACCAGGGCTTGCAGTTCGTGCTCGTTGTCTGCAAGTAGCACAGCGTCGTCCGCATACAACAAACAGCTTACTGAAACATCTTCCATTTTTGCACCTGCTTCCAACCCTTTCAGCTCTTTCATACACTTGTCCATATATAGATTAAACAACCATGGAGACATTACACACCCCTGTTTGACACCTTTATTGATATCAAACCAGGCTGTAAGATCCCCATTTACTCTGACACTAGCAGTGCTTTCTGTGTACAGCGATGTAATTGCCGTGATCAGTTTTGTGTTTATTCCATATTCCGACAATATTTCCCACAGTTTACCTCTATCTACAAAAAAATAAAAAATTAAAAAGGATCCCTGAGATTGTTTGGATGGACGAAAAGAACGGATGAGAGATGAATGGTTAAAATATTGTATACAAGCAGTGTAAGTGGATAGGGAAGCCGAGGAAAATCAAGCAAAGCATGGCATGACCAAATTAATTCAATATTAAAAGGCGGCCACATTCGAAGTCGGAAAATGCATAATGCGATGTATGAATGTAGTGGAAGCGAGGAAGTGAAAGTAAGCGAGAAGTATGCCCGGACAGAGCAGTATGGCGATCCATCATTTCTGCCTACCCCTCCGTGGAAACGGCGTGATAGTGTGTTAGTTATATAAATTTGTTGTTTTCCATCGTGTGTACAAGATATCCGATGACCTGGGTTCAAACATGACCTTAAACTTAGGATGCATCCAGCACGATAAATACTGTTACTTTACCATTCTTCTGGCTCTCTTCCAACTTCATCTCTATTCAGTACCCTCTTCTACATAACAATCCTATTGCAATATTCATGTCGCATGTTACTTTAGTAATGCTACCCAAGACTGTAGCGGAAGTTTGAAAATGAGCCAATTGTTCTCATTTATAACATTTATCGATTTATCACTTGGCTTCGATCCAGAAGGCTTGGGTTTAATCCTTCGCTCAACTTGGACCCTAACAAACTAACTAACCATCACGTTGTCTCGCCGAAGGGGTAGGCAGAAGAAAGGGATCACCAAACTGTTATAATAATAATAATAATACTAACTAAACTAACTAACCATCACGCCGTCTCCCCGAAAGGGTAGGCAGAAAGAATGGACCGTCACACTTTTACTGATTAGGCACTCCATCCTTCTCTTTTCGTTCCGCGAGAGACGCGGTGTGATGGGTTGCGAACCTCATCGCCACCAATAGGCATCTTCCGCGCACACTTCGATCGTCCAACACCCACAAAATAAATCTAAAACAAATAATATAAAATACAATGATATAAAATAAAATAACAAAAAAAAAAAATTTAATACAAAATGTTCTTTTTAGATGGTGCACATATTGTCTATTTAATTTATGTTCCACGAATCCACCGTTTTTTTTTAGTTTAACGCAATGTAATAACACATGATGTTTTTTTCGATGTTGCACATGTTGACATAGACGATTAATAATTATAATACTTAGGCTTATTTGAATAGCGCCTTTTTCGTGAATAGCTCACCTCAAGGGCGCTTTGACAATGTTTTTTAGTCAAGAGAGCTGCATCTGACACCAGCAATCAGATAACCGTTGTTAACATTTTATGCAATATTTTGAAAAAGTGGGTGAGATTTAAAATCTGTCGGATTGTCACTGTTTTTCCCTGATATAATTCTCTCGTTTCCTCGACATTCATACATTGTATGATGCACGCACGTCGGTTTCTCTGACTCCTCACTTGACCGACATTCAATATCTAATTTATTTCATCGTGCCACGTTTTTCTCGGTCCTCCTCCTCTATTTCTTTACCATTATTTCTTCATTCATTCTTTACATACATATATCCAAACCATATTACTGATTATTTAATTATTTTGTTCCTTACACTTTCATTCGCATTGCATTCACTTCTTATACTTTCATTAATCAATGCTTTTCCAAGGCGATATAATAAAACTTCCGTTAAAACACACGTTTTCATCTCTATTTAATACTGAATATTGAATTTTGTATCATTTTTCAAGAAAGAATAAATAAGTTTATTGGATTATTAAAAAGACAAACACCCTCAGCAGCCACAAGCGCCCAGAATCGACCCTTCTTTAAATCAAGCCCCATATAAATCAATAACACAACAAACAACCTTTTAAACAATGTACCCATCACATAATAGCCACAAGAGCTGAAGCTCCATAAGCCAGAAGGTTCAAATCCAAGTCCTAAAATAGACGATTATGGTGATGGTCATTTGAATGGTGGCTATCTTTCGTGAAACAAGTATATTAAACTATGACTATGTCAGACTAAAGGCACATTATAAACATTCAAAATAATTTTGGAACAAACTCGTTCCATGGGAGAGATCTCATCTTAATGGTAAAAACGAGATTCAAATCAAAATTTATGACAATCGTCTAAACATCGCGGGTGGTACAGATCTCCAGAGCAAATAGTATTGTTGGATCAGATTTTCGATACGCGTTTACCGAGCGTTACTTAACCAGCTTATCTGAATCTCGGCTAGGGAGTCTGTCAAATCTTGTGTTAGATTCAAATCTGGAATACTTATCCTGTTGTTACATATGGATCAAGATGACGGCTTAGGAGGTCAAAATGGCCCATTGTAAACATATGAGCTATAAAAACTTGTATTTGGTATTTAAATCAAATATAATACTTTTATGGTAGGGCTTAATGGTCTCTATGGTTTTGTATATAATATTAACTTATACCATAGATACACCCAATGCCGTCTCGAATCTATGTTTATCAAGCCGTAATGTTAAATTTATAAATCTGGGTCCGACCGATCTGACGGTAAAAATATCGCAATATTTTCGAAACAATTAATAAACATAAATATTTTTAACAATATTATTGCACTAAGCATTATTATTATGAATTTTGAGGTTTATGTACGAGTGTTTCCGCCTAAAATGTCACTTTTCACTTTGACACTTCAGCTGAAACTTACTTTCGGTCCTGGCACTCGGCTAAGCGGAAGCACGGCTTCCTGATGGTGCAGCACACATACCCCCACGGCACTTTTCCAAAATAATAACTCCGGTCTCGGATCGAACTATTTAATTCCGCCCAAAGCATTACGACATTCCTAGCAAATGTCCACTTCTTCGACGGAACGGAAAACTGACGTGAGGTCGCGGGAGCGTAAGGATGGTCCTTACTCTAGCACTGACAAGTGGTGACTTCTCCCTTCTCTAAAAGGGTACTGAATATAAAGCCAACCCTGACAAAGGGTGGCTGGTTTTCCCGTTACCTCAAGTCCATTCCGTTCCGTGACATATTTATGCACATTAATTACAAAATTAAAACTTAATATTTAACTAATTATAATCTTAACCTAACCACACCGTAAGGCTTTACCTTTTACCGTGTAGGCCAATTAGATCCATTTACATAAAATACTAAGTCGTTACATATCTATTCATATATAATAACACAAAGATGCAAAGACAAACAAAGACACACAAAACATTACAAAATGTAAACATTGCAATAATGTTAGGTATAACTAACATATATCTAAAATGTACTGTGACTAAACAACCTTTTTATTTAATTAAATTTCTAAATAATAATTTTCTAACTGCCTACCCTCTCGGGGAAATGGCATGATGGTTTCTTATCATTGTACCTACTGCTAGGATTATCCTTTACGAGCGCTCTATAGAATTTACTGTTTACATAAACTTTAAGTAAACTAATTTTAATGTTTGGGACTAACCCATTTTAACTATTTGACCTAAACAAACAACCTAAATGCATTGTTTGAAGAATACGGGAAAAACTGCAATTATGTTTATTGACCTTTTAAAAATACCTTTCTCCGGTCCTAAGCCTGTTCGGCCTATACAAATAATATCCAATTATTTAATATTTTATTTGCCGGAAATACCCGCGATAATATTCAAAAACCTTTACAAGTCGGCAAACAAAGGTAAAAATTATATCTACATAAATAACATCTGTAATTATTTAAAGTCTAAATGTCTAGTTGCTAACATCTTTGTTTGATTACAAAATTAGCCTAAACAACGAGTATTATAAATTTTGAAGTAAATGTATGATGAATTTTGAGGTAACATCGAAAGGTTATTTTGAACATTTTGCATACCAAAGTTGTATACAAACTATATTATCCAATTCAATGCGCGTTCAATATATTACTAGTAATGGACTAGCTAAATAACACACGTGTATCTTTAATATTACTCCCATAATACCGCGCATCCCTAAACAGTAAACACACTGAAGAAAATGCATATACATATTTTACAAATGGTCCGGCATGAGGAGAGAGTTTAGACAGAAAGAACTTAGAAAATTGACATACCGGCACTGCGGAAACACAAATGTATTTTATTGAAATGTTTGTAACACGTATATAAGGAGTAATAATACGATCGTAGTCGTATTTTACATTTACAATCCAACTAAAACACGAGATCACGGCACGAGGCACATGCTAACGGCTCAGAAAAGCTCCATTTTGCAAATATTGTATATGTGCTTACGGCCTTGTAGGTACGTTGAAGACGGCATTGGTACACTGCATTATCTGTTTTAAATTAATTTTTCAAATTTGCTTTGAAACAATTTCAAAATAATTCTAACTAATTTCTCAAATACACTTTTGGCAACTGCCAAAATCAAACATGTTTTTGACTATCAATTGGAAAGTTTCTGTAAAACAAAGACCCTGACGAAGATCCGGAAGGAGCGAAACCGGTTGGTTCGTTTAAATAGTGGTGTAAAAACAAAATATAAAAGTGTTTCTAAATTATATTTAATAATGGTACACCACAAATAAAGTGCTTCATATGGAAGTATTATAATTTATATAAGAAACAAATAAATTTATTTTGAAATAATTAAGTAATAGTCCATTATTTTGGCCGAAACACTATGATACTTTAACTTTATAAACTGTTAAATTAAAAAAAATGTTTCATGTATCACAATTGTATTTTTATTTTACGCGACAGCTGTTAACCAATGTTGACATCATCACCTGATGATGTCAACATAGGTTGACGAAACAGCTGTCGCCTAAAATAAAAATTCAATTGTGATACATAAAACAATGCTTTTTAATTAAACAGTTTATAATTAAGTAACATATAATAGATTATTTTATAAATATCATTTCGGCAATATTAAAAAAAATTAAAAACCTTTTTCTAATTGTTTAAAAAACAACTTTTTTGTTTTATCAAACCAACCGTTTTCAGTTTATTTTGTAACCTTGACGAAGCTTTGTCGGAAGTGAAAAATGGATTTTACAGGTACAAGATAAATGTAAAAATACAGTGAGTTACCTTGAAATTCTCGCTTCTGCCGGAAACTATGCATTCCTCTTCCTTCTCACAAGCAATATTCCAGAATATGCCTTTTTTCCTAATCTTGTGTCCAGGAGTCACTCGCCTCTTAACTGTACGCATTTTCCCAGTCCTCTTCACTTGAACATACTCAATAGCAGTATCCCCATAGTGCTCCCTGCAAGACCTGTAATTAAAATATAAATAGCCAATAATTAATAACATATAGCCAATAATAAATACGAATGAAAACCTCTATTTTCCCGAAGTTTTACTAATTTTTATGGGAATAACATGTTACTATTGGAATGGCAAGAGAATATTACACGGATTGAGTCTACGAAATGCAGAAGAGCGTCATTAGAATCATGAATACATTTAAAATACATAAAATAATTAAAATAATAATTTGTAAATTGAAAAGAGGATTTTCTCAGAAACACTCTTGGAATATTTTATTACCTTTCTGAATTATATAACGTTGACGTTGAAATTTTGCGTGTTAATAATAGAAATATAACTCTGAACAATTCTTTGAGAAATTTTAGAAATTAAAAAAGCAATTAAAAATAAAGAAAATATTATAAATAATCAAATAAAGGTAACGTCAAATCCAATCTTTGATTTATTTCCTTTGTTGAACTTTAAATTATTAATAATCCCTAATGTTGAACTTTAATAATGTTGAACTTTAAATTATTAATAATCCCCAATAAGAACTTTAAATTATTATTTTAAATTGATTCATAATATGTGTGATAACAAAAGCATAAACGTTCTAAAATAAATCTTTATGTCATCTGTCAAAACTGATCATATTTTTAAACAATTTTAAATATGTATATTTATAATATGTATTACTGAAGAAGAACCGGTTGTCCGAAACATGTCTGATATTTAATTTTAATAGTTTTTAAGTTAGTGTTGTATATACAAAATATATAGAAAAGAAAAAGACAAATAAAACATCTACAACACATGTATATGGCGAACATAGAAGAAAATATTATATATAACGTCATTTAGTTTTCTTTACCTTTGTAAGCGTTGCATATTGGTAGACAAATACCATAGTCATTAAAAATACAAGTTCCATGTAATACTAACCCAGTATTTTGGGTATTATCTCTTAATTAGTGTTAACAATGTATTGAGCCACATCAATTATCTTGATTACCGTATTCTGCTCCCCATATAATCAACACGCTTGATTCTCTGTATTTGATAATACCTTAGTAAGGCGAAACATGTTATTCCCACAAAATATAATAAAACTTCTATGAAACAGAAGATTTCCTTCGTATTAATTATTTTATACGGAGTTTTACATCATTGTTCAAGAAACAATAAACATATTTAGTGGCTAATATGATGACAAGTAATATTCTTTGGCTTAAAAGTTAATACTAATCTTTCAAATGAATCTGTCAACATGCACCATTAAGAAATAGGTTTTGAGTTTACGTTATAATTTTAAATTAGAGATAATTAAGACGAATACTGTCCAATTAGAAGCCATACTAAACTTTAACAATAATTAAATAAAATTTATATTTTTTCTTACCTTTGGGGCTTGACACCACGAAATTTAGCACTAAAAAGTCAGGGTTATGCTTATTATATACATCATCATTATAACATTAATATTACCAAATTATCAGATTGTCCTACATATTGATCATGTAAAGAGAAAAAACATGTTCCAAGTCACCAGAAAAAGAAGAAGATTCCACCGAGACGAATCCACTACAGACCACCTTGCTGCACTTACCTTCGTTACAGTGATGTTGTATACATTATGTATTAATTGTTACAATTCAGGGACACGTTTTACATAAACACTCAATAATTTGGCACTTCAAACATTATTTAACACTTGGATTTGAGTATTATTAGTAAATTTTGCGATACTAAAGATGGTAAAGTAATTATAATTACTCTTACATACAAATAAAGGCAGGAAAACAGAGAAATTCCTCTATATAAATAATTAACTAAGGAGCGATCCAAAACACACCAAGCAGCTGCAGAGCGCCAGGTGTATTTCACAATATTGAGCAATTTCTGCCAACATTGTAGACTGCATGATAAAATCTAACACCCTGATTAAAATCTTTGCTATGTCTTTAAAAAATACTATGCTTGCGTAGGAAGCACTTAATTTGCGGCGTGACATTATTAATAATAATTTGAAACGCTTAAGGAAAATGGCCGTTCAAAATGGAATTCTAGTTTCACCGTTATGTATGGAAGCGAATCATGGAATTAGAAGAAGAAGAATGAGAGCAAAATAAATTATCCTTTGGACGTATGTTTAGTAAAAAGATGTATGATATAGTTTCGTGTTTAGTAAAAATATTTATGACATGGTTAGATGTATGACATAGACCAATAATAACGTATGGCGTCGAAGCAAGGGCAGACACAGTAAGGACCAAACAAGTTTTGAGGACTTCCGAAATGAAGACACTGAGGACGATAGCAGGCAAGACACTGAGAGATCGCGTGAGGAACACCAGAAAGAGAGAGATATGTGAAGTTGAGGATATTATACGATGGAGCAGACAGCGAAAAAGGGACTGATACGATCATGTTAAAAAAATGGACACCACCAGACTCCCCTATATTGCATTGCATAATCAGCCTCATGGGACTCGTCCTCGTGGAAGACCTAAAAGATGGAAGAACATCTGGAAATCTACCTCACAGGAGGAGCAACTCTCTGGAGAACAGACCACATAGGTCTACAATAAGGAAGAAGAAGAAGAAGTCTCTGCGCAAAATTTTGAAAATTGACGACAATAAATATTTTTTACTGAATTATAATAAAACACGGTTTTTCCATTATTTTTCAAAACTTGAAATATCAGTGTTTTAATTCCTAAAATTCGTCATTATAGAATTCCACAGTGTTAACTGCCTCAAGTTAATCAAAAATTTAAAGTAAAATATTTTAACAAACGACCTACATAATAATATTGTGTCTCTCTACCAAACAAAAAAAACTAACGTCGCAAGACTGATCTATTTTCATAATTAGGCGTTAGTTTCTGAGATATCTGAGATATTTCATCTTCTTCATTTCACTGTCAAGTTTTAAAAAATAGTTTATCGCTCAGTAAAAACCTTCAGGTCAAATGTTTGTTCAATTACAGGATGTACCTATAATACTACTGTTTTTTATGAAGACTTCTAATACCTGTATCTATGGTTTAAAATAAATTATAATTTGCATGAAAAACTTTCGTGTAGGCGTTCATTTTAAATAGATAGGTTTTTAATTTACATTATGCAAATTTTGGCGTCACCCAACTTACATTGAGATGTTTATATATGTACTCCTATGTTGGGTTGCCATATGATGTGTGCTTGTATGTTATATTATCAGTTGAACAGACAACGGTACAACATATTTGATGTCAAATTCAGACTGACGAAGCGCTAAGAATTAGTACCTACTTGTAAGATTCCTCATATCTCTTTAAGCAGAATTTATTTACGCAAAGAAGAAATTAACATATTTGAAACATTATAAAAAATGTGAATGCAAGTGAAAAACGATATTGAAAGAAGCTTCGAAAAAAGCGATATTGAAAAAACCTACCCAACAAAACCTAAAATGGCAGAGTACAAAGGTGTTCTTATGCTGACTCTTATTTATGGAAGTGAAGCACGGAACTGTCAAAAGAAGGATGAAAGAAGAATAGATAATGTTCCGGCTGAAATATTATATGTTTTTCTCAGCTGTAAGGTAAATGTCGGAACATACTCGTATAGCCCATGGATCTCAGACCTTGAGTGAGAAACAAAATTTTACAATATTTAGTAATATATCTTTGAGACAACCGCCAGCAAGGATTATATCATTGAAAATAATTAAGAAAATGAAAAAGAAAGTAGAATAAATGCAGTAGAAATGAGATCTCTTAGATGAATATGTGGAAACTCTGTGTTTAATAGAGTATCGAATGAAAATATAAGAAGTGAATGCAGTGCGAATGATAGTGTTATGAACAAAATAATAAAAGGATCATTAAGATGGTTTAGACACAAGAAAGAATAAATGAAGAAAGAATTGTAAAAAAAACTATATGTTAACGGTGTAAATGGAACTAGAAATGGAGTAAGACCGACGAAAACGTGGCAAGAACAAATATTAAAATTTCGGTCACGCGAGGAGTCGATATCGACGTCCGTGCATGTCACGATGTAAGAGTGTTGAGGAAGCGAGAGAATTATGTCAAGAAAGAACAGTGTATTTATGACCACCTCTTCGGAGAGACGGCGTGATGGTTTGTTAGTTAGTTTAAAAATTGTTATCAAATGTTCAGGTGATTGAAATGCGTAACTTGTTATTTATGGATAAAAAAATTATCTCTCAAAATAAGGAAATTAGAAAAATTTTATTATTATATGTCACATATAAAATTATTATGTGTCAGATGTCCTCAGTCTCATAAAATATAATACAATTTATAGAAAACAAACGTTTTCATTGATTACAATGATTTAACCCTTGGAATTTTGATGTCATAACCATAATATCATATTGCTTGGAGTTTATTAGAATTAAAAACAGGCCGCCATTTTGTAATTTCTAGTGTCAAGTAAGTTGAAGCGAACGTCAATTGTGAAAACCTTTTCGGTAAGAATCAAACCAAATCAAGTAATCTTTAGCATTATAAAATATGTAAAATCTTCACGGTAATCATTTAAACTATATTTAATGACCCTGTTAGTGTATGGTTTTGTTTTCATTTTGTAAATATTTAAAGAATAATACACGTGACACGTACAATTTAGGTTAGATTACCATGTTGCTGTATCCGCCATAACTTTGTGTAACGGATTTACGTTTGAATATTTGTTTTAAATCATTGTATTTTCACAACATATTTTTGCAATTTTCACAAACATATTTTGAGTCTCAGAATTCTCGGTGTATTATATTCAAATATCTATAGTGAGAAAGGGTGTATGCAGTGAAAATACAATGTTTAAAACTATTATTTTTCCCTTGTTCTTCTTCTTAGTTTAGGTAGTATGACCTGTTTATGACGGTGAGTTGTCCTGGGATGATGATTTCCAGCCATCCCTTTATCTTCGCCGGCCTTCCTGGAAATCTTTTTCTGCTGGGATTTTTGTCTTTGACAATTTTGGCAATTCTTGTATCCTCCATCCGTTTATATGATCTTTCCAAAAGCGCCTTCTGCTTCTTCTCCACCATACTATATCCTCAACACTCTGTGGTGTTGAGGATATAGTAAGGTGAATATAGTAATAAGCAGCACTTCCTCTGTTGATGAAGTATACAAATGAAACACAGAAAATATATTACTGTTAAAATTTATAACACTGTTATGATATCACAGTTTATTTTTATTCACTGAGAGTGTCTCGACAGCTGTTTCACCAACCGATTTTGACATCATCAGGTGTTACAATAAACTGTACAATGTGTAAAAATATTATTTATGTCTTCTTCTTCTTAGTTTAGGTCGTATGACCTGTTAATGACGACGAGCTGTCCTGGGATGATAATTTCCATTTATTGTAACACCTGATGATGCCAACATCGGTTGGCGAAACAGCTGTCGCGACACTCTCAGTGAATAAAAAGAAATTGACAGTGTTTTAAATTTTAACAGTAATAATGTTGACGTATCACAGTGTTTCGGCCAAAACAATGGACGATTTAGAGAAAATATACTAGTAAATGTAATAATGAAAGATAAGGAAAGAAAGCCTGAAAGTTTTTACGTTTCTTAATTATGAGGATGGAGAACGAAATTGAAGACTAAGAATTCAATCAACAAGAGTTTTATGAGTCGGCCATACTGACATTTGAAAAGTAAAGTGTTTTCACAACACAGTGCGTTACTTATGTATTTTATTTTATATCATTGTATTTTATATTATTTGTTTTAGATTTATTTTGATTTTGATTGGATGTTGGACGATCGAAGTTAGCGCAGGAGAAGCCTATTAATGGCGATAAGGTTCGCAACCCATCACACCGCGTCTCCCGCGGGGGCGAAAAGAGGAGGATGGATTGCCGCATTTGTTAAAGTGTGGCAGTTCATTCTTTTTGCCTACCACTTCGGGGAGACGGCGTGATGGTTAGTTAGTTAGTTACAATTTATTAAGATTTATGAATGTGAAAGTCATTATTTCTGCACACCATCCACGAAACAACGTCGATTATACAAAGTGGAGTCTTCTTTTTTTTATAAGACTTATTTTAAATTAAGAAACATTTTTTAATTACAAATATTGAAAGACGTTCCTTAAAAAAACGTGCATGTTTATGGTGTTGGAATCCTCACACATTTGAGATATTCTACACCTTCACACCTGAAGATGCGGCACTTTAATCTCCCTTGTAAGGGCCGCAATCACTCGTGACCCAGTGTCGTAAAACATACCATCACTAATGAATTCGGGTTTTATGGCGAGGGTACTCAAACAAGTAATATTTTATTGTTTTCTCCAGCTCATAACACGTCCTCGCTAGAGATGTTCAAGTTCTAGAGTCTCCCAATCAATTCTAACCATTTCTTCTATTAATTGTATCTCAATAGAGACGAAGATGTATTTTTTTTGGAAACACAATATGGTAGTCGAAGAGTTTACAGGATTTATGACCTGTCATTATAATAATAATAATAATTAGGCTAATTTGTATAGCGCCGTTTTCGTGAATAGCTCACCTCAAGGGCGCTTTGACAATGTTTTTAGTCATGACAGCTGCATGTGACACCAGCAATCAGATAACCGTTGTTTACATTTTATGGGATATTTTGAAAAGGTGGGTTTTTAGGTGAGATTTAAAGTCTGTCGGATTGTCAATGCATCTGAGGCGTGCGTCCATTGCGGGTTAATCATTTTTAAGGAAACAAATATTAATTTCTTCTATGATACATTCACCATTACTTTGATTTCACATTTGAAAACATTGTATTTTATCAATATCATTTACTTTTTTTCAGTTTTCACAAGCATAGTTCGGGCCTAAGAAATGATGAACTGTGATATTCTGTTAACGCACGTTATATGTGTGCCATACCGCTTTGTTTGAGGTTTTGAACGATCTCACGCACCATTCACATTATTGAAATAATCTATTTAGAAATTATTATTATTTTAATAATGACAGGTTTGCACGCAATAAAAAGTTTCTAATTAAAACGAATGAAAACGTCAGTTTTCTAAGAGTTTCATTATATTTTATGGGAATGAAATGTTTCGCCCTTCTAAGACATTATCAAATGATCTTAGAAGGGCGAAACATGTCATTCCCATAAAATATAATAAAACTTCTAGAAAACTGACGTTTTCATTCGTATTAATTATTTGATGTGGAGTTTTACATCATTGTTTACAAGTTTTCTGTTCTCACGTTAAAGTTCGACATTCTATCAAATCAAAATCAACATTCAATTTTGCTGAGAGATCTAATTTATTTCCAGTTTTGCTTGTTCCGTGCTTCAATATTTTATTTTTTCTGTGTTCTTCTTTCAATAGCATTACTCATGTGTTATTTTCTTTACAGGTATCTACCAAACTTCAACTTTCATCTGTTTTATTCAGTCTATAGGAGAAGCATTTTCAAAGGTAAAAAAAGTATTCGTCAAACTAACTAACAATTATTTATTGTTTCTTGAACAATGATATAAAAATCCAAATTAAATAATTAATACGAATGAAAACGTCAGTTTTTTATCAGTTATTATCAAATGCCTTAGAAGGGCGAAACATGTCATTCCTATAAAATATAATAAAACTTCTGGAAAACTGATGTTTTCATTCGTATTAATTAGCTATCAATTATAGTATATTATTTTTTTCGAAGTAATTAATTTTTTTATGAATAGAACTTCTGTAATAAAGAAATAATCGTTTATCTTATTAAAAAAATATATAATTCATATATTTGCTTTTTGAGTTTATTGTTTATTATAGATATAACCACATAGATTTTTTTATGACAAAATATATTTGATAAACTGAAGGTGCTAACAATGTGAAAATCCATAATGGCGATATTTTTATGAATGACAACACTATTTTTCTTTTCACTTTTGAGTTCATATTTCTCGACACTTTTCGAAGGTTTTACACCTGCATCATCGGGAGAACGATAAAAGTTTGTATCGTACTTCCGATGATGAAGGTATAAAATCTTCAAAACATGTCGAGAGTTTAAACTCACGGTGAATTCATAATTCATAAAAATATACTACCATACATAAAAAAATTGTGTTATTTTGAACATAATTGTTATAAAGCATCGAAATTCTATTTTAAAAACATACTCGTATAATTAAAACGAATGAAAACGTCTGTTTTCTAAAAGTTTATTGAAAATTTATGGAAATGACATGTTTCGCCTGTCTAAGTCATTATCAAGTTTTAATCAACATTATTAAATGTCTGTAATTTGATAATGCTTTGGACTGGCGAATTATGTCATTCTAATATAATCCATAAATTATATTAAATCTAGAAAACAGACTCTTTCTTTCGTATTAATTATTTAATAAGAAGTTCCGCATTATTGCTCAAGAAGCAAAAAATATGATTTGAAACCATAGTGAAAGAAGAATGTATGACGATTTGTGATAAAAGTGCGATGGGCGAGAAATTGGAGCAAGTTACCGAATTTACGTATCTGGGAAGCATGTTTACAAGAGACGGAAAAATGGAGAAAAACATCGATCGAAGGGTTGGTGCTGGGAATAAAATAAATGGCGCACTCAAAGTCATTACTGCAAATAGAAATATATCCACAGAAGCAAATATGGCAGTACACAATGGAGTTCTAGTGCCAACCCTCATGTATGGAAGTGAAGCTTGGAGCTGGCAAAAGAAGGATGAAAGCAGGATAAACGCCGTAGAAATGAGATCACTAAGAAGAATGTGCGGGAAAACGTTGTATGATAGACTACCGAACGATGAAATAAGAAAAAAATGTAAGGCAGATAACTTCATCATGGATAAAATTAAAAAAAGGATCCCTGAGATGGTTTGGACATATGGAACGAATGGATGAGAGTAGAATGGTTAAAAAGTTGTACACAAGCAGTGTGAGTGGAAAAAGAAGCCGAGGACGGTCGAGGAATACATGGCATGACCAAATTAATCAATTGCTAAAAGGCGGTCACATTCGAAGTCGGAATAATCGATGTGCGTGCATGGTACGATGTATGAATGTAGAGGAAGCCCGAGAGGTATGCTAGGACAGAGCATTGTGGCGATCCATTCTCTCTGCCTACCCCTCATGATGGTTAGTTAGTAAGTTAGTTAGTTTAGTTTAATAGATCTTAGCCTTTGCTGGTAGACCTCCAAGGCCAAATTCAGAATTTCTATATGTAAACAAAATGAACTTGAATGTCAAATCGTTAATTAAAAACGGTCTTAAATGACAGCATCGTTCGATCTTTCTTATCTGTACATTGTGTTCTAAGAATAGAGACACGGCTGATGTAGGTGTTGGTGAACAGGCTTTTTGGGTCTGACACCCATCCGGAGACCGCTAAAGGGTGACTACAATGTGCGAGTATCCGATGTACGACTGTGGCCGAATCGAGATCACGAGTCGTCTGGGGCATTGTGGCCATGTCCGAGTCAATCTATTGAGGCATTGTCTGCTTAGATCAAAAATTTGACTTCAATGAGGTCCGTGCGATAAGAGGAGCATTGTTAAAAAAATGTGAAGCCTAATGATTTAAAGGAATGTAGAGCGGAATAAGGTATAATGAACAAAATTATGAAAGGATCGCTGCGTTGGTTCGGACATATGGAGCGTGGCGTATTTATAGGTGAAGAAAGAATGGTTAAAAAAGTATACGTTAACGATGTAAATGGAGTACGGAGTCGAGGTAGACCGAGGAAAATATGGCATGACCAAATTAATCAAATTTAAAGGTTTGACATGACCAATGTCAGAAGCCGGAAGAATCGACGTGCGTGTATGACTCGCTGTTTGAATGTGGAGGAATCTAGAGAGTTATGTCAGAATAGAGTAGTGTGGCGGTCTATTCTCTCTGCCTACCCCAGCGGGGAAACGGCGTGATGGTTTGTTGTTCACTTCTTCAAATAGCTCCCAAGACTTCCTAATAGCTAATTTCTCTCCATCAGTGTTTCTCTTCCACCTTAAGATCGACTATTTCACCTAGAGGTAATTATAATGGGCACGGTAGGAGGGATCACAGGCACACACGTAGATCCCATAAAAGATTTAATCAAATCAATACGTGTATTCCGTTCAGAGTGACCCAAGATCAGATTGAAGATTCTCACACCTAACCTCACTTATCTTATTCCGATAGCCTTACTCACAGAACCTTACACTCCTTGAACTTGTCTGCCATTGTCAGAGACGTTGACGAAACCGATTTCAAAAATAGTAAACCTGTTATTAAAAATCAAAACGTATGTAAAGATGATATTTTTACGAATAAACCGATTGTCTCAAGTATTTTTGAATCTGTAGTAGAGCCCAGCTCTTAATTGAATATAATTATTATTAATATGTATGAAAAACGATAGTTTTCAAGGAGTTAAAACTAACTAACTAATTAACCATCACGCCGTCTCCCCGAAGGGGTAGGCAGAAAGAATGGACTGCCACACTTTTCTTTCCTGACATATTTCTCTCGCTTCCTCAACATTCATACATCGTGTCATGCACGCGCGTCGATTTCTCTGACTCCTCACATGGCCGACATTCAATATTTGATTTATTTGATCGTGCCACGTTTTCCTCGGTCTTCCTCTATTTCTGGTTCCATTTACATCATTAACATTTAATTTTTTTACCATTCTTTCTTCATTCATTCTTTCAATATGTCCGTACCATCTTAATGATCCTTTCATTATTTTGTTCATGACACCATCATTCGCACCGCATTCACTTCTTATATTTTCATTCGGCACTCTATCATACACAGAGTATCCACACATTCTTCTAAGAGATCTCATTTCAACTGCATTTATTCTACTTTCATCCTTCTTTTGCCAGTTCCATGCTTCGCTTCCATACATAAGTTGTATTATAATATTTATGTATGACATGTTTCGTCCTTCTAAGGCATTTTCAAAGTGATTTTCAAAATGACAAACATTTTGAAAATGCCTTAAAAGGGCGAAACTTGTCATTCATAAATATTATTATAAAACTCCTTGAAAACTATGGTTTTTAGTACGTATTAATAATTTAATATGGGGTTTTACATCATTGTTCAAGAAACAATGAATATAATTATGTTTTTAAGATAATCAAATGATTTTACTGAAATCTCTTGATGGAAGTTCATTTTAAATAATAATTAAATAAAACGATGTTTTTTAACTACTTCCACTTTTGTCTTTATTTAGACAGCGACCGGTTTCGCCAGGCTCGCTGGCATCGACAGACTGGTAACACTATTGTAAACTTAGTCCTTTATATACATACAGATCAGGGGTGGTAAACATGATTCTATACAAAATTAATCTTAAAATATTTATGTAAAAATTTTCTGAATTTAACTATTGGTATTACAGGTATTCTTGGAGGTTCGTATTTAATACAATGGGTTTTAATTTTTATTATCTCTTACATATTCATATATAATGTTTGAAAAAATTGTAATTTTGTTTTAATTTTTTTAAATTTTGTTTTAATTTTAAATTTTTTCAAACATTATATATGAATATGTAAGAGATAATAAAAATTAAAACCCATTGTATTAAATACGAACCTCCAAGAATACCTGTAATACCAATAGTTAAATTCAGAAAATTTACGTAAATATTTGAAGATTATTTTTGTATAGAACCATGTTTACCACCCCTGATCTGTATGTATATAAAGGACTAAGTTTACAATAGTGTTACCAGTCTGTCGATGGCAGCGAGCCTGGCGAAACCGGTCGCTGTCTAAATAAAGACAAAAGTGGAAGTAGTTAAAAAACATCGTTTTATTTAATTATTATATAATTATGTTTTTTACGCTTTAATTCATATGTTTTTATTATTAAAATTTACATTTAATGCCGATCGGATCCCATGCAAGGTAAGTATTTTAATGTCTCAATGTGAAGTCGTTTTGGGGATTGAACAAACCCCTTTTGAAATATAAGCCAAGCAATTAATACGAATGAAAACGCATGTTTTCCAAATGTTTTATATAATAATTAAATAAAATATGTTTTTTTTAACTACTTCCACTTTTATTGGTCTTTTTCTTTTTATATACTCTGTATATACAACACTAACTTTTAATAAAAATACATGTTTTGGACAACCGGTCATTTTTCAGTGATACATACGAGAATTATAAAGATACACATTTATAATATTGTAAAATTAATTACAAATATGATCAGTTTTGACAAATTTTATAAAGATTTATTATGTTTCATATGTAATTTTAATTTTTTAAAGTTACTGTGGTATAACAAAGTATACCTATAAAAAAGAAAAAGACAAATAAAACATTTACAACACAAAGTATGGCGAACATATAAGAAACTTCCACTTTTGTCTTTATTTCAAGAGCGACCGGTTACGCCAGGCTCGCTGGCATCGACAGACTGGTGAAACTATTGCACACCACTGTTGACACTGTTTGCAATAGTGTCACCAGTCTGTCGATGCCAGCAAACCTGGCCAAACCGGTCGCTGTCGAATAAAGGCAAAAGTGGAAGTAGTTTAAAAAACATCGTTTTATTTAAGTATTATTTAAAATGAACTTCCATCAAGAGATTTCCATAAAGTTTTATTATGGTTTACCATGGAAGTGCCTAAGAAGGATATTAAAGTAGAATAAATGCAATAGAAATGAGATCTCTAAGACGAATGAGTTATAAATCTGTATGTATGATAAAGTGTCAAATGCAAATTAAATAAGTGAATGCGATACGAATGAAAGGGTTATGAACAAAGTAATCCAAGGGTCATTAGAACACATGGAAAGTATGAATTAAAAACTATTTTCAAAGCTCTTAAAAGTTTTCAACTATTTTTTTAAAGCTCCATTCACTTTGTTACGCGCACCAACCCACCTTTCGACGTCTAACATGCTACCTAAATACACAAATTCACTCATCTGCTCCAAGTTCTCTTCGTTCACACTTATATTTCAAACTGTCATTAATTTGCTCTTCCCTTTCACTTTTGACTTGCCGACACTCATCATTGAATCGTTTGACTTGCATACATCATATATTCTCGACACCAAGACTTGTATTTTGTCCGCACAATTCGATTCAATTCAAGTTATTTTTAAAAACAAATAGCAAATCTGCAATGCAAAATTGATGTTGGTACCTCCGCAGAAAGGGCAACATCCGGTCCCGGGGTCCGCGGGCGGGGGCGAGAGGGCAGCGCTAATGGTAATTGCTTCCCAGAGCGCGAGTTCGACTCTCGGCGCAGTCTCCCAGTAATGCAGTGACAATGACCCGTCTCGTTCTAATGTTTGTCGCCTGCAGGCCGCGTGGGCAATGTATTATATGTTTGTTGCATTCAATCTTTTGTTATTGTTATTTATTTATTTTTTCATATGAAACACTCACTTTGTGTTTAGACATTTTAAAATACTTAAATATATTTATTATGTATTACCCGGACATTGAAATAAAATTTTCCGGTTTTTAAGGAAAAACCGAAAAATACCGATCAACCTAAAACGAAAATTCTATGAAGTCTGCGTTCTGCCAGTTGGAACTTATGGTCTTGAAACTGTTACATTGTCCAAAAAAAGTGCCGAGAAACTACGAGTGACCCAAAGAGCCATGGAAAGAGCCATGTTATGAATAAGCCTAAGACACAGAGTCAGAAATGATACGGTGAGAGAAAAAACAAAGGTCACTGACATCATCCACCGGGTGGCGACTCTAAAATGGCAATGGGCGGGTCACGTAGCCAGAAGCTCAGATGAAAATTGGACAAGAAGACTGCTGACTTGGAGACCGTGGACGGCGAAGAGAAGTGCGGGGCGACCGCAACTACGGTGGAAGGATGATCTGAACAGACACGTCGGAATAACCTGGATGCAGTTTGCACAGGACAGAGTGACATGGAAGCGAATGGAGGAGGCCTTTGTCCAGGAGTGGACGGGAATAGGCTGAGGAAGAAGAAGAATATAATATAATAAAACTTCTAAAAAAGCATACGTTTTCCTTTGTATTTATTAATTATTTAATAAGTTTTTGTCTATTGTTAAAGAAACAATAAATAAATAACATTTTTAATTATATATATTCAGTACACTTACTTTATTCAGTTCTGCCAACTCTCTTGGTTGTTTTAGCATAAAGGCATGCAAATAATAATGAACATAATTGAATCCGATATGAATTCACACGTGAAATAATCACACAGACTCTCACCAGATGTGTCTAGAATGCATTACTTAAAACTCGTGTCGAGAATTTTCTAGTTTCTCACGTAAACGAAAATATCAAATTTTGCTGATTAAATTGAAACAATAGAGTTTCTACATGTTCTTGTACCGCCTTCGTCCATGTGAAGTATTGATTTAAAATAATACTGAACATTCTAGAAAGCAAAAAGTTTCTTAACCGCAAAAGATTTACAATTATTACACATTTTCTTCTATATACGCCATACTTTGTGTTGTTATGATGGTTTATTTCTCTTTTTCTTTTTTATATACTTTGTACATACAACACTGATATTTTTTTTAAATACATAAGACATGTTTCAGACAAATAGTCCTTCTTCAGTGATGCATATTATGAAGACACATTTTTTTAAATATTATAAAATTGGACTGAAATTGGGAATATGCAGGTATTGGTAGCCCAATTCAGAGAAGCCTTTACAGTAGTGATTGACGACGCCGAAGAGACCTGATATGGCACATGAAGAATAAGATATACAAACACTCCAGTTTTTTTTACCATTTCAATTTGTGCAAAATTGTATTATTCATCTGTGGTATTTCGTTTTTCTATTGGAAATATCAATGAAAAATCAGACGAGATGATAGAAACTTTTGACTTTATTACATACAAATTGCATGCTATGCTTGTAGTGCATGCAGATATTCACGCCGTTATTTATTTTAACGAAATCGAAATGCAAATCCAGTGAAAGCAATTTTCTAAAATGGTGCCGTTGAATATCCATCTAAAAAGTAGGACACATGAACTGATTTGAATAAACGCCATAGCTACTGTACTACCTCCGTTGATGATTTAATTAAAGCTGACACCACCACAATTTATTTCATTATTTAATGTCTAGTACTCGTATTATGTTCACGAACATAATACGAGTACTAGACGGATGGTTAGTTAGTTAGTTAACAATCTTCGTAGAACTAACCACTAAATTCTTATAGTGATGCAATAAAGCAAGAAAATTAAACTAACAAATTAACCATAGTGGCAGAATGGCAAGAGCTGACTACCTGATGATTGTCACACTGTCTTTGGCCTGGAGTAGAATTCACGTGACAATATAATGGAAATAAATTAGCGCCCTATGACATATCATAAGAATCAATATAATAGTTTAAAAACAAATTGTGTCTAGTGATAACCATCGCTAGCCAAAGCTCCCAGTCTCTCCACACAAGTCAGACTGAATAGACTGAGATGGGCCAGTCACATGCAGAGGATGCCATCATCGCGAACTCCAAAAAGATTGTTGGAGTGGCACCCAGGTGGTAGAAAGATTAAACCATTGATCACTGACCTTTCCAGACATGCTTCTCTTCATTCCTTAACATTCGTACATCGTGTAATGCAAGCACGTCGATTTTTCCGACTTCTTACGTGGCCGACATTTAATATTTTATTGATTTGATCGTGCGATGCTTTCTTTTATTTATAATTCCGTTTACAACGTTAACATATACTTTCTTTACTATTTTTTTTTATCATTAATAATTGTTCATTCAATCTTAATGACCTTTTCATTATTTTGTTCACTGTATTAATTTGTTATATAATATTTGCATTTGACACTATATCATATACGGATTACCACTCATTCGTCTTAGACAGAGGTCCCCAAAATTCCTTTTTTGTCGCGTAGACCATGTGTTGGTTTTTTTTCTGTTTTGTGTAGACTCCTGTTTTCCTAAGATAGATTTTTTTTACAAATTCATCAACTGTCCATATGTTTTTGAAGCAGACACAGAGCCACTGATTTTGATGGGGTATACTGAAGAAATAAAACCTTTGTAATAAAGTATGATATATATGTTAATTTTTATAGAAATTCTAAAACAAATCGATGTTTTAAAGGGAGGGACATGTATTTATAAAGGAAGGAATTTATGTTTATTAGGCCCATTGTTTATTATATTTAGTCTTTGGTCTGATGTAGAATTCACGAGACATTAAAATGCGGTGCGAATGATGTTATGAACATAATAATGAAAGAATCATTAAGATGGTTTAGACACATGGAATGAATGAATGAAGAAAGAATGGTAAAAAAAGTTTATGTTAACGATGTAAATGGATCTAGAAATAGAGGAAGGCTAAGGAAAACATGCCACGATCAAATAAATCAAATATTGAATTTCGGCCACATGAGGAGTCGGAGAAATCGATGTGCGTGGATGACACGATGTATGAATGTTGAGGAAGCGAGAGAAATGTGTCAAGAAAGAAAATTGTGGCAGTCCATTATTTCTGCCTACTCATTCGAATAGACGGCGTGATGGTTAGTTAGTTAGTTAGTTTATAAAATGGCGATAGATTAGTCACGAGAATCAATATGATCGCCATACCCTTTACACCGATTTGGCTCGCGCTGTAATAATGTAATGAGCGATTCAACAAATAAATAAAAATATTATAATAATAATAAAATGAAGCCAGTCACACAATGGGGGTTAAACTTCTCAATTCATAAACTTTTCTCCCAGTTTTCGTTTCAATGTCCCGGTGGATTTCCGGCCTACTAGTTCGGGTAACGACTTGCTAATCCTTAGCTTAATGCATTGCGCGCTTTTACCAAATACAATGCGTATTGTTCCCACGGCGGGCTTTGTTTTAATGCAGGTTTAGTGCAATTTATAATACCCTCTGACATCGTCCACATTCAGGGGTCGTCAACCATCGAAACTGGCATACCAAAATGATAACGATGTTTGCTCACTTTTTCAAATGTATTATTGATACGAGTACATTTAAAAAAGTGAGCACACATGTATTATTTTAATTCTAACGGAATTTTCAATAAAAAATTTTTTCACTGATTACATATTAACTATTTGGTCGTATTTAGGCGTTTACGTAAAAAAAACTTCAGAAACGACCGGAATGTGGAAATGTCGAAAAAAAAGTGGATTTAGCACGACGATAACACGCCATCGCACAGAGCCATAATTGTAACTAAATTCAAGACTAAAAACGCGATAAACACTATTTATCAACCACCACAATCTCTGGATTTGGCTCTGTATGACTCTCTTCTGTTCGCAAAACTTAAATTGCCACTTCATGGAACCCGTTTCCGGTAGATTGAAACCATAAAACAGAATTCGTGAAAGGTGTTAAAGGCCATACCAGAAATGTTTCGAAGAGTTGAAAAAACGCTGACGTTCTATGTGTATTTTATCCAAGAGTACTTTGAAGTCGACAAAATAAATTTTGACGAATATTGAAATATTTTGCGTTTGAGTTACAATTTCCGGGTACTTTATTCTCATAGTAGTATTATAATTTCATTTTATTTTTATAGTATCATTTCCGGAGGGCTACTTAACAAACTATTATAACACGGACATAATAGTGTTTATTTGACTTGGCCAATGATATAAAACTTCGTTTTGATAATTTAATAGAATATAATGAAAATGCCTTTCCCAAATTGTTTAATTATATATATTTTATGAGAATGACATGCATCCCCTTGCTAAGGCATGGATATCAAATGTTTTCAAAACATGTCATTCATTAAACAAAACACAACTTGTTAAAAAAAAATCATATTTTTATATACCTATGTTATTCTCATTAAACGCAATAAAAAAATCTTAAATACAGTTTCATTTGTATAAAATATTGATTGATATTGATTATTAAAGTTCAATGCAGCAAATGAAAATAAATTAAAACATTTCTTGTTTTTTGAACGAAGATATAAAAAGTCTATAAAACTTATACAATATTAACGAAAACCTCAGTTTTCTAGAAGTTTCATTATTTAAATTTAAATTTGGAAGGAAATTAAGGCAATGATTGTGTATTGAATATATTTCATTTCATTTATTTATTTTTCACATATCTAAAGCATTACAGATTTTTTCCCAATACACTAAAGATACAAGTTAGAGATACACAATAATAAGTAATACATAATAGATTAATAAAAAGAGCGAGAGACATAAGATGCATGACAAATTAATAAAATAAATATACCATACAATTATAATAAAGATAGTACTTCCCTCAGATGAGCCAAACTATCACAAAATATGTCAAACTCCGAGATGATGCGATTAAGCAAAGATATTGCTCTACCTACCGGCATAACCATTGGCAGGTTGGTTCTGCATCGTGGGAGATTAAACAATCTATGGCCCCTTTGTCGAAGATAATTATCAGGGACGAACAGACCTACATCACTCAGGATTTCTGAGCAACCGCCTATCAGTGGAAAGAAATGAACACCCGAGTGAATGTCTCGTCTCTTCTCGAGTGACTGGTAGCCTAGCATCCCTAGCAAGAAATCAGTTGGAAAGAGCCACGGGTAATATCCATACTCCCTAAGATAGAGGTATCGCAGAAATCGCAGAAATATGTAGGGTATATAAAACAAAAGAGATTCTAGTACGAATCTCAAAATATATTATCAGACGAATGATTGTATTTGATTGCTGTAAAGAGAGAATATAAATGTTCTATCTAATGAAAAAGCCCGTACGAAGCTTTATAGAAATGGTTATACGAGTACTTACACATCTAATAGGATCACTTATACTGTATGATGTTTTTGTCCTTGTTACTGTGATGATAATGTCTCAAGTATTATAATTTCTTGGAAAGTGTATCTCATTAACGCCGCCACGCTGTGCTCAATTGGTCCAGTTAAGCTTCTGCACTAGTTCCCGGAATCTCTCATCTATTTTCATATATAATATAATTATCTGATTAATTACAACACTCGGCTTGAATGACTGGAAGTGCCATGGTGGGATATACTCTGCTGGAAGGTATGTACCTATAAAATGCCGAGAAACGCCACATTACATCATAACAGCAAGAATTCCAATAAGTCCTGGTGTCCTAGAATGGACCTTGTGATCCCACGAGTCCCAGAAAATGCGATCACAGCAATTATTATTGCAACATACTTATTATATTTATACAAGTGTCATGCAAGCTAATTTGCCAACAAAAAAAACATGTTTTGGTCTAACTATGTTATGGTCGAGAAACGGTCTACTATACCTCATCATAAAAGGGAAGATTAAGGGAATTTTGAATTCAAAATTATATCAAAGATATTATTCAAATTGACATAACGACAACATACACATAAAGGTTTTACAAATCACGTAAATTTGATATTTGATGTTTTATTGTAACACCTGATGATGTCAACATAGGTTGACGAAACAGCTGTCGCGTAAAATAAAATACAATTGTGATACATAAAACAAAGTTTTTTTAATTTAACAATTTATAATTTTAAAGTATCAAAGTATTTCGGCGAAAATAATGGACTAAAATTAAGAATGCGTCTTTAAGATGACTGCTACATTAGGAAGAAGAAGAAGTTAATTAGTTCTCTTATTATTTATTTAAAATAAAATAGAAATAAAAACACTGCACTTTGTTTTTCACCACTATGCGGTTATTTTAATTGCCGACTAGTTTCGCTTGTACCCAAGCTTCCTCAGGGCTTCGTAATAACTGCTTAAAACAAAGTGTAGTGTTTTTATTCTATTTTATTTTAAATATAATATAAATAATAATAAAAAAATTAAATGTCTTTCCACAAAGTGAATGCTTCATACGAAAATTTAACTAACTAACTTACCATCATGCCGTCTCCCCGGAGGGGTAGGCGGAAATAATGGAACGCCACACTGCTCTGTCCTGACATACTTCTCTCGCTTCTTCTATATTAATACATCTTGTCATGCACGCACGTCGATTTTTCCGACTCCTCACGTGACCGACATTCAATATTTGATTGATTTGATCGTGCCACGTTTTCCTCGGCCTTCCTCTATTTCTAGGTCCGTTCACGCCGTTTACATATACCTTCTTTACCATTCTGTCTTCACTCATTCTTTCCATGTGTCCAAACCATTTTCATTCGCACCACATTCATTTCTTATACTTGCATTTGTCACTCTATCATATACAGATTTGCCACAAATTCGTCTTAGAGATCTCATTTCTACTGCATTTATTCTACTTTCATCCTTCTTTTGCCAGTTACATGCTTCACTTCCATACATAAGGGTCGGCACAAGAACACCATTGTGCACTGCCATCTAAAATTTAAGTTAATAAGTATTGGTCTTGGGGATAGAACGCTTGGCTCCTGATCCAGGGGGCATGGGTTCAAGCCTGGACACGACCAGGTTCCTTCTTCATAATAATGAGCTATTTTCTGCTCACATTGAAGATTGTAAAATAAATTCTAATATCATTGATATAAATCCTTGATATTAGTCTTTTTTTTTTAAATATATATATTATGCGTTCGTGATCCGACAGTTGTGGATCCCTTCCCGGAGTGTTTCGGTTCGTGATGTCGTCTGCCGTTCTTTCTACGTCAATTTTCCGCCCGGCTAAGTACGGAAAGCGACTTCCTAAACCCATTTGCGAATAATAGCGGCAAATTGTTCTAGACGGTGAATAATACAATATGTACAATACAATGTGCCTACCTGTATGCACACACAACGAGCACGCGAAAGTGGAGTCCGTGCTCCCATCAGCACCCATCTGAACGTGAAATCATCGACGCCATCTCAGCTTACTCAACAATTACGACAAATTACATCTGATGCAGGGTCTGTCATTGCCATCAACCAAGTTTAACGAACCTTTCAACGCATCGTCAGCGTCATCGTCATTTCCATCTGCATCTTTTAGCTGGCAATTCATAGCATAATAGAAACCACGCAAAAGGTGTGAGTTGACTGCTACGAAAGAAAATTTTACCTTTCAAATGTATGTGTGAAAACATTGCAAAATATCATATACAAATATTCTATGACTGTTAAAATTTATAACACTGTTAATCATAATATCAGTTTTTCTTCTTCAAGTGCCCTGTTGGGTTGACCCCAACGTTGGCGATCACCTCGGCGAACCTGTTCCTGCCCTGCGCCGCTCAGAACAGCTCCTCCACACTTCGGATTCCGGTCCACTCCCTCACATTTGAGACATTTGTCTCCTACCGGGCCCTCGGCGTCCCTCAATTTTGCCCCCCAATATCAGTTGGAGAAGGTGGTATTTTTCCCCACGCAGTATATGACCCAGATGTAAAGTCAACTCTAGCTCGCCTCAGGACTTCGGTATTGGTAACCATGTCTGTCCAGGGAATTCTGAGCATTCGACGATAGAGACACAATTCTAATGCTTCTAGTCTTTTCATTGTGTTGACTTTCAAGGTCCACGTTTCACATCCATACAATAAAACAGACCACACATAGCATTTGATCATTCTCTGGCGGAGTTTCAAGTTTACGTTATCATTGCAGAAGAGTGATTTCATTTTATTAAACGTAGCTCTTGCTGCCTCAATTCTACATTTTATCTCTACATCTGGGTCAAGAGATTGCGTTAGTATGCTGCCGAGGTATTTAAAAATTTCCATCCTTTCAACGTTACGGCCGTTCAATTACACAATTTATTTTTATTAATTTAGAATGTCGCGACAGCTGTTTCGCCAACCGATGTTGGCATCATCAGGTGTTAAAAAAAACTGATGATGATGCCAACATCTTCTGATATTATAACAGTGTTAATTTTAACAGTAATAATATTGAAGTATCATAGTGTTGTGGCCAAAACAATGGACTAAAAATACAATATTCTACTTGGATCTTCTGGCTTACAGAGGTTCAGCTCATGTGGCTATTCCTCTTACGTCTGATGGGAACACTGTTGGAAGGTGATTTGGTGGGTTGTTAGTTTATTCGGGGGCATGATTTGTGTGGCCCGGAGTGTTCCTCTGAAGGAGAATCGATTTTGGGCGCTTGTGGCGGCTGGGAGTGTTTGGGTCGTAATTAGAGAGGTCTTTTATTGTGGGGTTGGGATGTGAAGGGAGTCCTTTGTAAAAACGTTCGGCAAGTTTCAGAATGAATTCATCTATCATCGGGATTCCCGATTCTAGGTGCAGTTGTGTAATCCTGGTCCATGAAGGCGCACTAAGCGATAAACGGATAGCCTTATTTTGCAGGATAATTTTATGGGAATGACGTATTTTGCTTTGGTAATTTCTGTCCGATCGCCTTTTCAGCGTCAAAATCAACAAGGCCAAATCCCTTGTACGCCCTATCAGAGCAGGAGTTCCCCAAGGTTCAGTAATGGCTCCTACTCTGTTCAACATCTACTGCAGTGATATCCCTCTTCCCCGAGATCAGAACACCCACATTGCCCAATTCGCTGACGATACGGGCATCATCTCCAGTGCTAAAAGGCCGCTTCTCGCGACCCGCAGGGTGCAAAAACAGGCCGATGTGCTAGAGGTGTGGTGCAAAAACTGGCGCATTACCATCAATCCGAGTAAAAGCGCAGCGACCCTTTTCAGTAAAAGACACATTCCTCCAAACATTCCCAACATAAAAATGTTCGGCCAAGACGTTCCTTGGACCAAAACAATCAAATACCTTGGGGTTACCTTGGATTCTAAGCTGACATGGAGGCCACACATTACAAATAAAGTCAAAGCCGCGTCAAAAGCAATCTCAGCCAGAGGGTAGAGACCCAATGTTAGCTAGAAACAGTAAACTAAGCATCGACAATAAACTCCTGATATACAAAACGGTTATAAGGCCGATCTTCGCTTATGCAGCCCCAATCTGGGGCTATGCAGCTTCGAGTCACATACAAAAACTCCAAATCCTGCAAAATAAGGCTATCCGTTTATCGCTTGGTGCGCCTTCATGGACCAGGATTACACAACTGCACCTAGAATCGGGAATCCCGATGATAGATGAATTCATTCTGAAACTTGCCGAACGTTTTTACAAAGGACTCCCTTCACATCCCAACCCCACAATAAAAGACCTCTCTAATTACGACCCAAACACTTCCAGCCGCCACAAGCGCCCAAAATCGATTCTCCTTCAGAGGAACACTCCGGGCCACACAAATCATGCCCCCGAATAAACTAACAAGCCACCAAATCACCTTCCAACAATGTTCCCATCAGACGTAAGAGGAATAGCCACATGAGCTGAACCTCTGTAAGCCAGAAGATCCAAGTCCAAGTCCAAGCTTTGCTAAGGCATTATCAAATGACATGGAGTTATAAATCATTGTTCAAGAAACATTAAATAAAAATCTTCAACTTTTTTCTTAATCGACTATTCCTAGCTTGTTCTTGCATTTTAGAGCAACAGATCAGCTTCTCCAACTAGGTGTTTACGTATGTGGTCTGTTCTCCAGAGACTTGTTACTTATGTCAGGTGGATTTTCAGCTGTCCTTCAATATTTTAGGAGGTCTTCCACGAGGACGAGTCCCGTGAGGCTGATTACGAAGTGCAAAATAGAGGAGGCTGGTGGTGTCCATTATTTGGACATGACCGTACCAGTACTTCCTTTGCTGTCTACTCCATATTATAATATATTTCGCTTCACATGTCTCTCTTATTCTGGTGTTCCTCACGCGATCTCTTAGTGTCTTAACTGCTATCATCCTAAGTGTCTTCATCTCGGAAGCCCCGAAAACTTATTTAGTTCTGAGTGTGTTGGCCTTACGCGTGCTTTATAAATTCACATCTTACTCTCAGTGGCCATGTCTTTATTTTTCCATATTGTGAATTTCGAGTACCAGAAATTTCAGTTGATCATCATCATCATCAGCCGTCTGTCATCCACTGCTGAATGTAGGCCTCTTCCAAAGCACGCCACCGCTCCCTATTCATTGCCGCTCCCATCCATCCATGTCCAGCAATCCTCTTCAGATCGTCGGTCCAGCGGGCAGGGGGACGTCCAACTCTGCGGAATCCTGTACGCGGTGTCCACTCCAGAACCCGTCTCCCCCATCGACCATCGGTTCTCCGACAGATATGGCCAGCCCATCGCCATTTCAGCCTGCTCATCCTCAGAGTCACCATGGTTTGTTGTCGAATAAATTCGTTTCTAAATCTGCATGCCTCTTTCCATGGCGCGTTGGGCGACCTTAAATCTGTAGACTAGACCTTTTGTCAGTGTCCACGTCTCGACTCCGTACGTACGTACTGGAAAGACGCACTGATTGCAGACTTCAGATTTGAGATATTGCAGCTGCCTTGTCGACAAATATGAATAATAATAATCGTTGCATTTTCCAAAACTATGTACAATCTTTGCAAACGTGTTTCGAATAGCACATATCCGTCTTCAGCGTAAAAACTTTAACTTACAATGTTTTACTAATATTTTTCAAATGTAAATACAGACGAAATGAAATGATCCTGTCTCTGTTGATATAACTTGAAATGAGGAGATGGATAAATGCATCATAGGCGATGCCCATCTTGAAAATGTAAATGAGATGAATCTTGGTAAGAATCGCCTTCTTTCTGAGAACCTTCGTGACATCGTGAAGACCCTTTCGCAATGTTGCCCGCTACAGGCAAGCGATAATACCATTTAGAACCTTGCGGAACATATCCAAGTTGTATTATAATATTATCTTTAAATATAATATTATATATTATGATGCATGTCACTCTCGTTGTCTCGTATACGACTTGTCTCGTATACGGTGCTCTTAAGCTGTGATAATTTTTTCATATAATAATTGTAAAATGTTTACTCCTTTTTACATGATTTTATCTAACTAACTAACCATCGCGCCGTCTCCCCGAAGGGGTAGGCAAAAATAATGGACCGCCACACTGTTCCTTCTCTCGCTTCAACATGCATACATCGAATAATTAATGTTTTAATTGAAATTTCTTGGAAGAAGATCATTTTAAATAATGAAAACAAAAAAAAAAGAATACAAAATTTCTTTATTATTATATATTTAGTGTGCTACCACATGTGTTTATGTTCGACCGGTTTCGGCAGCTTGCTGCCATCTTCTGGTCTGAGTCTGGTCAGGCAGCAAGCTGCCGAAAACGGTCGAACATAAACACATGTGGAAGCACACTAAATACATACAAATAAAGAAATTTCGTATAATTTTTTTTATGCATACATCGTATTATGCACGCACGCCGATTTCTCCGACTCCTCACGCTGCCTATATTCAATATTTAATTGATTTGATCGTGCCATATTTTCCTCGATCTTTCTCTATTTCAAGTCCCGTTTATATACTTTTTTTACCATTCTTTCTTCATTCAATCTTTCCATGTGTCTAAACCATCTTAATGTTTCTTTTATTGTTTTGTTCATAATACTCTCATTCGCACTGCATTCACTTCTTTTATTCATATTCGACACTTTATCATACACAGATTTTCATCACATGCGTCTAAGAGTTCTTATTTCTACTGGATTTAATCTACTTTCATCCTTTTCTGGGAAGTTGCATGCTTCACTACAAAGAAACTAATCTATTAAATGAATGGTTATATACAAGTACAATACATTAGTTTTCAAGCTACTTACCAACTAAAACCTCACACTATCCCTAAAGGGATATTATTTTATAATAAACACAAATTTCCGGATCGTCCAGCTGTCAATATGTGCATCATCAAAAGGAACATTATGTGTTATGTTATTTCACATTATTTTCTTACTTTATTTTATCTCATCGTAAATTATATTATTTGTTTTAGATTTATTTTGTGAACGTTGGACGATCGAAGTCTGCGTTGGCGATGCCTATTGTTAGCGATGAGCTTCGCAACCCATCACACCGCATCTCCAGCGGGGGCGAAAAGAGAAGGACGGAGTGGCGCATTGGTTAAAGTGTGGCAGTCCATTCTTTCTGCGTACGGAGAGACGGCATGATGGTTAGTTAGTAAGTTTAGTATAAATAATTTGTATGATTTATGACAGAGGTGTATGGTGATCCAGAGAAGATGGATTACCATACACCTCTGTCATGAACTCTCGACCTCTCGAGCTTCCTTTACAATCATACATCGTAACATCCACGCTCGTCGATTTTTCCAACTAATTAAATTAGGGTGTATAATAAATAATACATCTAACAGATGAATGAAACAATGTTTTTCTTAAAAATTATCAGTAATTAACTAACTAACCATCACCCGGTCTCACCGGAGGGGAAAGCAGAAAAAATTTACCGCCACACTGTTCTGTCCTTACATAATTCCTCGACAGTCATACATCTTGTCATGCACGCACGTCAATTTCTCCGACTCCCCACGTGACCGACATTAAATATCGGATTGTTTAACCGTGTTACGTTTTGCTGGACCTTCCTCTATTTCTAGCTCCGTTCACGTCGTCTATATACCTTCTTCACCATTCTGTCTTCACTCATTCTTTCCATGTATCCAAAACATCTTAACGACCCTTTCATTATTTTATTCACTACATTTTTATTGCAACGCTTTCATTTCTTATATTTGAACTTATTAAGCGCTTAGGCATTTACACTGTGGAATTCTATAGCAATATACTTAGGAAATTGAAAATAACTTAAAATATTAAAAAACACGGCATGTTTCGGAGGATACTTTCATCTCCAGGTGTAAAAATATAATAAAAACTAAACAAAGAAAGACTAATATAAAAACGCATTTAAAAACAAAGTTATTTTCAATTGCCTAAGTATATTATTATATTTGCATTAAAAACTATAACTTAGTGATTTCTCTGTTGAAGTTGATACAAAACAAAATATGAATCAGAGTGCAGTTAAAAGTACATGTTAAGAATATAAAGTGCGTGTAAATTATGTAATAATTGTCGGTCTACTTGAAAATCTGTGGGTTCTAACTTATCCGATAAGCGAGTATCGGAAGTCAATTCGTGTTAGGAATGATATATTCCGTCGTTAACGTATCGAACTGGACCAAGCCAACCGAAATTGATAAAATGTTCAATTCAATCCGAGAGCTAAGCATCTAATTCGAGGCGCATCTGATCTTCGCATGTTGAAAAAACTGGTTTCTATTAGTGAATTCACGCCCAAAACGCATTCATAAACGGTTATCTCCACCATTTAAAAATCTACATGCAAAATCAATCAATTTTATCGAATATTACAGTTTACTCGTTAATTTTTATCCAAATATGCTAATTTTACCACATGTTTGAAGTTTATGTCTGTAGTCATTACTTCAGATAATCCAATCTCTTATTTTCTGGTTTCAATCCTGGGATTGGTTTGCAGGAATTTCCTATATTCTTCTATTCCATTCTTTTCTGTCTTTTTGCCGCTCTTTTGAAATCTGCATATGATGTCCACCAACACGTCCACCAACAGGTCCTCCAGGTACTCTCGGCATGGGCGTCCCCTAGTGTTTGCCCCCTCGGTAATACCCTCCGTTAAGGCATGCAAGAGGCCTTCTTGTCGTATTACATGGCCGATCCATCTTGCACGCCTTTCGGACAAGGTCCCGAGCAGGTGCCTTCCTCCTTCGATTCTTTGAGAACCTCCTCATTTGTAATGTGGTCTCTCCAGGAAATTCCTTATAGTCTTCTATAGGACCACATAAAAAAATGATTATCGGCCACTTGAGGAGCTAGAGAAATCGATGCGCGTGCTTGACACGATGTATGAATCAAGAGAAACCTTCGTGACAGAGTGGTTACGAGCTCTGACTTCCATGCCGAAGGTCCTGGGTTCGATTCCCGGCGATTGTCACACTGTCTTTGGTCTGGTGTAGAATTTACGTGACAATAAAATGGCGATTGATTGACTACCTATCACATGTCACGAGAATCGATATTATAGCTAAAAAATAAACATTGTATATAGTAATTGGGTCCAAACGACCTGCTGTCAGTGGCGGTACTCCCATAGAGGCCCAGAAGCCCGGCTTGCGTAAGAAATTTTGAATTAAAACCTTTTCTGGTTTACAGAAGTTAAAGCTCTTGTGGATTTTCCTCTTACGTCTGATGGGAACATTGTTGGAAGGTGATTTGGTGGGTTGTTGGTTTATGCGGGGGCATGATTACTTAAGATTTGGGAGGTTTGATTCAAAATTTCTTACGGAAGCCGGGCTTCTGGGCTTCTATGGGAGTGCCGCCACTGCCTGCTGTGTAGATAAAAAAAAAAAAAAATATGTCAGGAAAGAAAAGCGTGGTAGTCCATTATTTCTGCCTACCCCTTCGGGGAGACGGCGTGATGGTTATTTAGTTAGATAGCTTCAATTTGAAAGACAATAGAAGAAGAAAAATCCAAACCTGCTTCTGTTTATTTATTGTACGCACTTAAACTATAAACCGTTTTATATCCTTTATCACATCGCGTATTATAATTAAGTAACTTATTTCATATAACCATCGTATGTTTTATGGTCCGTTTTTCCTCTATTGGCGAATTGAATCTCCAACGGGCAATCAAATTTAAATGGCATCGTCTTTTCAGGCTAATACGGACATAAACACTGTAATTTGCAGAGCCTCGGGTACAGACGAAAATAACCAAATTGAAAAGGCGAAGTCCATTGACGCGGCTCCACTCTTCCATGGGAATCTTCCTGGATGAGAGGTAATGTACGGTTGTTACTCCGTACTAATAATTATTTAGCATAAAAAATCCCCGTTTTAAAACATGGTCAACAAATAATAACGTTACACTGGAGCATTTTATGTTCTAGCCCGATTTTGTTTGGCGACCATTTTAGAAGTGAAGCTTGGGTCTGTAATATAAGATTTTTTTTTTGAATCGCTATTTACATCATTACAGCGCCGAATCGATGTAAAGGGTATAGTTAACATATTGATTCTCGTAACATGTGAAAAGTAGTAAATTTATCGACATTTTATTATCACGTGAATTTTACACCAGACCAAAGACAGTGTGACAATTTTTATTATTATTATTATTATTATTATTTTGTTGAATCGCTCTTTACATCATGACAGCATGAGCCAAATCGATGTAAAGGGTGTATGGAAAGTAGAATAAATGCAGTAAAAATGAGATCTCTTAGACGAATGTGTGGATACCCTGTGTATGATAGAGTGTCGAATGAAAATATAAGAAGTGAATACGGTGCGAATGATGGTGTTATAAACAAAATAATGAAAGGATCATTAAGATGGTTTGGACATATGGAAAGAATGATAAAAAATATATATGTTAACGATGTAAATGGAACCAGAAATAGAGGAAGACCGAGGAAAACGTAGCACGATCAAATAAATCAAATATTGAATGTCGGCCATGTGAGGAGTCAGAGATCGACGCGCGTGCATGACACAATGTATGAATGTTGAGGAAGCGAGAGAAATGTGTCAGGAAAGAAAAGTGTGGCAGTCCACTAATTCTGCCTACCTTTCGGGTAGACGGCGTGATGGTTAGTTAGTTAGTTTTTTTTAGTGATTCTCGTGACATGTGATAAGTAGCTAAACTATCGACATTTTATTATCACGTGAATTCTACACCAGACCAGAGACAGTGTGACAATCATACTGCCCTCGCCGGGAATTGGACCCGAAACCATCGGGGTAACAGTCAATGCACTTACCACTCAGCCACGAAGGTCGTCATACGAGTATATAGACAATTACACTGCCATCGCCGGGAATCGAACCCGAGACCTTCGATGTGGCCTAGCACTTACCACTCAGCCACAATGGTCAGGATAGCCATCTGAAGAAAAGGATATTTCAAATATGAATTCTCCCAGTACTAATATACGGATTTGAAAAATAACTTTCACTAAAAGAACAGTGCAGAAATTCCGAGTGATCCAGCGGGCAATGGAGAGGAAGATGTTGAATATCAGTCTGCGAACAAAAAACGAAGTGAATGGATCAGAGAAAGGATCAAAGTTGTTGGAGATGTAGCGTACAAAATAGCTTCTTTGAAGTGGAATTGGGCCGACCATATAGCGATGACAACGAATGAGCAGTGATACAGACGAATCCCCGAATCGAGAACCGGCCACAGAAATCAATATGGTCTGATGACATTAAACGAGTGCCAAGAGGTAAATGGCACAGAGTGGCGAGAGACATAGAGCTGTGGAAGTCAGGAAAGGAGGCATATGTCCAACACTGGACGACTAATGGCTGATAGCAGAGGAATAATTCAATCACGCAATTTGTTTTTTTTTAGTTATTTTTAATCGCTTATTACCGCTTTAATTATTGTTCGCTATAACCCTGAACATTAAGAATATCGACCACAGACAGGTTTTGTATAGTTTTCCCTCGGAATCGTATGGATGTGAGAGACACAATTTCCTCGATTACACCCGTCTGAATAGGAAGTTAGATTATCCCGTTCCGCACATAATGTTGGCTGATTGATGGTGTTCCTCACTGCAGCACACTGCAATAAAACCACTATACAGTATTAATAACGTTTATAATAATCTCCTGGGTTAATAACGGGCTAATATAAATAAGTTCCGTCTTGATACAGTGCGTCTTGATAAATAAATACATTTATAGAAATATATGAAATACGATGAAATGAAAATGGCGATGAGGTTCGCAACCCATCACACCGCGTCTCTCGCGATGGCGAAAAGAGAAGGATGGAGTGCCGCATCGATTAAAGTGTGGCAGTCCATTCTTTCTGCCTACCCTTTCGGGGAGACGGCGTGATGGTTAGTTAGTTAGTTAGTTTAGATGAAAGACTTAAATATGTATTTTTAAAAATTAATACGTATTTTTTCACAATATTAGAAATGGGAAACATGTCATTCAAAACAATATAACGATTTTTAAGCATTTACATTTAGATTTTTAGATTTGAAATACGTCTTAATGCGCCCTTGAGGTGATTACATCACAAAAACGGCACTTTAAAAGTTAGCATATTATTATTAGTATTATTATTATAATAAAACTTCTAGAAAAAGGACGTTTTTGTTCCTATTAATACATTAAAATGGAGTTTTAAATCCGTGCTCAAAGAAATATAAATATAGTTTTTAAACAAATTTAAGACGTGAATATTGTGAAATTAAAGCACTATTTTTTCCACATCTGAATTTATTTTCTTCATAGGTTTCGAAGGTTTTATACCTTTAGAACCGAGAGAACGTTAAAACTGTTTTAATACTTTATAAGTGATCTTTATATTTGAAGGTTAAGTATGGAAATATAAGAGTATGAGGAAATTGGAATAAATGCGATAAAAATTAATAAACCTTTTCGTTTTGATTATATTGTAATACGAGTGTAATAGAATGTCAAACTAACTAACCATCACGCCGTCTCCCCGAAGGGGTAGGCAGAAAGAATGGACTGCCACACCTTTCTTTCCTGACATATTTCTCTCGCTTCCTCAACATTCATACATCGTGTCATGCACGCGCGTCGATTTCTCTGACTCACATGGCCGACATTCAATATTTGATTTATTTGATCGTGCCACGTTTTCCTCGGTCTTCCTCTATTTCTGGTTCCATTTACATCATTAACATATAATTTTTTTTTACCATTCTTTCTTCATTCATTCTTTCCATATGTCCAAACCATCTTAATGATCCTTTCATTATTTTGTTCATGACACCATCATTCGCACCGCATTCACTTCTTATATTTTCATTCGACACTTTATCATACACAGAATATCCACACATTCGTCTAAGAGATCTCATTTCTACTGCATTTATTCTACTTTCATCCTTCTTTTGCCAGTTCCATGCTTCGCTTCCATACATAAGGGTCGGTAGAAGAACACCATTGTGCACTGCCATTCTAGCTTTTTTGGATAGGTTTGTTTGCGATGACAACTTTAAGTGCACCATTCACTTTGTTGCCTGCCCCAACCCTTCTTTCAATATCCCTCTCCACTCTCCCATCTCTTGTAAACATACTACCTAAATACACAAACTCAACTACTTGCTCCAAATTTTCACCATTCACGCTAAATGTCAAACTACTCGTATATAAAAAAGGAATTCAGGGCGAATGATAACTTTACAATCTCAACAATGAATAGATCAATCAAATGATTTGGACACGTAGAAAGAATGAATGAAGGCAGAGTAACGAAGAAGTTGAAAATTATGGATGTGATTGGAAGACAAAAATTTGGAGGATAGAGAAAAAGGAATACGACCCAATCGCTAATGATAGCTTATATAGAAATCTATCGGGTAGTGTGGTTAAGAAATATACTTAGGAAATTGAAAATAACTTTGTTTAACCCACTAATTATTTTTAAAAAATATTTAAAAACACGACATGTTTCGGAGGATAAACTAAATATAATCATCTAAATCTTCTAAAATAAACTTTAAAAAAAATCTTCAGGTGTAAAAATACTAGTATAATAATAACTAAACAATGAAAGACTAATATAAAAACGCATTTAAAATTCGATACAATAATTCAAATTTAAAAATTAACCTTGGCTATTTTTTATAAGTACTAATAATTCTTTTTTATCAGTAAGAAATAATCAATAATAATACATGATGATATAATAATAAAAAATATATACATAACACTTTCATTCGCACCGTATTCACTTCTCATATTTGCATTTGCCAATCTATCATATAAAGATTTAACACACATTCGTCTAAGATATCCCAATTTCTACTGCATTTCGTCACCTGAGAGTAAGAGGGTTCCAACTAACAAAATTTCACATTTGGCTTTTTTTCGTGAAAAGGGTTCTTACTAACCTTATCTCGTATACGTACAATTAAAAAAAACATGTAATAGTATCGTCATTTTGATGTTACGAAAATAATCAAGTTCCATCTGATCATTCAAAACACACGATTCACTGAAGAAGGATTCATATAAACTTAGAACTTTATTATTCCAACTGTTGCCAGACAAAATTTACACGTTTCTCGGTAAAAGAATCTCTGGAAATTGGAATTAAACCCCTTTATTCCAAGATACATACCCGAAACCAACAAAACTTTGACTTAATTTTTCTCAGCTTTTTACTTTTGTCAGTTGGAACCTTCTTACTCTCAGGTGACGATTTATTATACTTTCATCCTTATTTTGCCAGTTACATGCAATGAACACCATTGTGTTCTGTTGGCACTCTTATAAATATACGTATATATCGAATCCTGTCAACTTAAAGATTATTAATGTTTGAAATAAAATATAAAATAAACTAAGTGAATAATTTTTTGTTTCTATTTAATTAAAATATGGTTTTTAAATTAGCATATTCTTAGAGGTAAGGGCGTATTCATTTGCTTGCATAATAACTTTCTGACTTGAAGATCTCGCTGCAGTAGTCTGACAGGCCTGACTGCAGTGTTGGTCTGGAAATGTTCCAGAGTTTCGAAGTTGGCGGCTGTCAACAGAGATGAGAGCTCAGATAACAAAAGTGACAGGAGAGGACGTGCAGGAGAAATGAACTTTATCATATTTTGAATTAATTAATTAACTCGCCGTCATGACGTATTTCTGAAATTAATCCAAATAGACTCGACATTTTAAACATGCTTCGATTATTATATACGATAAAAATGTTTCGATTATTATACGTTCGTTTTATATACGTTCATGTTTCGAATATAACTTAACTAACATACCATCACGCCGACTTCTCGAAGGGGTAGGCAGAAAAAATGGATTGCCACACTTTTCTTTCCTGACATATTTCTCTCGATTCCTCAACATCGTGTCATGCACGCGCGTCGATTTCTCTGACTCCTCACGTGGCCGACATTTAATATTTGATTTATTTAATCGTACCACGTTTTCCTCGGTCTTCCTCTATTTCTAGTTCCATTTACATTGTTAACATATATTTTTTTTACCATTCTTTTTTCATTCTTTCTTTCCATGTGTCCAAACCATCTTTTTTTTTCCTTGTTTGAAACCAATTACTGTATAAAATTTATATTAGCTATTGATATATTGTTTATGACATGTGATATCGCCTATCGCCATTTTATTGTCACGAGAATTCTACACCAGACCAAAGACAGAGTTGCAATCACACTGCCATCGCCGGGAATCGAACCCGGGACCTTTGGAATGGAAGTCAGAGCTCTTACCACTCTGCCACGAAGGTTGAACGATCTTAATGATCCTTTCATTATTTTATAACACCATCATTCGCACCGCATTCACTTCTTATATTTTCATTTATTCTAGTTTCATCCTTCTTTTGCCAGTTTCATGCTTCGCTTCCATACATAAGGGTCGGAAGAAGAAGAGTACAAAAACACCATGGTGCATTTTAGCTTTTTTGGATAGGTTTTCGTTTGCGATTACAACTTTAAGAGCACCATTCACTTTGTTGCCTGCCCCAACCCTTCTTTCAATATCCCTCTCCACTCGCCCATCTACTTGCTCCAAATGTTCACCATTCACGCTAAAAGGCGGGCCACACTGTGATAAACATCGGTTTCCAACATAAAATTTGTCTTGTATAAGGCTTCTATCTCATTCTTCGCCGGGTAAAATAATGCGAGGAAGAGAGATAAACGTACCATGTTTGTTGAAAGGATAACCGTATGCAGAAACATCCGCGGTTTAACTCATGGTTTACTAAAATCGACGTTTTTACTACGTCTAGAACATGGTTTAAGTTTGAGTAATAACATTCAGTATACAAATTTTGGTTTCAAACCAGCTTGTTTATCACAGTGTGGCCCGCCTATAATGTTGCAGCTTGTAATGATTTCTTCTTTTTCAAAAATCATTACCTTGGACTTATTCACATTCATCATCAGATCATTTCGCATGCATACTTCACACATAATATTGACCAGGATTTATAGTTCATGCTCGTTGTTTCCAAGTAGGACAGCGTCATCCGCATACAAGAGACAGCTTACTGACACTCCGCTCATTTTGGCACCTGCATCCAACCCTTTCAGCTCTTTCATACACTTGTCCATATATGGATTAAATAATGTATGAAATATTACATACGTTTAAAATGTTTCGAACATTATATGAGTTAAATGCTATATGGAGCAGAGTGCTGGACCAACAAAAAAGTCCACGAAAGTCGAGTCCACGCTGCCGAGATGAAAATGTTGAGGTGGGCTGGAGGCGTCACAAGGCTGGACCACGTAAGGAACGAATACGTGAGGGGTAGCTTTAAGGTTGCCCCAATTACGGAAAAATTAAGAGAATCTCGACTCCGGTGGTACGGTCATGTGATGCGAAGAGACAGCGAGCACATTGTCCAAAAAGCCCTCAGCATTCCCACAAAACCAAGAAAAAGAGGTCGCCCAATGGCAACATGGTGGGCCAACATGGAAAAGGAGCTCCAACGCGAGAACCTGACAGTGGAAATGAGTGAAAATAGGAAAGTTTGGCGTTTTCGTACGAGGAGGGCCGACCCCAGATGATGGGAAATGGCAAAGAGAAAGAAGAGGAGGGGATTATATGAGTTAAAAATGTTTTCAATATAATGTATAATACGAGTAAAAATGTTTCGAATATTATATAATTTTAAAAATGTTTCAGCTTGGAACAATATCCCTTCATACCTTAGGTGCATAAATGATTCTGCAGTTTTGAGATCTTAGCTGAAAACTCTTATTTTTCAAGAATTAATTGTATCTCAATAGAGACGAAGATGTAAATTATTTGGAAACAGAATATGGTGGTCGAGGCGCTTATAGGACTTATGACCTGTCATTGGTTGGGTTAAACGATCGCTATATGTAATACAACATTCCCAATTTCGCCCTACTTACGAACACCACGTCTAACAATTTTTTTTAAAGTTGTATATATGCTGCCATGTTGAGAAACATTTCACTATTTTAGTTCAATCTACACTAGCGCCATCTATTGAGATTATATGTAAGCATTAAGCAGAAAATCTTTGTTAATGTAATGTGAAAGGCTATCAACCCAATTATCACACATTACTAGACAACGCCTGGAGAAAACTCTCCAATTTTTTTTTATGCTTTCAACTTTGACCAGTTTTTATACAACATTTTTGTTTTTCATATTTCATACCCAATTTAAAACTTGTATATATTTTCAATTATACTTTCTAACCGATCGGGAATATCAGATGCAGCCTACATATTTAGATTTAAAACACGTCTTTATGTGCCTTTGAGGTGATTACATCACAAAAACGGCGCTTTAAAAGTCAGCATATTATTATTATTAAAAATATTAAGACTTGTAGATTAATATTAGGAATGTAGAGCGGAAGAAGGTTATTATTATGAACAAAATTATGAAAGGATCGCTGCGTTGGTTCGGAAATATGGAGCGCATGGGTGAAGAAAGAATGGTGAAAAAAGTATACGTTAACGATGTAAATGAAGTAAGGACTCGAGGTAGACTGAGGAAAACATGACATGACCAAATTAATCAAATATTAAAGGTTGGTCATGTCAGAAGCCGGAAGAAAAATCTTTCGAAATACGCTATTCGAATACCTAATTTATGTAAAGACAGAGAGATAGACAGACAGATATATGTGTTTCTATCGCAGAAGTCCACAGACATGTAAATTTTATAAGAATAAAAATTTCTAATATTGGGATTTGAAGCACTGTGCGACGCCGCTACGCAACTGACCTTGACTGGTGGAATCCACAGCCAAACATGTGGAATGCGTATTTACAACAGTTTACAACACACTACTATGCGCGTCCGTCCACAAGGGTCAAACGAATTTTGGTTTAAAACAAGTGTCTACACAGTTTTAAACCACTGGTGGAAACCGATGTGGAGAGCTTGTTTAAAACAGTGTGGCACGGCTTTAAGACTTGTAGATTTTTCTGTCAGCGGTTAACACAGCATCGTGTTTTAGGTAGAATATTAATGTGTTCTTCAAATCTTCTCTTAATACAACGCCTCGGTTAATTAGGAAGTTTATTTTAAGTGGAATTTTTTGTTCAATTATTTAGCGTCTGTTTCATGCCGTTCTTCCCGTCGTTCACGTTTAAGCCGCCCACTCGGTGCGAGTGCAGAGTGGATACTGCTGCAGTACCAAGTCAGAAATATAAATGACACTACATCTCACACTAGAATAAGCCGTGGGCCTGCGGCTAGGGAGCCGTGGGTCGCTGGGTCAGCTAGGCCCTTTAGAGGTTAGGCAGGGGTGGTTAATCGTATCCGTTTCTTACCGCTTCTATTATATGTGACTGATACTAAATATAATAATTATATGATGCATAAATTAATTCATTATATGTTTATTTATAAAAAGACATTACAATGCTATGCTTTCGCTGTACTAATCGCCAATTTTGAGGGAATTTAACACGGCACCAGAAGAAGAAGGCTCACTTACACCGACAGCCTAATCCAGTCTGTTGGTGTCAGCGAGCCTAGCGAAACCGGTCGCTATCGAAATAAAGACAAAAGTGGAAGTAGTTAAAAAAACATATTTTTATTTAATTATTAATTAAAGTAGATGTTAAAAACATCGTTTCATTTAATTATAATTAAAAATAACTTCTATCGAGAGATTTCAGTAAAATCATTTAAATATCATTAAAAATATGGTTAAACGCATCTATTGAGAACAGGTTAAATATAATGTGTAATACCAAGCTGATGTAAAATACAATGTAAACATGGCATATCCAAATTAATCAATTACTGAAAGGCGACCATATTCGAAGTCGGAAAAATCGACTAGTGTGGGATTACGATGTATGAATAAAGAGGATTCTAGAGAGAGCTCAGAATACAGTACTATGGCGATCCATCCCCTCTGCCTACCCCTCAAGTATGATCGTTAGTTTGTTAGTTTGATACCGAGAACACATGTAAGATTGTTCGACGTTAAGAAGACAAGGCACTCTCCAATACGAGTATTAAGAGTATTTTCCTTTTGGATACACTTTCACTAATCAGCTTAAAGAAATTGCTCTTCCTACCAGTGTCACCAGAGGCAGGTTGGTTCTAGCGGCCGGTGGGTAAAACAATATGTGCTGTCGCCGTCGGAGATATCTGTCAGGAACAAAAATACCAACACCCTCGTCGATTTTCCCGACTTCGAATGTAACCGCCATTTAGTATATGATTAATTTGGTTATGCCATGCTTTCTTTGGTTTTCCACTTTCCACTCATACTGTATACAACATTTTAACCATTAACCTCTTCTTCATTAGTTTGATATGTCCAAACCATCTCAGGGATCCTTTTTTAATTTTACTTATGATGCAATCTTCTTCCTTACATTTCTTCCTTATTTCGTCGTTCAGTATTCTATCGTTTTGCCACACATTCCGCGCAGTGATTTCATTTCTACGGCATTTATTTTACGTTCATCCTTCTTTTACCAGCTCCAAGCATCACTTCCTTACACTTCTAAGCATAATGCCACAAGAACGCCGTTATCCAATTTAATAAGTTATATTATACTCAGATAACCTAATCGCAGAGATAAAAAGAAGAATTGGACTTAGCTGGGCAGCTCTCGGAAACATGAGTTACATCCTTAAAAACCGGAAAATACCGATCAACCTGAAACGAAAAGTCTATGAAGCCTGCGTTCTGCCAGTTGGTACTTATGGTCTTGAAACTATAACGTTGTCCAAACAAAGTGCCGAGAAACTACGAGTGACCCAAAGAGCCATGGAAAGAGACATGTTAGGAATAAAAGGCGGGCCAGACTGTGTAAACATCGGTTTCCAACCAACGAGCCAGACTATCTATCTCATTCTACGCCGGGTAAAATAATGCGAGGAAGAGAGATAAACGTACCATGTTTGTTGAATAGTTTGAAAGGATAACCGTATGCAGAAACATCCGCGGTTTAACTAAAATCGACGTTTTTACTACGTCTAGAACATGGTTTAAGTTTGAGTAATAACATTCTGTATACAAATTTTGGTTTCAAACCAGCTTGTTTGTCACAGTGTGGCCCTCCTTTAAACCTAAGAAACAGAGTCAGAAACGATACGGTGAGAGAAAAAACAAAGGTCACTGACATCATCCACCGGGTGGCGACTCTAAAATGGCAATGGGCAGGTCACCTAGCCAGAAGCTCAGATGAAAAATGGACAAGAAGACTGCTGACTTGAAGACCGTGGACGGCAAAGAGAAGTGCAGGGCGACCGCAACTACGATGGAATGATGATCTGAACAGACACGTCGGAATAACCTGGATGCAGTCTGCACAAGGTAGAGTGACATGGAAGCGAATGGAGGAGGCCTTTGTCCAGGAGTGGATGGGAATAGGCTGAGGAAGAAGAGAAGAAGATTATATTCAGAAGTTATTATTATTGAAAAGTTTGGCAGTCTATTATTTCTGCCTATCCCTCCGGAGAAGTTGGGTGTGATTATTTAGGTAGTTTTATTAGTTAGTTATTTGGTCATTAAGCTACGAAGATTATAGAAATTTATTGTATTAGAGTTTATGGTTGAAATAAGATTTCGAAGTGATTAGTTCTTAGGGGTTATAGGTACCGTTAAATCACATTCCTGGTAATGTCCGCATCTTGCGGGTCCCTGCAAAAACAAAGATCTCGAATCGCATTTGACCTCTGCGAGTGCAGTAACGGAAAGGCATACCAACCGAACACAGAAATACAATAAAATTGTACAATTCTCGACCCGCGCTTCTCAAATGCAAATGTCAGACTTTTAACTTATGAATATTTAAATGTTCCGAACTAAACGTAGTTAAATATATGAAAATGTGATTTATTCGTATCGGTTGCAAAGATATTTCAAAAGAATGTTTAAGTTTGATTTCAGAACGTTATGTGGAGATGTTAGACGACTTGAAAAACGAAAAGAATATGGTTCCAGCAAGACGGAGCAACGTCACACAGGTCCAATACGTTTCTGCCACGAGTTCGTGAAAACTGACAAATTGATATCCAGGAGAGGTGACATAAATTAGCTTCCACGCAGTTCTGATATAACCCCTATGGACTTTTTCCTGTGGGGTTATCTCAAGTCTAAAGTTTACGCCAATAAACCGACTTCCCTGGTGCGTCCACGAAATGACGGCCATCACGGCCATCACCCGATGAAAGAGCGTCAAACGCAAATTTCAATTTCAATTTATTTATATATTTTTTAAAATCATAAACATTACAGTATATAACCAAAGCGCTTATGACCATACAGGTAGAATACAAAAACTATTTTAAACAGAATATACAATTTCGAAATTTTAAAATTACAATTTAAACAATAGACAATAACACAAAAAAAAACACGAGATAATTAAAAAAATTAAGCCAATGAAGTAATTAGAAACAATAAGAAGAACAAAACATTATTTAAGAGATAGATGTTTTCTGAGGGTAGCCTCACAATCGTGAAAAATGTCCACATACGAAGAGATGCGGTTTAACAGAATTATTGCCCTGCCCACGGGCATTACCTTAGGTAGATCGGTTCTACACAGTTGAAAGTGAAATAATCTATGTTGCGTTTATATAATACAATAAGTGAATAAAGTGCGGACTAAAGCTTTATGAACAAAATAATGAAATAATGGTTATTTATAACAATGTGAATGGTGGAGAGAAAAGCGGTAGACCGAAGGAAATGTGGTATGATAAAAAAAAAATAAAAAATTGTACACCGAGGATTCGAGAGAAGTGTGTCAGGAATGAACCATGTGGCGGTATATTATATCTGCCTATATCTTCGGGTAAACGGCATGTCGGTTAGTTATATGAGAACCCGACCATGCTGGAGGATATTGGTATTTTGTTCCTGATAGATATCTCCGACAGGGCCAACATAAATTGTTTTACCTGCCGACAGCCAGATCCAACCTGTTTAGTAAACAATCGTGTTTACTATTTCTTCTATTTCTTCTATTCTTCTCTTCCATTCTGCTCTTCCATTCTTCCCTGTCTTGTGCGGCTCTTTTGATATCTGCATATGATGAGCAGCGCACATCCACCAACAGGTCCTCCAGGTACTCTCGGCGTGGGCGTCCCCTAGAGTTTATCCCCTCGGTCATACCCCCCATTATGGCATGCAAGAGGCCTTCTTGTCGTATTACATGGCCTATCCATCTTGCACGCCTTTCGGACAAGGTCCTGAGCAGGTGCCTTCCTCCTTCGATTCTTTGGAGAACCTCCTCATTTGTGATGTGGTTTCTCCAGGAAATTTCTAATAGTCTTCTAAAGGACCACATCTCAAAAGCCTCAAGTCTCCGTTTATCTCTATCGGGTAGGCACCAAGTCTCGCAGCCGTACATCAAGATACTCCATACATAGGTCTTGATGAGTAGTTGTTTTAGGTCTATATTATTCGATTATATTATTTTCGACCTTTTATTAAATGCAAGTCTAGCGTGGTGTATACGACTGTCGACCTCGCTCTTAGACCGACCGTCCCATGTTATTTTGCTCCCGAGGTAGACAAACTCCTTGGTGTTCTTTAGTGGAACTCCTGACATCACTACTCTCATCTGATGTTGCGTTCAGCCTACAGTCAGCAGCTTTGTTTTGTCTTTATTTATCTTCATGTTGTAGTTATTTTGAAGAATGCTTTACCTAGTTGTTAAGGCCTCTTGCAGTTCTTCTTCACTTTCAGCAACCATAGCAATATCGTCAGCAAACCTTATCATATCTACATTTTGCCCGTGTATCTTAACACCTTCTCTGTGACTCATTTTCTCTCTCAAGTCGTCAATCGCACTCTGTATATAAGCGTTTACTATTATAAATTAATAATGGAGTTTTACAAAACTAATACCTCAACCATCAATAACTACCCTTGACTTTAGAGAGTATCTTGTCTTCTTAATTTAAAACCATAGTTCATACATTTCTGGTATTATAGCTGTTCTAAAAATAGATGGCTTGAACTTAAAATATGTTTGTAATGTATTTTGTGAAAATAAACTGATTTGGCCCAGGAGAAGTAAGATAAATCTTAACAGTACCGACGCCATTAATTGCGTATTATGAATTCACAAAAAACAGATTCCTACAATTGCAATCTGTACCCAATAACTAAGACGTATATCTGATCGTGATCTTACTTCGAAGCAACGAAAAAGCTTATTGCTCGGAATGTATCTCGTGGAATCTAGATGATTGCCGTATATTTACTTACTCCAAGATCGTTATCCATTATGGTACTCGGTGTTTGATTAGAAATGTTAACCTGGGAGTATAAACCAAGTGCCGGATCATAAAACATACTCGATCAGAAATCACGACGTGGGTAAAAGCTGCATATCTCAAACTAACTACAAACATATCATATTTCATAGTTATTGGGTGTTACCGTCTTATATATTCCGTTACTCGCCCTTAAACGTAGCGAAGGTTACGGTCCTTAAACGAAACGTTGAGACGCGAAGGCTACGGCAAGTTTTTACAAAAGAAACTAAGAACTAACAAGTCACTTAAGCCTCTGCCGTGTCAGAATCTGGTCTGGAAGCAGCGACAGCAAGGTCAGAATTTATAAGACACAAACAATGTTGTACAAACACACAGTATCACAAAGGCTAAATATGGCTATATCAGTCAACAAAACATAAAGTCTCGCTATATCTAGGCAACCTACAAGATGTAAGCTGACTGTTGATGATATACCTGTGGAGCAAGTAATGAGTTTCAGATATTTGGGAGTAGAGATCTGCAGCCATAATGACCTTTATACCGAAGTACGAGAACACGTTAGTAAAGCCTCTGCCGTGTCAGGATACCTGAAGAATCTGGTCTGGAAGAACAAGCACATGCATATCGACAGCAAGATGAGAATGTATGAAACATGCGTGCGACGTATCATGACGTATGCTGTAGAGACGCGGGCCGACACTATACGAACCAATGTGCTAAGAACATCTGAGATGAAGGTCCTAAGATCCATTTCTGGAAAAACTCTCCAAGATCGTGTCCGTAACGTAGACACGAGAAAAACTTGCGAAATAGAGGATATCTTCGGTGGAGTATTATAGATTCTGAAGAAGATACTGGAGGGACCATATAGCCAGAATGGATGGTGACAGACTCGCATATACAGCCGCTTACGAAATCCCTGGATGACCGCATTTGGATGACCGCCTAAGAGATAGAGGGACAACTGGTCCTCATCATTCCAGGAGACATGATTTCTGAGCCACAGATTTTCAGATCTATTAAAAGAAGAAAAAGAAGAAAGAAACCTAGAGAAATGTTCTAACTCGTGTACACTTTGCTTTGAATACACCACAATCTCTACAGCATCGGTTATACGAATTAACAAATATAGTGATTTCCACAATTTTATAAATATTATATTTCAAATTTGCCTCTTCCTTGCTATAGACGTCTGTATGTGGTCTATTCTCCAGAGGGTTGATCCTCCTGTGAGGTGGATTCCAAGCTGTCCTTCCATCTTTTAGGAGGTCTTCCACGAGGACGAGTCCCGTGAGGTTGATTATATATAGTGCAATATAGGGGAGTCTGGTGTTGACCAGTGTTTTTACATGACCGTACCAGTTTCTTCGCTTCTGTCTACTCCATCTCATAAAATTCTCAGCCTCACGTATTTATCTTATTCTGGTGTTCCTCAAGCGATTTCTTAGTGTGTTCAACACTCTCTGAGAGCACGTCTGCGAGAGTCTTTCCCTGATACCCAGCTGGTCAATGCTCGACTGGTTTGTTCTTCTCGCCGTCCAGGATATACGCAGCATTTGCCGCCAGCACCACATCTCTAAAGCATACATTATGGACCTCTCCGATGTTCGCATACTCCAAGACTCGCAGCCATAAAGGAATATGGAGCAAACAAGGGTTTGAAACAGCATCATCATGGTCTTGTTATTAATAATTCCATGAGTTGAGCATAATATTATTATTTATTCTGTCGTAACATGATTTTTTTACATTTATGATATGATTGAATGTGTAGTTTTATATCTTTGCTTAGACAACAGTGAATAAACATTTTTTGCATGACTCATTAAAAGTACGATCTTTTGAATTACGTATTTGAAATATGAAATAATGTTTGACGGGATCATCTTCTAGTCAGTAGACTCATGTAATCAAACACAAATACCTGTTCAACAATGGCAGGTGATTTGGAATAAATTAATTTCTGGCCTTCAATTCAGGATTGTGCCAAGGTCAGGAGACGCCCCGAAACATTGGGTCATGGTTCCAAAGCAAGTCAATCAATAGTTAAGTATCCACGCGATTCTCTGATTAGAATCTAAAAAACAATCGTCTTTACAATCAGCTCTGGTTTATCGTTAGCGCCTTGTGAATGGGTATATCCTCTATGTTCAAATTAATAAATACACTATAGGTATACATTAGACGTCAAATTTACTATTCTTGAGCGAAGCGTTCTGTCTCCTAGACCGCCATCCGGTTAAACTTATGGCAAAAACGCTGCGGAATTCCAAACTTATTTTTTTATACAAAATAAAAAAGTCAGTTTAATCAGTTTTATGTGTTTAAATAAGTTAAAGTCGTCTGGTTAAACTCTTGGGAAGCCCATAGACAGTGGTAACCTTTGAATCTCACAACAAATAATTTACGATGCACCAACTCATTTGCATTGTTTCGTAAGAGATTATAGTTTCTCAAACTTTTTAATTTTTTTTTTTTTTGCCTTTTATAATAAATTTTGTAAGTGTTTATTTCTGCAGCGACCAGACTGGTTGGCATCCACCAGTAATCACATGACTAGTCTGTCGATGCCAGCCAGCCTTGCGAAACCGGTTACTGTCGAAATAAAGCCAAAAGTTATTAAAAACGGCGTTTTATTTTATTATTGTTTAAAATTTATGTGACATGAAACAATATTTTTATTCTTCTTCATCTTTCGGTGCCGTGTCAGGTCCCCGCAACGTTGGCGCTCACTGCAGCAAAGGCATATTTATCTGGAACAGGTTCTGAACTCTTGTTATTCCTGTCCACTCTTTGATATTCCGCAGCCAGGACAGCTGCCTTCTACCAACTCCCCGACGTCCCTCCACTTTACCATTAATATCAATCGAAGGAGGTGGTATTTTTCTCCCCTTAGCATATGACCCAAATATGAGACCTTTCTAATTTTCACACTCGACAACAGCTCTCTATTGGCTCTGGCTCTCTGTAGTACGTCTGCATTACTGACCCTATCGGTCCACGGTATACGGAGCATTCTGCGGTATATCCACATCTCGAACGCTTCCAACCGGTTCATAACATCCACTTTCAGAGTCCAGATTTTGCAGTAATATAATATATTATTATATACCATATATAACATTAAATCATTCTTTGTCGGAGTTTCAAGTTAAGATTTTCATTGCAAAAGAATGTTATCATTTAATTAAATGCAGTTCGTGCAACTTCAATTCTGCATTTAATTTCAATGTCCGGGTCAAGCGCTTTAGTGATAATGCTGCCAAGGTATTAAAATTGGTCGACCATTTCAACATTCGCACCATTCAGTTGCAGAGTGGATGAAGAATAGTTTGATCGCCCAAATGTCATCCATTTGGTCTTCCTAACTTTGATTTTCAAGCCCAGATCCTCTCCTGCTATATTAATTTTATTTTTATATTTGGTTTCATTGTTATGAGAGAGGAGGCGTTAGATTTTTTTATTTCATGTAAATGGAAGGGGGGTTGTGTAGACAAAGTTGGGAACCTTTGCAATAGACGATTGAAGCTTGTTTACGTCCGCAAAGATAAAAAAATCCAATATCTTGATTGATGCGGCCGGTTTAGTTCCTTCATAATTCTGCATTAAGAAGGCACAAGTCTTTGGACTTAATTGAGACCTTGCTTAAACACTTGGAAGAATTGCGTACATCTTTTTATATAAGTCAATTTTAACACGTTTTTCATCTTCATGGTCAATATCATTATCCAGGCATTTTAAGTCAATACATAATTATTAAGTTTTTTATTGTTGTTATGTTCGTATTTTTTATTTCCCAGACATTGCAATCATTCTGCATTCGATTGCAAATGTAATAACCTATTCGATTTATTATAATCGTAATTAACTAACTAACCATCACGCCGTTTCCCCGGAGGGATAGGCAGAGAGGATGGATGGCCATATTGTTCTATCCTGACATAACTCTCGCGCCTCTTCTACATTCACACATCGTAACATGCACGCTCGTCGATTGTTCCTACTTCGAACATGGCCGCCTTTCAGTAATTGATTAATTTGGTCATGCCATGTCTTCCTTGGCCTTCCTCGAATTCTTTTTCTATTCATACTACTTGTTTATATCTTTTTAACCATTCTTCCCTCATCCATTCGTTCCATATGTCCAAACCATCTTAGTGACCCCTTCTTGATTTTATTTATCACGCATTCATTCGCTTTACATTCCTTTCTTACTTCATCATTTGATATTATATCATATATTGTTTTTCCGCATATCCTTCTTGTGGCCTCATTTCTACGACACTTATCCTACTTTCAACCTTCTTTTGCCAACTCCAAGCTTCACTTCCATACATAAGGGTCGGCACTAGAACTCCATTGTGCACTGCCATCTTTGCTTCAGTCGATATATTTCTATTTGCGGTAATGACTTTGAGTGCACCATTTATTTCGTTTCCAGCTCCAACCCTTCTTCCGATATCTTTCTCTGTGTATGAATGAAAATATAATAAGTAAATGCTGTGCGAATGATAGTTTTACGAACAAAAATATAAAAATATATATGGTTTGGACACATGGAAAGAATGAATGAAGAAAGAATGGTAAAAAAATACATGTTAACGATGTAAATTGACGACCTTCGTGGCCGAGTGGTAAGTGCATTGACTGCCACCCCGAAGGTTCCGATTAAACAAAATAATAATACTAATAATAAATGGAAGAAGAAAAAAAGGGAAGACCGAGGAAAACGTGGCACGATCAAATAAATTAAATATTGCATGTCGGCCACGTGACGAATCGGAGAATTCGACGCGCGTGCATGACCTGATTTCAATTTCAATTTATTCAAAAAATTATAAATATTACAGAATAACACATCCAAATCGTTTATAATCACAAAAATAAAATTAACAATTTAAAAAAACATATTTACAAATAATATAACAAGAAAACAAATGAGAGTAAGTCAGAAAAAAGAAAAACAGAAGACAATTTAAAAAAAAATATTCGAGAACAGTTTGGAAAAGATTAACATTTTTGTACAATAAGTAGAGAAGCAAATAGTAATTTAATACATAAGAGATAGATGCTTTCTGAGGGTAGCCTCACTATCGTGAAAAATGTCCACATCCGAAGAGATAGTATTATTGCCATTATTTTTAATAGTATTATTGCCCTGCCCACGGGCATTACCTTAGGTAGATTGGTTCTATACAGTGGCAGGTGAAATAATCTATGTTGCCTTTGTCGCAGATAATTGTCGGGGACAAACAATGTCAAGTCATTCAAAATATCAGAGTTATGTATTCGACCACGAATCAGTTGAAAAAAGTGAACAGCCAGGTGGATGGTTCGTCTAATTTCCAATGATTGGTAGTCCAGCATACCCAGCAAGAAATCAGTTGGGTACAGCCAGGGATAGTAACCGTTCTTTTTAAGGTACAGAAATCGTAAGATTTTTTTCTGTACCTTCTCGATTAACAGACAATATTTTGTTTCATGCGGTGCCCACACCAGTGTACTAAATTCCAACCGACTTCTTACCAAGGAATTATACAATAACTTCAGGACTTTTGAATTTTCAAAATCCTTTCCATTCCTAAGAACAAATCCCAAAATCTTTTGGGAGCTATTACATACTGATGTAATATGAAGACTGAAAGATAATTAAGGACCGAATGTAACTCCCAAATCTTTCGAAGAAACAGTCCTATCCAGTAGTATATCATCCATTGTATAACTGTGATAGATCGTTGTGCGAGCCCTAGTAAATGACATGATGAAACACTTCGATATATTAGGTCCTTACATATGAAATTGGCGTTTTGTATGGGAGGAACATAAAGTTGATTTTTTTTAAATATAATATATTTATTTAATCAAAGTATGTACCATTGCTATCTATGTACTTTTGCCATCTCATAGGTAGTTCATCGATCCCTTTACTAAAAAAACCATTCGGACGGGAATCAATAAAATCTTTGAAGTCGGTTTGGACTGCCCCATCGGAGTTGAATTTTTTCCCTTGCAAGAAGTTATCCAAATTTCGAAAAAAATAGTAATCTGTTGGGGCAAGGTCCGGAGAGTACGGTGGATGTCTTAGACATTCCAATTGAAGCTCTTCTAATTTGGTAGCCGTCTGTTGTGCAGTGTGTGGTCTAGCGTTATCGCGAAGCAGCAGTGGCCTAGAGCGATTAACCAGCCTCGGTTGTTTAGCAGCTAGCTTTTCCATCATGGTTTGCAGTTGCTGACAATAGACATCTGCCGTAATCGTTTGGCCAGATTTAAGAAAGCTGTTGTGAACGACACCAGCACTAGTCCACCAAACGCTCACAAGTAACTTTTTTGGAGTCAATTTTCGCTCGGGGCATGGTTTGGCTGGTTCGGCAGGGTTCAGCCATTGCGATGAGCGCTTTCGATTATCATACAGGATCCACATTTCATCACAGGTAATGATTCGATTCAAAATCGATTCATTATTGTGCCGGTTGAGTAATGCAATGCAGCAGTCAACGCGCGTTTGTTGATTTGCTTCACTCAATTCGTGAGGTACCCACCTTTCAAGCTTTTTCACCTTCCCAATTTGCTTCAAGTGGATTAAAACAGTTTTATCACTAACATCGCAGCCTGCAGCTAACTCGGATGTGGTTTGCGATGGATCCGCTTCCACAATAGCCTTCAATTCTTCATTATCAACTTTGGTCTCCGGCCGTCCACGGGGCTTGTTCTGCAGGTCAAAATTTCCAGAACGAAAACGTTGGAACCAAAAACGCACTGTGTTATCTTTTGCGGCACCGTCGTCATACATATCATTAATCCTTCGAGCCGTTTCTGCAGCACTGGTGCCACGGTGGAACTCGTACTCGTAAATAACGCGATATTTCAAGTTTTCCATTTTGTAAACTGAGTGACGCAAAGAAAAAAACAATTGAGGAAAAAACAAATGAATTATAATTTTCGAAACACAAATACTTGAGTAAATAGCTGTATAAATTTGAATTTGGAATTTTTAACCAAAGAGAAGATATTTGAGATCAAAGTTGCCAGTACGGCAAAACGCCAATTTCATATGTAAGGACCTAATATAAAAATGCAATTTATTTATTTTACTCCATTCCAAGACACTTTGTATGTCATCTTGGAGTTTTAAACAATCGGCGACAGATTTAATTTCTCGAAAATTTTTAATGTTTGTGATGTTTGAATAATTATGATGTTTGAATGTAGAGGAAGCGAGAGAAATATGTCAGGATAAAATAATGTAGCGGTCTATTTATTATGGTTTAGTTAAATCTTTGATTGATTGAGTATCATATTTTAAGTTCATATTTGTATCTGTCTTTAGAAAGGGATACCTAATGCGAGCGGACGGCTACCGGAAGAGGGAGTGTCCTACAGATGTCAGGATGTCAGTGGAGATGAAGCCGACATAATAAAACCCAGACACAAACACGGCAGATGAAACGAGTCGTCGTGACTAACCGTCCGATGCACAAGACGAGAGATCATTACACGATAGATCCGTATTATTACATGCACTATAATTTCGCAGTCAGCTTCTTACTGTCTTGCAAGGATAAACATTAAAAAAACTAACTTACCATTACGCCACTTCCCCAGAAGGTTCGGCAGAGATATTGAACCGTCACATTGTTCTATCCTGTCATATCACGCCGCTCCTAAAGGAACTTCACTGAGTAAAATACAAATTGTGTTTGACAGTGTTTAAGGCTTGACACCAGAGAGCGCCAGCGTATATTTCGAACCTCTGCATGACACCCATGGCAACGGTAAGGCAACGTTCACTCAGATCATTAGAAACAAATGCAAACAACATAACAATTCCAGTCCGAGCCAATAAAGCAAGTTTCTATGATCGTGCTTTCAGCGTTGCGGGTCCGTTAGCGTGGAATACCCTCCATGTTAGTATTAAGTATGAGGATAGTGACGTTTAATTTAGGAAACTTCTTAAGACTGCACTGTTCGATCAGTGTGATTTTACAAAACAGCGCACTTAAAATATAAGTCATCAAAATAATAATAATAATATTATAATATACAGACATAACTCTCGCGCCTCTTCTACATTCACACATCGTGACATACACGCTCGTCGATTGTTTCTACTTTGAACATGGCCGCCTTTTAATAATTGATTAATTTGGTTATGCCATGTCTTCCTTGGCCTTCCTCGACTATTTCATTCACATTACTTTATATTTTTAACCATTCTTGCCACATCCATTCGTTCTATGTGTCTAAACCATCTCAGAGAACCTTTTTTAATTATAATTATGATGTAATCATTCATTCATTTCTCGGCGCTACATCCCGGTGTGAGACAACGGTCCTCTACTGACTTCTGTCTCTGGCCATCTCTCTCCATTCCCCAGCTCCTTCGATTTTCTCCCAATCTTGTTCCACGCAATCCGCTCATCTTTTCCTCGGTCTGCCTCTTGGTCTTTTTTCGCGGGGCACCCATTTGGATATAATTTGTGGTGTTCTACCCTCTGGCATTCTTTCCACATGGCATCATCACTACTGTTTCCTGGTTAATTAGTTCTTCAAGACAAGGTTTCTTTTAATTCTGTAAGTCCCATCCTCCAGCGTGGGTCCAAAAATTTTTCTCAGTATTTTCGTTTCAAAAACTGCTAGCCTGCCTTCCTCTCTCTAACCAAATTATCAATTAATCAAATTATCAAATTATATTAATCAAATTAATCAAAACAAATTATGATGCAATCATCTGCCTTATTTTTTTTCCTTATTTCGTCGTTCGGTATTCTATCGTATATCGTTTTCCCGCATATTCTTCTCAGTGATCTCATTTCTACGTCATTTATCCTACTTTCATCATATTTTGACAGCTCCAAGCTTCACTGCAATACTTAAAGGTTTGCGCTAGAACTCCATTATATACTGCCATCTTTGCTTTAGTGGATATACCTACTCGTATTTCTATTTGCAGTGATCACTTTGATAGTGCAATTTATTTTGTTCCCAGAACCAACCGTTCTCTCGATGTCTATTACGAATTACTCTCTTGAATTGTGCAAATGTTTTAATGATTACATTTCGTGTCGGTCCAATGAACCTAAATCTTGCATCTCTCCTAGTCTTCGTCATCCTTACGTGGGCGTGTTAGATTCCCTTCTTCCTTTTTAGTCCTTGGAAGAACGATACGCTGTAACTGTCACAAATGACGTAATAATATTCATTACTCTCCGCGACTGCTGTCAGATGAATGCAATATGTCTCAATTAAGGGATATATTTAAAACAAGGCGTAATTTATAAATGTTGGCTCTTACTATAATATATAGTGATTAAAAATAGTAATTCTCTGCAGTCTGTCAATATTAACGATTAACTTTTAAAATCAAGAGAAAAAATGTGAAATGTTGTATATAAGCTGTGTGAGTGCAAATAGAAGCCAAGGAAGAACAAGGAAAGCATGGGATGACTTAATCAATCAAATACTTATAGGCGGCCATATTAGAAATCGGAAAAATCAACGAGCGTGCATGTTAAGATGTACGAGTATGAACGACGGCGTGATTGTTAGTCTTTCATATTCGTAAAAGTACGTTTAGAAGACAAATACTCTTGACTTTGGAGAGTATCTTGTATTCCTAATGTCGAACCATCTCTCATGCGTCCCTGGTATTATATATTTTTTTATGTTTTACCTGTTCTCAATAGATACCTTAAACTATAATTGATGTTTGGAATATCTTTTGAGAATAAACTGATTTAATTTGATCAGTTCCCTCCCCTTGTAAGTCATACGGTAAATCATATCGTCTAAGAAAAAATATGTGATGTTTCATGAGATTTTGTTTCTTCTTGTTTCAGATTTTCTGCTGTCGTCTGCTGTATCCTTGCATGGATATCGTACACCGAAGCCAGCGCCACAAATACTAAAAACTCAGCAGAAAAGATCAATAAAACCCCAACAAAACTCGCAAAAAGCAATGTACTTACAAATCACGAAGTCTTCACCAAACTAGGCCTCACCAGACTCAGAATTCCATCCAGCCACAGCAGAAAGAGGCTCGCAGTAGAATCAAGACACCACTACAACCCGGATGATTCCAAGATGTTCGTAATCAAGCTGCCGCCGAATCCTTACTACTACACCCACTCAAAACCCGATATTAAAGGACTCGGCAAAGTAAGCAAGAAGGTTCCTGTAGGATTTAGATCAAACGGAAAACCTGGAAGGATATACCATTGGAATATACCCGTACTGAAGAAGCTTACTGGAAAACAGAAACTGCATTCAAGATCTCAGTTGTCCCGCCACGAGGACAGCGACATCTTTGACATTCAGAAGACGCCAACATGGGACACGCACCACGTCAACGAATCTCACGACAAATCCGATTATTTAAAGCCCTTGAAACACGTGAAGAAAACGCCCACTTACTACGTGCCGGCCCAGCCTAAGAAAGCTTCAATTACGAAATATTTTTCCGGAAACGGAAAGCCGAAATCATTCTACGTCATAGAAAAAAGTAAAAAACCGACGCACTTTCAAAGATTGCTACCATAAAGTAATTTTAAAATTATGGTTGATTTTTACAGAAAGTGTACATCGATGATCTACTTTTAATTTTTTTGAAATTTCTTCCTTTGTCAAGCATTATCCCATTATACGTGATCAACCTCTCCTTGTTTGCTTGCATCCATTAGGACTCTCTTGCGTCACCATTGTCAGGTAAATTGCCCTTAGGTCCCAGATGATGCTCATAGTGGCTGTCGTTTCAATGTCTTGAAGCGTACCAAAAATTACAACACTTCTATCTCAGTAGTCACTTTCGTTAGATCACATTTTTTATACTAAAGCATTTAAAAACGTTTCACTCAATTACACTTATTATCTTATGTTTCTTTTTACATTTTACTTAAAGTAGGTATACATTATCATTTGGGGTTGACAGTAACTCAATTCGCTGCTAAAGTCATAAGATTCCTTCTTCTACCATTTCGCCAGCGGACATCCACTGTCTTTTGATGAGTTGGGAAAACTAAAGCCTCTTTACATACTTCATATGGCCATACAACTCTTGAAGAGTTTTAGCCTCCTTGATGATTGATGACAGTCGGTCTAGACGCGTACAGGGTCTTGATTGCTCTGGTCTCTTTGGCTCGGCATACGTGCCCAATCCATGTTAGGCCACCGGCCACGGTGTTCGTTATAAGGGGGTGCTGGGTCATCGTACGGATCCCTTGGTTGGTCCTACGCCTCCAAGTTCCCGCTGCAACACCGGGTCTGGGTCCTAGGATCGTTCTAAGTATCCTATTCTCAAACCAGTAGATTCTTTGTCAAACCAGTGTCTCTTTACTATAGGACACTTTTTATTCCGTCTTGAAATATAGACACCAGGCGAGACTTCAGTTTCTTGAGAATTGTCCTAATGCCATACCCAAGTATGTCCAAATACGCCTTAAAATAAGACCAACTTTAAATCGCTCGTAATGCCCAGTCTCGTATCTATACCTACCCATCTCAGGACTTTCAGTCAAGGGAGAGTATCCAAGATTCTTAAGTTTTTTTGCTGTTTAGTTAACACTTTCGTCACACTTATTAAACTTGCATCTTTTTCTTCTGGTGACGTAGAGGGTGGTTTTTTATTCTGTTCTATCGAGAAATTTCAAATATCGAAATTTAAAATTTTGTTTCTGACTTTGTAATAAGAATTCTTTAATTATTTTTGCTAATAAGATTGAACTTCTTTTGTTTCTTCTTATATATAAGTGCTTATTTAGTGTATTAAGAACATTTTATACCCAACGTGCTATGCTAAGATACATAAGATAAGAAAGTATGATTGTGAAGGAAGATAAGTTTGCTGATTGAACGCGAGAAGGAATGATTTGATGGAATTGTGATTAATATATTGATTTTAATAATATTAATAATGTTTACATATCTCTTAGTCATATAATAGGAATAGACATGATCTAATAACATTTTGATAATTTATGAAACTAGATTTTTTTTAAACACATTGTGTAGGTAAAATGTTTTTCAATTGTTATTTAAGTATTAAGTTCACAACACAAAGTCATTGCGAATAACAAATAAAATCGGACAACTTTACACTAACATAAACAAATTATTTTTTGGTGCATTTTTTTTTTAATGTTTGTGATTATATATTTTTTTATAAACGGTGAGCAAGCAATATTGCAAAATATATAGCAGTTATGCTATTCCATATAATATTTAATTAATACATAATACAATATTTATTATTTCTTGAACAAGCTCCCTATTAAATAATAAAAACGTCTGATTTCTAGAAGTTTTATTTTATTTTATGCTCGATTTTTGTCGAATTTTCTAACTTACGGAATTCAAGCAAGAGCAAACACTATCAGAACCAAAATTCTTCTCTAAGAGTAGCAGAAATGAAAACACTGCGACCTATCGTAAATAGAACCCTTAGAGATAGGATACCCAATGAAGAGATTCGCAGATCCTGGAAAATTGATGACATAGTGATATGGAGTAGGCAGAGAAGACGATTCTGGATGGGCCACGTCGAGAGGGATGATCCAGCGAGGATTCCTAAGATCGTGATACACGAGACTCCAGAGGGCCGTCGACCATTAGCACGACCACAAAAGAGATGAAGAGAAAACTGGTCATCTTCATCACAGGAAGAAAGTTGATATCCTACATAAGCAGATCGCAAGATCTACAATAAGGGAAAGAAGGAGGCGAGTTTTGCCTTGCTACTGCATAATCAATCGTGTCTTAACAAGTAATTTTCATGAAATAAAACTTCTAGAAAACAGATGTTTCTTTTCGTATCAATTACAAAATTATTCTCTTGATAATATTCTGAGAATGTTCCACATAGATGGTCACAGTTTGAACAGTCCAGCGGTTAGAACACCTACCTAGATGTGTACCTTCTAATAAATACTTTAACTAATTACTAATAAAATTATACAAAATTTCTTTGTTATTATGTATTTATCAAATCAGTTTATTTTCAAATCAAATCTGGTGGCAGCAGAAGGTGGCAGCAAGCTGCCGAAACCGGTCGAACATAAACACAAGTGGAAGCACACTAAATACATAAAAACAAAGAAATTTTGTATAATTTTGTTTTGGTTTTCATTATTTAAAATGAACTTCTACCAAGAAATTTCAATTAAAAACATTAATTATTTTTTAAAAATATATAATTTTTTTAATCAAATATTTAATTCGTGCTTTGAATATGATCGGTTTCGTGAAATAAATGTTTCCATCGTCGATTATTCAACTGTTAGTATTATTCCATCTGACTGTAACTACTCGTATATATGATAATATAATACATACCTACTGCAATTTTTTTTATAATAGTGAGTCTTGATATCATGAATGCCTCATAATTCAATGTAACTATGGTTTAAGTATTTTATTGACTATAGTTTTTTCTTGAGCAATGATGTTAAGTTCTAGATTTGATAGAATCTTACAATTAATATAGAATCCCTTTGTGTAAACTTATTTTTTTTTTATCCATTTTTAATTATAAATTAATTTAAATGAACAGATCTGAAATATAAAATAAGTAAACAAACAATATTCACATAATAAACAGGTGTTAAGGTGCAATTTTGCAATATGATAACTGTTGAATATAAATAGGTTTTTTTTAAGGAAAATTAACTAGTTTTAGTAAGTAGGACATCTAGATTAACTATGCTTAAGTATTAAATATAGTTGTTTTGTACTTAATTCCTTATAACAATGTTATAACTTTTTACACTTTTAAAATAAAATTATTAAAAATATATTTTTTGTATTTTTTTCTGATCACTATGTAAAAAACTCTATTTGAAATGATTCTGGGACTAACAATCATAAATGAAACAATTTTGTAACAATAAAATAAAAAGCACATTTAAATGAAGTTTTGAATCACCACACAAATCAATATTTCTCTATAAAATCATAAATCGTCACCTGAGAGTAAGAAGGTTCCAACTGACAAAAGTAAAAAGCTGAGAAAAATGAAGTCAAAGTTTTGTTGGTTTCGGGTGTGTATCTTGGAATAAATGGGTTTTATTCCAATTTCCGGAGATTCTTTTACCGAGAAACGTGTAAATTTTGTCTGGCAACAGTTGGAATAATAAAATTCTAAGTTTAAATGAATCCTTCTTCAGTGAATCGTGTGTTTTGAATGATCAGATGGAACTTGGTTCTTTTTGTAACATCAAAATGACGATACTATTACATGTTTTTTTCAATTGTACGTATAGATAAGGTTAGTAAGAACCCTTTTCACGAAAAAAAGCCAAATGTGAAATTTTGTTAGTTGGAACCCTCTTACTCTCAGGTGACGAAATGTAAATGTACACACTATACATACAAAATAATGTTGATTCAATTTAACGAAACATTGCCATCTGTGAATATACGTGCAAACTAAATACTACAGCTCCAATTTTAGTTGTACTGACATGAAAAAAGCTTTTATGAAATTTGTACAGATGGCAGTAATCACATTAAGTGAAAACATTAATTAAAATATATCAACTTTTAATGAAAATTATGAATTTTAAATATTAAAGGCGTACATGACAAAATGAATCATGTTATAAGTAAATGTGGTAGGTTAAACGATTTTTTTACATCACTACCATTTAGAATACCTACTGTGACATATTTTACTAGCTTCACATCCATTTAGAATTTTCGCGCTCATTTTTAATTTTCCGAATTCAAAATAGTGAAGAAGGTTGTTGTGTTTTGATACTATTAATTAAGTTAATAAGCACATTATCTCGACAATGTTCACATTAAAAATTAAATCATTACAATACTTTTTAATAAATATTGTAAATATTTATGAAATTAAAAATTTTCAAAAATAGCTTCGGAATTTTACCGAATACATATTATTTCATTTCACCTTTGAAATTAACTTTGCAAGTTATTCTTTTAAAGATCTCATGTGCTAATGAGATGTTGAGATCATATTTTTTATGGACGAATATGAAAATTACTGATGAATAATTTTGCAGTAAATTCGTGCACTTTGCACACTGACCAGAGTTCATGAATTTCCAAAATTGGTTTTCAACGTATTTGCGATAGACGTATAATGTGCTAATAAACTCTAATCGATTATCACAACAGTCTATCTGCGTAAAAAGCGGATTTGTTAATTTAATAAATAATATTGCAATATACCAAATACGTAACCTGCAATGCTAATACGATAAAAAAATATTTTACCATATGACGTTTGTTACAATTCAAATATTAGCAATGACGATTCTTTAAATTTCTTCGGTGATTCTTAAAATAAACATCTCGAAATAAACTCACGAGTTTTGTATTATATACGATACATACAATATTATTTGTATGAACATAAATTAAGAGTTTTATCTAGTAGTTCTATGCCGCTGAAGCAATGTGCACGCTTTACGGAAAGTTCAACAATTAAAGGCGACGACTGCTGCGGTATAGTAAACTTGTATATAATTCAAATTGATTATGTACAAACTATGTTTTCATACTTTGGTTAGAGTGTTATCTTGTTAATCTTTTGACAGGATTAGTATACCGCAAAAATCGAGCTCTGTGCGCAAAAGCTAAAAGCTTTTAGTTCGTGCTACGGCCGCTAGGCGTTGACCGTAGGCCACAAAACGGACGAAAATAGTGAAATCTGACAATTCGTTTTGTGCGCGCCGTTTCTGCGCCAGTCGATTTTTCTGAGCGGTTCACACAGGGCGAAACTTGCGGAAAAGCTCACTCAAAATGTCAACATTAAATGTGTCTTCTGTCAGTGAAACCGGGAATACAAACGAACCATCCGACTCCGCGAATCTAAACCCGGTTCCCGATAGTAAAACGAGTAATACATTCGAGGTTTCCGACAACTATCCCAGAAAACTCTCCCGCGGGAAGAATGCCATACAGGTTATAAGTGCAATACCAAAAATAAGGTACAACATTACGCTTAAATACTTATTATAAACATGCTAAATATAGTTTGTATTCGTTTTGTGTGCTTGTGGAATTTGTTTTAATTTATGTTTTTAAAAACGCCGCCCATTTAAGTCGGTCTCTGACAGTATCCGACCGGAGATGTCATTTCCCGTATCTTCCCACTTGCATATCATACTCCATATGATTAAATGGTTTCTTTCAAACACATTGCAATAATTTTTAGCAAGTTTTAAAACGCGCCTAAATCAATATTCCATTATCAATTGCTACAAAAACAAATATTACTAATACGCTTTTAAAAACACCATGCTATTTAGAAGAAGCAAAAGAGAAGTAATCATTTTCATACATTTTTATAATCTTATCTTTATTATTCATATCTCTGTCTATTTAAAACTTAAATTTTGTTTATTTTATTTTAACCATATTTTTCTAAAATAAAAACGCTGAAATCTTGAGTTATTTCATTTCAAAACAATTTTGTTATTTACTATACAGTACATTAAAAAACAAACGAATTCGCGTAACGAATCTTTGTATTCTAAATTTGAATATCGTTTCATTTGTTTGGTATATTTTTTAATAGAATGCACTTATTTTTTAAAATGTTTTCCTGATTTAATAGTACCTAATTTAAAATGTATTTTTATAGTACCATTCATCATGCGTTTGTCTTTTCTTAAATAAATTAAAAATTAACACACCAATAAGCGGAGTGCAAAATTCAGGAGGCCCATAGTAAAAAGTGATAGTTCCTTAAATATATGGTGTACCCACATTAAGAATACTTTGTTTATCATTTATAAAATTTTAATTTTGTCTAAATTTCGTCCAATAATGGATTCAAAGGCTTTTTGAATCAATTGTTTCGATATTTTGCTTATTAATAAAACAACTCGCGGGACAAAAACTTTTGTCCAAATTCATATTTTACTTATATTTTATTCGTATTGTATTACAAAAAATAATAATAAATCAAATATTAAATGTTGGCCACGTGAGGAGTCGGAAAAATCGACGTGCGTGCATGACACGATATATGAATGTTGTAGAACCGAAAAAAGTATGCCAGGAAAGAATATTTTGGCAGTCCATTCTTTCTGCCTACTCCTTCGGATAAACGGCGTGATGGGTAGTTAGTTAGACACGAAAAAGAAAATGCATTATATGTTTTTTTTTTTAATTAGAATAAATAAATTAATATTTTCGGAGCTATTTATGTAAGTATAATACATATTATATTATCGATATTATATAAGCTATTCAAAACATAATAACATAACGTTTAATAAACTTGCATTATTCATAAACTAACTAACTATCACGCCATTCCCCGGAGGGGTAGGCAGAGATGATGGCACACTGTTCTATCCTGACATAACTCTCGCGCCTTTTCTACATTCACACATCGTGACATGACCGCTCGCAGATTGTTCCTGCTCCGAACATAGCCGCCTTTCAGTAATTGATTAATTTTGTCATGCCATATCTTCCTTGGCCTTCCTCGACTTGTTTTTCTTTCCACACTACGTGTATATATCTTTTTAACCATTTTCCCTCATCCATTCGTTCCATATGTCCAAACCATCTTAGTGATCCTTTCTCAATTTTATTTATCACGCATTCATCCGCCTTACATTCCTTTCTTACTTCAATCATTAGATGTACTATCATACATTGTTTTTCAGTACATTCTTCTTAGTGACCCCATTTCTACGGCTTTAACGCTACTCTCATTCTTCTTCTGTAAACTCCAAGCTTCACTTACATACATAAGGGTCGGTATTAGAACTCCATTGTGCACTGCCATCTTTGCTTCAGTCGATATATTTCTATTTGCGGTAATGCCTTTGAATGGATTATTTAATGTTTTTTTTAAATAATTAACACCTAAGGGGGAAGCTTTTAACGACGAAAGAAAAGAGGATAGGGTACATATAGTACGTCCATTCTAATAACTATTCTTCTTCTTCACATTTGGTAGACTCAGGAGTCTGAACTCCAGCTTTCTCTTCACCGTTTCGGGGCTCTTACTGGTAGGCGTTGTCCGTTTGGCGTTCCATGGAGAGCTATGTGTGGTATCCTATTTGAGCTCATCCTTTCGTCTTTGACGTCCCCATCTGACCACATCCTCAACCTCGCAGATTTCTCGGATTGCTTTACCACCATTTTCAAAAATGTCGAATGTGATTTTTTTCCAGACAAGACCTTCTGAAGTGGAATGGCTGGGGATACAAAGACTCGCACTTTGTAGTGAAGGACCAAAGCATCAGCTTCACGGGGAATAGGCAAGTACCTTCTTTATATACTTGAAACACAGCGAAAGGAACTGCCTTTTGGATTTTAAATATATAACAGAATGAGGTGTTTCATGATGATGGACTTACACACAAAGTTATTCTTCCTAAAATGGTGTACGTGCATTGTTAATGACTTTTTATTGACGTTTTTCTTGTGCCCTTACAACATCAACATAATTTTAAAATGTTTATAAAATTTTATTATTTTATGAAATGGTATTTGAACTTTATATAATAAGATAATTGACCCTTATGTATGGAAGCGAAGCATGGAACTGGCAAAAGATGGATGAAAATAGAATAAATGCAGTAGAAATGAGATCTCTTAGACGAATGCGTGTATACTCTGTGTATGATAGAGCTTCGAATGAAAATGTAAGAAGTGAATGCGGTGCGAATGATGGTGTTATGAACAAAATAATGAAAGGATCATTAGGATGGTTTGGACATATGGAAAGAATGAATGAAGAATGAATGGTAAAAAAAGTAAATGTTAACGATGTAAATGGAACCAGAAATAGAGGAAGACCGAGGAAAACGTGGCACGATCAAATAAATTAAATTTTGAATGTCGGCTATGTAAGGAGTCAGAGAAATCGACGCGCGTGCATGACACGATATATGAATGTTGAGGAAGCGAGAGAAATATGTCAGGAAAGAAAAGTGTGGCAGTCCATTATGTTTGCCTACCCCTTCAGATAGACGGCGTGATGGTTAGTTAGTTAGTTAGTTTATAATTGAAATGAATTAAAACATCTTTTTGCTAGAAGTTTTATTACATTTTATGGGAACGACGCGTTTCGTCTTGCTAAGGCATTATGAAATGCTTTGACGTTTTCATTCGTATTCACTTTTATCCAAATACACTAGAAAGGGGCTGTGACTAAAGAAACGCGGGTCTTGAAGACAGTGCGAACCTCGAACCGGCCCTGACCCGAAAGGATAATGGGCCAAGACGATGTGATGTAATAAAACACTCAAGGTCAGAAAAAAATTCATAGAAAACAGACGTTTTCAATCGCATGCATTTGTTAAATATGTGTTATATTATTTCTTAGTAAGTTGACTTAGCTTATCAAATGTTGACATTTGATAATGCCTTATTTTGGCTGAACATGTCATTCCCATAAAATATAATAAAACTTATAGAAAACTTATGCGACGTTTTCGTTCGTATTTATTATTTAATTTCAAGTTTTACATCTTTGTTAAAGAAATGAAATTATGAAAGGATCACTCCGTTGGTTTAATAATAATAATAATAATATGCTAACTTTTAAAGCGCCGTTTTTTGTGATGTAATCACCTGAAGGGCGCATTAAGACGTGTTTTAAATCTAAAAATCTAAATGTTAACGCTACATCTGATTTTCGCGATCGGTTAAAAAGTATAGTAGAACAAAGTATAAAGTTTAAATTGGGTATGAAATATGAAAAATCTGAAACACCCACAAAATAAATCTAAAACAAATAATTTATAATAAAATACAATGATATAAAATAAAATAACAAAATAAAAATAATTTAACACAAAATGTTCTTTTTAGATAGTGCACATATTGTCTATTTAATTTATGTTCCACGAATCCACCGTTTACCAAATTTATTTATCATTTACCAAGTACGTGGCTTAATACCTCCCAACTGGGTTATCCCGTTCTAGGGAGGCATTCCTAGCACTCTATATAATTTCAATATATAAATTACAAATTTAGGGAACAATGGTTAAGAATGTTTATTTTAACGATGTGATCAGAGTTCGGAGTTGTGGGAGACCATGGAAAACCTGGCGTGATCGAATTAACCTAATTTTAAAGGTCGGCCGTTGTATGAATGTGGAGGAATCTAGAGGGGTGTCAGAATTGAGTAGTGTGGCGGTCCATTCTCTCTGTCCACCTTTTCGAAGAAACGGCGTGATAGTTTGTTTGTTTTTCTCCCGATCAAATATCCGCTTGTTCGCTCCATCATCTTCAGTACTGCGTCTTAGAAACTTAACAGGCATAATTATAAAAAAAAAATTAAGTGTCAACTAAATTAAAACACATAAAAAACATTTTAACAGAGTCTACTTTAAATACTTGTGGGTTCATTACTGTGCCTATAAAAATGTTAAGAAATAGTCAAATATATTATAATATTATACGCAGTATTAAAGCGTTTTTAATTGATTTTGCTATTAATTTAAAATATGCAGGTTGTTACGAAGTCGGCAATTCTTTTTAAAATGGGGTAGCAGATGTAACTGGCTATTTCGTAAGTAATAAACACAGAAAGATTTTATTTTTATGACGTGTGTATTTTTAAATAAACGCATGAATATCAATTAATTGTATATTTTTTTAAAATTAAAAGGCAGTCAAATAAAACAACTTGTTTTTTGTTTTAATATAACGCAAATTCATATTATTAGTTATTTGGGAATTTCTTCCGAGGTTCCACAGGGCTCCCATCTAGGACCCCTTTTCCTTTATTTTCATAATATTTTAATTTAATTTAATTCTTTACATTATAAATATACTACTTGATTTTTTGCTTCGACCGGTTTCGGCAGTTATATGGGTACCCTTCTTAAGCTACGGTAACCAGAAGATAGCGGCGATCTGCAGAAACCGGTCGAAGCGAAAAATCTAATGGAATAAAACTAAATATATATTATAAAGGATTTTTTTAATCTATTTTCATTACTAAGTTTGTAAGTACTCTCTTTCGATGGCCACATGACTATTATAGAGTTTTAGCTTCTTTGATGTCATGTGCCATATCATTCACCAAGTTGATCGAGCCTTCCTGACAGTCCCAACTCCAAACAGCCTGGAAGCATACTGGATTTGAATATTTTGTGACACAACACCACTATCACGCCCATGGGGTATATGGGTCACCGAAAGGGTAGGTAAAGATGATGGACCGTCATCCTGCTATACTGAGACACTCTCTAGGTTCCACCACATTCATACGGCAAGTTATACACGCACGTCGATTGTTCCGACTTTTGAAATGACCGATTTTTTAAATTTGATTAATTTGGTCATGCCATGCATTCGATCTCCCTCGACTCCGTACTCCATTCACATCGTTAACGAATACTTTTTAACCATTATTTCTTTATCGATGTGTTCCATTGGTAAAAACTAACACCATTGGATAAATTAAGCTGTAGAAACAACATATTTTCTAGAAAATTGTATAATAAATATTGCAGAAATAATGCAAATTATATCAAAAATATTAAGTATGACATATTTTGAATATGTTATCGTGACAAACAGCAACGAATCCCATTTATATTGCAACACGAATGACCGACAGGCCTCGGGCGGTCTAGCGTCATAAATAAAATGCCAAACACATTATGCACAGATAACGTTCTAACTTTATATCCTAAAATATAATATTATGTAGAAATTTTCCTGTAATAACATTTTTATATATTTCCAAACGAGATTCAAGCAGACATAATATTTTGTCAGTAATGTTTCTGGTGTGGGAGGCTTGGTGTTGGAAAATGCTGCAAGTTTATATCGGGTGCTTAAAAGCAACTGGTATTTCCTGAAGTAATTATAAGAATTCAACACTGTCATTCACCACAACGAAGGCCATGGCTGCCAACAATGAATTCCTCTATTCTGAGGCCTCGTTCCCGTTGTGGTTCCATGTTTCTAACCAAGTCGGATTTGCCATTAACATCATGGTTCTCAACTGTTTAACATCATATTTCACACAGAAACATTTTTTTAAAATTTATTTTTGAATGTATACAAATACTTGTAAACAAATACCTACTGGATTTTACCCATTGCGGGTTAATCATTTTTAAGGATCAATCGTATCTCAATAGAGACGAAAATGTAAATTGTTTTTTGGAAACAGAATATGGTAGAAGAGGCGTTTACAGGACTTACGACCTTTCATTGGTTAGGTTAAGCGATCGCTTTATGTTAACAATATTCCCCATTCCGCCCTTCTTAAGACCACCACGTCTGACAAATTTTTTGAAAGATGTATATATGCTACTATGTTAAGACACTTCACATTTTTTAGGTCAATCTATTAAGATTATTTGTAAGCATTAAGCAGAATTTCATTTTTTTTTTAATATTTGGTATTACTACGTATACGTTAACCATATGAATAAATTGCGTAGTCGAGGAAGAAAACATGACATTACTAAATTAATCAAATTCTTAAGGTCTGGTTACTAAATTAATCTAATTCTTAATGTATAATACAAATGTGGAGGAAGCTAGTGATGTGTGATATGTGTATGAAGCAAAACATGTGTGTGAAGCAAGAAAGAGTAGTGTAGCTATCCATTCTCTCTGCCTACCCTTTTAGAGAAAATAAACTTTCCTAGTCTTTAAAAAAATCACTTGGATTAGATGGTTTGGACTAATAGAAATAATAGATAGAAGAATGGTTAAAATATATATACAAACAGGATGAATGCGAAAATAAGTCGAGGAACACCTAGAAAAACATGGCATGACTAAATGTATCAATTACTATCGTAAAACTCGGCCATGTTAGAAATCGGAACAGTCGACGAGCGTGCGTGACACGGTGTTTGAATGTAGAAGAGTACGAGAGTTATGTCAGGACTGAACAATGTGGCGGTCCATCCTCTCTGCTTACGCCTCCGAAGAAACAGCGTGATGGTTAGTTAAAATGTATTTTTTTGGACTCAGTTGTACTGAGGTTTCTTCGTGCTTGATACAGATTCACCTCAACCTCTAGATTAGGTAATAGATTGATATTTATTACAAGAGCTTGTAAGCGCTACATAATTAATCCTCAAACCATTTACTCGTAGGAGTAGGCATAGAGTATTTCTCTACAGTCTTGCAGATTCATCAATATATATTTTAAAGTGTAAATCATAGATATTGGAGTGCAGCAAAGTGTAAGAATTTTGGAAGTTCTCGGGATGCCATTTGGACCTTTAATGTCGCAGTTTCCCATTGCTTTCCACATTTTTTAATACAACAACTTTGTTCCAATTAAGTGTACGATTTTTTAGCTACTGATTCTCATGACATTTGAAAGGTAGCTGGTCAATCGCTTTTTTATAACTGACTAACTAACTAACCATCACGCCGTCCCCCGGAGGGGTATACAGAAAGAATGAAACGCCACACTGTTCTGTCCTGACATACTTCTCTCGCTTCCTCTACATTCATACATTTTGTCATGCACGCACGTCGATTTCTCCGACTCCTCACGTGACCGACATTTAATATTTGATTGATTTGATCGTGCCACGTTTCCCTTAGTCTTTCTCTTTTTTTAGCTACTGATTCTCATGACATCTGAAAGGTAGCTGGTCTATCGCTTTTTTTTTATTGTAGTACTAATTCTACCATAGCAAAGACATCACGATTTGTCATTACGGGGAATCAAAATCGGGACCTTCGTTGTGGCTGTCATAGCTGTTGCCACTCTGACACGAAAGTCATCTAATATTATTCATATCGTGCATCATTCTAACAACACAACTGATTTTTAGATTTTCCATTCCTGTTCGGATTTTATTAGATTAGTTAATTAAATCGTAAATAATTTTGTACTAACTCTAGGAATGTGGCTCCGTGTGCGGTTTGTCTAAAAATAAAGCACCCGTCGTCCCTGGAACCTGCACAATGTCGACCAAATGATTGTTTTTCAAATAAGTTCATTTTATTATCTGCAGTCAATTCCTCCCACATCAAAGATTTTGTGTTCTTGTCTAAAATATGTGCATCGTACACTTTATCACATTTGTCAGGTTTATCGTTATTTGCATAATATTATTTGTAACTATACAAAAACCAGCCAATCCATAGTTTCAAGGAATGTCTTTGTATGTTTTATATTCTCTAGAAAACGATCAAAATACTCACTATCCATACAAAATGTGTAAACATCGTGAAACGTCGATATTCAAAGGTAACATTATTTCTATTTTTTTCGTTTATTGGTGTCCTTAATATTATTTTGCTGATTTTGAACTCTATATGTATATATACGAGTATATAGAGTTATTAAAAGTTTGATTACTACCAAGAGTTTAAAACAAATTTAAACACCCAACCTCGATAAATAAAAATAAAATCTTAAATTCATTTTCTCTCAAAAATGGTTCACTTTTGCAGAGTGACTTATATGACATAATTCATCAGAAATAACCTCCCCTACAACCCCCTAGAAGGAATTGGTTCAATAACTCTGTATATGTTTCGACATTCAATCACCGATCTTTCATCGTTTCCATAACATTCATACGACGTGTCATGCACGCACGTCGATTTCTTCTACTCCTAACTTGGCTGACATTTAATATTTTATTGATTTGATTTTGTCACGTTTTCCTAGGTCTCTCTTTATTTCCTATTCCGTTCACAGTGTTAACCTATACTTTCTTTACCATTATCTCTTGATTCATTATTTTGATGTGTCTATCTAATAAATTTTCATTGCTTTGTTCATAACACTTACATTAGCACTGCATTCGCTTCTTATATTTGCATTTGACAGCATATAACGAATTAATCAAATACTAAAAGGCGACCACATTTGAAGTCGGAAAAATCGACTAGCGTGCATGTTACGATGTATGAATGTAAAGGACGCTCAAGAGGTATGCCAGGACAGGGCAGTATGGCAGGAGTGATGGTAAGTTAGTTATATCTTCATCTTCTTCAAGTGCCCTGTCGGGTCCCCCCAACGTTGGCGATCACGAACCTATACCTATCCTGAGCCGCTCGGAATAGCTCCTCCACACTTCGGATGCCGGTTCACTCCCTCACGTTTCGCAGCCAGGACATTTGTCTCCTTCCGGGCCCTCGGCGTCCCTCAATTTTCCCCTCCAATATCAGTTGGAGAAGGTGGTACTTTTCCCCATGCAGTATATGACCCAGATGTGAGATCTTTCCAGTTTCCAGTTTCCTTTCAACCTTGATAGTTTCAAATGCCACATTTTAAATGCTTCCAGTCGTCTGTTCATTGAGTTAACTTTCAAGGTCCAAGTTTCGCACCCGTACAATAAAACAGACCACACATAGCATTTGATCAAGTTAGTTATATAACTATGATAAACCCTCAAATATCCATATAATAAAAATGTTCCTGAAACATATTCTACTGTTTCTTCCCCTTATTGGTCAACGGCCTTCTGGAGGTCTCGTGCATCACGATTTCCAGAATTGTCCTTTCTGCCTACTTCAACTCACTATTTTTATTTTGCTGGATGTGCAAAAATCTGATCTTTTTTGGAAGTGGATCTGAAACTTGTTTGATTATTTTTTTTACAATTGTTGCTAAAATTCTGTTACTATTATTATGTAGTTTAATGTAATTTTTTTTATGATAATCAAATGATTTTACTGAAATCTCTTGATGGAAGTTCATTTTAAATAATAATTAAATAAAACGATGTTTTTTAACTACTTCCACTTTTGTCTTTATTTAGACAGCGTCTAAATAAAGACAAAAGTGGAAGTAGTTAAAAAACATCGTTTAATTTAATTATTAATTTTTTTTATGTTGCATGTTAAATGCTCTAACATTTAGTAACTCAAATTCATTGTCAATGATCTTTATGAGAACGATTATGAAATAATCCTTAAACTTGAAGACATCCAAATAGATGACACAAATCTTCTTATAATATAATGTTATATAATAAGAAATAGACCTGTGCTTTCTATTGCACTCTTTTGAATTTTACACCTGATAGAAATATTGTTTTTGGCTATCTATATTCGTGACATAAGAGGTAAATATTTATATTATGATAAATTTGAGTTTTTAACCCACTTACTAATATAGGAACCCGGTGCGTAGCTTCCCAAATTCGAAGATAAGATAGATATCTTTGTAGTTGTCCCTGACTCGATTTGTTCCCAGTAAAATTTCATACATGACTAATGTATGAAATTTAAGCAAGACCCTTTTGCCTTTTTCGATTTTTTTTCTCTTTGAAATGTTGCATTCCCCAGTTAACGTATGTTCCGCGTGGACGGGGGGCGGGCCTAGTGATTGTAGTGAGCGAATCTGAAGAAAGGGCGTCGCTGCGTAACCTTCAAATCAAATCAAATCAGTTTTTACGACATTTTGAATGTATACAAATACTTGTAGACGAACAACTGGATTTCACTATTTAGTTTTAGGTTTCTAGCAATGCGCTAAATGGCGGCAGCCTTTCACATTGCGTTAAAAAGATCTTCTGCTTAATGCTTAAAAATACAATCTTCATAGATGGCGTTAGTGTGTAGATTGAAAAAACTACCATGTAAAGAGTGGTCTTACAGATTAACATATAAACAACTTCCAAAAATTTGTCAGACATGGTGGTCAAAAGAAAAAAAGGTGGAATGGGGAATCTTGTATTACATAAAGCGTGTTAACCCAAACAATGACAGGTCATAAGTCCTGTAAACACCTCGATCAACCATATTCTGTTTCCAATTTGCATCTTCGTCTCTATTAAGATACAATTGATTCTCAAATCAGTTTATTTTCTCAAAAGATATTACAAACAGCAATTATAGTTTAAGGCATCTATTGAGAACAGGTAAAACATAAAAAAATATATATAATACCAGGAACGCATGAGAGATGTTTCGACATTAGGAATACATAATACTCTCCAAAGTCAAGAGAACGTACTTTCACGAATATGAAAGACGTCGATCTCCGAAGTGATCATGTTCAGCAGTTTGATTACTCTCCCCACCGGCATCACCAGAGGCAGATTGGTTCTGCATGCTGGGAGATAAAACAGTCTGTGCTGACGCTGTCGAAGATAACTATCTGGAACATAAAGATGGATAGCTTCCAAGATAACGTAGTTCTCAAAGAATCCCCTGATAAGTTTGAAGAAATGTGTAAGTGTGCACCCATCTCTTATTATCTGAAAACTATTGGTCCCCAGCATGCCCAAGAGGAATGCAGTGGGATAAAGCTACGGATACCTACCAAACTCTCTCATGTAGAGATATCTCAGAAATCTTTTCTAAACCCTCTCTAACATGAGCGAGTATCTTGCCTCGTGGGGACTCCATATCACCGAATCACACTCGAGCCGGCTCTGGACCATTGAGTTTTCGCAAAAAAAAAGAAAATTCGCAAAACATAGTATGTTTATATCCTCTTCTCCCTTGTCATCTCTCCGGTGTTGGATGTAGGCCTCTTCAAACTATCTTCATCCATCTTCTTCTCCCAACTAGAATTATGTCGTCAGCTCATCTTTTTTGGGGTCGACAGTATGGACAGATTAAACAGTTAATAAAAAAGAATTGATACATGAATTGAATGCCATATTATAATTCAGTTTCTAATGAAATGATTTTAATTAATGTCATATACCATATTATTTTACCGTAGGCACAATTATTAGAGGTGAATATAAAAATATGATGATTTGTCAACAGCACATCAATCAATTAACGGCGGCTCTAGTGCTCATCTCCGGGCAGTGTAACCGTTTTGTATTATTTAACATTTGACCCTGTTTGTTTTTGACGGAAAACTTGTTTTTTTTTCTTCCGAGCACGTGAAAGTAGGTACATATTATAATATATGCAGGTAGGTACCCGCCACAACGTGGACGGGTACCTACCTATTGCTTAATAGGCCTCTTCAAATATTGCCCAGCCACGACATCTGATAGCACAAGCGGTGACGAAAATACCAGGTATATGCACATCCTCGTGACGTCACCAATTGTTGAATTTTGTTTTTGTTTTTGAGTTTCCCACAGTTATATATTATATAATATATTAATAATAATTAGTTGAATGCAACCCGTGAAATATTCACGGAAATAAATATTCTACCCTTTAAAAACTTGGTTCACCGTATAATCGCAAAAATAATAATCAAAAAATATAATATTATTTGAAATTTCATGGTAGAAGTTCATTGTATAAATAAATAATTTTTTTTAAAAAAGGTATTTGAATTTAAAATCCACTAATGTATGTGTCTTCAACCGGTTTCGGCAACTCGCTGCCGTCTTCTGGATGGACCAGAAGATGCGCCCTTGGACTAATTAATTTTACAAAACTGCGCGTTTAAAAATAAATCATCTTCTTCATCAGCTTGTCTCTCTCCATCCCCACACCACCCCTCTCGGTCTCTCGCCAGTGTTCTCCAGCCCCTTCACACTGTCCGCACAATATCTTCGCTCCACCTGGCTGTCTCGCGACATTTCTTCGCCACAATCTCTGGCTCCATCTTCCATCATCCCGTCGGCACACATGCCTCAGCCCGTTGCCACTTCATCCTTGCAATGCGTATCCTTATATCGGTGACCCTGGTCCGTCTTATAATCTCCATGTTGGGTATATGACCTCTAAGCGAGATACACAACATGGATTTTTCCATGGCTAAAATAAATTATTTTCATCCGGTGCCGTGTCAAATCCACCAAACGTTGGCGATCACTGCAGCAAAGGCATTTCTGTCCTGCGCCCCTTGGAACAGGTTCTGGACTCTGGTCATTCCTGCCCAATCTTTTATGTTCGCAGCCAGGACAACTGCCTTCTACCAACTCCTTGATGTCCCTTTACTTTAGCCATTAATATCAGTCGAAGGAGGTGTTATTTTTCTCCCCTAATATAAATCATAAACACCAATTTCGACCAAAATATGCATTTCCACCATTTTCGCTTTTATTGATAAGATGTACATCTCATAAGATTCTACGAGTGTGTGAGTATATAAAAATGTCTGTTAAGAAGTTAAGTGTTTGTCTCTCTTTTATACTACTGTTTATATACCTTTATAATGTGCTCTTTCCCTTAAGCTATAATATGTTTGTATTATTTTTATAAATCCAATGTAACAATTTTTGGGATCTCAAAAATGAGTGTTCACAACACTCACGAGACTCCTTTACAAAATAAAGAGAAAAAAAAAAAAAGAAAAAAAAAAAAAGAAAATCGCTTCATGGGTTAGGTGACCATGAGTTACATAAATCAAAACTTACGAGTAAATAAGTTCATAGAACTGATAACAATATTGCAAATATGTAACCGAATTCGTGTTCGTATTTTAAAATAAGAGTATTCTTTTTTTATTTCAGACTTTTTAAAAATAAATTTATCAACTAAAATATCACGAAAAAATCGTTTCATTTGAATAAATTAAATGTATTTCATTTTTATCGATAAAACTACATCCGTGACAAGTAATGCATTTGTAACTTTATCATAAGCAAAGGTTGATAAAAATATATACATCGATCATTTTGATTTTGGGTTAGTTTGATTTTTCTTTGTTGGTTTAGGTAAGGTTAGTTGAGATTAGATTAGGTCACTCCACATTATTGGCTAGCAGGCTCACTCGACATCAACGTATGCAGCACTTCGAATCTCTTCTCATGGCCGAATATTAACTGACGATTTTTCATCATACTTCTTTACCCTTGGGGGATTCTCTCCATTCTTTCATGTGCACCTTCTAATGTCTTGGTAGATGCAACCCATCTGTCGCTATAGACCGGTCTATTTATGTTTTTCAACTTTTAACTTTCATATACTCATGGTCTTCTTGTGCCGACCCTGTATGGAAGTGAAGCATGGAACTGGCAAAAGGATGAAAGTAGAATAAATGCAGTAGAAATGAGATCTCTAAGACGAATGTGTGGCAAATCTGTATATGATAGAGTGACAAATGCAAGTATAAGAAGTGAATGTGGTGAGAATGAAAGTGTTATGAACAAAGTAAGGAATGGGTCATTAAGATGGTTTGGACACATGGAAAGAATGAGTGAAGACAGAATGGTAAAGAAGGTATATGTAAACGGCGTGAACGGAGCTAATAATAGAGGAAGGCCGAGGAAAACGTGGCATGAGCAAATCAATCAAATATTGAATGTCGGTCACGTCATGTCATAATAGTTTTTCTGTCTTTGATCTTCTTCTTTCGGTGCTGTGTCAGGTCCGCCCAACGTAGGCAATCACTGCAACAAAGGCTATAATAGGCTATCCTGCGCCACTTGGAACAGATTCTGAACTCTTGTTATTCCTGTCCACTCTTTGATGTTCCGCAGCCAGGACAGCTGCCTTCTACCAACTCACCGACGTCCCTCCACTTTACCCATTAATATCAATCGAAGGAGGTGGTATTGTTCTCCACTTTCTAATTTTTACACTCGACAACAGCTCTCAATTGGCTATGGCTCTCTGCAGTACGTCTGCATTACTGACCCTATCGGTCCATGTCGGCCCTGCGGTATATCCACATCTCGATCGCTTTCAACCGGTTCATTACATTCACTTTCAGAGTCTAGGTTTCGCAGCCATATAGTAGAACATACCATATATAACATTTAATCATTATTTGTCGGAGTTTCAAGTTAAGATTATCCACTGTCTTTGATAAATAACTTAATATTGATGAAGCCGAATAAACGAATGGAGGAGGCCTTTGTCCAGGAGTAGATTGGATGCTGAATAAAAAGAAGAATAAGATAAAGAGTTGATCTTCAAGTAAAATATTAAAATTAAACAACAATACAAATCGCAATATTATACGGGTTAGTGGTCTAGTGGACAGAACGCTTGGCACCTGATATTGGAGACTTTTTATGATAATGAGCAATTATTTCTGCTAACATTGAGGATTCTTTAATATTATAGATATAAAAACTGATAATAAAATAATAGTATGGTTCTTAAAAAAAAAAAAAATGTTGTATCGAAATGGCCATTTTTTTTCCTTTTTTTAATTTATAAAAAAAAATTTACCAACACTTTGATGGTGTCCTATCAAGGCAATGCATTCATATATAATTTCTTAGTTATAGAAATGTAACGGTTTGAATGAATGGTATCAATTCTCTCTGCCTACCCCAGCGGAGCAGCGATGTGTGGTGAATTTAAACCCTTTGTTTAATGTAAGTTAGTTCTACGTCGAGTGAATTTGTAAAAATGGTGTATGTAAAAAGTAAATAGCAGTAGTCGAAGATTTGAGCTTTTGAGATCACCTGTTATTTCAATCGGATATTTTTTATTTTTTTAAATTACTGCCGTAGAAATTGACATTTGTGTATGACATGATGTATGAATGTTGAGGAAAAAATGTTTGTATGTCAGGAAAGAACATGGCGGTTCATTATTTCTGCCTATTCCTTCGGGGAATTGGCGTGATGGTGAGTGAGTTAGTTTTTAAATTACTATTTTAGATAGGAAACCAAGAGAATTCGCTTGTGTTAAAGTCAATGTTGTGTATTTGGATTCTAAAATCTTTTTTTTATATTCTATATTCCTAATTTGAAAACTGACATTTTGAGATTGACTCGATACCGTAGATTAATTACAGAAAACAAATATAGATTGTATCTTGGCTAAAGCAGCAGGCGAGCTAATCGATATGTATTATATTTGTTTCTACCGAGGATATAAAATCATACATACTTCAGAACATCCCCCTAGTGAGTAAACGCGATCAATGTCCACAGCCGCTAGACATAAGCTGGGGGAGCTAGCGACAACTGTCGGGGGGTGAAAACTAGGGGATGGCGCGGTACATATCCTATCCCTGCAAGTGTAACACACCATGGAACAATGACTTATTCTAGGGGTTGAATGAATTGGTCAAATATCAAAAGCGGTTCTTATTTTAGTGTTTTCAAACAAACTAATGTATATAAAGGATTAAGTTTACAATAGTGTTACCAGTCTGTCGATGCCAGCGAAACCGGTCGCTGTCTAAATAAAGACAAAAGTGGAAGTAGTTAAAAAACATCGTTTTATTTAATTATTATTTAAAATGAACTTTCATCAAGAGATTTCAGTAAAATCATTTGATTATCTTACCATTGTTTTGGCCGAAATACTATGATACTTCAACATTATTTACCTATTTTTATATCATCAACATAGGTATAACACCTGATGGTGTCAACATAGGTTGACGAAACAGATGTCGCGAAAATTAAAAAAACATATACTCGTATATTGTGATACATAAACAAAGTTTTTTTTAATTTAACAATGTACAAATTGCTCTGATTATTAAATCTAGGTTAACACGGTTTTGTATTATATTTACTTGGAGTTATGTTTCAGCGATGTGTTATACATAATGAATTAAAGTTTTTTATTATCAATCTATTTATATTTGTTGGAAGCAAGCAAGGTGCCTCCAGGTATCGTGTTATCGTCAAACGATACAAACTCAGCCAAACCTTCCATCACAATAGAATGACAAATAGGAGATAAATGTAGTCCATTTTAACACCACCCTTACTACATAAGTATAAAGCTAATTTGTTATTGATGCAAAGAAGACGTTATATTTGTTAAGAAGAAGACATTATAGTTTCTTCAGCACCACTTGACAATGTAATGATGTCACTAGTAACAACAACTTATTGATAGCTCAAGAATGAAATAAAATTGGTTTAAAAAAATATTTGGATTCCTAAACTAACTATGATAATTAAGGCAAAAATAATGGGCCGCCACACTATTCCTCAATAATCATACATAGTGTCATGCACGCACGTCCATTTCTCTGACTCGACTATATTTGGTTGATTTGACGTGCCTTACGTGACACGTTTTCCTCTTTGTTCCTCTATTTATTTATTTTTTCTCTTTTGTTATATTTTTACTCCCATTCATGCTAATATCGCTTTCTGGTTTCCTAGTTTATATACCATATTGTAATTAAAATTATTTTAAGATAATCTAATGATTTTATTGCAATCTCTTGATGGACGTTAATTTTAAATAATAATTAAATAAAACCATGTATTTTTACTAACTAGTTTTACTTTTGTTTTATTTCAACACTAACCGGTTTCACCAGGCTGGCTACATTATTTTATATATTTTTTTATGTTATATATAATTATTTTTATATTTTTCGAATGTTACGAGATAATTTAGAATATTTTTAAAAGCAATGCACTGCACTCGCACAACACAACACAACGCGTTTCATTGCAAATTATCGAATAATATAATTGCGTATTCACCTACTGACCCGCCGAATGTAGGTGAGAGGTGAAAAGGGCCAAAACGCTCCGCCCTGCGGGTATGCCGCGAGGCGGAGGCTTCAGATTGTTATGTCACTTTCTGCGTGTGTACACACATTGACTGGACACTACACCGAGTGACGTAACTCGCACATACTATTTGGACATTCAAAATCTCGAGAACTTAGGACCAATAATTACCGTTGCCTAAATTCTTCTATCATTCTATCATTTAATATAATACAAATCATTTGGTGGATAGATTTTCATAGCGCGTAATAATCCTTTCACCATAGCTCTTCGATCTTCGGCTCATATCATCTGTTGGGATCAAGTTTGTTTCATCTTTGATACGGCTTTCAGCATAAATAGCTTTGCACTTAATCCGTTAGACCAGTGATTTCCAACGTGGGCAAGATCTTTAACCAGTGGGCGCTATGGAGCAAGACGGGTTGAGTCGTTATGGACCAAGACGATTTGTCGCTATGAAGGCGATCAAGAGAAAATTCAAAATCTGTTGTGGGAAAACCTAGACGTGTCAAATAGCATATTTTTTTCTTCATAAACTATTCACTTAAATAATAGCGAGTAATTAAAATATATTATCCAATATCTCAAAGTGGAAAATGTGACTAAAATGCTGTGAAAACTTTACTTTAACCCTTACCACTCCTTTGTCGAATGCCAGCCGACATCGCTATATATACGCTACAACTCAGTTGTCGGCTGGCGGCCGAATAAGAGTTGGCTGACAAACAATATAAAAAAATAATGGAGTGGTAAGGGTTAAATCAGAGGTTCTTAACTTTTTTTATCACGTAGACATCTTGTGAGTTTTTAGCTGTTTATCCCCTATCTACCATTTTTTTATTATATGTAATTAACTTTAAATGTGTTTTACACAGCTTTCACATTGCTACCAACTTCTTTAACGTAATTTTTGCCGGATAGATAATAGAAATAATAATTCTGTAAAATTGTTATTCAAACTTTTACTCTATTGACACAGAATGCAAATAATTATTTGAATTTGGACGAAACCAATTAGAATAGTAGAATTCCAGCACACCGCAAATTAGATACATAAATAATTGTATGAAATATCAATTAGTAATTTCTACGTTTATTACAAGTTTTATGCACCCACAAGCTGTGTTAGGTGTATTATGCCATTAACGGAACGCCAGAATGTAAACAATGACTTGAACTCAATGGACTTCACTCACGTATACCGACGTTTAGGTAAATCAGTGATCTGCTATTCCACAGCAAAGCGAAAAAGACCCTTGGTCTTGAGTCCACTTTTTCCTTAAGGTGGTTTCAAGACTTTGGGAACCCATGTCCGTCCGGACCGGAAGAGTTTTCAGGGATCCCAATGTGCTCAGAGTCCTATACAACGCATTGGTTCGGAGCAGGCTCGAGAGTGGTTCTGTGATATGGAGTCCTCACGAGGCGAGATATTCCGTTATGCTGGAGAGGGTTCAGAAAAAATTTCTGAGGTATCTCTACATGAGGGAGTATGGTAGTTATCCGTGGCTCTATCCCACGGCATTTATTCTGGGAATGCTCGGAGCCAATTCTTTACAGCTTCGAAGAGATGGACATCTAATAACCCATTTCTTCAGATTAATTAGGGGATACTTCGAGAACTCGGCCGTACTGGAGGATGTTGGTCTTTTTGTCCCCGATAGATATCTCCGACAGCGACAGCACAGATTGTTTTACCTACCGGCCGCCAGAACCAATCTGCCTCTGGTGACACCGGTGGGAAGAGCAATTAGTCTGCTGAACGCGGTCTCCTCGGAGATCGACGTCTTTCATGTTAGTGAAAGTACGTTCAGGGGGCAAATACTATTGACTTTAGAAAGTATCTTGCCTTCCTAATGTCGAACCATCTCTAATGCGTTCCTGGTACTTTGTTGTATTATAATAATATTTTACCTGTACTTAATAGATGCCTTAAATATTTTACTGTTTGTAATGTCTATTGAGTTAATAAACTGATTTGATTTGATTTGATTTGATGTTATAGACGATTTCTCGCCTATCATGTCTTAAACATGTCCCCTACGGCATGTATTTTGAAGGGTTAATTGCCAGGTCGCCATCATAATTTTAAGATTTTCAGGTGTTTGCCTAGTCAAATTTCCTGAAGTCATTGAATATATTTTATGTTTACCGTGAAAGCCATCCAGAGTCTTCTAGAGAAGTCTTTTACTACATTATATTGGTTGATGCAGAAGTGCTAGTTATCTGGCTATGGTTAGAAACCATCCACTCTGTCCGATCCTCACCAATATTTGTCTGACATAATTTTATGTTAGGCCATAAGTTATTTTAAATTTTATATTTTAAAATCATGTACCATGTTTTGTTCTGTTTTGGGAGATTGGGACATACAAGAGAAATATAAATAAAATTAGATTAAATGTGGCATGAGGTACCTCTTGCTTTTCTTTGAAAGTTGCTTTCCCCAGTTAACGTAAGTCCCGCATGGGCGGAGGACGGGCCAAGGGATTGCATGAGTGAAGCTGTCGAAAAGGCGACGCTGCGTCCTATTACAGCTTCGGATAAGTGGTGGGTAACCTTCTCTAAACCATCATCTGCTCTTTTGGGGTTCTTCATCATTTAAGATCGAACCATTTAGATTGTAGAAGTCACACTCTTTAATCCTATCCCAAGTCGTTAGAATATAGTTCTTTATCTGCAGTGTCCAGCGTGTTACTATGGTAAAAGACAATTCTGCCTCTCGACGATGCACATTGGGGTATTTCGGGTAATTTTGTTGCCAAATTTTTATTTTTTGTATTTTTATTTGAAATCATTTATATTTTTAAATTGACGGTAGATTTAACTTTTGATGGAACGTATTTTATTGAAAAGTTAAATTTGACATAAGAGTAATTTGATGTAAGAATATACCTGATACATTTCGAAGAAATAAAAAAACAGTGGACTCATTACGATGACGAATCCCACCCTTCTTCACCAGAGCTCCATTCAGTTGTTTCATGAACAAACTCCTCCGCAGACAACTCTAAAAACTCAACTCGAAAAATAAATGTATCTTCAAACAAAGTGGTTTTGCACTCGTATGATTCATTGACCCTAAAAACATTTATTTCACGGGATTTTGCGGCTAGCTTTGATGCATTTAATAAGTGCAAATGATCTTTATTCAGTTACAATCGATAAAACCACGAGGACACACCCTTAAGTACAACAAAAACCATTTTAAATACAAAAAAAAAAATTATTTACAAATAGAATGAACATGACATTCAACCTACTAAAATATATTTAATTATGAATATAATGTCAGTATATTTGAACGCGTACCTGTAATAACCGAATCCATCACAAAATTTTCCCAAGCGAACCCCTAAATAACAATTTTCACTTTTTAAATCACTGATTTTTTAGAATTCCTTAAAGAGATGCAAACACTTAGAACGAATGTCTAATTCAAACAGACATACTCCAGCCCGCGCTTTGTATTGGATGACGGAAAGGGTTGCTCATTGTTTGGTGTCTATTCAAAATTTCCAAAAACAATTTTTTTCTTATCGTAGATAAATTCTACGAATTCGATTTATGACCGGTTAATTACAGGAAATACCTCTTAGTGCGATGGTTGGAATACTAGAAGCTCTCTATGTGTTGCGGTACCAATGTCAATTTCAATCTCGTGAGATTGTTTATAAAAGTCTATTAAAATCTGTACCCGTGTTTGTTTTTAAGGCATTAACTAAACGAAGCACCTTTGCCCGATATAGTACGGCCCAATTAGTTTGTTTATCTTGATAGTTAACGTGTGGATGTAAAGAACTTAAATTTTGTTTTTTGTGTAAACGTTGCGATGTATCGAGAAGCATCATCTTAATGCCTTTACCCACGTGAGTCAGACAAGCAATGCCAATGTATTATAATAGTAATTATTCTATTTTCATTGCTAAGGAAGAGATGAACCTTCTAGCAACGAAGCTCATTAAAATGTGTAGTTTTTCTCTCTACTACGTTTACAGCTGCACTGGTAAGCGTCATCTCTTGAGAAATTCAAACAATATATTATCTTAGTGCACGTCCCTGGCTCAATATTGATTTTTATATAGCGCCACTTTAATGGGACTCAGATGGGACGAATCGCCCAGAGGGAGGTGGGCCCACTCTTTCTTTCCCTCCTTGAGAAGAAGGATGAGCAGTGAGTGGATCGCCTTGGATCACCACGTTGTGCAGATGCTCTCGGGCCACGGAAACTTCCGTGCCAGGCTCCATGATTTTGGTCTGGTGCCGGACCCGGAGTGAACGTGCGGCGGGGGGCCCCAGACGGCCTTCCACATCCTCTGGGTCATGGTCATGTATTATTTATTATGCTTATTTATTTATTCAATAAAGTACAGCGGAGCATAGAAGTGAGATTGAGTATATTAAATGTGGTCTGGCACCCCCTTGTTGTTGCCGTATTTAAATGTAAGTCCCGGATGGACCGGAGACAGGCCCAGGGAGTGTACGAGCGAGGCTGATAAAAGGGCGCCGCTACGCCCTATAACAGCCTCGGGTATGTGGCGGGAACTTCTATGTTCCTTTAAAAAAAAAAACGTCACTTTAATGAATGATTTTTTTCGAAGGTGCTGGGCGTTTGGGATATTATATAAGGAATGATTGTATCTCAATAGAGACGAAGATGTAAATTGTTTTCTGGGAACAGAATGTGGTGGCCGAGGCGCTTACAGGACTTATGACCTGTCATTGGTTGGGTTGAGCGATCTCTTTATGTTTAACAACATTCCCCATTCCGCCTTTTTTCTTATGACTACAAAAATGGCATGAAATTATCTATTAAATAAAGCCAATATCATAGATATTAACATTATTTTTATGTGTTTTTATTTATTTTGAATTTGTATACCTCTAAAAAAAACACTCTTATACACATTGTTATACAAATGAGCTTTTGTATAAGACTAGTGTTATATTTTTAAGCATTCTGTCATCAAAATATATTCGTTAGTGTAGTCGATGTGACATTCGCAAGTCATTTAAAAGTATTTCGCCACATTCAAAATTAAAAATTTCGTAACATACATTACGGATTAAAGTGTCAATCAGTCAGATCACTTTTGTTCACACAAAGGTTAGAACACGCCATAGATGCGAGGTTAAATTTTCGAAGATTAAACTATGTCACCAAGATTGCTAGGTCATACCTATAGTCCAGATACTTTGAAGACATTGCTGTTGAGTAAGAAGAGGATTTCTTATAGCAGATAGTTCCAGCAATTTGGTTCGTGTAATCATTTCAACGGAATTTATTTAAATTCGTTGGAACCCCTTCCGTTGCTTCTAGACATTCAAATAATATTTGAGCAAATTGACGTCCGCCTGGCATTCATGGCATTAATATTTATATGATTAATTTCTCGGTTGATGTTTTTACAAGTTGATTGTAAATATTGTCCCATGCCATGGCGTACAAGTATTTCGGATACTAAATGTTTTCTTTTAATACACGGTGTTCAGAAATCTCCTATACCTTCATCAAGTAGGCGTCCATTTTATTTTATGTCTGATGGTCCATCATCACATCAAGCTAATGTAATTGAAAAGTGCCTTATGAACTCGCCCTAGTAGGTTAATCATTATATTTGTATAAAAGTCTTACAGCTGGTGCTAATATGAGTGATCTGTCTGTAAATTGTCTTCTTTACGCGGACGATGCCGTTCTTTTTGCGGATAGTGCGGACGAATTACAAGTCTTGGTGTCGAGAAAGTATGAGGTTTGCAAATCGAACGATTTAATGATGAATGTCGGAAAGTCAAAGGTGTTAGTTTTTGAAAGGGAAGAGCAAATGACAGTTTGTAATATAAGTGTAAATGAAGAGAACTTGGAACAGTTGAGGGAGTTTGTGTATTTAGGTAGCATGTTCACAGCAGATGGCCGAACGGACAGTGATGTTGAAAGAAGGGTTGGTGCGGGTAACAAATGTGAAATAAATGAATGAAGCTTTACAAATAGTTATTGGAAACAAGAATTTATTAATGAATGCGAAAATGGCCGTTCAAAATGGAAGTTCTGGTCCCAACCCTTATGTATGGAAGCGAATCATGGAACTGGCAGAAGAAAGATGAGAGCAGAATAAATGCGGTAGAAATGAGGTCCCTAAGACGTATGTGTAGTAAAACGATGTACGACAGAATCTCAAATGCTGATATTAGATAGGAATGTAGAGCGAAAGAAGGTATTATGAACAAAATTATAAAAGGATCGCTGCGTTGGTTCGGACATATGGAGCACATGGGTGAAGAAAGAATGGTTAAAAAAGTATACGTTAACGACGTAAATGGAGTACGGAGTCGAGGTAGACCGACGAAAACATGGCATGACCAAATTAATCGAATTTTAAAGGTTGGTCATCTTAGAAGCCGGAAGAATCGACGTGCGTGTATGACTCGCTGTATGAATGTGGAGGAAGCTAGAGAGGTATGTCAGGATACAGTCGTGTGGCGGTCCATTCTCTCTGCCTACTCCTGTGGCAAACGGGGTGATGGTTTGTTGTTGTTGTTGTAAGTCTTACATGGGATGAAATTGATTTGCAAGAATAAATGAAGATTTTTCGTTGTAAAAACAAATTTACCTTATTTTATGATCACAGTATTAAATTATAAAAAAAATTAAAAATGTAGGTAGTATATATTCATGATGTAAACAGAAATATAAATAGAGGAGGACCGAGGAAAACGTGGCACGATCAAATAAATCAAATATTGAATGTCGGCCACGTGAGGAGTCGGAGAAATCGACGTGCGTGCATGAAACGATGTCGAGGAATCGAGAGAAGTATTTTAGGAAAAAACTCTTGAGACGGCGCACAGTGGGGCCAAAATATGAAAACGTGTCATTAACTCATAGAAGCTATATATATAGCTATAAATCAAAGGATTTAATGTAGTTAGGTAGGTTAATGAAAATAAGAGACAATGTCATGAATATTAACACTTTATTTTTCCAATAACAATGAAATATGTGTCAAATACTGTCTTATTTTTATATGCTCGTTAAAGTCATTTTTTATAATTTTTAATCACGTAAAATGCAGCTTAGTTTTACATAATATATACGTTTCTTGAAAGAACGTCGATTTTACCCTTCATAAATACACACCAATATTTTTTTTACTCGTTATCAGATATTTCTGAGACACCATCATTGTCATCGGATTCATCATTTTCGCTTTGGCTGGAGGACCCTGTAGATGGAGGTATTATCAGATCCAAAACGTCTTTGGGGAATCTAGTTAGTTTCTCTTTCGGTAATTTCCTCTTACTAGTTATTAAAGGATCTGATGAGAGTAAAAGAAAATTTAAAATATCCCTGTTTGAATTCGTTCTGCTGGATTTCCTCGAGTGGTACTCCCTAAACTTTTTAAAATCTTTGTTACGTGCTTCCTGCGCTTCTTCGGTTAATTGACCTATCGGCAATATTGACGTTTTTATTATTTCAGGTCCGTGTATTAAATATTCGTGAAGTGTGGGTGGCATATTACACCACGGATATTTTTCTTCAAAATATCTGGCTGTATGTAACGCATACTCCCATACTAATTTCATGACCACATGATATAACTATTAAAATGGTGTGCATTTTTCTTATTAATTCTACATCTAAATTGGTTATTTCTGCAGACACCTCTGCATTTAAAAAAAAACGCCTGGCGGTATTTCCATCGTTTGTGTTACCAAAGCCCGGCTTGGTTTGTCCACGATCAAACCTAGTTTTTCTTTGAACTGAGCTTGAATTTTTTTTTTAGTTTCTTCAACGATTTCCTTGTCTGTCCCTCGAGCTTTTATAGGCAGTTTGTACGTCAAATGGAGAAGAAACTAAAAAAAGCGTATCCATCCGTGCAAATCCGAAATGCCGAATTCTAAATTTTCTGTTTTTATTTATTTTGTTAGCAATGCATCTATATATTATAATTCAATTGTTTAGATGTGGCACCACGTATGTAACATTTTTGGGTAGATGAAGTATGTGTGATTGCATTACATACTTTGCCATCAATCATTGCGAACATTAAATGATGTTTGATTACGATAACGCGCCCATCTAGTCTGACTATGGTTGTGATAATATTTTTTATTTCTTCATCTACCCTTCGTTTCTCTTCCAAAGGTACTGCTGTGCATTCCTTAATAAATTCTATTTTCAGAGGTCTGCAATGCCTCGTTGAACCAGGTCTTGGATTTTTCCAAATAATTTTGGCACCAGACACTAGGCGTAAGGGGGCAAATGATGGGATAAAAACCGCTGCATCATAGGCATCTGCGTCAAAAAAAGCCTGTTTATGTGAACTGTGCCCAGAACTTCCATCAACTCCCCATTTGTAATATAATATCATATTATTTAATTCTTTGGGTTTGAGTGTAAAAACAACATCTTGATGGGTGATAATTAAACGCTCAATCGTGAGATTAAGCACGATCTGCAAATCAACATATACCAAAGTATCCGTGACATGTATATTTTCTGGCTCTGGATAACATCGTCTTTTTTAGGCCTGTACAGTTTTATACGAAGGATATAAGTTTTTAGATTTCAACTTAATAGCGTTATACTGATGTGGAGGCAAGTCCGCTTCTATTAAAAGTGCTAAAGCATCTTCTGCTGACATGAACACGTTTCCAAAAGACTCCCTGGAAGTTTGATGAGATTTACCTGAACCTGTTGGAACAGATAAAATACCTCGAACCAACTTTGAGGCATCTGCCTGTCATGCAGCTCTAAGTTCCATTTGTGTTGCGCAGAGTAAGTCTGGCAGAGATGCAGAATTCCTCAGATTAACCGTCTTTTGCCGCTTCACCCTTTCTGTACTCTCCTCAAAAGGAATCATCGGGCGACCGCCACATGTTTTTGTAGCGCGAATGAAAGAAACGGATGTATCAAGCCACGTTTTATTAACATCGAGAAATCTTTCTTTCATCCAGTGAGCTGATTCCCATCATGATTTATAATCAAATTTAAACCGAATAAATTTTTTAACACACATAACACTTTTTCCTAACTCATCAACACACCCCGTCCGTTTTATGATTTCTTTTTGCAGGAAATCAATCTGATCCTCCAATTTTTCTTTTCCGAAACTCTTCATAAGCGTTATTAATTGATGCTTTGTCATGAACAAAGTGCTGGAGCTGGTACCTAGGTATGCGAGAAAAGGAAAAACAGAATAAGATACAAAATTGGTGTATTTTTTTTTCATTTTTGGTTATTCGAAATGTGCTGTTATTATAAAAAGGTGCAAAAAGTGGCAAAAAATAACATCATATCAATAAAGTACAGCAATTACTTATTATAAATCAATTAAAATACTTGCGGAATTCATCGGGATTCTATACTAAATCTCTACATGTTTTTTTAATATTACAAAAACCTCTGTATCATTTTAATGCGAAATCGGTTTAATTTTTTTACATTTAAAACAAGCCGTAATTACAATTAATTTAACTCGAAAAAGAGGATACATACCTGACGTGTAAGGTTCCATACTAAAACTTTAAATTTTTTATCAATAATACAACTAAAGAAATGTTAGAAACTAGGTGTTGCGCTGACTTGAAATAACGGACGTGTAACCTTTACGAGTAATCGGCTCCGATTGAGGGGTGCAAGAGCGAACGTGTCACAGTCTAGCTTATCTATCTGCTCGTGATCATATGCTAAATATATCTGAGTCATCATATAATAACAAAGCGTTTAATGAATCGTAATTTTTATTTTTTGGGTTATTGTATGAGAAATCTGAATCCTGCCCCATTGTGCGGCGTGATGGTTAGTTGGTTAGTCAAGTTTATAAAAAAAAGATACCCGTTTATCATAAAATTACCAGAATTTTAATAAATTTCACATATTTTGACTATATAATCGAATATTTAAACACCGCGCATATCCGCCATTGTGAAGATAGTGACGTCACAAGCAGTTATTCGCACATCGTTTATTGGTTGATTTTCCGAAAAATTTTACTATTTACGCAACGTATGTCACGTCCCGCAAATAAATTAGCCGCTCGGGTCGCTACGGCCGTTTATCTGGGCTTTTGGAAAACAAGTCCATTTCTAATGTAGTGGTCCAACTGCGTCATGAAAAGGATTCTGCCATATCATAACTGATTGATCAGCAGCGGTGATACCAGTTTGATAGCAGATCCACGGTTTTGCAAAGAAACTTAAATGGACGATCACATGCTGTCCAGAGTCATTCCGAATTCCAAGTAACAAGCGAATGGAGGGTAATCGAAACTGAATTAGTATTTTCAATTTAAAAAAATTTTGAAGATTAAAGAAAAACTTAGATTAGAAAAACGGGGACGGTACTCACATTCATATGTTCCATTTAAGATTTTCCATGGTTTCCTCAGCTGTAGGCAAATGTCGTAACACAATTAGATTGCCCATGGACCAAGGAGTTTGACTGAGTCAACTCCGTAACAGATAAATCTATAGTAGTAGACTTTTTAAAAATAGAACATGTAAAATTAATAGCACAAATAAAATTAATAATAAAACTAATAAGCAGGATGAATGCCGTAGAAATGAGATCACTAAGAAGAATGTGCGGGAAAACGTTGTATGATAGAATACCGATTGATGAAATAAGAAGGAAATGTTAGGCAGATGACTGCATCATGGATAAAATTAAAAAAGGATCCTTGAGATGGTTTGGACATATGGAACGAATGGATGAGAGTAGAATGGTTAAAAAGTTGTACACAAGCAGCGTGAGTGGAAAAAGAAGCCGAGGACGACCGAGGAAAACATGGCATGACCAAATTATGGCGGTCATATGTATGACGTGATGGTACGATCCCGAGAGGTATGCCAGGACAGAGCATTGTGGCGATCCATCCTCTCTGCCTACCCCTCCGGAGAAATGACGTGATGGTTAGTTAGTTTAAAATTAATAGTAATAAATTAAATAAACAGTATTATCCTTGAGATCAACATAAGCAGCAAGCAAGCAATCATAAAGCTTAAAACCAAATAAAAATAATAAATCTGATTTCCTTTGTTTATTTTTGGAAAACAGTTTTTTCTTCTGATGGAAACGAAATGAAGGGGCGTAAATGAAAAATGATCTAAATTTTTAATTGTATCTCAATAGAGACGAAGAAACAAACTGGAAACTGAATATGGATGATCAAGGTGTTTACAGGACTTATGACCTGTCATTGGTTGGGTTAAGCGCACGTTTTATGTAATTACAACATTCCCCATTCCACCATTGTTATTATGATCATGTATGATACATTTTTTTTGGAAGTTGTATATATACTCCAAATTCATACTTATCTTCACGTGGCAGTTCCAGTTAGCCATCTATGTAGATTTGATTGTACTAATTAATTTTTTTAGATTAATCTATACAATCCATCCACTAACGCCATCTATGAAGAATGATTGTTTAATCTTCAAATCTACATAGATGGCTAACTGGAACTGCCACGTGAAGATAAGTATGAATTTTGAGTATATATACAACTTCCAAAAAATGTATCATACATGATCATAATAACAATGGTGGAATGGGGAATGTTGTAATTACATAAAGCGTGCGCTTAACCCAACCAATGACAGATCATAAGTCCTGTAAACACCTTGATCATCCATATTCAGTTTCCAGTTTGTTTCTTCGTCTCTATTGAGATACAATTAAAAATTTAAATTAACCACCCACAGGTGAAAATCCAGGATTCGTATACAGATATAAGTATACATTTCACAAATATTTGAAAAATGATCTGATGGTGCTTTTGTTATATGCATTTATTCTTAAAGTAGTTGTAATCCACACTAATTGTAAATGAAGATTTGAAGTCTTTTTAATGCAGAATAGGAAAATATAGTATATTTAGTCCAGAAAATCGCCGAATGTATTGCATACAAAATAATGTAAATTATATTTTAAGTCTGAAAAACTTATAGCATCATTTTTATATCCAGGTACAAATTCCAAAATAAAAAGGTGAAAGTTAATCTTAATTTAAGAATCTCATTAGTGCCATCAGCTATTTCCAATATTAGCATTGGAAAATTATCACAAGGAAAATTAAAAAAGGATCACTTAGATGGTTTGTACATATGGAACAAATGATTGATTAAAGAATGGAAAAAATTGTGTATACAAGCAGTGTGAATGGAAAAAAGCAGAGAACGGCCGAGGAAAACATCTTCTTCTTCTTCTTCAGCCGTCTCTCCACTGCTGGATGTAGGCCTCTTCTAATTTCTTCCATTTTTCTCTTCTTTGGGCTTCTCTTATCCACCTGCTACCCGCGACAGGGACAATATCATCGGCCCAACGTTTCTGAGGCCGGCCTATTCCTCTTTTCATGTCCCATGGTCTATGGTCTCCATCCTAGGACTCTGGGTGCCCATCTGTCTGTTCCCTGTCTGGCAACATGACCTGCCCATTGCCACTTTAGCCTGGCAATACGATCCACCACGTCGACAACCTTTGTCCGGCGTCTTTGTCGGAGGAAAACATGGCATGACCAAATTAATCAATTACCAAAAGGTGGGCACAGCCGAAGTAGGAAAAATCGACTGGCGTTATGATCGATGTTACGAGTATATGAATATGGAGGAAGCTCGCGAGGTACTTCAGGTTAGAGCAGCGTGTTGGTCCATCCTCTCTGCCTAGCTCTCCAGAGAAACGGCTTAGTGGTTAGTAAGTTAGTCAGTTAAACGGGTATAACTTAAAAAAAGATACTCTGGATTTTTACTCAGTTTAAAGAAATATGTGATAATTGTTTCACTGTTTTAACCCTTTGACTTTGGATTTTTATTTATTTGATCTATCGGAAACTCCAAATTATTATTTTAAGCATGCAAAAAAAATAAGAATGAAAAGGTGTCGAATAAATGAACATATAAATGATAAGCAATAGAATTTTATAACTATTTATGATGACGTGACGATTTTTATTGTGCATTTTAATTTTTAAATATTTTGTATAATATCCATATTGATTCTAATATTGATTGGTATAGCTATCATATTGTTTCTCATGATATGTAATAGGTAGCTAATCTATCGCCATTTTATTGTCACGTGAATTCTACACCAAACCAATGGCAGTGTGACAATCACACTGCCAGTGCCGGGAATCGAACCCGGGACCTTCGGTGTGGCAGTGAAAAATCGCGCCACTCTGCCACGAAGGTCGTTAAAATAAAGAGGATAGTATAATATATACATAATAAATTAGATCTCTTAGACTAATGTGGTGAAAAATAAACGAGTGTCAAATGCAAATATAATAATTGAATGCAGCACGAATGAAAGTGCTATGAACAAAATAATTAAAGAGTCATTAATATTTTTTAAAGGCTAACGCCAAGGATTTTAAACAATGCTATTAGAATTTTTTACAATATTCAAGATGAGCAGAAAATAGATAATTACTCGTATTATGAATAAGGAATCTGGTCCATGTCCCCTGAATCAAGAGGCAAGCGTTTTATCCCCTAGATCACCACCAAACTGGTTCGGACACTGCGGATAGAAAGAATGAAAAAAGAATGGTATATAAACAATATGCAGATGCTGACGAAGTTACCCATCCGGAACATGAAAATATTCTCGGATACGACTGTCATGTTTGAGAATAATTCCCTGATAAGTCTAAAGAAATGAATTAATGTGAACTTCTTATTTGTGTCAATGGCAAATTAGTTTCGTAGAGCTATCTATAATATTATTTGCAATTGAAGTGAAAGGTTTGGTCAACTATGTGTCGTTTCCAGGGGCGCTAGGTGTTCCAGTCATGGCACCATCTTTGCCCCCCAATGTGAACTCAATCCTCCCAACGAACTTTAATCTAACGAACACCCTTTGCAATTTTTCCAGATTTTCATTTATGGCGGCATATTGAACAATATGGTAGTTAATTTACTAATAGAACTACAAGGCTACGAGTATTTTAATACCGTCTTTATATGTTTCTTAAGACGTTTAAAAATAACTTAAACTTCAACGTCTCTATAAAGTTAATAAGTGATTTCCGTTCACCATTTCGAGTGGATAGCTTTAAAGTAATACAATTCTGACTTTCAAACGAGGCAAACCGCGTTATTTGGTAAGAATTGATTGCGGCAAACGTTATATTGAGGATGATTTCGTAAGGAGAGACCTTACGGCCGCGCGACACTAGACTTCGTCTAATTATGTTTAATGTCCTCAGATACAGATTTCATGTCCACCACATTAAAGGTTGTAATAAAATAACTTAGTCTCAATTCATCTTCAATCGTTACTCGTAGTTATCCAAATCGTTTAATCACGTTTTTTTAAATAAGCTATTACAAAGAACTTTAAACTTTTCACTATAATTTGACGCCTTTCATTTTATCCCTATATCATATTTTATACAGTTTCAATCCTAGAGATTGGTTTGCAGTAGTCTTTCACCGATCTTCTGCAGCCATCTTCAGTTCAACATATGAGACGCAGTTCATGTCCTCGCACATCTGGAAAGGGTTCAGAAAAATAATCTGAGGTATCTCTACCTGAGAGAGTATGGTAGCTATCCGCGCCTCTATCTCACGGCATTTCTTTTGGGAATGTTGTGGGCCAACTCTCTTTGCAGCTTCAAAAAGATAAGTATCTCATTTCTTTAGATTAATCATGGGATATTTCGAGAACTCGCTGGAGGATGTTGGACTTTTTGATCCTGATAGATATCTCCGACAGCCAGAACCAATCTGCCTATACTGACACCGGTGGGAATAGCAATCAGTCTGCTGAACGCGGTCTCCTCGGAGATCGACGTCTTTAAAAGTACGTTCAAAAGACAAATACTCTTAACTTTAGAGAGTATTTTGTTTACCTAAAGTCGAATCATTTCTAATGGGTTCAGCATGAGAGAACTGTTATTTATTGTAAAAAAATACAAAATAATATATTTTAATAGTACCTAATCATTGGGTATGGTTATTATCCTTGGGTTATGTCTTAAATTGGCGCCATTTTCATAACACTATAAATATTTTTAACACCATTAATATTATTATATTATTTTTCGAACTATAAAAGCTTCCAATAAAACTGTTAAAAAATATGACATGGATTCATTTTGAACCATAAAAAATGTGATTTTGTGCAAATTATATAATTATTTTCGGTTCTTCTCCGTTTTAGAAGGATAATTTATTCAGTTTATTTAAATATTAGCGATTTATAGACAACATCCTCTTATGACTTTGTAATTATGAACTCTTTTATTGAATTTCATTTTCCTACGTGACGCGTTGATCGTATAAAATAAATTTGAAAAAAATATGTTTAGTCGGTATAATTTATTTTTAATTGTAGCTAATTATTCAAATATATTACAATTGTGTGTTTTCTGGTCTTATCGGCATATTATCTCCTGGACTTTTATATAAAGCTTTTTAACATTTCTATATTCGCCATAACTTTGTGTTGTAGATGTTTAATGTTTCTTTTTTTGTATACTTTTAGTATCACTCACTTTAAGAAAAAAAATATATCAAACATGTTTCGGACTAAGCCCTTCATCAGTGATATTATATAAACTAACTAACTATCTAACCATCACGCCGTCTCAGAAAGAATGGAATGCCACACTTGACATACTTCTGTCGCTTCCTCTACATTCATACATCTTGTCATGCACGCACGTCGATTTTTTTTCTCAGACTTCTCACGTGACCGACATTCAATATTTGATTGATTTGATCGTGCCACGTTTTCCTCGGCCTTCCTCTATTTCTAGCTCCGTTCACGCCGTTTACATATGGAAAGAATGAGTGGAGACAGAATGGTAAAGAAGGTATACGTATGTGATATTATATAAATATTTAAAATATCATAAACATTTTTACAAATATAGTATTGTCATTGACAGATGTTAAAATTTTAACATCTATCAAAACTGACCACATTTGTAAAAAAAAAAAATATTTTAAATATTTATATTTATATAATATCACCGACGAATGGCTTGTTAGTTCGAAACATGTTTGGTATTTATTTTAATTTTTTTTAAGAAAGTGGTTGTATACTAAGTAAATAAAAAAAGAAACTTTTTAACATACGAGTAGTTCAAGAAACAATAAAAAATTTACAGCGAGCCTGGCATCAACAGACTGGTCATGCCAGCGAGCCTGATGAAATCGGTTGCTGTCGAAATAAAGACAAAAGTGGAAGTAGTTAAAAAACATCGTTTTATTGAATTATTATTTAACATGAACTTCCATCAAGAGATTATAGAAAAATCACTCGATTATAATATAAAAGGAGTTATAAATATTGCACTTTATGCGTATGGTGAAGATGTATGTATTTGCTAATAATTCTATCTCAACATATATATTATAATGTCGGTATGTTTGCTGATTCTATGTAAATACTAGTACATTATTTGTTTATCGTTTACTTGTATTTGACGTAAAGTTATTTGCCTTCAGTGTAAGATGTAAAGAAGTCATACAATAGTGTGATATTGGGTCATGTTTGACTCTTGGCTATTCTCCGTGTCCGGCGCGCGATGTACCCGATGCGCTGTGCAAGTGGATCCACCACTACGTCTGTACGTTGGAAAATATATAATAACATGAACTGCGCAATTCCTTTGAAACATGTTAAATTATTTATACGTGGATATCACATACGTGGACAATTCTCGGAATATAACATTTATTATTTAAAGTCAATTTGCAATGTATGTCTTGACCTACAAACTGAGTTATTGGGATTAAGTGGTACCTGCTAGGCGTTTGAAATGATATACCAAAAAAATAACTTCTGACGTCAATTTGCGAAAGTATAAGCCGTGCCACACTGTTTTAAACAAGCTCTCCACATCGGTCTCCACCGGCGGTGTAAAACTGTGTAGACACTTGTTTGAAACCAAAATTCGTTTGACCTTCAACAACCTTTGTGGACGGACGCGCATAGTATGCGTGTTGTAAACTGTTGTAAACACGCATTCCACATGTGGGGCTCCACATTCCACCAAGGTCACTCTTGTGGAGAGCTTGTTTCAAACAGTGTGGCACGGCCTTAACTCGCACGATAAAATCTTGAACGATGCTTTGTCACTAAAGTAGAATACTCTTCATCGATGATGTTGTTTTCATCAGTTTCTTCGTCAGACTGTCTCCATCCACTGCTGGACGGTAAGCCTCTCCAGCCCCACATGATATTCTCTGATGGTGGAGCGAGTGCAGAAAAAATTTCTGCACTTTCTTCATCTCAAGGAGCGCGGTTATTACCCGTGGCTCTTTCCGACTGACTTCTTGCTAGGTATGCTAAGCCACCAGTCATTGGAGAGAAGGGGGAATATCCAATTGGGAGTTCACTTCTTTCAGCTGATTGGCGGCCATATACAAAACTCGGATGTCCTGAGTGATGTAGGTCTATTTGTCCCTGATAATTACCTTCGTCAAAGACAGAACCAACCTGCAAATGGTTATGCCTGTGGGTAGGGCAATCTTATTGCTTAATCGGGTCGGCTCGGAGGTCGATATATTTCAGGCTCAGGGATGCAATATCAATGTTGATTATTTCTACTTCCTTAATCTTAATGGGTATTTTATGCTTCTCTTATAAATTCTTATTATGTACCTAATAGCAAACGATCTGGAATTATATGTTTGTAATGTTTGTGATTTTAATTTTAAAAAAAGGGAAAATCCCTCTCGGTCTCTCGCCAGTGTTCTCCAGGCCCTTCCTGCCGTCTGCACAATATCATCACTCAAAGTTCAAAATAAAATGTTCAATTGGTTCTGAAGTTATGAGTGGTTAAGTGAGCGTCTCTCGTTAAATGCCGGAGCGCTGGCGCTTTTTTCAAACCCAGTTTTCTCAAAACGAAGTTTTTGAATTTGTTTACTCTAGCTTAAAATTTTCTTAACCAATCATTTTTGAAAATTTATATTTATTTTCTTACATATTTGCGCTCTATATGAACCTCGATTCGGATTAATATCATTGCTCTAAGTATTCTTTCATTGCAAAAAAGGTTAAAAAAAAATTGAAAATTATTGAACGCTAAGGCATTAACACTGTGGAATTCCATAGTAATATAATTAATAATCAGATTCCTCATTTTACTCCTTTCTCCTTAAATACTTTGTCTACATTTAATCTCCCAAGCTCCCATTCCCAATCAAATGCAAATTAATCATTTATTAATTTCTATATAAATTATGTCTTTTCAAATTTATTATATGTTTCCTCTAAATTACATTTTTTTTATTTTATATTATCATCATATCTTATTATTATTCAATATTATTTATTATTTCTTTCTGTTAAAAAAAAAAATTATTAGTACTGATAACAAAACGCCCAGGTTCATTTTTAAATTAGAATTATTGTATCGAATGATAAATGCGTTTTTATATAAGTCTTTCTTTGTTTAGTTTATAATATGTTTTAACACCTAAAGATAGAGGTATCCTCCGAAATATGTCGTGTTTTTTTAATAATTAGTAAATTAAACAAAGTTATTTTCAATTTCCTAAGTATATGGAAAATAATGTTAATATTTTTTTTAACACGTCTAAAAAATACATGTTTTAATTTTTTTTTAAGATAATTGATTTTCATAGAGAAAAGAAACACATATCTTTAATGTAAATTAACTTCTATTGATTTCAAATGAAAATTGTGGCCTCCAGAGTGTACACAAACAGCTACGTCAGATGGTGACCTCCGATGGGTGGCAGTTGATATCTTCAATATTTTCCAATGAAATACTTTTAAAAATTACTGTATTTACTTAAATAAATGTACAACATGTATCCAAAGATCCAATAAATTATATGCATCCCTTCCTTGCCAAAAAAATCATGAAAATCAGTAAAAAAAAAAAAAAGTCGCTCTAAACTTATCTCTCTCTCTCTGGTTTCAATCCTAGGATTGGTTTTCAGAATTTTTCTCTATTCTTCTCTTCCATTCTTCCCTGTCTTGTGCTGCTCTTTTGAAATCTGCATATGATGAGCAGCGCACGTCCACCAACAGGTCCTCCAGGTACTCTCGGCGTGGGCGTCCCCTAGAGTTTGTCCCCTCGGTCATACCCTCCATTATGGCATGCAAGAGGCCTTCTTGTCGTATTACATGGCCGATCCATATTGCACGCCTTTCGGACAAGGTCTCGAGCAGGTGCCTTCCTCCTTCGATTCTTTGGAAAACCTCCTCATTTGTGATGCGGTCTCTCCAGGAAATTTCTAATAGTCTTCTATAGGACCACATCTCAAGTGCCTCTAGTCTCCGTTTATCTCTTTCGGATAGGCACCATGTCTCGCAGCCGTACATCAAGATACTCCATACATAGGTCTAAACCTATATCCCCCCTTAATTATTTCAAAATATTACAGAATAAGTCGCACCCACGAAAATGACTTTATCATAATAGTGTAATTGACTTCGCCTCCCGATAATTTTACGAGCAGCCTGAATGGGGCATATGCCTGCTCAATGCATTAATAATAAGGCCCGCGAGCCATGTACATCCGAGTAAATAATTACCCCGACAGACTCACATACTAAAGTTAATGAAGTATTACCCATCAGACGGATCGATAATAGGTTTCCTATTATTTTATTGATTTCTCGCCATATACCTGTACCTTGTTTTATTATGTTTCGGCCTGTATGCGTGGGCGTGCGGTTAGCTACTCTAGACAATGTAAACCAATTGCAAGATCGCGTTGATTGCGAATATATTTAGAAAAAAAAACTAATTATTAAAGATAACAAATCATATTGGACTGATATATGGAAGCGAAGCATGGAACTGGCAGAAGAATGATGAGAGTAGAATAAATGCGGTAGAGAAGAGATAATTTAAACGTAGATATATGTGATTTTAAATTTTTTTTTTTTCAAATAAATCAAATATTGAATGTCGGCCATGTGAGGAGTCAGAGAAATCGACGCGCGTGCATGACACGAAGTATGAATGTTGAGGAAGCGAGAGAAATATGTCAGGAAAGAAAAGTGTGGCAGTCCATTCTTTCTGCCTACCCCTTCGGGGAGACGGCGTGATGGTTAGTTAGTTAAGTTTTTTTTAAGTACGGCCTTAAAAACCGGAAAATACCGATCAACCTGAAACGAAAAGTCTATGAAGCCTGCGTTCTGCCAGTTGGTACTTATGGTCTTGAAACTGTTACATTGTCCAAAGTGCCGAGAAACTACGAGTGGCCCAAAGAACTATGGAAAGAGCCATGTTAGGAATAAGCCTAAGAGACAGAGTCAGAAACGATACTATTATATAAATATTTAAAATATTATAAACCTTTTAACAAATGTGGTCAGTTTTGACAGATTTAAAATTTTTAACATCTGTCAAAACTGACCACATTAGTAAAAAAATTTAGAATATTTTAAATATTTATATTTATATATAATAATATCACTGGTGTAGGGCTTGTGAGTCCGAAAAATGTTTGGTATTTTTAAAATTATTTTTTTAATAAAGTGAGTATTGTAAACTAAGTGAATAAAAAAGAGAACTTTTTCAGAAGAGTTCAAGAAACAATAAAAAAATCTGGTTTCGCCAGGCTCCATGGCATCAACAGACTGGTCATGCCAGCGAGCCTGGTGAAATCGGTTGCTGTCGAAATAAAGGCAAAAGTGGAGCAGAATAAATGCGGTAGAGATGAGGTCCCTAAGACGTATGTGTGGTAGAACGATGTACGACAGAATCTCAAATGCTGATATTAGGAAGGAATGTAGAGCGAGAGAAAGTATTACGAACCAAATTATTAAAGGATCACTGCGTCGGTTTGGATATATGGAAAGCATGAAGGAAGAATGGTTAAGAAAGTATACGTTAACGTTGTGAATGGAGTACGAAGTACGTAGACCAAGGAAAACTTGGCAGGATCAAACTAATCAAATTTTAAAGGTTGGCCATGTTAGAAGTCGGAACAATCGACTTGTATGTACGACTCGTTGTGTGAATGTGGAGGAAGCTATAGAGGTGTGTCGGGATCGAGTAGTATGGCGCTCCATTCTCTCTGCCTACCCCTACGGAGAAACGGCGTGATGGTTTGTTTGTTTATGTAATTTATCATAATTATACGAATGAAAACATATTTTTTCGAGAAGTTTTATTATATTTTATGTGAATGACACGCCTGTCTAAAGCATTATCAAATGTGATACATTTGATAATGCCTTAGACAGGCGAAACGTGTCAATCACCTGAACTTTAATAAAACTTGTATAAAACAGACGTTTTCATTCGTATTAATAATTTAATATGGAGTTTTACATCAATGTTTATGAAACAATAAACAACGTATCATCATCTTCACCATTATCATCAGTCTGTACTCAAAGAAGAAGGAGGCCTACACCCAGGTGTAGGCTCCTCCATTTGCTTTTTTATAATTGGATGTATTTCCACGAATTGATTGATCATCCATTCTTATTTTAATTTCTCGTTTTTTCGCCATTTTCATTAATACATATTTAAAAAATCTTTATTCACTAAAAGAATTTCTTTATTACTTTCGTATGAAGTCATACAAAATTTGTGGTGTGGCATAATTTAAAATGATTTAAAACACTTTTATTTTGTTTATACACCACGTTATTTTGTTTAATCGAAACAACCAGTTTCGCTTCCACCAGAGCTTCGTCAGAGTTACAAAAACAATCTGTTAGTTTTTGTAACCCTGATGGATGAAGCTCCGGTGGGAGCGAAACCGGCTAGTTTATAATACAAACAATAAAAGCAAAAAATAAAAACAACAATTACCATCTACTGCCACAATAAGAGAAATGCTGAAAGCATGGGAAACTGCTTCATCGTACATTGAGAAGCATCATCCTAATAAGGAGGTGGCTATTCGATCTACAAATATATTCAATGATAATGTTGTCACATTATCACCAAATTTTGAAGCCAAAAACAAATGTCAGTAGACAGCTTTCAATTAATTATTTGTCATAAATAATAAACTAGTTTATATTTTTTTTAAATTGTTTTTTTGCAAATCTAAATCTTTGTTAAGCTCCCAATTTGTGAGTATGTAAATTCATGTATTTTTAAATAATAAAAAAAAAATGTATTTTTTGGCATGGAACGCATTATCGTATTTTACATTGACTTATATGGGAAAATTGCATCGCTACGAGTGTTTTACATAAAGAGTTAAATTCTGGAACAAATTATTCTCGTTATGATGGGTTCCACTGTATTTGCTTTTAATTTTATAAGATTAAACTACTTAACTAACTGGACTGCCACACTTTTCTTTCCTGACATGTTTCTCTCGCTTCCTCAACATTCATACATCGTGTCATGCACGCGCGTCGATTTCTCCGACTTGTCACGTGGCCGACATGTAATATTTGATTTATTTGATCGTGCCACTTTTTTCTCGGTCTTCCTTTATTTCTGGTTCCATTTACATAGTTAACAAATAGTTTTTTTTTACCATTCTTTCTTCATTAATTTTTCCCATAAGTCCAAACCATATTAATGATCCTTTCATTATTTTGTTCATAACACCATCATTCGCATCGCATTAACTTATTATATTTTCATTTGACACTCTATCATACACAGAGTATCCACACACACGTCTGAGAGATCTCATTTATACTGCATTTATTCTACTTTCATCATTAATTAATAATAATAGCATATTTTGAAACTTCTTTAAATTTTTTATCTTATTTTGTTTAGATTTTTTTGAATTCAACTGTAATCGTATTTATACGATATCACTACAGTAAGTTACTATGTTAATGTCAATAGAACGATACGTGACAGAGAGCAACGATTTAGAGTATTAATATTTTTTACTAGATGTATTCGTTATATGAAGTCAATGGTTATCTATGGTTTTATGACTAACTTGACCCTTCTCACCTAGAAGCGCATAATGAAATGCACTATGCTGAGATAACGCGGTAAATATAATATAAAATTGTATGATAGATATACACTCGTACCGTAACTTTTACGTGTGAAGACGTAATTGAATTATACGTCTATTGTTATATTGCGATAATTAATATTTTCAATTGAAAGGCAGAAGGCAGATTTTATGCGGGTTCTGTAAATGTCATTACGTTTTCAAAATGTTTAATAGAGACATCTGTGAATTTTCCGTAAATATTACCAAATACTATATCTGTTTTTTCAATAAATTTGATACTCTTGAGCATGTAACTAACTAACTAACTAGCCATCACGCCGTCTCCCGGAAGAGGTAGGCGGAAATAATGAACTGCCACACTTTTCTTTCTAGACATATTTCTCACTTCCTCGACATTCATACAACATGTTTGCAAAATAGCAAAAGAGATAGACCTCTTTGGATGCAATTATGGCGAATTCGTGAATACCCTAACGACAAGGGCAGCAAGGAAATAACTGGCATATTCCTATTCACAAGGTTCTATGTATATTTCCTTTGATATTCTTTTTTTTCACCCTTAACATCGATTTGGCTCGCGCTGTAATGATGTGAGGAGTTTTTTCAACAAAATAATAATAATGTTATGCACGCACGTCGATTTCTCCGACTTCTCACTTGGCCGACATTCGATATTTGATTTATAATAGTGGCACGTCTTGCTCTATTTCTAAATCACTTTACATCGTTAACATATCCTTTTTTAACCATTTATTCAATAATTAATACGAATGAAAATGTCAATTTTCTAGAAGTTTTATTATATTTTATGGAAATGACATGTTTCGCCATTCTAAGACATTATCAAATGTTACATTTGATATTTATACTTGTACATTTGATAATGCCTTAGAAGGGCGAAACATGTCATTTCCATAAAATATAATTTGACATTTTCATTTATTTTAATGATTTAATATGGAGTTTTACATCATTGTTCAAGAAATAATAAATACATTCTTTATTCATTCATTCTTTCCATATATCAAAACCATCTTAATGTTTCTTTCATTATTTTGATCAGAAAACTTTCATTCACATCTCTTTACTATCATTCGACACTCTATCGTAAACAGATTTTTCATACATTCCACACAAAAATATTAAAATATTAATACGAATGAAAACATACGTTTTACGTCATTTTCATTAATTATTTAATATGATGTTTTACACCAGTGTTCAAGAAGTGATATGAAATGTTTCGCATTATTAAATGTCTCATATATGACATTTATTAATGTCATAGTAAATCAAGCATGTTAATGTTAATGTCAGACTTTAACTTTCAGCGAAGATTTTAAATATTGCATTAGTATGACGAAGCTCTGTGAAGTAGTGATATAATATTACCGACGGCGGCATGGTATAGCGCATAAATATCTTTATAAAAAATATATTTTATATTTTATGCAACTGAAGCAACAGCTGACCCTTAGACATTCATGAGAATATAATTGATCTCGTGTCGAGTGGCCAGTTTGTTGGGAATACTCTTGGTATTACAGAACGGGACACTCGTGTATAACAAACTCAAACACACTCCAAGAGGTATAAAATTCAACGATCGTTAAAAAAATCCATTGTGTATTCAACAATTAATGTGCATACATAAATGTGGCCAGAACGGCTGTTATATACACGGAAAACTATTTAAAACGCTCTGAAATGTGTACGGGGATTTACCTTGTAATATAAAACTATTATATTATATATTTAAAAATAATATGCAGATCGGATTGCTATTTAAAATATCCTTATATGTTATTATACTTGTTCCTCAATCTGAAGAAGTGAATTTGTTTAAAAATTAGTATAAATTAAGAATAAAAAATGAATAATATTTCAAGTGGTTTGTTTTGTGCGTAGAATAAAACTTGTTTCATATATTAAAGATTATCCGTAATTTATTTATATCTCTTCTATATAAAAAAATATACATATATTTGGAGTCTTCCTCTTTTCTTAAAGTGCCTTGTCAGGTCCGTCCCCCCGACGTTGGCGATTACTCTGGTAAACTCTTCCCTATCCTTGTCTGTCTTGAAGTCTTCCTAAGTTTGTATTTTTTCCGGATTATTGTACACGAAATGGGATCAAATCAAATCGAATCAGTTTATTTTCTCAAAAGATATTACAAACATTTATTATAGTTTAAGAAATCTATTGAGAACAGGTAAAATATAATAAATATATAATACCAGGATCGCATGAGAGATGGTTCGACATTAGGAATACAAGATACTCTCCAAAGTCAAGAGTAATTGTCTTCTGAACGTACTTTCACGAATATGAAAGACATCGATCTCCGAAACGATCATGTTCAGCAGTTTGATTGCTCTCCCCACCGGCATCACCTAGGGATATCCAGCAGGGATATCCTATTGTAACCGAAAGGGGAGATATTATAATATTAATAAACAAAATCCGGATGTCATCAAGAAAGAGTTCGAGAATATTTTGAATACAAGAGAAAACTAGCTGAAAACCCATATTTTTCTTATGTTTCATATTTCATACCCAATTTAAAACTTGCATATTTTGTTCTATTATAATTTCTAACTGATCGCGAATATCAATCAGATGCAGCGTTCACATTTAGATTTAAAACACGCCTTAATGCGCCCTTGCGGTGGTCACATCACAAAACGGCGCTTTAAAAGTTGGCATATTATTATTATTATTAAGAGAGCGAGAGAGCAACATGTTTTGTTTAAATAATAATAAAATGTGATAATACAAAGATTATTCGATTAAACACATGTTTATATTATTATCACTTTTACTTCTTTCTTTAGGACTGTGTAACGTCATTTCTCGGAGCCTGTTCCTGGGATGTAGAGATGTCTAACGCCAGCTTTTGCTTGATTTACGGCAGATTTTAAACATCACAAATCTTCCTTATTTCAGAATTTCTAACTTGAATGGGTCGGAGAGTCTCATTTCTGTGGTTCTTACTAAACTTTTTGATATAGCGGTGTCAGGCTTCGTCTCAAAGGCATTTGCCATTATATAATAGGTCGAACGCAGGTTCTATATTATAGATTCACATTTTGCTCTCCTACAGTATATGTCTGTTTTTCCAAAGAGCATTTTTCAAGCATCCACCCACAACGGCAGCTTTGTTTGTTCTCTTATTTCTATTTATAAGTGTTCTGTTTATTTTTTAAATTTCATGAACCAGCTCCATTACCCCATTTGAGATGTTATATTTTTGAAAGTATGGAATCCTAAATGGAACAAAAAATATTTGAATAAACATAACTGCACTTAGTATTTTTACAACACTTTTCACAAACATGTTTCGGTTATGATATAATCTTTTTCAATGTACAACATTTTAATTTTCATTGTAGGTTATAAATTTGAATTTTTCTTTAATAAAGTACTTGACGACATCGGAATTGTTGTCGAGCAAAAATTCATTAATGTGCCACAATCATTTAAACAACCTGATAATACAAAAACATCATATAATGACTATTTGTGAATAAAGAAGGGTTCATCGCAGGGCTAATCACCCTGCATAGTAACAAAAGAAAAGGATTACGAACACCAACACAATGGCCTTTACTCGAGGAAAAGATGGGAGGATTGCGTGGAAGAAGATTGGGAGAAAATGGAAGGAGCTGGGGAATGGAGAGAGATGGCCAGAGACAGGAGTCAGTGGAGGACCGTTGTAGAGGAAGCCAAGTCCCACACCGAAATGTAGCGCCGAGATGATGTGACTGAATGAATGTAGGTTAAAAAAAACATTTATTTATTTTATTTATTTATACATACATAATACACAAATGAGACATAACAAACGAAAAACATTTAGGCGACTGATTTGGACACAAAACGGTGTTACAAAGATAAAATAAAACAACATGAAACTAAAAAATCATACATATCAGAAGGAACCCAAATATGTCGACGTCAGTGAGGCAGTACTCTTTCCAAAATTTGTCATATTTTTTTTATGAATACTGCCTCACTGACACTGAAAATGTCCAAATCCGAGACGATAAGATTCAATGTCCGAATTGCTCTTCCTTCTGGCATCACCAAAGGCAGGTTGGTTCTGCGTGACGGAGCACAGAACAATTGATGTCGGCGCTGTCGCAGGTAATTATCAGGAACAAAAAGACCCATTTGCTCCAGAACATAGGGGTTCTCAATAGAGTCCCGAATCAGTTTGAAAAAATGCGTTGATAATAACCCTTCCCTCCTCAGTTCGAGGGAGTTATACCCCAGCATACATAAGAGAAATGCCGTTGGCATTGAAAAAGGTTGTGTCATAACTGAAATAGGTCTGTGAAAAGTGTAATAAAGTGCTGTTATATGTATTCAAATAGGAATCCACAACACAAAGTGAAGGGGAGTATAGCAGGTGTGTGAAAATGTCCACGTTGAGAAGCACTGGTCTAAGTGAATTCGTAAATACTTTCAATTGTTTCCACACACGATTTCCCATCAATAGTAAATATTATTAGGAATGACATTGTTATGAGGTCAAGTGCATCGACTGAACCGTGGACCACAACAGTCACGTGTACTTCACTCATCTATTTATTTTTTTGGAGTTTACTCTTTCCTTATCTGATTTTCGTGGACGATGTGGCTTGAACTTTGGTTTCGGAAGCTTTATTAAAATAATATAAATGTTAATATTTTATATTATATAAACTACAGTGCGCTCTGTGCGGTATTGTTATCGTGATAAATATTTTTGAGCGACTAAGCTTGCTTACCTACATTAAATTTATTATATCTTACTTTTTAAATAACTATGATAATACAGTTATATAGTTGCTAACAAGAAATGAAAATGTAAAAATGAAAAAAAAATGTGTTGTTTTTAATTTTATCAAAAAACCATCACACCGCCGTCCTCGAGGGTTACATCTAGAGGATGGACCGCCACACCTTCTATAGCTATGATCAACATTATCTATTAAGTGATAGATTTTTCCTTGAACTTTGGTATTCTTTCATAAATAGTTTTTCCTCATATTCTTCTCAGTGATCTCATTTCTACGGCATTTATCCTACTTTTAATCTTCTTATGCCAGCTCCAAGTTTCACTCGAAAAGACACTCGAACTCCGTTATGCACCTACTGCCATCTTTGCTTCAGTGGATATACCATAATTCTACTTGCAGGGATGACTTTAAGTAAACCATTTATTTTGTTCCCAGCACTAACCCTTCTTTCGATGTCTTTCTCAATTTTTCCGTCTCTCCGTGTTATATAGTTGTAATATAATATTATATTATCCTTCTCTTCTTCTTCTTCTTCAGGCTGTTGTGGCTGTCCACTCTTGAACGTGGGCCTCCTCACGTATTTTCCACTCTTTTCTATCCTGAGGGTTCCGCATCCAGGCATTTCCCGCACTCTTCCGGATATCGTCCCGCCAACGCAACTGTGGGCGCCCAACTCCACGCTTTGCCATCCTCGGGCATCAGCACTGCAGTCGCCTTGTCCACTTTTCATCTGGTTCACAAGCGACCTGTCCCGCCTAACGCCACTTAAGGGTTGCGGCCAACTTGATGACGGAGACATTTGTCCTGGCTCGTATGTCCTCAGTGATGCATGGAACTTGCAGAAAAAGGATGAGAAAATAATTAATGTGGTAGAGATAAGATCCCTTAGACGTATGAGTGGTAAAACGATTTGAGAGAAAATTTAAACTGCTGATATAAGGAAGGAATTAGAGCGGAAGAAGTTTTATCAACAAAATTATGAAAGGATTACTACATTGGTTTGGACATATGGGACGCATGAATGAAGGAATGGTTAAGAAAGTATTGTTAACGGTGTAAATGGGGTACGGAGTCGTGGGAGACCGAGAAAAACTTGGCATGACCTTCTTTCGATGGTGCTACAGCCCATATCGACTCTTGGCCTCTGTCAACTTTCACCTTCAGCAGTCCCTGTCCTCAGCACTCGTCCTCCATTTCGGTACCCGAAGAAGTTGTGCTGCATCCCTTTTTACTTCGTCCTCCCACCTCAGCCTTGGTCTTCCCACCCTTCTCCTTCCACCCGGGTGTCTAGTCATAATGCGTTTGGGGACCCGTGAGTTCGGCGTCCTCTGTATATGTCCAGATGTCGAAAGGGATTGAATGAGCGAAGCTGACGAAAGGCGCCGTTCGCCTTTAACAGCTTCGGGTATCCTCTATGTCCTATGATACCCAACATGGCTCTCTTCATTACTCTCTATGTGACTCTCAGCTTGTTGGCACTATTTTATGACATTGTGACTGTCTCAATACCGATATGATTACGATAACTTATTATAAGTGCCGGTCTGCTTTGACAAAGTGTCCCAATGTGTGAGAGACAACCGTGAATAATATTTCACATTAATTTCCTTTTCATGTTATTACTTTAACAATAGTAGATAAATAATATTTGATATAATGTGGACATTCATAAGCGGCGTCGGATCTTCGTGTGTCCTTCGGACCTACGCTTCACTTAGCCGTTATGGCTTCATCATTCTAGTAAAATCTCAATGCAGAACCAGATCGAGCGACATTTTAATATTAATACACATTATGTCTATCTAAAAAATTATCTTTTTTAGAACCTTAAATCATGACGCGCGTTTTACCGTATTAGGACATTGTACTGTTTAAAAGGTGAACCCGAGCATCGAGCAAAGCAGTTCTTGCAACGGAATTCTAAGCCCTTGAAATATTATATAATAGTAAACAAAATGAAACAGCACTGTCAAATTAATATGAATATTCTAAAAACGATAATACGTAATATTTAATGGTGGATATTGATAATATATCGACGAAAAGTAGCAGACAGACGAGAATGAAGGAGACTCTCTCGATTCAGCCAAGGTCCACCCTGGACTGTCCAATCAAATCAATTCAGTTTATTAGCTCAAAAGACATTACAGTTTAGTACAGGTAAAATATTATAAAAATAGACCATAATACCAGGAACGCATTACAGATGGTTCGACATTAGGAAGACAAGATACTTTTTATAGTCGAGAGTATTTGTCCCCTGAACGTACCTTGACTAATATGAAAGACGTCGATCTCCGAGAAGACCGCTTTTAGCAGATTAATTGCTCATCCCACCGGTGTAACCAGAGGCAGGTTGGTTCTGGATGCCGGTAGGTAAAACAATCTATGCTGTCGCTGTCGGAGATATCTATCAGGGACAAAAAGACCAACACCCTCCAGCACGGCCGAGTTCTCGAAATATATCGTGCGTATGATGATGACAATGTATATTAATGATACATGAAGACAAAAATGGATTATCCACGATGTTCAATTCATATTGAAGGTTGCAAATTTTATAGCAAATTTTGTTGAGTTTGCTCTCTTCACAAGCCCATATGGAGTAGGTAGTTTTGAACCATAATAACTATCCGGAACATAAAAATGGATAGCCTCCAAGATGACGAAATTTTCAAAGAATCCCCTAGGTCTGAAGAATTGGGTAAGTGTGAACCCATCCCTTCTTATCTGTAGACTATTGGTCCCCTGCATTCCCAAGAATAATTCGGTGGAATAAAGCCAAGGATAGCTACCAAACTCCCTCATGTAGATATAGGTATCTCAGAAATCTTTTCTGAACCCTCTGTAACATGAGATATATAATGTTATTTACGTGTGTGTTTTACAAATCCATCCCTGCATTGGATGTAATACAATGTCCCCAGAGATCTGCTATTGCCTCATAACTTCTAACCAGAACAGAGTCCGTCTCAGTTCTTTTATTTGCCATTATTATTTGCTAAACCTCATTTCTATTCAGAGATATTGGCATACAATATGTTCCAATGTGTTCATGTCACAGACTCCGCCATTCAGGCCGAGTTCAGAGTTACGCTTGGCAAACAATTACTTAAAATACGCCATTAATCTTCTGACCATCATTAGATGGTTTGCTCTACACAATTAAATTGTCTCTTTTGACAAAAGAAAACGATCTTAGAAAGTTGCTTTCCCATTGCCTTTGTCTGCAATTGTCCAATATCCACACTTATCATCGTTTTATAGTTAAGTCTCTTGTTTGAAGTCTTCCGTCTCAATATTTGCATCGGGTCTCACATTTTTAAGTAAACGACGACCTTCGTGGTCCTGGGTTTGATTCCCGGCGATGGCAGTGTGATTCTCACTGTCTTTGGTCTGGTCTAGAATTCATGTGACAATAAAATGGCGATAGATTAGCTACTAGATCAGCTACTCATCACATGTCATGAGAATCAACAGCTAAAAAGTTTTGTACAGTAATTGGGTTCAATTAACTTGATGTACACGAATGTGGAAAGCAACGGGAAACTATCACATTAAAAGGCCCAAGTGGCATTCCAAGAACCAGCGAAAAATGTTACACTTCGCTGCAAATCAATCTCTTGGATTGAAACTAGCAAAGAAAAAGTAGTAATGAAATCGTTTAGTACAGTGGTCGCAAAACTTGCCAAAAGAGCCAAATATCAGCAGTACAACGATTTTATTTTATTATTAGAGCCAAATTTATTTATGGGAACCTTGTTTTTACTTATTTACTTAATCTTGTATATCGATTAAACAAATATTATTAAGCTTGGAGCTGGCAAAAGAAGGATGAACGCAGGATGAATGCCGTAGAAATTAGATCACTAAGAAAAATGTGCGGGAAAACGTTATATGATAGAATACCGAACGATGAAATAAGAAAGAAATGTAAGGCAGATGACTGCATCATGGATAAAATTAAAAAAGGATCCCTGAGATGGTTTGGACATACGGAACGAATGGATGAGAGTAGAATGGTTAAAAAGTTGTACACAAGCAGCGTGAGTGGAAAAAGAAGCCGAGGACGACCGGGGAAAACATGGCATGACCAAATTCATCAATTACTAAAAAGCGGTCACATTCGAAGTCGGAATAATCGACGTGCGTGCATGGTACGATGTATGAATGTAGAGGAAGCCCGAGAGGTATGCCAGGACAAAGCATTGTGGCGATCCATCCTCTCTGCCTACCCCTTCGGGGAAATGGCGTGATGGTTAGTTAGTTATTAAAATATTAATTTGAACTAAAGCCAATTTACAATACATAGAATGTTTAGATATGTTAAGTTTGTAACATGTTGATGTTTTTCATTTTAGGAATGATTTCATGTTTATTTATTGTATAACGTTAACATGCTTTTAATTACGGCAGTACCTTGTCAGGGTTTCAAAATGAAGCCTGTATGCCTATGGGTGATTCGTAAGCAAATTAACAATGATATCCTGACATTAATTGAGACGCCTACTTACCAAAATCTTGTAATTGTTTACCATCAGCTATGTTTGCTTAAATAGTATGCTATGTATAAGAATTTTTCGCAAATGCTTTCTAAATCAATATCCTACTTGAGGATGTTTATTTTACGAGTTAACATCATTTTTTGATTTAATTTCTTTATTTGGGACTTTTTCATTATTTTCGTTCCTATATACATGTTAGTTACACGTATCTCCAATCATTTAATTTGTCTTTACTTTCCATATTTCGAATGCCAATCTATTAATATTTCTTTGGTCAATTGTCCAACAGTTCTTGAATGTGTGTGCACAAGGCGTCTTCAATTGCTTCACCTTCACTTATTATTATATCACTTGGGCACAAAAATACATTATGTACTAGTAGTAAAAACAAAAAATATACATATATTTTGAGCGTAATTTGACTGCTTGGTGTGGCACATTTTTTATTGCCTACTTACGCTATCGTTTGTGTACAAATTAAAGATGAAACTGTATAATTAGCCATTTATGTATTCCAAGTAGCGATTAAAAAAATTACTTTCCATCTCTATTCCAAAGTTCTGTATGAGATGGCCATGATTTTGCAATTCCCACCGGAGGATGTTTGGGTATTATGTAACAGGTGGGGACACGTTCGATTTGAATGCATTCTCCGATGGGAAATATTTGAATACTAGTTGTTTATTTACCTCGGGTATGTGTGTCATGTTCATCCATCTCGATTATCGAAATAATAAAACCGCTGCCGAGTCTAACTGGTTTGTGTCGTCTGTTCTAGGTATCCCATAGCCCAAGTTCAGCTGCCATTCTTCAAGGAATACGTTTTGAGCAAGTTCGATATCGACGTCAACGTCAACAGCCCTCCGCCCATGCTTCCTCCAGAAAAGTACCTCGACTCTCTCGCAACTCAAGCCATTTTAGACGAAATTAAAAGCCTCGGAATTTCGTTTTCTGTCGACGGACTCGACCGACTGATCAGAGCCAGAGGACAGGCCCTCCACGACATCGCGGCGGTCAAGAAGTCAAAGCTAAAAAGACTCCCCGATATCGTTGTTTGGCCGACATGTCACGAGGAAGTTGTCGAGATAGTAAAATTAGCCGATCGAAGGAATCTGGTCATCATTCCGTACGGCGGAGGCACTTCTGTGTCAGGAGCCGTAGAGTGTCCGGCGCAAGAAAAGAGACCCATCGTATCACTGGACACATCGCAAATGAACGAAATACTTTGGGTGGATTATGATAACTTAGTTGTATGCTGCGAAGGAGGTATTTTAGGACAAGATCTTGAAAGAGAACTTAGGAAATTGGGATATACGGCGGGACACGAACCTGATTCTTTCGAGTTCTCGTCTCTCGGAGGATGGGTCGCGACAAGAGCGAGCGGGATGAAGAAGAATACTTACGGGAATATAGAGGATCTCGTGGTCCACGTGAGGATGGTGACACCGCGAGGGATCTTAGCTAAAAATTGTAAAGTTCCCAGAATGTCGTGTGGACCAGATTTTGAACAGATGATTCTCGGATCCGAGGGTTCTTTAGGAGTTGTCACAGAAGTCGTGTTAAAGATCAGACCTCTACCAAAAGTGACGCGTTACGGCTCAATCGTGTTCCCAGACTTTGAGAGTGGAGTCAAGTGCATGAGAGAAGTGGCCAGGCAGCGGTGCCAGCCTTCCAGCATCAGATTGATGGATAATGAACAATTCCACTTTGGGCAGGCCTTGAAGCCAGCTGTGTCGGTGTTCGGCTCCCTTCTCGATGGGCTGAAGAACGCCTATTTGACTAAGATAAAAGGTTTCGACCTCCAGCAAATATGTGTCACGACATTGCTGTATGAAGGGAGCGAGGAGGAGGTTCTAGCCAAGGAGAAGAGGATCAACGCAATAGCCATTGCTAACGGGGGGATACCGGCAGGGGAGAAAAACGGAGAGCGAGGATACGTCTTAACATTCGTAATAGCTTATATAAGGGTGAGTTTTAATTTTATTTTGAAGATTAATTTTACTTTATTCAATTTATTTAAAAAAATTCTCTTCTTCTTCCTTATTGTAAACCTATGTGCTCTGTTCTCCAGAGTGTTGCTCCTCCTGTGAGGTAGATTCCCAGCTGTCCTTCCATCTTTTAAGAGGTCTTCCACGAGGACGAGTCCCATGAGGTTGATTACGTAGTGCAATATAGGGGAGTCTGGTGGTGTCCATTCTTTGAACATGACCGTACCAGTCCCTTTTTCGCTGTCTGCTCCATCTTATAACATCCTCAACCTCACATATCTCTCTTATTCTGGTGTTCCTCACGCGATCCCTCAGTGTCTTGCCTGCTATCGTCCTAACGTGACATTTGTTAGCATTATTAATTCATTTCTATGGGCTCTTGAGTTCTTGAAAGTGTTAATTATATGCCTTCTTCTCTTGCTGTATCAAGTTCTTATACTGACTTATGATGGGAAAAAGCTGCTGTTTTCATGCGTGTGAAACGACTCCTGCACTCTTTTCAAGTTTTATATGGCGATATCCCAGCATCTTACAAATGTCGTTAAAGCGCAACCAGCAGGCTTTGAATACTTGGCCTGTTATTTTTTTAACTTTAGCCAAATAGCCACATTGCTAATGGTCAGAGGATAGTGTACCAGCCCAGGGAAAAGGCCCAGACAGACTGGCTATTTAGAGAACTCTCGTCTCGCATTTATAATAAGGAGTGGCTTGTGTACTTTCAGGACCTCGCCTTCGAGCACGACATCGTGGCCGAGTCGTTCGAGACCTCCATGCCGTGGGACCGCACGAGCGCGCTGTGCCGCAACGTGAAGCACTGCATCCAGCGCGAGTGCACGCGCCGCGGGCTGCACTATATGGTGTCGTGCCGCGTCACGCAGACGTACGATGCCGGCTGCTGCGTCTACTTCTACTTCGGCCTCAAGAGCAGCAACACCCGGGACGACCCCGTCGCCATATACGAGGAGATCGAGGAGATGGCCAGGGACGAGATCATAGCCTCCGGAGGTTAGTTACTTACAAGGGGAGGGCAGGACATGGAAAACTGACTTCGGAATGGGGTTTTGCAGAGTTGTAAGAAAAGTAGTAATCTAAATTAACTAACTAACTAACCATTACGCTGTCTCCGTGGACCGTAACACTGTTCTTTCCTGACAATTCTTTCGATTCCTCAAAATTCTTACATCGTGTCTTGCACACACGTTGATTTCTCCGACTCCTCACGTGGCCGACATTTAATGTTAGATTGATTTGATTGTGTAATGTTTTCCTCGGACTTCCTTTATTTCTAGTTTCGTTTACGTCGTTTACATATACTTTGTTAATTATTTCATATTATATATAAAATAAAATAACACATTGCATCACCCTGGAATTGTAATTACGTCAAATGTGCCTATGCTGCATCAGGGTAAAAATTATTAGTTATCTTATGAAATTGTATATTATAATATTATATTTTTTTTTTTAATAACTGTACCGAGACTCGAACCCATAACCATCCGCCCAGTGGAAGGCCGCGCGAAATTTCTTATATTGTATATATACCATATAAGAAATTTCGCGCGGCCTTATAAAGTGAGGCTTAAAAGTTTAAAGGCTTTTTTCTCGAAATTGGCCGACCATTGCACTTTCTTACTTTGACAATCAATGTCTCTTAGGGGGTACTATAACCCCGCAAAATCCCACTCCGAAGTCAGTTTTCCATATCGTGCACTTCCCTTATAGTAGGTATGCAATCTTCATTATTCTAACTAGCCTACATGGATGAAGGGTTCTTGATATTTCTTTATCTGATTTGATTTTTTTTTTATCCTAGCTTATCAAAAAAATTATTTCCAACGCATTTAGTATTAAATATAACCGTTTCATTTGCTTGTTATATATAACAAAGAAAACGGTTTTCTTTCGCTTTATACATATTTTATGTATAATACAAAATAACCGCTTTTGTCATATTGTGTATTAAAGAAAACCGATTTCATCATTTTATACATAAAAGAAAACTAATTTCATTATTTTGGATATGATCTGTTATCTTCTTTTTTCATATTGTTTTTCTTCTCCCTTTTTCACTTCACTGCTGGCCTATGGCCATATAGGCCTCTTCCATTTTTCTCAATTCATCCTTGTTTTGTCCCCTCTGCATTCAGGCAGTCTCAGGTATACGGGCAATGTCATCAGTCCATCTTTTAGGTGGTCTCCTGACACTTCTTTTCCTTGTCCAAGGAGTCCGTCTGTTACTGCCTCGTCTGGCTATATGTCTGGCCCATTGCCATTTCAATTTGCAATTTGATGAAAACAATTTCATTAATTTAATGACAGGTTCAATCAATACAACATTCTTTTGTTTCACATTAATTAAAAAAATACTGATTTAGTAATAACAATGGTACCTGTTAAACTGGTATATTTTATATCATTTCCAAACTAAACGTAACACTGGAGTGATTCTTATCTTTCTAGGTTCAATATCACATCATCACGGGGTGGGCAAGCTGCGCAGGAAGTGGTACAAGGAGACCATCTCGGAGCCAGGCCTGAACCTCTACAAGGCCACCAAGGCGGAGCTGGACCCCAACAACATCTTCGCCAACCAGAACCTCACCTCGGAGCTGAGCCCCACCATGAGCAAGCTGTAATTCCATCCAGCATCAACAGAAACTATTGACGTGTGTACCAGACTGCTTAGTGGTTAATTGTATAATGTATCGTATAATAAGGACTTACTGAATACAAATATAAATACCCCCACTCCAATTCTAATTTGCTAAATTTAGAAGGATTACAATAATTTTATATAAGTTTGAAACTTTTTAAATTTTCAATTACAACTATTTAGGGTTAATTAACCCTAAGACTTGTAACCATATTACCTTTAAAAAAACATTTTTTTAATTTGAAATTTCATGGTATTGTAAATAATGAAAATAGAAATATTTTGTAATTATTTTTTTAATGTTCAAATTCACTAATGTTTGTGTCTTCGATCGGTTTCGGCAGCTCGCTGCCTTCTTCTGGTGATGGCAATGAGCTCCGTAATCGGTCAAAGACACAAACATTAGTGTATTTTAACTACATAAATATATTTTTAAAAAGATTTTGTACATTTTTATTTTATTTTCATTATATGACCTTTAAATAATTATCAGACTTAAGATGTCAGAAATCTGATGCTCTGAGGATTTCTTCTTCTAAGCAGGGGGTATTTGTATTATAATTGTTTTATAACTTTGTATATATATGTTTGATTTCTTTTGCTGAAAATTAACCCTTCAAAATAATTTATAATATTTCCGAATAATGCGGGAATTTACATCATATTTTAAAATGATTCGATGGAATTTAAGAAAAATTCAATGCGCTCATTTCATAAATGATTAGTTGCTCTTTATGTCCTTTGCCCAATTGCTGAAGATTATGACTTCGGGAAGTTGATAGCGTCACTTGAGATCTCCTTCAACTCTCATTGCAGCTTGCATCTTCGAAAATACCGGCATCTGACCAAAACTGGTTCAGAAGCTCTTTCTGTTCTCTAGGGACCTTCCAAAAGCGACCGATTTACCAAAACACAATCGTTTTTATGAAGCATGTGTCTGAAGAATGCTCCTAAAGCATTTTGTAAACAGACTCTTGAGTTTTCATAAATCATGGCATCGTGCTCTAATTGTCGTAAAATGTTTAATAATATTACAATTAAATAATGTCGAACGGCCTTCACGGCAGAGTGCCAACAGTCATTAATGGTTCTGGGTTCGATTCCCAGCGATGACAATGTGAAAAAAAATCGTACTTTCTTTGGTCTGGTAGAAATCACTTAACAATAAAAAGGTGATAAACCTGCTCCCTTTCACATGCCATGAGAATCAATAGCTAAAATGTTGTGTAGAGTAATTGGGTTCAAATAAAAATGTGGAAAGCAATGGTAAACTACCACATTAAAGGTCCAAATGGAATCCCAAGAATAAGCAAAAATGTTACACTTTGCTGCAAACCCTAGAATTTAAACTTTAAAAAATAAATGTCAAATCATCTTGAAATATGATGAAATGTCACCCTTCCTGGAAACATTATAGATATTGATACACCGTGCAGATGGCAATGAAATTGTTTATTTACAAAGTTATAAAACTCAGAATATTGACACATTTATTATAGCCGATAGTTTAAGTGGGTGACTCTATTCTTGTGATTGAATTAAGGTATAGTAGTTTTTTTTAAAGCCATCAATATCCTCAATACTTGCATGTACGTATATGGTAAGAATTTGTCAGAAATTTGTCTATCGAAGTAAGAACTGCTAATTTACGTGTGTCTAATCATATTGGTCAACAATTAATTTTAAAGCCAAAGCATTTATTTACCCATTCTATTGCATATTGTTTATCTTTAAATTTCCATTCCATTAACAATATTCATATTAGGCTCTATTATCACCCATGAAAACTTTTATATGAATAATAATAATAATAAAACGATGAAAAGAGAAAGTATACGATCTGTCGCACAGAAATCATGTCTCCTCGAATGATGAGGACCAGCTGTCCCTCCATCTCTTGGATGGTCTTGCAGGTAGACAGTGTGCGGAGGGGATTTCATAAGCAGCTTTATATACGAGTCTGTCGCTCATCAGATGGGTCTTCCCACACGGCGCATATCCTCAATCTTCCCTTTCATGATGAGGTGCAGCAGACTGTATTTCTCGTTGCGGAGAATGTGCCCCAAATATGCCATCTTTCTAGACTTCACATCAGGCGACAATTCTCTTCCTACTCTGGCTCTATGTAGGCACCTAATTGTTGGTTACCATGTCAGTCCAAGGGATCCGCAACACACTTCTATATCCATACCAAGTTAATAATCATATTAATTTTTTTTATGAAAAGATCATCTTAAAGGGGCTGTGATAATGCGTTTTTTTGACAATTAAGTTATAATTTACTCTCATCTACTAATATCTTTCAATGTGAGGGCTTCATCTGAATATCTGAATACATTAGGATGTGAAAGTTTGTAAAATATATTATTCTGTTCATTGCACTTCAAGTTTACAGGAAGGTTTTTGAAGGCTAAAGGATTATCTAACAAAGGTACTTTTATAGACATTCTGAACAGATAATCTGACTTCCTTTTAGTTGTGTGTTTGATTAAGTGGTCTGTCAGGTCCGTAAATGCTCCCATACTTTCATATCCTGACTCCTATGATTTATAGTTTTAAAAACCTTTCACTCTGTATTACGCATTCACTCAATTGGAATCTTTATAACAAATAAACTATCTAACCGACCATCATTCTATCTTTCCGAAGGGGTTGTCAGAAAGAATCGTCCGCCACACTGTTCTCTCCTCACACACTACTCTTACATGGAGTCATGCAAGCACGTGAATTTTTGATTGATTTGATCGTGCCGAGTTATCCTCGGTCTTCCTCCATTTTATTGTTCTGCTTATGTTATTTACATATACTTTCGTAATCATTCCTTCTTCATTCATTGTTTCCACGTGTCCAAATAATCTTAATGCCCCTTTCATTATTTTGTTTGTAGCATTTTCATTTGCACTAACAATCAATAAAACTCAAAAGACGTATATTTCAATACATTAGCATGTTTCTCACAATCAATAATATTGTCTGGTAGTTACTCTGGGAACCAGTTTCTTGTTGGATAATTATTTTGAATTGTCATAGATTAACATTTTTATCCAATTCTCAAATATTTAAAGTTAGCCTGACCTGCTGCTAGGACATAAGCAATAAGTATTCAGTAGTCCAACAAAGAATCTAACGAGTATTAAGATTGTCAAATTGGTGATAGTTAGCAATGTCAAATTAAATAAATATAACTTATTGTTTCTTGAACAATGACGTAAAACTCCGTATTAAATATTCATATGAGTGAAAACATCTGTTTTCTAGAAGTCTTATTGACATTTCTAAGACATTAGAAAGACAAAACATGTCATTCGCATCAATTGTAATAAAACTTCTAGAAAATTTTCATTTGCACTTGTATTTATTACTAAATATAATATAAATTATTCCAAGAAATGTACACACACAATAGATGTATACCTTTGTTATTCACGCAATCATCATGGCAGAAATGAACTCGCCAGTCACTGGTAACTGGGTATTCATGACCGTGTGGCGACTATTGAAATATAACCAGTTGAGTGGGTTTTGACATTCAACAACTCGAATGGCTTAAACTATTATTTATTTTAAATCTATCAATTTGTATGTCACTCCAGCCAGTCTTCTCTTGCCCATGTTGGGCGATGATCCAAACAGATTTGCACATTCATCTCTTTCCCTGGGAAATTTGGTATTTACTTGTGAAATTTTTGTTCCCAATATGCATTTTAATTCAGTCAAATACTTATTACTTACTATTGTAGTATGTGAAAAAATAACATTTATTCACACTATTTGTTGTAACTAAATAAACATAAGATAGTGGACCACCAAACTACTCTTCCTGACATCATTCTCTTGCCTTATCCAACTCCTAACATGGCTAATTATATTAAACAATTTTTTAAAATATATCTTTAATTTGTAATTACTAAATAACCATAATGCGGTCTTTCTAAAGGGGTGGGCAGAAATAATGGACTGCCACACTATTTTTTTCTGACACATTTCTGTTTGCGATAGCAATTTAAAGTGCGCCATTCATTATTGGCTGCACCAGTCTTTCTTTCAATATCCCTCTCCTTTGTAAACCGTCCTTCGACTAAACTCGACCATCCATTGTAAACATACTTCCTAAATATACAAATTCATCCACTTATTCCAGATTTTTCACTATTCACGCTAATTTTGCAGACTAAGAAGCAGTGGAAATGAGATCTCTTAGACAAATGTGTCGTAAATATGTATATGATAGAGTGTCAAATGCATTATATAAAAAATGAATGCTGTGCAAATGAAAGTTTTTTAAACAAAATAACGAAAGCATCATTAAGATGATTTGGACTAATGGTAAAGAAATCACTTGTAAACGACTTAAACGGAATTAGAAATGGAGGAAGACCGAGGAAAACGGATGTATTTTGAATATAACATTCTAAATTATTAAATAGTTTAAAATTTAATTGTTTGACCAATATGAGCTCACGTTCACATCTGGTGGGCATTCGAGGAAACAGAATGTTCCACTCTTGATCCAGAAGAAGTGAGTTAGAAACTGGACACACCGTGATTCCCTTTCAAAAAATATGGAGCTATTATTTCAGCTCTCTCAGGGGATTATATAAAAATTCTAATGCTTTTAATTAAAATTTAGATTTAGCTTTTGTATTGTAAAGAAATATTTAATAATTAATGATAATAATATATTTAAATCACCTTGAGGGCATTGAAATAGCAGCTATAATTTCTCTTAATCCTAAAACATCTAATATTTATATATTTTATAGAATAAAGCCAAACCTTGGAAATGTATTTATATATAGTTATCAATATTTAAGAGTGTATTTTAATGTACAATGACTTATCTTTAATAATTAAAACTTAAACATTCAAATATTACTTAATGATTCATGAATAGAAACTTACCCATCAAATTGCGAATGAAAATAGTTTGATGTACGTTCTACTCATCTTGTTCTACGATATGGAAACATGGGCCTTGACAAAAGCTATCGCCAAATAGCTGGATGCCTTTGAAATGTGGATGTATCCAAGAACGTTAAAAAATATCATGGACAGAAAGAGTCACAAACGAGGAAGTACTGTAGCAAATGAAGAAAGAAAAATAAATTATTATGACCATAAAGTGCAGTTATGAGATGCGATAATTACAAAGTGCTGTAAATGATTATCCAAGATGATGAAGTGTCCGGAGAAAAAGAAAATCCTGACTAGAAAACCTCCAATAATGATTCAGTTGCAGCACAACATCCCTGTTAAGAGCTGCTGTATCAAATGTATCATAAAATATAGCCATGATGTTGCCCAACCTCCGATAGGAGAGGAATAAAAAGTATAAACTAATAGATATAAAACAATGAAACACTTTGTATTTAACCATGGTTTGATTATTATAATTGAAGCCAGCTAGTTTCGCTTGGACCCAAGCTTCATAAGGCAACATCATCAGCCGTCTGTCATCCACTGCTGAATGTAGTCCTCTCCCAAAGCACGCCATAGCCCCCTATCCATTGCCGCTCCCATCCATCCATGTCCAGCAATCCTCTTCAGATCATCGGTCCAGCGGGCAGGGGGACATCCAACTCTGCGGAATCCTGTGCGCAGTCTCCACTCCAGAACCCGTCTCCCCCATCGGCCGTCGGTTCTCCGACAGATATGGCCAGCCCATCGCCACTTCAGCCCGCCCATCCTCAGAGCCACCTCACATAACTAGAGAAACTTGGGTCCAAGCGAAACTAGTTGGCATCCATCATAATAACCATACCGTGGTTAAATACAAAGTGTTTAATTATTTTATATCTATAAGTTTAAAATGTCCACCAAGTTAGTGCATCATATGAAAATTAAAATTTTAATAAAAATATGGTTCATTTGGCTATTGAAATCATATATTAATTCTTATTTTCTATTGTTTTTGAAAATATGATAAACAGTGACGTGGTTTATATCATGGGTCGCAGAATAAAATAATATGGCAATATCTCATAGCTAATATCTAGGTAAAAATAATAAACTAAAATGCAATGAAATTTTAATGTGATGCCACAAAACATGTGAAAATGTTTATGATATTTCTCACAGCAGTGACAATACCCTGTATAAAGATTATATAAGCTATTGATAAAGTATATAATACATTCATCTACATCATCACCATCTTATTTTTTAATTCACAAAAAAAAACTCTACTTTGAACAGAGGATAGCATCACTGCTTTGATTAAAAAGTTTATTCTTTAATTTTCCTCCATGATATAAAATATATACAGTCGAACTTGGTTATTACAAGGAAGATGAGACCGACTGAATTTGTTGATTATAAGCGTTACTCGTTACATCAGAGAACAGATATTTTTAAATACTAACAAACATACCCATCACACGAAGACATGAAGTATCTGGAGCAGTTATGTGGACAAAAAGTTGTGATTCAAACAAAAATATACAATTAGAATATATTTACATACCCATTACACGCATATTAAGAAGCTCGTTATAAAAGTATTTAAATGTATGGAGAATATCTTAAAATAAATTGTCAAGAATTGTTTCCTCGTGACTTCCGGGATCTCACTACTTCCGTGATCGTAATAACCGAATTTGACTGTATTTATAACTGTTTAATTTGGAACACTGTTATGATACGAACGACCTCGTGGCCGAGTGGTAAGTGCATTGACTGCCACCCCGAAGGTTCCGGGTTCGATTCCCGGCGAGGGCAGTGTGATTGTCACACTGTCTTTGGTCTGGTGCAGAATTCACCTGACAATAAAATGGCGATAGATTAGCTACCTATCACATGTCACGAGAATCACTGATAGCTATAATACCCTTTACATCGATTTGGCTCATGCTGTCATGATGTAAAGAGCGATTCAACAAAATAATAATAATAATATCACAAATTATGATATAATAACTTCTTCTTCTTCTTCTGTTTTATTTAGGACTGTGTCCTGTTATTTCTCGGGGCCTGTTCCTGGAATGTAGATATCCACTTGTCTTGTGATCTTCCTAGAGGTCGATTGTTCACTTATTACACTTTGAGAACAAGCTCTCTCTGATCTTATTTATAATAATGTTCCAAAATAAACAGTTCATTTTGTTGAAATATCATAGTGTTTTCGCCAAAACAATGGATTATCTCAAATATATCCGTATACATAAACATAAGGTGTATAAGGCCAAAGTGCAATATTTCGCATTTGACAATACTTTAGTTAAATTATATATCGAAGCAGACATTTTGAAATCGGCCTATCTTACGTTGTTCCCAGTTAGCCAGCAGGAAGTAAGTTTACTAGATAAGACAGTTCACCTTTATAATAACATTTGTGTATTGTTATTATTAGAGATGGGCCGAGTACTCGTTTAATACTCGGTACTCGGTGTATTCGGCGTTTTTTTATTACTCGTACTCGGCCGAATAACTCGGTCTAAATGACAAGTATACTCGGTTTAACTAAAGTAATATAATATTTTGGGAAATATAATGAAAACAGGAGGATCAAAAAGTTGCATTTATTAAAATTGAAGTTAAACAATTAATATTTAAAATTTAGCAAAGGAAAGTTGTGATGTAAGAATACAAGACTCTGCACGTTCTGGTAACAGCCTGTTCCTTTTTTTTTCATAGACGTTACCTGCTTCTGAAAATAAACGCTCGCTATACACAGTGCTTGCAGGCGCACAGAAAAACACTCTTGCTAAATGTGCTATCTCTGGATATCTTATTTTATGTCTTGCCCACCACTCGAAAGGACTCTTATCTTTTGACAACAATCCTTCGTTTACATATCGATCCAATTCTAGAGCCATGGGGCTTTTAGGATCGTCGCGCTCCGGTGGCTGGGTAGAAGCAAGTTCTTGGAAGCAATTCCAAAATGATGCATGAGCATCTTGTGATTGTCTTAATTGGTTAATGTTAGAATTAGATTCGTTTTCTTCACTGCTGCTGGCGCTCTCTGTAGCGTCGCTTCTTTCAATGGATTCTAAAATAGGATCTTTCTGATCAATTCGCATTTCTCTGGATTAAAAAATCTCATTCTGGGGTCCAGTAAAGTAGCCAAACAGTAATATTTATCACCTTCTAAGCCTTGAAAGCGATCCTGAACTTCATCTTTAAGCTTTCTTGCATATCCGCTATGTTTGGGCACATTTCACGGACTTGAAATTGAACCGAGTTATTCGGCCGAGTATTCGGTTTGGCAAACATCAAACCGAGTAAAACTCGTACTCGGTAGCTCGGTAAAACTTGTACTCGGCGCATCTCTAGTTATTATTATTATGATTGTACCAACAAAACTATTCAGGTGGTGGTCTAGGGGACAAAACGCTTGGCTCCTGATCCAGTGGATACGGGTTCTATTTACCAGACCCAGATCCTTCATGAGCTAGTATTCCAACTAGAGATATTGTAGGAAAAATATTTTTACAGTTGAACATAATTTTGCATATTTGTATCTGTTTTGACAATTTATAATTTTTATTGCAAGCGTGTTTCTATGATAATCATTTATTAATGAGGCATTTACTTTTTAGTTGTAAATTATATTTAAAAATGTATATATTATAATTGCTTACATTTACGAGTTTACCACAGCAACATTTATTTGAAGAGCAAATAATATTTTTGTGAATGGAATATTGATGAAAACATTAGTTTTATAGAAGTTTTGTTATATTTGATTAGAATGACATTTGATAATGCAAACATGTTTTTAAAAAATTGAGGTTTTCATAAATATTTAATACTTAATGTGGATTTTTACATGGCTGTTCATGAAACATTTATGTTTAACTTGCTGATAGTGCAGACGAATTACAAGTCTTGGTGTCAAGAATGTATGATGTATGCAAGTCAAAGGATTTAATGATGAATGTTAGAAAGTCAAAGGTGATGGTTTTTGAAAGGAAAGAGCAAATGGCAGTTTGTAACATAAGTGTAAACGAAGAGAATGAGTGAATTTGTATATTTAAGTAGCATGTTCACAGCGGATGGCTGAACGGATAGTGACGTTGAAAGAAGGGTTGGTGCGGGTAACAAAGTGAATGGAGCTTTAAAAACAGTAATTGGAAACAAGAATTTTATCTATGAAAGCGAAAATGGCCTTTCACAATGGAGTTTTGGTCCCAACCTTTATGTACGGAATCGAAGCATGGAACTGGCAGAAGAAGGATGAGAGCAGAATAAATGTGGTGGAGATGAAGTCCCTAAGACGTATGTGTGGTAGAATTATGAAAGATAGAATCTCAAATGCTGATATAAGAAAGAAGTGTAGAGCGGAAAAAGGTATTATAAACAAAATTATGAAAAGATTGCTTCGTTGGTTCGGACATATGGAGCACATGGATTAAGAAAGAATGGTCAAGAAAGTATACGTTAACGATGTAAATGGAGTACGGAGTCGAGGTAGACCGAGGAAAACATGGCATGATCAAATTAATCGTTAGAAGTCGGAGGAATCGACATGCGTATATGACATGTATGAATGTGGAGGAAGCTAGAGAGGTGTGTCAGGATAGAGTAGTGTGGCGGTCCATTCTCTCTGCCTACCCCTGCGGAGGAAGGGCATGATGGTTTGTTGTTGTTGTTGGTGGATGTCCCGTAGCTACACGCATTTATGTGTTCTCTTAATGTTTGTACCCATTACTTGAATTATATAACTTGTTAATTTTTTATTTCCATCTCGGGCGATTCTTAATTTAAGTCTATTTAAGCTGCTTTTTGCTCATTAGATTCATTAGTGTTTAAAAACTAGTTTAACTAAATATATTATACACAAATGAATTAAAAAACTGGAGAATCTTATAATAAAAATTTTCCCTTTTTTTTCAAAATTTCTTAATTATTCACAATGAATAATATAATCATTAATAAGGAATATTATTAAAATTATGATATATTTAAATGTAGATTTATTATTCATGATTTTGTAAAGTTCAATACTGTTTTAATTAGTAATCAAATATTTCATTACAACTATCTTTTCTGTGTCATAACATTCTGAATAATTTAATTTAATTTAAAAACCATATTTATTATATAGTATTATAAGTTTGTCAACCATCAATGATTGTTACCATTTTTTATTATTGTTTTGAGAATACTATTATTGTTTATTTAATAAAGGTTTTTTTGTACATTCACGATTGTTTGATTTGGTCTATTTTATTTTTATTTTTTTAAAATTAAAGATCCAGAAATTATTCTGGAACAATTTGTTTAAGATATAACTTCACTAAACATATCTAATAAAAAAAATATATGGAATATATCTTATAACATGGTTGTCCCATACTATGTCCTATTTAGATTTTTATGCTTGCTGTAATATCAATATGTTTATTAGTATAAAGTCCCATAGAACCCAATAAGAACATATGTTTTATAATATCTGCTCTATTTCCTAAGTGGTTTCACATGTGCATTTAAAAAGTTACGGGTTATTAATTACGGATGCAGCACGGATACAATCATATATTTATAAAGCTATGAAGCTAGGTGTAAAGGTGTGATAAACCACGCAGGTGATTTCCAGGCTGAAGCTGAGATAAGAGAATGCCGTTGCAGATGTGTATACATGATAGATATGTTCTCAATGAACACGCATAGTAAATATATTGAATATTTATGAGCAACAAATGTTTCTCAAATACCAAAATGCCTCAAGACCAAAGTTTTCAATCAGTGAGTATTGCAGGTCATAGCATATAGAGTCGAAATGTGGACACTGACAAAGGGTATATTATACAAGTCCTAAGTTACCCAAGGTGCCGTGAAAGAGCCATGCATTGAATAGCCTTGAGGGACAGAATAAGAAATGAATCTATTCTATAACAAACCAAGGTTTCTCAAGTGACTTTGATGATAGGCGAGTTGAAATAGCGGTGGGCTTGTCATATTTGTCTGCGAACTGACAGCCGATGGGGAAGACGGGTTCTGTGGTGGAGACCGCACATATGATTCCGTAGAGTTGAATGTCCCGTTGTTCGCAAGACCGACAATGTTATAAAGATTGCTGGGCGTGGATTTATGAGAGTGGAAATGGATAGGCGCAGTGGGGTGCTTTTAGAGAGACCTATATTCAGTCCTGATAGATGTCTGATAAATAAGTAAGAAGGTATAAGTAACAAGTCTGTATAAAAATGAAAATGGCAGTTTACTATTGACCATATGAGAGGATCTTATTATCGAATCTGTAATGGAATATTGCAATGTCTATATTTAATATACATTCAAAAACCAGGCTATCAACTAGAAACTCTTGGTGTGCCACAAATGATATAATCTACCTCACATAGAATATGATTAAGCAAATATACAGAAACATTATACCACAAAATGTGTGCCTAAATATGATCAGTTAATATTAACTTTAATTAGAATTAATCAATTATTAGGATAGTCATAATACATGATATTGATCAACGGTGAATCAATTTAATTTAGAAAAAATAGTGGAAGAATTCTTATACTACCTACTAATAATGTGAAATTTAAGTATTTGTACTTAGCTTAGCTTGATGATGGTTTCATTTGGATAAACCAGTGGACGAATGAGGATTATTTACATTATAAATGTTACTATCTCCTAGAAATAATAGATAACTTCTCAATTAACTGATAAGTCTATGATTTTTTTATGCAAAAGTAATATCCATTAACTTCGCAAACTGTCAGATTGGCGCTGAAGCTAGTAAAATAGATATTAGTTGCGGCCCTTTGCAACAGATGGCGCAATATTCTTATAAAAAAATAATGTTCCGCTACGCGTTAATAAGTATTAATACATTTTAAACGTAAATAATATAGAAACTTGACATAATGGATTTTTCCAGATGATTTCACACGAGTTTTATGTAAACATACTTACCTTTTATTTCTTTTGTTGACTAATTATTTGTATTGCTTGCGATTTTTAATATTATCTCATCATAGGCACAATTCCAAAGTGAACTAACAAAAGCATAATTTGAATTGAAATTGTAAAAATCTTTTTAAAAGTAAATTCGTAAGAAAGAGATAAATCTACGGACTAGTATTTAATTAAATTCTTAGAGAATGCGTTATTACATCACATATGACATTAAATCATTTTTCGGACCGCAAGGGTTTTAAGAGATTCCAATGTGCTCAGAGTCCCAAACAACTCATCGGTTTGGAGCAGACTTGAAAGTGGTTCTGTGATATGGAGTCCTCAGGAGGCGAGACATTCCCTTATGCTGGAGAGGGTTCAGAATATTTTTTTGATGTTTTCTTTAGAATTCTTAAACTTCCTACTAATAATGTACAATTTCTTTATTGGATATACCTATCCCACGGCATTAATTTTATGAATGTTGGGGATTGGGGACATTCATAAATCATGCAATGCACGCACGTCGATTTCTCCGACTCCTCACGTGGCGGACATTTAATATTTAATTGATTTGATTGTTCCATGATTCCTTTTGTATTTTTTATCGAAATTTGTTTTCTGTTCATTCTCATTAATATATTTAATAAAATACGATAACATGTCAAATGTACAAAAATCTTTGCTTTTATTATTTTTTCAATAAAACAATACATACATATAATACATTCATTATATCATAAGTCACCAAACGAGAGAATGCACGAGATACGAGTATTGCTAGAAGTTGCCTTTATCGACAAGTTTGATTATAATTTTAAATTTCGAATGTAAGTTTGTTAATTAATTGGCTTGATCAAAATAAACAAATTCTTTATCTAAATTACTAACTAACCATCACACCGTCTTCCGAAGGTGTAAGCATAAAAAAATGGACCACCACACTGTTCTTTCCTAATATACTTCTCTCGTTCCTCAAAGTTCATACATCGTGTCATGCACGCACATTCAATATTTGATTTATTTTATCGTACTACGTTTTCCTCGGTCTTCCTCTATTCCTAGTTCCGTTTACATCGTTAACATATACTTTCTTTACCATTATTACTTCATTCATTATTTCCATGTGTCCAAACCATCTTAATAATAATAATAATAATAAATTAGATAATTTGTTAAGCGCCATTTTTATGAATTACTCATCTCAATTACTCATCTTAATTGTCCTATCGTTATTTTGTTCATTTTTATTCACTTCTTATGTTTTCATTCGACAATACACACTCGTTTCTCAGGGATCTCATTTCTCTTCCATTTATTATACTTCCATCCATCATTTGCCAGTTCCATGCATTGCTTCTATACATAAGGGTCGGTACAAGAACACCATTGTGCATTGCCATTTTTTTTATCTAAATATTTGAAATGATATATCGATCCAGAATCAACAAATAATATTTAGAATTTCTTTCTACAAAACCAGTTGCGACCATTTTCCGGGTGACTGCTCTACATAATATATGCATACACATTATTTATTATTTATTTATTTTCTTTTCAACACTTACTCTTCTACTTTTAATAGATTTGGCGATCTGTGGCACAGAAATCATGTCTCCTGTGATGATGAAGTCCAGCTGTCTCTCCATTTCTTAGGCGCTCTTCCAGATGGACGGTGTCCGGAAGGGATTTCGTGAGCGACTGTATATGCGAGTCTGTCACTATCCATTCTGCCTACATGGTCCCTCCAGTATATTTTTCTGGATCTACTCCACCGAACAATATCCTCTATTTAGCAAGTTTTTCTTAAGTCTGCATTACGGACACGATCTCGGAGAATTTTTTCAGTAATGGATCTTAGGACCTTCAAATCAGATGTTCTTAGCAGATCCACGGTTTGCACAGTGTCGGCCCGCGTCTCTACAGCATACGTCATGATAGGTCACACGCATGTCTTATAAATTCTGACCTTGCTATCAATACGCATGTGCTTGTTCTTCCAGACCAGATTCTTCAGACACCCTGACACGACAGAGGCTTTATTGACTTATTCCCGTACTTCGGTATAAAGGTCACACGAAACAATTAATATAGTAGCAAACTCACGCCTCGTGACTTTTACATTGTACTAACATACACATTTAAAATAACCACATATACATGTAACAATATATAAAAACATACTAAATACTATCTAATATTTTACTTAATAAAAGAAATATATTTCTAATATAAAAAAGGTATCAAAACTCTAAATTAATTACCATACCTATAGGCTAATTCCGAACAACGGGTATAAACGAAATACTGTTGACTTAGTGCCTGATATAGGACAAAAGTGAGTCAAAATATTCAATATATTAGTCATCACCATGACTTGGTCGAATGCATAGGTATACTATATACTCCAAATATTTTGAAAATGAAATGATGTGGGGCTCCCCAAGGATCAGTTCTTGGACCATTACTGTTTATTTTGTACGTAATCGGTATCGATACAGATATCCAGACATTTTGCGTAGTTTGCTTATGTAGATGAACGTCTTATCTATACATTTTGCAGTATTAATGAAATATATAATGTGAGGAATGAGACTGTGCAATGGGTTTCAATGTGGATGGCTTAGTATGATCTCAAGCTTAACCCTACTAAAACAGATTTGTGCCCTCTCTTCAGCATCATCTTCTAGATTCTAATATATTTCCTCTCCAAAGAGTTTGAAATTTCTCGGCTTCCGTCTGTCTGTTCCATTATACACACATATCAACATGTGTCAAAACTGAATTCTTTCAACTGGGGCAACTATTACGTATTAGAAAATGCACGTATATGACCCTTATAAATTATTGTAGTGTCACTTTAGATTATTGTGATATAATGTAAGTTGGATTACCAAATACAAATATATCACGTATCCATGATTGTACTTTAAGCATTACTTGTTCGTTCAAATGGAATAATCTCCCTGTCAACACGATGTATGATGATAGCGATATTATATTTATGAAATTACTAAGGCCTCTATATAGTTCGGTCAGATTTTTCCTAGTTTTTAGATAACTACGTACATTTAAAATAATCGATGAGATAAATTAAATGATTCATATATGATCAAATCCATAAATACACTTGTATGATATTGAAAATACGCCAAAGATATTTTCGGAATAATTTTGTGAATATTTTGATTAAATCTGTTTTAATCTTAAGTCGCTGATATTCCGTTTTGGCATAGCGTTCGGAATTGCCCTGCATTGTGCATGAATTAAAATACTAAAATGTATTATCTTAATGTACGTTGTATTGAGGTTATAATTTGGATTGTATTGGTTTGATATCTGTGAGGTTGTGAGACCCAAAGACGTTATTGGGATCCACTTCATCTTTGATTGCTCTGAAGATATTAGTTCCCGTTGTGGAGACGGACTTCTCATACCATTTCTTCCTGAGTTTCCCTACCCCGTGGTGATGAGAAACAGAACCTGAAATAACAATACCATTTACTAAATCTTCAAAGAACATAATGGACTGCGATAATAATAATTACCAAAAATTATGACTTCAATATAATTAGCAGAAGATAAATAACTAACCTCCCATTGCAACAATCTCATCTCTCGCAGCCTCCTCAAGATGATGCGTCGTCTTCAGCGGATCCTTTGAGTCCTTGGCGTTGAAGATGAAGTAGAAATAAAGGCAGCATCCTGTGTCGTAGGTCTGCGTGATGCGACACATAGTGGAGAAACGAGATATCTTCAGCTTCTGGCATTCCGCGCTGATGGTCTCCTTAACCTTGGCAATCATCTGCAGGACTCTGTCCCATGGTACAGATGTTTCCAGGGTCTCTCCGAGGACGTTGAAATAAAGGGCCACATCCTGGAATAAACATTTTATAAAACACTTTCAGTGTAAGAAAATAAACTTATTGGTTAAAAGCTCTTATCGATAAACGTTTTGTATGTGTACATGCTATAAACAAGTAACTCCGTATGAATTGTGTTAAGTCCCTTTCTCGTTCTCTTCTCTGTCAGCGCCAGTTCGGGATAGACGATTTAGTATAGAGTTTTAGTTTTCAATAATTTTCAAAACTTTGATTACAGAAAAAAGCAGGCGACATGATAAGCAATGAAGTAAAACTCTTACGAAATAGGCAATATACGAAATATCATCGTCATCATTAACGTGGTTTTACAAATAAACGAATCCTATTTAGATAAATATTAAAGTTTAGATAAACAATCATTATTTATTTGACGGGACGCCTAATGAATCTATTATTTCATTTATTTTTCATTTAATTTATTTTAGTAAAAATCACAAACATTACCGGCATACAATTCCAGATCGTTTGCAATTACATTATAAGCATAAAAAACCATTAAGATTAAGAATTAGAAAGAATCATAACATTGATATTGCATCCCTGAGTCAACTCACACTATCACGAAATATGTTGACCTCCGAGGCGACCCGATTAAGCAATAAGATTGCCCTACCCACAGGCATAACCATTGGCAGGTTGGTTCTGCAGCGCGGCAAATAAAACAAACTGTGCTGTCTTTGACGAAAGTAATTCAGGGACCAATAGACCTACATCACTCGGGACATCCAAGTTTTGTATACGGCCGCCAATCAGCTGAAAGAAGTGAACTCCCAAATGGCTATTCCTCCTTCTCTCCAATAATTGGTAGATTAGCATACCTAGCAAGAATTCAGTCGGAAAGGGCCACGGGTAATAACCGCGCTCCCTGAGGTAAAGAAAGCGCAGAATTTTTTTCTGCACTCGCTCCACCATCAGAGAATATCGGATCCCAGGCATACTATAACTACCTGCGACAACGCCGACATCAATTGTTCTTTACTCCGTCCCGCAGAACCAACCTGCCTTTGGTGATGCCAGTAGGAAGAGCAATTCGGACGCTGAATCTAATCATCTCGGATTTGGACATTTTCAGTGTCAGTGAGGCAGTATTCATAAAAAAATATTGCAAATTCTGGAAAGAGTACTGCCTCACTGACATCGAAATATTTGGATTCCTTCTGATATGTATGATTTTTTTGGTCTCATGTTGTTTTGTTTTATTTTATCTTTGTAATACTGTTTTGTGTCCAAATGAGTCTCCTAAATGTTTTATCGTTTGTAATGTCTCATTTGTGTATCATGTATAAATAAAATGCAAGATAATAAAAATGACAATTCTTAAAATAATGCAATAAAATATGTACTTACCCTGATGTAAGCTATGATGTATGTCATCCAATAACCACGTTCGCCGTTCTTAGACCCTGCCGGCACAGCTCCATGCCTTATAGCTATCTTATTTATCTTCTTCTCGTGGGCAAGCACAGCTTCCTTCTCTCCAACGTACATCAAAGTCGTCAGACACATCTTGTTCTCGTCGAATCCTTTGATCTTTTTTATATACAACATCTGCAGGCCTTGCAGAACAAGACCAAAAAATGAAGAACCGACGCGTAGAGACATTCCAAGTTGATACTGCTCATTGTCCATGAGACGAATGCTCGAAGGCTGTAGTCTTTGATGGGCGATTTCGTGTAAGCAGCGAACTCCGCTTTCAAAGTCAGGAAACACCAAAGATCCGTAGTGTGTGAACGGTGGAAGGGGTCTGATGTTGACGACCACTTCAGTTATAACCCCTAAGCACCCCTCTGATCCTAAAACAATGTTTTTAAAGTCAGGCCCACAAGACATCCTCGGTACTCTGCAACCGTTTTCGAGGACTCCTTTAGGCGAAACCAGCTTCACGTGCACCACAATGTCCTCAATGTTTCCATAAGTATTTTTTTTCATTCCACTAGCTCTAGTAGCCACCCAGCCACCTAGTGTGGAAAACTCCATCGAATCTGGTTCGTGTCCAGTCGTGTAGCCGTGTTTTTTAAGTTCCCTTTCCAAATCTTGTCCGATGATCCCGGCCTCGCAACAGACCACCAAACTTTCTCGATCGATCCATAAGATTTTATTCATATCCGACATATCCAAAGAGATGATCGTTCTCTGTTCTTCTCCCGGACATTCGATGGCTCCGGAGACTGCAGTGCCTCCCCCAAACGGAATGATCACCATGTTAAGCTTATCAGCCAGTTGTACTAACTGTACGACCATATCGTGGCCGCTTGGCCAAATGACAATGTCTGGGAGTCTTTTTAACGAATTGTTTATGACGTTTATGATTTCGTGCAGTGCCTGGCCGTGTGCGTGGAACAGTCTGTCTGGTCCGTCGAGGGATACCCTGACCCCTAGCGCTTTAATTTCGTTTAGTTGGTGCTCTGTGATTTTGGTTTCATCAAATTTGTAGTCTTTGGGGATATCTGTGCTGAGGGGCTCGTAATAATTGTCTGGGTTCACTCCATATTTTTCTCTCACGTAGGTCAGGAAGTAAGGAAGCTGGCTGTTGCAGAGAGGGTATCTAAGACATTTATAAAATAAATTAATTCATATCTTTAACATGGAATAAAAAAAATAACGATTATGTCTATAATTAAGAATTTTACCCAAGATATTAATATCACCAGATATACAATATTCGTTTTCTGAATTTAAAATTATTTTTTATTTTTTTAAAAAAAAAGACTAATACCAAGGATTTAAATCAATGATATTAGAATTTATTATTACAATCTTCAATGTGAGCAGAAAATAGCTCATTATTATGAAGAAGGAATCTGGTCGTGTCCAGGCTTGAACCCAAGTCCCTTGGATCAGGAGCCAAGCGTTCTATCCCCTAGACCACCACCCGATTGTCTCTTAAAGATTAATTGTATCTCAATAGAGACGAAGATGTAAATTATTTTGAAACAGAATATGGTAGCATAAATGCATCAACATAGTAGCATATATGCATCTTCCAAAAATAGTTGTCAGACGTGGTGGTCGTAAGAAAGGAGGAATGGGGAATGTTGTATTACATAAAGCGATCGCTTAACCCAACCAATGACAGGTCATAAATCCTGCAAACGCCTCGACCACCATATTCTGTTTCCAAATAATTTACATCTTCGTCTCTATTGAGAAACAATTAATCTTTAATGATTAACCCGTAATGGGTAAAATCCAGTATTTGTCTACAAGTATTTAAAAATAAAAAAAATAGTTGTCTCTTTGTTAAAAGGTAGTTTAATGAGATATATTGGCATTGGTTACAAGGATTAAAAGTCCAAATAATTTCTAAGTAATATCTCGGAAAGACTCATAGAGTCCGTTAACATTCAAAAGGCTTAATAATTCTAACCTGTCTCCGCCAAATCTGACATCATCATTGTATCTCGTGAAGCCAGAATCTTTGTATCCCCAGCCGTCCCATCTCAAAAGCTTCCCTCTGTAATAAAGGAATATATTTTATAAACAATAGAATTTTATAATTATAACGGGCAATTGAGGGCTGGTGTGTGTGCACAAAGGCGCCAAGTATCAAAAAAGTCAAAAATAAGTTTTTGATCCCAATTGGTGTTTAAACATTAAGGCTAATGTGCAAAGTTATTGAATACTATAGCATATTTCAAACTTTATTCAAAATATGCCACCAGTTCTGCATGACACATGGTATAATAAATAATATGTCTATACTCGTATTTTTCGTACTTTTATGTTTAAGAGAGAATGAGTCACAGAGAAGGTATAAAGATACACGGGGAAAAGGTGGATATGATAAGGTTTGCTGACGATATTGCTATGGTTGATGAAAGTGAAGAAGAACTTTAAGAGGCCTTAACAACTATGCAAAACATTCTTCAAAATAACTACAACATGAATATAAATAAAGACAAAACAAAGCTGCTGACTGTAGGCCGAATGCAACATCAGATGAGAGTAGTGATGTCAGGAGTTCCACTAAAGAACACCAAGGAGTTTGTCTACCTCAGGAGCAAAATAACATGGGACGATCGGTCTAAGAGCGAGGTCGACAGCCGTATACATCAGGCTAGGCTTGCATTTAATAAAAGATCGAAAATAATAGAATCAAATAATATAGACCTAAAACTGTGAATATTCCTCATCAAGACCTAGTATGGAGTATGGAGTATCTTGATGCACGGCTGCGAGACATGGTGCCTATCCGAAAGAGATAAACGGAGACTAGAGGCTTTTGAGATGTGGTCCTATAGAAGACTATTAGGAATTTCCTGGAGAGACCGCATCACGAATGCGGAAGTTCTTCAAAGAATCGAAGGAGGAAGGCACCTGCTCAGGACCTTGTCCGAAAGGCGTGCAAGATGGATCGGCCATGTAATACGACAAGATGGCCTCTTGCATGCCATAATAGAGGGTATGACCGAGGGGACAAACTCTAGGGGACGCCCACGCCGAGAGTACCTGGAGGACCTTTTGGTGGACGTGCGCTGCTCATCATATGCAGATTTCAAAAGAGCCGCACAAGACAGGGAAGAATGGAAGAGAAGAATAGAAGAAATTGCTGCAAAACCAATCCCAGGATTGAAACCAGATAATAAAAGTGTTTAAACCACTTAGCAACTTTGTAAAAACTTGTCTTCTATAAGAAGTGTCAAATAGACTATTTTGAAATGTACTGATGACGATTGTAACGGATTTATTTGAAAAAAAAATCTAGGATAATATTTTATTAAATTTATTAGCTGATAGTATGTAGTAGCTTTGGAATGATTTACTATAACGTTATATATGAAAGAATTTATTAGCTTGCGGTTTAACTCAGTTCACCACAAAGCATTAAATTATACTTGGGAAGGTAATTTTGCCAATAAAATATTACAAAACATCACCCTGAATTTCCAATATCGTTAAGTTTACGACTGTTCAATTTGCATTTTATGTGCTAAAAATTGACATGTTATGTTAACTGGAGAAACTATCACCATTTATGATATAGTATAAATGCATATATTTGTTATTTAATCACTTAGTCTAGTGAAGTCGACAGAAATTAATAATAATACAATAAATATGAGTAATAAAATATTACGCAAAATTTTACAGCGCCGTTTTCGTGATGGAGCAAATGCGCCTTAAGACTTGTTTAAAATTTTAATTATCAATTTTTTTTAACGTAACAAATTAAAAATTAATTAACCAGCTAATACGTAAATATATCCGAATATCAGGAATTCTAATTATAAAGACAACTAAGGCAAACTAGAAAAAATAAACTAATAATTGTTAGTGAGAAAGTTTCAATCCTGGGATTGGTTTGCAGCAATTTCTTCTATTCTTCTCTTCCATTCTTCCCTGTCTTGTGCGGCTCTTTTGAAATCTGCATATGATGAGCAGCGCACGTCCACCAACAGGTCCTCCAGGTACTCTCAGCGTGGGCGTCCCCTAGAGTTTGTCCCCTCGGTCATACCCTCCATTATGGCATGCAAGAGGCCTTCTTGTCGTATTACATGGCCGGTCCATCTTTCACGCCTTATAAAAGGTCTTTAGCAAGTGCCTTCCTCCTTCGATTCTTTGAAGAACCTCCTCATTCGTGATTTCGTCTCTCCAGGAAATTCCTAATAGTCTTCTATAGGACCACATCTCAAAAGCCTCTAGTCTCCATTTATCTCTTTCGGATAGGCACCATGTCTCGCAGCCGTACATCAAGATAGGTCCATCAAGATATATAAGTATAGATTAGTATAGTATAGATAAGTACATCAAGATACTCCATACATAGGTCTTGATGAAGAGTATTCTCAGTTTTAGGTCTATATTATTTGATTATATTATTTTCGACCTTTTATTAAATGCAAGCCTAGCCTGATGTGTACTCGCCTTCGTCGAGTTTTTATACCACTTTGTAGGGGTTGACCCTGCCACAGGCTCCCCAGTGCCCCTCCGGTGATTTGCCCCATTGTCCGCGACTGCTTATTGATTATTCGCAGCTAACCCCTTTGCAAAAAAGGGCCGTATCGCTATCCGCAACCTGCGACTCGTGTGGTGGCAAAGGGGCTTTGCCTCTGAGAATGTTCCCCAGACCACAACATATTTATTTACTTGAAATAGTACACATGTACATAACACATATTCTAATAAAAACAATCAAACATTTAATTATAATAATCCACATACACATCAATATAAGGTTACATTTTGTTTACATATTTATTTAATTCTATTCTAAATTTTGTTATGCTCTGAAGACTTTTGACATACTCCGGTAAGGGAATTCTGAGATTTTTTTTTTTTTCTGAATGGGAGCCTTAGTTTCTTTTTCTTTCTGTTTCATATTGATGTTCTTGTTGGTTACTTTTTATCTAGCTAAAAAATCTTGGGAGGTGTGCCCATTAGCAATTTTGTGTATTAGTAATAAAACGTTGTATGTCATTTATTATAAAAAAATAATTTTTAGTTCCTTCAGCATCACTTTAATCCTGGCATATCATACGGCTTCATAATTTACATACTTATGGAAATAATTACATAAACCGATATACGATCAGATCAACTTTCGTAACCGAGTGTAGTCGTAAGTCGAAGTCTATCTTTACATTGATCGAAATATTTGACATTCCTCGTCTTCACAAACTCATTCTTGAATGACTTCCAAACTGTTCTCGAATATATTTTTTTAAAATTGTCTTCCGTTTTTCTTTTTTCTGACTTACTCTCATTTGTTTTCTCGTTATATTATTTGTAAATATGTTTTTTTTTTAATAGTTAATTTTTTTTTTTTTTTAATAGTTAACGATTTGGATGGGTTATACTGTAATGTTTATAATTTTTTGAATAAATTGAAATTGAATTCACAAGCAAAAAACAAAAAATGCATCCAGCTTGTTATTTGGTATACATTTAATTAACTAACTAACTAATTAACTAACCACCATGCCGTCTCCTCGGAGGGGTAGGCAGAAAGAATGGAACGCCACACTGTTCTGTCCTGACATACTTCTCTCGTTTCCTCTACATTCATACATCTTGTCATGCACGCACGTCAATTTCTCCGACTCCTCACGTGACCGAAATTCAATATTTGATTGATTTGATCGTGTCACGTTTTCCTCGGCCTTCCTCTATTTCTAGCTCCGTTCACGCCGTTTACATATACCTTCTTTACCATTCTGTCTTCACTCATTCTTTCCATGTGTCCAAACCATCTTAATGACCCTTTCCTTATTTTTTTAATAACACATTCATTCGCACCACATTCACTTCTTATACTTGCATTTGTCACTCTATCATATACAGATTTGCCACACATTCGTCTTAGAGATTTCATTTCTACTGCATTTATTCTACTTTCATCCTTCTTTTGCAGGTTCCATGCTTCACTTTCATACATAAGGGTTGGCACAAGTCTTCACTTGTGTACAGTCACACTTCCATACATTTAATTAATACAGGAATTATGGCAAGCGAATGAAAGAATCAACGGAATAACTTGCCTCTCGTGTGGGACGGAACTCTTCACTTCCATTGGAGTCTGCACGCCAGTGTTACTGGGGAAAATTGATTTTTCATATTGCTTCTTTGCTGCATTGTCCATGTTTGGTGTTCTAGAAAAAATAAATCATTTTAAATTTTACTTTAGTATTTATATTAAGTTCTTAATTTGTGATATGTCATTATTAAAATAAATTTAAAACACAAAACACAACAACAACAAACCATCACGCCGTTTCCCTGCAGGGGTAGGCAGAGAGAATGGACCGCCACACTACTCTATCCTGGCACACCTCTCTAGATTCCTCCACATTCATACATCGAGTCATACACGCACGTCGATTCTTCCGGCTTCTGACATGACCAACTTTTAATATTTGATTAATTTGGTCATGCCATGTTTTCCTCGGTCTACCTCGACTCCTTACTCCATTTACATTGTTAACGTATACTTTTTTAACCATTCTTTCTTCACCCATGCGCTCCATATGTCCGAACCAACGAAGCGAACCTTTCATAATTTTGTTCATAATACCTTCTTTCGCTCTACACTCCTTCCTAATATCAGCATTTGAGATTCTGTCGTACATCGTTCTACCACACATACGTCTTAGGGACCTCATCTCTACCGCATTTATTCTGCTCTCATCTTTCTTCTGCCAGTTCCATGCTTCGCTTCCATACATAAGGGTTGGAACCAGAACTCCATTGTGAACGGCCATTTTCGCTTTCATTGATAAATTCTTGTTTCCAATAACTACTTATGTTTTTACATTATTATACATTATTTTATATGTTTTCACGTTTATTATGATTTATGGGAATGACATATTTCGCCTTTCTAAGGCATAATAAGAAAACATGCCATTCTCATAAATTATTTATTGTTTCTTGAACAATGATGTAAAAATCCATATTAAATTATAAATACGAATGAAAATGTCTGTTTTCTAGAAGTTTATAAGAAAAAATATATTTTATGGGAATCACATGTTTCGCCCTTCTAAGGCATTATGAAATGTGGCAAATCTGTATACGATAGAGTGACAAATGCAAGTATAAGAAGTGAATGTGGTGCGACTGAAAGTGTTATGGACAAAATAAGGAAAGGGTCATTAAGATGGTTTGGACACATGGAAAGAATGAGTGAAGACAGAATGGTAAAGATGGTGAATGTAAACGGCGTGAATGGAGCTAGAAATAGGGGAAGGCCGAGGAAAACGTGACACGATCAAATCAATCAAATATTGAATGTCGGTCACGTGAGGAGTCGGAGGAATCGACGTGCGTGCATGACACGATGTATAAATGTAGAGGAAATGAAAGAAGTATGTCAGGACAGAATAGCGTTTCGTTCCATTATTTCTGCCTACCCCTCCGGAGAGACGGCGTGATGGTAAGTTAGTTAGTTAGTTATTTTGTTTTATGGAACCAATCGGTTTCGCTCCCGCCGATGCTTCTTCAGGGTTACAAAAACAGTTTGTTTTTATGACCACGACGAAGCTTCGGCGGGAGCGAAACCGATTGGTTCCATAAAATAAAATAAACTAACTAACTAACTAACATAAATCGCTTTAACTTGCGTGAAAATTGAAACTATTATTTTATTCGTAGACGGCTCAAACGCGCAAAAAACATCGTTTTATTATAGATATTTTAAGGCAAGTCCAGCTTTTCGGCTTGTATGGAAGTACCGCCACTGGTGGTCAGACTGATCGCGATAATTGCCGTTGTATGTACGAGTATATTAAAGCCGTGCCACACTGTTTTAAACAAGCTCTACACATCGGTCTCCACCGGCGGCTTAAAACTGTGTAGACACTTGTTTGAAACCAAAATTCGTTTGACCTTCAATAAACTTTGTGGATGGACGCGTTTAGTATGCGTGTGGATCCACCGTTTAAACACGCATTCCACTTGTGGAGAGCTTGTTTACAACAGTATGTGGACGCTAAACCAACCGTGGGCTCCACAGCTCTCCACCAAGGTCACCCTTGTGGAGAGCTTGTTTCAAACAGTGTGGCACGGCCTTTATTGTCAAATACAGCCTAGTGTACGGGACGCCTTACGAATGGTAATATAACGTGAAAGAGATTTCAATGCTTGGGTATTATGAAAACTTATAATCAAATTGTTTTTAATAGTGTATTTTAAAATTATTATCTAAGAACAAAATATTGCAACAATTTTAACACATTGTATGCCGGTAACATAAAAATACGTTAACTTATTTAAACCAATGTTTAATAGGAATGAAAACGTCAGTTTTATTTTAGTTTTATTTTAATTTATGGGGATGACATGTTTCGCCTTTCTATATATAGGCATTATAAGGAAACATTTCATTCCCATAAATTATAATAAAACTTCTATAAAACAGATGTGTTACAAACAATACAAAATTAAAATTGCTTTTTGTAATCAAAATCTGTTAGAATTATAAATATGTACATAGTGTATCCGTCTAATAAAATAAATTAACATCAAAGATACCAAATTTATTTCTCTTTTTCTTTTTTATATACTTTGTACATACAACACTTATATTAACAAATAAAATTACATAGACATGTTTCGGATTGAAGAAGGACTGGTTGTTCAAAACATGTCTATGTAATTTTATTTTAAGTGTTGTATATAAAAAGTACGTATATAAAAAAGAAAAAGAGAAATAAAGCATCGTAACAAAACAAAGTATGGCGAATATAGAAGAAATACCAAATTTAAGCTAAAACATAAACATTCACTTACACAATTAGAAAGGTGAAATATATATTTTCCACAAACTTCTAGAAAACATATGTTTTCTTTCGTATTAATTATTTAATATGGAATTTTACATCATTGTTCAAGAAACAATAAATTCGCTTACATACTTTACACAAAAAATCTATTCATTTTGACAGTAGCTCGAGTTACAAATCACCTGCATACAATAATCCTAACCGGTTTCAATACCCCTGTTAACATAGTAAGAATTTTTATATATTTTATTATTATTTTTAACTAACTCTAAACTAACTCAACATCACGCCGTCTTCCCGGAGGGGTAGGCAGAAAGAATGGAACGCCACACTTTTCTGTCCTGACATACGTCTCTCGCTTCCTCTACATTCATACATCTTGTCATGCACGCACGTCGATTTTTCCGACTCCTACATTCAACCGACCGACATTAAATATTTGATTGATTTGATCGTGCCACGTTTTCCTCGGCCTTCCTCTATTTCTAGCTCCGTTCGCGCCGTTTACATATACCTTCTTTACCATTCTGTCTTCACTCATTTTTTCCATGTGTCCAAACCATCTTAATGACCCTTTCCTTATTTTGTTCATAACACTTTCATTCGCACCACATTCACTTCTTATACTTGCATTTGTCACTCTATCATAAACAGATTTGCGACACACATTAGAGATCTCATTTCTACTGCATTTATTCTACTTTCATCCTTCTTTTGCCAGTTCCATGCTTTACTTCCATACATAAGGGTCGGCACAAGAACACCATTGTGCACTGCCATCTTAGCTTTTTTGGATAGGCTTTTGTTTGCTATGACAACTTTAAGTGCACCATTATTATTTTTAATTTTAATATTTTGTTGAATCCCTTTTACATCATGACAGCATGAGCCAAATCGATGTAAATGGTATTATAGCTATCATAGTGATTTTCATGACATGTGATAGGTAGCAAATCTATCGCCATTTTATTGTCACGTGAATTCTACATCAGACCAAAGACAGTGTGACAATCACACTGCCCTCGCCGGGTATCGAACCCGGAACCTTCGGGGTGGCAGTCGATGAACTTACCACTCGGCCACTAAGGTCGTCAATATAATATAATAACGTTGTACGTCTGGTCTCAAAATACAAGAATTAATAAATATAATATAAGCTAATAAATTTAATACAAACAATAAAACATTAAAAATTAAGATATTCGGGAAAATTATTTTGTTTTTTTATCTTGTTTTTAAAAAGGTTAATGTATTAATGAAAGTTGTTTCGTTTAAAATATAAAAAAACCGATCCCTCCAGTTTTTTATGTGTTTTTAGAGAATATCGAAGTGGGCGGTAGGTGACTACGCATCTTCCAATAATGCAAGTTGTGACTTAAAAAAAAACTTGATTTGTCTTTACTGGTACTGGTGTCGTCTCTCGATATTATAACCAAGATGATGTTAAATTAAATTGTTTACACCTTATTCAGAAAAAATATTGAAATATTAAATCTTATGTAATAGGTACATATACGAGTATAATAGGTACGTAACTGAAACTCCAGTAAGCGAATATTAAGTTTCTTTGGTCACATTGTCAGGAGAGGACTTGGTAACTTGAAAAAAGTATTGTCATAGGAAGTGTTCCAGAAGTAGAGGCAGATCTCCTGCGCGGTGGTGGGACCAGATTAAGAAGATGACTGGGGAGACCTTTATTAGGCGGTGAGGGCTGCTGAGAGCAGAGAGGTTTGGATTCGTTTCATTTTAGCCACGGGTAGTTCCGTGGATCACCTCAGTAATGAGGAAATAAAGAAAGAAGAAGAAGGTAAGAAGAAGGTGTGATTACATTCGATAATGCCTCAGAAAGGCGAAACATGTCATTCCCACAAATTAGTATAATAAAACCTCTAGAAAACGTTTTTTGATATATCTTTTATGTTGTAAAATTTGATCTAACAATTATTATATTTGTTAAACTGTTTATCATTTCTCATTTGTGTAAAATAAAAATAAGTATTTTCGAGTGTAACTTGATGAAATTTTGATTTAAATCTTATGCAAAGCTAAGCGTCCACTAAAACTAACTAACTAACTAACCATCACGCCATTTCCCCGGAGGGGTAGGCAGAGAGGATGGATCGCCACAATGTCCTGTCCTGGCATACCTCTCGGGCTTCCTCTACATTCATACATCGTACCATGCACGCACGTCGATTATTCCGACTTCGAATGTGGCCGCCTTTTAGTTATTGATTAATTTGATCATGCCATGTTTTCCTCGATCGTCCTCGGCTTCTTTTCCCACTCACGCTGCTTGTATACAACTTTTTAACCATTCTACTCTCATCCATTCGTTCCATATGTCCAAACTATCTCAGGGATCCTTTTTTAATTTTATTCTTGATGCAGTCATCTGCCTCACAAGTCTTTCTTATTTTTTCGTTCGGTATTCTATCATACAACGTTTTCCACTAAATTCCGAAAATACTTTTCTCTGTGAATAATAAATATCCCCTAAAATTCTACTTTTGCAAGTTTTGTACACGTAGCTTACGGAAATATTCGCAATCTGCGCGTGTCTACTTGTAGGGAGAGAAATACACTTGCAAAAGCTTACTTAACGTTAAGGGTACGGCCACACCGGAGTGCCTGGGTCGGAGGCTAGGTGGCCACCTGGCGAACCAACGCATGGCGTACTATGGGACACACTATAGGGTTCGCGCCACAGGGCGTGATCACAAGCGAACTATTTCTTCAACCGGAGTGCCTACCCAGGCACACCGGTGTGGCCGTACCCTAACTTAACTTACTTTAATTAGCTAGCTAATCATTAAATTAATGAACCTTTAAAATTAAAATTTAATGTTATTGCATTATATAAAAACTATCTTTTATTGTTGGGGAGTTTAAGGCATTTTTTAATATTTTTTAAAATGTTTAAAATTTTTTAATAAAATAGTTTTTGTGACACATGTTATTATTAAATAAAAATACAAAAAATACCAGTTACTTACTAGCCCTAATGGAAAAGATTTGGGCGGTGAGACGTTTTAAATTTGAAACAAAATAATTACAATGTTTTAGCGAAAATTTAAGTATTTAACTAATTTTGTTCAATTTTGACCATCTTTGGGGCGCGTGTTTTTGTTAAATAAATTTTACAAAAAATACCAGCTACATACTACCCCCAAAGGAAGAAAAAGGGGGTGAGACTTATAATAGAACATATTTTTTTTAAGGTCCATCATCTACCTATTTTTCCGTGGAAACGTGATGGTTAGTTAGTTAGTTTTTATGTAAGGAAGTAATATAAAAATATCATCATAAAAAGGTGGTAATTTATCATTTATGTATATATGTTTAGTTCTTCAAGGGAACTGCGTGATGGTTATTTAGTGATATAGTCACGACATACGCAAATTCCAGTGATACAGCATTCAATCATCATCATATTTTAAAATGCGAAATAGGCAAACCTTTGTTCTTGAATTGGATTGTACGCCGTAAAATCTATATAGCTTGTAAAAATCATAGTTGATAACCTCTAATTCGACTAATTAATTATAATATTATACACAGCTCCTCTGGTGATTACATTATTCGTGTTTCTATACAATAATGAATATAAATATAACGAAACCATAAATTTAATAAACGAAGTTTTTTTTAACATGTTTTTAAGTTAATACTATTAGCGCGAGAGATTTAAACCTGTTAGATTCCGGAATTTAATCGATTCGTATTTTTAGCATAAATTAATCCTCATTTGACAGCGGTAGGTACTATAATATTTTATTACACTCTCAAACATAGGCAGGTACTTTTATAAAAAAATATACGCTTAGATTGGACAAATATCTCTCTTTTTACTCTGTTTAACCTGTACGAAGGAAGCCCTTCATTCATAACCAATGACAGATATACGATATACTCGTATAGATATACTCGTATAAGTATGAGCTGTCGTTGTGAGACCCCTTAAATAATTATTTTAATAATTAATGGATATCTCATTACTTATATAAAATGTATTTCAGCATTTTTATGCTGTTATATTTATTATGTATGTATAAAAGCGGAGCATGGAACTGGCAAGGAGAATAATGCAGTAGAAATGAGATCTCTTAGACGAATGTGTTGAAAATCTTTATATGATAGAGTGTCGAATAAAAATATAAGTAGTGAATGCGGTGCGAATGATAGTGATATGAACAAAATAATGAACGGATTATTAAAATGATTTGGACACATGTAAATAATGAATAAAGAAATTTGTTGGTGGATTTTAACTAAATATACATTTGATAAATTTTTTTTCTTTTTTTATAATGAACTTCTAGCATGAAAATTTAAATAACAAAATAAATTTTATAAAATAAGATATCCGACATTCCTGTGTGAACAAGTGGGAGATTGTTTGTGGTGTAATTTTTTTAAATAAATGCTTAAAACGCTAGAAAGCTTTATTTTATGCCATTTTTCAGTGATTTTTTTGGACGAATTTTTTTTAAATAATAAAAAATATAATAATTATAATCATCATAGATACATACATTTACAACATTTTGAACGTATTCAAATATTTGTGGACAAATACTGGATTTTACCCATTACGGGTTAATAATTTTTAAGGATTAATTGTATCTTAATAGAGACGAAGATGTAAATTGTTTTCTGGAAACAGAATATGGTGGTCGAGGCGCTTACAGGACTTATGACCTGCCATTGGTTGGGTTAAGCGATCGCTTTATGTTAACAACATTCCCCATTGCACCTTTCTCACAACCACCATGTCTGACAAATTTTTGGAAGTTGTATATACTCGTATGTTAATATGCAACATCAAACTTCACATGTTATTTTCCATCTACACACTAGCGTCATCTATGAAGACTGGATTAAGCATTAAGCAGAAGATCTTTTTATTGACATGGTGGTCGTGAGAAAGGTGGAATGGGGAATGTTGTATTACATAAAGCGTGCGCTTAACCCAACCAATGACAGGTCCTGTAAACACCTCGATCACCATATTCTGGTTTCAATTTGCATCTTCGTCTCTATTGAGATACATAAATTTACGTTGTGAGATATGTTATTCCATTCTATATGATTGACTTCCATTCTATACTACTTTAAATAGTGGAAAAGTAATTACTAGCGTTAATCAGTATTTTTCTGTAAATGTATTAAAAAAATGAGTGAAAATATTAAGGACCAATCTTATTTCGATGAAGTAGAGTGTAAAATATGAAACATTGTTCGTGACCCCTGAAGCCATACCGCGAGAGGTGTGTTATTAAAATTATAGCGATGTATCCCCACCACGTGTGCCTTTCACGTGACATGTGGACCAGCGAAGGTCCAACGAGCGTAAATAATCTATTATATCAGCACTACCTTACGGACATCGATATATCAAACGAATACATTGAGAATTTCCATAATTCCAATTAAAAATTAGTAAAGGAATTGCGCATTTAGGAATGAAACTGAACAATTATTATTTTTATTTTTATATACTTTGTATATACAACACTGACATTAAAAAAATTAAAATGACAACGACATGTTTCGGACAACCAGTCCTTCTTCATTATCCATTAGTTTTTCTTATGTATCACGTTGTCCGAAACATGTCTATGTTATTTTAATTTTATTAATGTTAGTGTTTATATACAAAGTATATAAAAAAAAAGAGAAATAAAGCATCTACAACACAAAGTATGGCGAACATAGATGAAAAAATGAACAATTATTAGTTATATTTATTGTAACTTCAGCAATAAAGTAATGAGGTTTGAATAATTTTTTGAAAACTTTGTATTTTCACAACACTTTTTGCACTTTTCAAAATCATGTTTCTGGTCACAGACGCCGTTCCTTAGTTCAGAAATTCAAAAAAATTCCCAAACTAAAATTTCTACACTAAGGAAGGGCGCCTGTGGCCCAAAACATGTTTGTGAAAAGTCCCAAAAGTGTTGCATAAATTACAATGTTTCCAAAAAATATATTTAAATGTGAATCAACAACACAAGTGACGGTGAATATAGTATTAACAACAACAACAAACCGGAAGGATAGGCAGGGAGAATGGACCGCCACACTAGTCGATCCTGGCACACCTCTCTAGCTTCCTCCACATTCATTCAGCGAGTCCTAAAAGCATGTCGATTCTTTCGACTTCTGACATGGCCGATCTTTAAAACTTGATTAACTTGGTCATACCATGTTTTCCTAGGTCTCCCTCAACACCATACTCCATTCATATCGTTAACGTGTATTTTCTTAACCATTATTTCTTAATCCATATATCCAAACATACGAAGTAGTTAAAAAACATCGTTTTATTTAATTATTATTTATAATGAACCTCCATCAAGAGATTTCAGTTGAATCATTTGATTATCTAACGCTTTAAATTTATGTAAAAAAAAAGCTAGAAAGTATAGTTAAAAAAAAACAAAAACAGTTCTTAATTTGAATGAAAACAAGTCATTCATCTTGTTATCGGAGGTGACGCAATCGATTACTGTTGTACATTGTACGAGTATCTAATTAATTGGTTCAATTAAATCATTTCCCGGCTGTAAATAAATAACTGCGCCTTTCGGAATACCACAACACAACATTAACGTTTCGAGTCAAAAACCTCCAGTCAAAACAAAGATTTTTAATTTTATGTATGTGTATCTGGCCTTCAGACAAAAGTTTCTGTACGTTTTTTTATTCGAGTCTATACTTGTAAGGCGATTAAATTTAACTGTACGATTACTATCGGAATATGCTTATTTTTAATTGATTATTTTTATACGGTGCGATTTAAATATGATTAAGCTGCCATATATATCGTTTGTTTCATGGTATATTGAATGAAATATTAACCACGTTGATTTTTAAATGTGGTGTTTAATTACAATATATTTCAAATCAATCATGAAATTACTTTGTCTCCATTTTGTTTCCGCAAGTTAATACACAGTATAAAAAAACAATGAACATAGATACACAGCGAAACTGAAATATTTGACAATAATCTATTGCCGATAAGAAAAAATATATCAAAGTAATTTTCTTCATAGAAATAAATTTAAAAATATATATATTAATTTAATTAGTAGAAGCCCATTGTATATAACGATTGTATTATATATTTGTGCTTGGGACTAGGTTATAAAATAGGCAGTAAAACTGTGAACGTCATTCGCTATGCGTACGATGCTACATTAATAGCAGAGACTGTAGATGACCTGCAAAGAATGTTGTACGAATTTTATACAGTATCACAAAGGCTAAATATGGCTATCTCAGTCTACAAAACAAAAAGTCTCACTATATCTAGGCAACCTACAAGATGTAAGCTGACTGTTGATGATATACCTGTGGAGCAAGTAATGAGTTTCAGATATTTGGGAGTAGAGATCTGCAGCCAAAATGACCTTTATACCGAAGTACGAGAACAAGTCAGTAATGCCTCTGTCGTGTCAGGATGCCTGAAGAATCTGGTATGGAAGAACAAGCACAGGCGTATCGAGAGCAAGATCAGAATCTATAAAACATGCGTGCGTCCTATCATGACATACGCTGTAGAGACACGGGCGGACACTGTGAGAACCAAGGGACTGCTAAGAACATCGGAGATGAAGGTCCTAAGATCAAATACTGAAAAAAACTCTCCAAGATCGTGTCCGCAACATAGACATAAGAAAAACTTGCAAAATAGAGTATATAGTTCAGTGGAGTAGATCCAGAAGAAGATACTGGAGGGACCAGGTAGCCCGAATGGATGGTGACAGACTTGCATATGCAGCCGCTTATGAAATCCCCTCCGGACACCGCCCACCTGGAAGACCGCCTAAGAGATGGAAGGACAGCTGCATCTCATCATCCAGCGAGACACGATTGTCAGATCTATTAAAAGAATAAGAAGATTATATAATCGTCCACAAAGCAATAGAACGAATAAATTGACGTGTACATTGAAGTTCAGCCAATTGTCTTTTTTTTGTTCATAACAAAACCACTTCCTTTTGAATTGAAGATTTTCACTGCTGAGGCCGATGACTGGACATCAGAGAGAGTCTTGAAAAGGGATGGGTCAACTTTATGGACATAAGTTCTGAGAGAATAATGTGTCTATCCCACGCAAAACATTCAAAATAGGAAGGATTCGTCACTAAAATAAGCACTTTATTTTTTGGCTCAGTACTTGCATAATAAGTACCATAGTTGAAATTCATTGTTTCCTTTAATCACTCATTACTCAAACAGTACAAGGGTATTTAAAATGGTTGACGTATAATTTATTTCGGCATCACCAGAGGCAGGTTGGTTCTGCATGATGGGAGATAAAACAGTCTGTGCTGACGCTGTCGAAGATAACCATCCGGAACATAAAGATAGATAGCCTCCAAGATGACGGAATTCTCAAAGAATCCCTTGATAAATAATAATTGAATAAAACGATGTTTTTTAACTACTTCCACTTTTGTCTTTATTTAGACAGCGACCGGTTTCGACAGGCTCGCTGGCATCGACAGACTGGTAACACTATTGTAAACTTAGTCCTTTATATACATACAGACCAGGGGTGGTAAACATGATTCTATACAAACGCCAGCGAGCCTGGCGAAACCGGTCGCTGTCTAAATAAAGACAAAAGTGGAAGTAGTTAAAAAAACATCGTTTTATTTCATTATTATTTAAAATGAACTTCCATCAAGAGATTTCAGTAAAATCATTTGATAATCCCTTGATAAGTCTAAAGAAATGTGCACCCATCCCTTCTTATCTGTAAACTATTGGTCCCCAGCATGCCCAAGAGGAATACAGTGGGATAAAGCCGCGGATAGCTACCAAACTCTCGTACTCATTCTTGATGACATGCGAGTTTTTGTTTATTTATATTATGATTTATGAACATTATCATTTGTCTAATATTTTGAGCACAACCTGTGTATTTTAAAAGTTTTAATTGGGCATGTTTGTGTGACAAGATGATTGTCTTACAAGTATTATGCCTTTTCAGGTAAAATATGTTGTGGGGGAGTACTTGGATTGTTGCTTCATACACATGTTCAATATATACCATAATATTGACTTATTCATGTGCACACAAGCACGCCATTTCGTTTCGCAGTTATTTATTTTTTAAATACAAGAACTTGTATTTATTCGTCCTTGAACAATGTAAAACTCCATATTGAATATTTTATATGAATTAAAAAGTCTTCTTTATAGAAGTTTTATTAAAGTTTAAGAAATGATATGTTCCGAAATTTGATAATGCCTTAAAAAGGCGAAAAATGTCATTCCCATAAACTATAATAAAACTCTTAGAAAACGGATGTTTTCATTCGTATTACGTATAAGAATGTGATTAAAGCATTTTTTAACAGATGACCGCCAATTGAAATTTTAAAAAATGCAAGCTAAACTAAGATTTTGACTAAGATCCTTTTATGTTATATTTTGTGTTATTACTTGAATATAAATAATAATAATTAATACAAATACAATTAATACAAGCTGGGCAGCTTTCAGAAACCTGAGCTACATCCGTAAAAACCAAAAAATACCGATCAACCTAAAACGAAAAGTCTTTGAAGCCTGCGTTCTGCCAGTTGGTACTTATGGTCTTGAAACTGTTACATTGTCCAAAAAAAGTGCCGAGAAACTACGAGTAACCCAAAGAGCCATGGAAAGAGCCATGTTAGGAATAAGCCTAAGAGACAGTCAGAAACGATAGGGTAAGAGAAAAAACAAAGGTCACTGATATCATCCACCGGGTGGCGACTTTGAAATGGCAATGGGCGGGTCACGTAGCCAGAAGCTCAGATAAAAAATGGACAAGAAGACTGCTGACTTGGAGACCGTGGACGGCGAAGAGAATTGCAGGGCGACCGCAACTACGGTGGAAGGATGATCTAAACAGACACGTCGGAATAACCTGGATGCAGTCTGCACAGGATAGAATGACATGGAAGCAAATGGAGGAGGCCTTTGTCCGGGAGTGGACGGGAATTGGCTGAGGAAGAAGAAGAAGAAGAGTACAAATGAAAACGTTTTCTATTGGCATATTTTTATAAATTATATAGGAATGTCATGTTTCGCTTAGTTAAGGCATTATCAAATGACGAATTTTTAATGAATTAAATCACTATTTTTTCCACTGTTAAGTTTATTTTTATCGACATGTTTCGAAGGCTTACACCTGCATCATCGGGAGACGGATGTTTATATCGCTCTCACGATGATGAGGCCTTGGAAACATGGCGAGAAAAATAAACTCAACAGTGGAAAAACATTGTTTTAATTCATAAAAAACGGCATTATGGAATTCTACAATGTTAACGCCTTAAATTTATCTTATACTTAAGTCAAAGTGTATTCGATAATGTCTTGACTACGCGAAACATCTCAATCCCATAAAATACAAGAAAATTTCTAGAAAACAGACATTTTCATTCGTATTCATTATTATATATGGAGTTTTATATCATTTTTTAAGAAATATTAAATAAATAATAATAATCGTCATCATTTTGTTGATTAACTCCTTACATCATTACATCAAATCGATGTAAATAGTGTAAAATAAAAAATTATCAAATAATATTTAAAGAATATGAATAGACAGTTTACAGTTTATCTCTTTGTTACTTTGATCATTCACCTTGGCTGCAACTAAAGAGGTCTATCTAGAATAATCTATATCTCAACACAAGAAAACTTCAAAGCACCCCTGTGCAGCAATTTATGGCATAAAATTAGATACGAGTATGTCTCTATTGCTCTTCTAAAGATGCGAGGAACGTATGGAATATTGGAAATAATGCAAAATTATGATTTGAGAATAATTATGTTAAATACTCGTATATGGGATTCCTTATATATGGAAGTGAAGTTAGGAACTGGCAAAAGAAGGATGAATTGCGATCACTGAGAAGAATGTGCGGGAAAACAATATATGATAGAATACCGAACGACGAAATAATAAAGAACTGTAAGGCTGCACTATAAGTCAAATTAAAAAAGGATCACTTGGATTGGACATATAAAACGAATGGACACTTTGTGGTTAGGCATTTTAAATTTTTAATATTATTTGTATTTAAAATAAAATAAAATAAAACACTGTACTTTGTTTTTCACCACTATGCAGTTATTTTAATTGCCGACTTGTTTCGCTTGTACCCAAGCTTCCTCAGGGCTTCGTAATAACTGAACAACAACACAGATTTACATGTATATTTGCGTCGGTTAAAATATTGTAACAAGTAATGAATATATTTTTATTTTGTAAAAAATCTTTTTTAAATGTATATTTAGTTAAAATCCACTGATGTTTGTGTCTTCCACCGGTATTGGCAGCTTGCTGCCATCTTCTGGTGAATCAAACTGTGACTATAAATGAACTTCTACCATGAAATTTCAAATAACAACATTAATTGTATACAAGACCAAGGAAAGCATGGTATTACCAAATGAATCAAATACTTCAAAGGCGACCACATTCGAAGTCGAAAAAATCGACGAGCGTGCATGTTACGGTGTATGAATGTAGAGGAATCTAGAGAGGTATGGCAGGTCAGAGCAGTATGGTGGTCCATTTTTTCTACCCACATCTCCGGGGAAACGGTTTGATAGTTAGTTTGTTATGAAACAACGGAAACAAATATGAAATATTCTGTTTTAGCTTATCTGTCTTCTGCGGTGTGCAGTTGTAGTGTGCCCATTTTCACATTTTAAGATTATGAAAAAACATATGTTTTAGTAAAAAAAAATTATCAAGTGGTATCAAAAACGATAAACAAATTAAAAACAAAAACGTCGCAATTGATGACGTTACAACTGAATTTGTCATCGAATAGATACTAATTTTGTTTTGCGTTCGTAGAAAAATATTATACTTTCCTTGTAAGTAAATGTGATCAAATAGATACTAATTTTGTTTTTAATTTTGTTCGTAGAAAAATATTATACTTTTCTTGTAAGTAAGTAAGTGTGTGTGTGTTTGTGTGTGTGTGTGTGTGTGTGTGTGTGTGTTCAGTGTACGATGTTTATTATTATTATTATTGTGTTGAATCGCTCTTTACATCATGACAGCATGAGCCAAATCGATGTAAAGGGTATTATAGTTATCATAGTGATTCTCGTGACATGTGATAGGTAGCTAATATATCGCCATTTTATTGTCAGGTAAATTCTACACCAGACTATAGACAATGTGACAATATCACTGCCCTCGCCGAGAATCGAACCCGGAACCTTCGGGGTGGCAGTCAATGCACTTACTACTCGGCCACGAAGGTCGCAAATTATGGTATTCATGACATCTTACGTCGTTGAATTTTGTTAAGAAAGAAAAAATAATATCATTTAAATATTGGCCGTTCACCGTGTAGTTCTGGTTCCAACCATTTTATATAGAAGCAGAGCATGGATCTGCCAGAAGAAGGATGAGAGTAAAATAAATACGGTAGAGATGATTTTTCTTAGACGTATGTGTGTTAAATCGAATTATGATAGAATTTGAAATATTGATATTAGTAAAGAATATAGAGCGCAAGAAAGTATTATGAAATGATAGCTGCGTGACCTTGGACATATGTTACGCATGGATGAAGAAATAATGGTTAAGAATGTCTACGTTAACGATTTGAATGGAATAAAGAGTCGACGAAGACTTAGTATTACCAAATTATTAAAATTTTAATGGTTGGTCATGTTAGAAGTCGTACCAATCGAGGTGCGCGTATGACTCGCTGTATAAGTGTAGAAGAAGCTAAAGAGGTGTGTCAGGATAGATAAGTGTGGTCCATTATTTCTGCCCACCCTTCCGAGGAAACATGATGGTTTAAGAATAAGATATTCCTCCAATGTTATGAATTTCTCTCTATTGTTGGCTCACACACCTGATTGGTGATAATGAATGGCTTTGCTGACGATAATAGTTTACTTGGAATGTATTTACTCGGATATGTTACGTACGCGTTAGCTAAACAAAACGATTCTAGAAATATTCGTACTCGTATATCTTCCAATAATATAAAGGTACTTTTAAGTACGAGTATATACAATATTTGTAAAGGTGTGAAAATTAATACATTTACGAGTACTAGCGAAAAACTTAATTTAATTATTTCGTGTTTTACGAACACAGGAAAAATACAAGGAAAATCCGAAACAAATAAAAAAGCGAAATAGATCAAACTTTGTTTGTAATAGAATAATTTGGGCTATGACGAGTACGCAGTGCAGCCTTAATATAGTAGACCCAAGAGGGAACCCAAGCAATTTTTTTCGGGGCCCGTTATTACACATTTATTAAATTTATTTAAAATATAATATTTTTAATGAATTGTCTTGTTTTACTCGTAACTATCGCAAATCTGCATATTTTTGCCACAGATCAAAATTGGTAATCAAAAGCTTTAATGTGTGTAAACATCTGGGTTGAAAACATATTATTTTAAATTATTCAAATTACTGCGAGCTCAAAAAAAATGGATTAAGCTGTGCAGCTTTCGTAAAAACAATTTATATTAAAAAAAAAAATTAAAAAAACGAAAAATACCATACAACCTAAAGAGAAATGTATATGGCCTCGGATCTGTAACATTGTCCCAACAAAGTGCCGGGAAACTAGTAGTGACTCAAAGAGCCATGTTAAAAATAAGCCTTAGAGACAGATTCAGAACCAATGCGGTGTGAGAAAAACAAAGATCACTGACTTAATCCAATATGTAGTGACTCTAAAATGGCAATTTGCCCGTCATATAGCCAGAAGCTGGGACGAAAAATGGACAAGAAGGCTGTTGACTAGAAGACCACGGACCTCAAAAATAAGTACAGAATGACTGCAACTATTTGATTTGATTTGATTTGATTTAAAACTATGATGAAAGGACCTGAATCGACAGGTCGACATAACCTGGATGCAATATGCATAAGATAGAGTGATGTGGAAGCGAACGGAGGAGGCCATTGTCCAAGAGTGGACGGGAATATGCTGAACAGGAACCTAAAATAAGTTAATGTTTATTCTTAAACCCAGAATAAAATACGTTTTATGATATGAACCTTCGGTATTTAAGAGCCCTAAGCTGCTACTTAGTCCACTTACAACTTAATTCGCCACAGGGCTGATGGACATCTATGCCTGAACATCTATGGTTCTGAAAAGATTTCTAAGATATCTCTAGATGAGGAAGTTTGGTAGCTATCCATGGCTTTATCCCATCGCATTCCTCTTGTGCATGCTGGGAACCAATATTCTGCAGATCATGAAGGTTGGGTCCACACTTACCTATTTCTTAAGAATAATTATGCGATTCTCTAAGAACTCTCTCATCTTGAAGGGTATCCATTTTTATATTCCGGTTGGTCATATTCGAAAGCATCAAGACAGGCTGTTTTCATATTGATGAAACAATGTTAAAAAAACCCTCCAAATATTGGAAAATATTCTGCCTTAGTAGCGTCATACTTGTTCATGTATTGAAATGTCGATGTATTCTTACAAATCGGCAACTTGTATTTGTATTTTTATTATAAAAGTTTTTATATTTATACTAACTGACCCGGCGAACTTCGTACCACTTCAGAATCAATAAATGTTGTGTTAACTTATTAGTTGAATTAAATTCAGTTATTTATTAAGTTAAAATGAATACTCAAAATGAATTAACTCATAGTATATGGTTAAATAAATAAATTTAATATAATTTGAACGCGGTACGAAAAGAAGAATTACCATAAGAGTAAAATCAATATCTTCTGCCTTGTTGCTTTCCTGTTTATTTGCGCACTTTCACACCGTGTGTACTCGTATAAGACATTAAATCTTTATGGACGTTTCAATAATTCGACATGCTCACGGCCCGTCAGATCACTCTGTTGTCAAGTTATACGTATTGTTATATAAATGATAAGCAACTAATTAAGAAAGCATGACAATTTGTGTTATTAGTGCAAAAGGTTATATTTTAGAACAATTAGAAATGCGAACTAAGAAGGATATCGAATCGATGCATTCTTCCAAATCAACCACTTGAATGTATATAAAATACATGTCAGTGTGTAATGTACAATGAAAAATAAAGCGATTGAATTGATTTAAACTTAAATATATAAATACATTATTAAAGTAAATAAACACTACATCAATTTTATATTACTTTAAAATATTGTACAATATTTGCAATATTATTAATAAGCAATATGATAATAATAAATTGCAAACGAAAGTCCATCCCAAAAAGTTAAAATGGCTTGTACCGACTCTTGTGTATGGAAGCGAAGCATGAAACAGTCAAAATGAGGATAAAAGTTTAATACATGCAGTAGAAATGAGATCTCTTAAACGAATGCGTTGAAAATCTGTGTTTTTTATATCAATGGGAAGGAGTAACATACTTCCGAGCCTCACTCCAACAAGCCACAGATCCAAGTCCAGTACAGCGCGAGACAAATCGATGTAAAGAGTATAGATATTTTATGGATAGTTTAAATTATTATTTTTTTATTACTGTTAATGTAAAAACTTTGTTTTTATATCACAATTGTATTTATTGCGTGAATTTTGACCATCATTTCGAGACTAAAAACACATTTTTTACATACAGCAAATAATCCTCGAAAATTTAGAAAATTTTTAAAGGCCAAAACTAAATGTTATAAATAACCAAATTCCTTCTTATTCCCTATTAGTATATAGTACATTAAACACTTTTCACCTGTACAATCTTTAAAAAAAAAAATATTACCTTCAACTTTTGTCACCTTTCCTATTAATATTTATCTACTGTACTATCTGTACTTCCTGTTATTGTTTATCGTTTTTAATTTATAATGTTTCATCGTCTTTTACTCTATACTATGTGTAATTGTTCCTTCTATTTAATTTTTTTAATATGTTTATGTTTTTATTATTATTTTATTATTATATTTTCCACTTTTAATATTTTCTCCTATAAACAGTAACTAACTGTTCTTTTAATTAAAATATTTAAGCACCTAACTCAATTTCAGCAAGAACTACAAAATTATAACAAAGAAATTATTCAAATTGACATAGGAACAAATACACATAAAGATTCGAAAATTTGACATTTGATATATTATTGTAACACCTGATGATGTCCGCATTGGTTGATGAAACAGCTGTCGTAAAATAAATACAATTGTGATATAAAAACAGAGATTTTTCATTAACAGTTATAAAATGTTAAAGAATCACAGTGTTTCGGCCAGAACAATGGACTATTTATTATTTTTTTAATAACATTGTGTTCAAATTAAAGGTTTACCAACTGGGATATTCAGAAATATATTTAAAAAGCATTTTGTTGAGAAACATTACATAAACATGTTTTTATTATATTAAAGTACCGGAAGAGATCGAATCACACCAACGAACAACTAAAGATGAATGACTACTACCAAAACAAAATTATTCATAAAAATTATACTGAATTCCTCTACCTACCCGTGATTTATACTATTTAGAAACCTTATTGATATTCCTTCGTATTATCAGAGTAATAATTTATATCTTATGGTAAAAATAATACAAAATTACATACCATAGAATTAGAATATTTTAAATATATTGTTTATTGGTTTGTTTATCTATGGATATAAAATGATTAATATGTTTTCAATATTGTGAAAAAACACGTATTCATTTATAAAGTAGGTACCTAAAATGTAACTATTAAAATAAATCGTCACGTCATTTTTCTCAAACAAAGTGTAGAAATCTCTTTCGTACATATAATACATATTATACATCTCTATGCTCATCCGCATTCACGTAGCGTGTGTATGCACGTCAAATTTTTACACTTTGACTTCCTACACTTTGATTTAATTCAGGTAAAAAAAAATTATATTTCTCAGGTTTTACTCTTTTAATTTTTAATGTTTAAAAACCTTGTTTATTTATGAATAAATATATTATTTAAAATTAATAAAAAAAAATCACTAAACTTTAACACTAACTAACTAACTAACCATCACGCCGTCTCCCCGGAGAGGTAGGCAGAAAGAATGGAACGCCACACTGTTCTGTCCTGACATACTTCTCTCGATTCCTCTACATTAATACATCTTGTCATGCAAGCACGTCTCCGACTCTTCAGCTGACCGATATTCAATATTTGATTGATTTGATCGTGCCACGTTTTCCTTGGCCTTCCTCTATTTCTAGCTTCACGCCGTTTACATGTACCTTCTTTACCATTCTGTCTTCACTCATTCTTTCCATGTGTCCATATTAATGACTAACTAACTAACTAACTAACTAACCATCACGCCATTTCCCCGGAGGGGTAGGCAGAGAGGATGGATCGCCACACTGGCCTGTCCTGGCATACCTCTCGAGCTTCCTCTACATCCATACATCGTACCATGCACGCACGTCGATTGTTCCGACTTCGAATGTGGCCGCCTATTAGTAGTTGATTAATTTGGTCATGCCATGTTTTCCTCGGTCGTCCTCGGCTTCTTTTCCCACTCACGCAGCTTGTGTACAACTTTTTAACCATTCTACTCTCATCCATTCGTTCCATATGTCCGAACCATCTCAGGGATCCTTTTTTAATTTTATTCATGATGCAGTCATCTGCCTTATATTTCTTTCTTATTTCATCGTTCGGTATTCTATCATACAACGTTTTCCCGCACATTCTTCTTAGTGATCTCATTTCTACAGCGTTTATACTGCTTTCATCCTTCTTTTCCCAGCTCCAAGCTTCACTTCCATACATGAGGGTTGACACTAGAACTCCATTGTGTACTGCCTCTTAATGACTCTTTCATTATTTTGTTCTTAACACTTTCATTCGCACCACATCATTTCTTATACTATCATTGACACATATTCGTCTTAGAGATCTCATTTCTACTGCATTTATTCTACTTTCATCCTTCTTTTGCCAGTTCCATGCTTCACTTCACTTTAACTGTGTGGCAGTAAATTGTTACTAGCTACTACTTCGGGGAGACGGCGTGATGGTTAAATTGTTAGTAAGGATACTCGTATTGAATAAGATAACAAAAGAAATGAAGACAAACTGTTTTTTACGAAGTGTAATATTCAATGTTAATAAGTATTTCATATTTGGTTTAGGTACTAATAAATGTGAGGACCGAAGTGGTTGGTACAGACAATCATCTGGGCCTAAAAAAAGTAGAAATTCCAGTTTCATTCATACAATCAAAACACTTTCGATAGAAAAATGCATCAAAAGAAAATACAATAGTCCATTGTTTTGGCCAAAACATATATGAACTGTTAAATTTAAAGATACTTCAACATTGAAAAATGTTAAAAATACTACACTTATAGCGACAGCTGTTTCGCCAAACAATGTTGAGATCATCAGGAGTTGTTTGTTACTCCTGATGATGCCAACATCGGTTGGCGAAACCGCTGACGCAACATTCTCAAAAAGTGCACAATACAAAATTGTAACAGAGTTGTAAATTTATCAGTTAACAAAAGAAAATTCATACTCAAGTTGAAATAGCTACAAAATAAGTTTTTCTTTTTTCAAGTAGTAATGTGAAAAATCAGATACATATAAAAAACGTTATTTCTAACTTACAATTACGCTGTCTCTGCGAATGGGTCGTCAGATAGAATGGATCACTACACTGTTATTTTCTGACACACTTTTTCTAAATTCAAACATCTTGTCATGCACGTACGTCGATTTTTCATGTGGTCGACATTAAAATTTTTATTGATTTGATCGCGCCACGTTTTCTTCGGTCTTACTCTATTTATTGTTCCACATACGTCGTCTACATATAATTTCATTATCATTCGTTATTGTACTTAGGAAATTGAAAATAACTTTGTTTAATCCACTAATTATTAATAAAATATTCTAAAATATTAAAAAAACACCACATGTTTCGGAGGATACCTCCACTTCAGGTGTAAAAATATAATAAAAACTAAACAAAGTGAGACTAACATAAAAACGCAATGAAAAATTCGATACAATAATTCATAATAATAATTAGTGGATTAAACATAGTTATTTTCAATTTCCTAAGTATATTATTATGGAATTCCACAGTGTTAGCCTTAGCGTTCAATAAGTTCATTCGTTTTTGTCATGTGTTCAAACCATATTGAATGTCTCCGAAAGGGTAGGCAAAGAGGATGGAACGTCACACTGTTTTATCCTGACATATCCATTCAGAGATCTTGACATGCACGCTCGTCGATTGTTCCTACATCGGACATGCTCGGCTTTCAGTAATTGATTAATTGGGTCATGCCATGTCTTCTTTCGCCTTCCTAGAATTTTTCCATTCGTAGTACTTTTATATTTTTAATCATTCTTCCTTCCATTCGTTCCATATGTCCAAACCATCTTTGTGAACTTTTTTTTAAATTTAATTTTGAAGGCATTCATCCGCCTTACATTCCTTTCTTACTTCATCATTAGATATTCTATCATACGTTATTTTTCTTCTCATTTCTACGGTAGTTATCCTACTTTTATCCTTCTTCTGCCAACTCCAAGCTCTTCTTACATACAATACGGGTCAGCACTAGAATTCCATTGTGCACTGCCATCTTGGCTTCAGTCGACATATTTCTTATTTGCGGTAATGACTTTGAGTGCACCATTATTTTTGATTCCAGCTCCCCAACCCTTCTTTCGATATCTCTCTCCATTTTTCAATCTCCTGTAAACATGCTTCCCAGATAAATAAATTGGGTAACTTGCTCTGATTTCTCACAGTTCGCACTTATGTCGAAATCCATCATACTCGTACATCTTTGATAAAAAAGGTTAAACGCATATGTCGTATTTAAAAAATATATTTTGTGATTTCGTTCAAGACATAATGAAGATAAAACATCAACAGCAACAAACCATTACGCCGTTTCTCCGAAAGGGTAGGCAAAGGGAATGTACCACCACACTCTAGTCTATCCTGACACACCTCTTTAAAGAAATAAAAGTCGAATCGAAGAAAATATTGAAGGCCATCCCTTAAAATGACTTCTCTGACTGTTAAGAGCATTGAAAAAAAAACGTTGGCATAAGTTCATTGTGTCGGACGGGGGGTACTTTGAAGGAAATTAAATAAATTTACAAGAATAAATAAAGATAAAAAACTTATTCACAGTGTTATTGATTTAACAAACACACAAACCATCACGCCGTTTCGCTGCAGGGGTAGGCAGAAAGAATGGACCGCCATACTACTCTATCCTGGAAAAATTCTCTAGCTTCCTCCACATTCATACAACGAGTCATACACGCAAGTCGATTCCTCCGACTTCTAACATGACCAACCTTTAAAATTAGATTAATTTGGTAATGCCATGTTTTCCTCGGTCTGCCTCGACTCCGTATTCCCTTTACATCATTAACGTATACTTTCGTAATCATTATTTTCTTCCGTGCGCTCCATATGTCCGAACCAACGCAGCGATCCTTTCATAATTTTGTTCATAATACCTTCTTCCGCTCTACATTCCTTTCTTATATCAGCATTTGAGATTCTGTCTTATATCGTTCTACCACACATACGTCTTAGGGACCTCATCTCTACCCCATTTATTCTGATTTCATCCTTCTTCTGTCAGTTCCATGCTTCGCTTCCATACATTAGTGATGGGACCAGAACTCCATTGTTGAAGATTAGAGTTCCACCACGTTAAGAGGATACCCAAATAGGAAATCAGTTTTAATATCGAGTGCCTTAGACCTGAAAAGGTTTACGATAAGTTGACTTTCCCAAAAATGGACCACATTTTTTTACGTCATAAGCATCCTCAAGAAACACCATGAAGGTAAGTTCTAAATAAACGGATAATACCATATTATAATCACTTTAAGTTAACAAAATATGTTGTCGGTTCAATAAAAGTATTTGCATTACCTAATGCATAATCTTGTTTTAAGAATAAATAATTCAAGGTAATAGGAAAAGCATTATGCCAAATAAATTTATAAGTGTTAAGTATTTGTGACTTTATGGAATTATAAAACGACTTGTTTTCATGATCTCTTCATTATTAATTAAGTATTTTAAATATGAAGGATATCAATGTGATGATATTAGATTGTGGCGTCTTCATCCCAGGACCAAATTTGTTATCCCAAGAAAAAATTGTAGAATAAAATAAAAAAATAATATAAAAAAAAAATCGTGAAAATTTATAAAAGAATATCTTCACGGCATCAATGTACTAGAAAAAGAGAAAGACCGAGGAAAACGTAGCACGATCAAATAAATCAAATATTGAACGTCGGCCACGTGAGGAGTTGGAGAAGTCGTCATTCGAGAGAAATATGTCAGAAATGAAAAGTGTAGCAGTCTATTCTTTCTGCCTACTCCTTCGGCGAGACGGCATGATGATTATTTAGTTAGCTTAGTTTTAATTCAGTTGGTTTAACCGTTAGAATGCTACGCGGCGCAAAAGCGCTGCGATCGTTTGTATCGAAAATTGCGACGCAGCGCAAAAACGCTGCGAGTTTCAGTGTGTTTTTGGTGCTCATTAAAGAATTATTAAAATTGATTGATATTTGTGTAAATTAGAGTGTTTTATTTGACACCATTATTTTTTCCTCTTAATAATTCTTATGTATAGCAATTGACACAATTTTGCAAAAATTGCTTGGCACTAAAACGGTTAAACTTCGACCGGTTTCGGCAACTACCATCTTCTGTATTAATATCAAATGGAGTAATACAATATATTGTATTAAAAGGAATTTTTATTTTATTTTCATTATTAACATTAAAATTCAATCAAGAAATTTTAATTAACCATCACGCCGTTTCCCCGGATCGGGAGGCAGAGGAGATGACAATCATGATGCAAATTGTTTTCTGGGAACAGAAGGTGGTGGCCGAGGCGCTTTGCATCTTCGTCTCTATTGAGATACAATTAATCCTTGTAAAATAAAAAAAATTTATCCGCAATGGGTGAAATCCAGTATTTGTCTACAAGAATTTGTATACATTCAAAATGTTGTTGTATAAATATAACTGGTACATGCAGGCATAAAAATTGGAGAGACATCTCCAGGCGAAATTTAGTACTGTATGATTTGCATAGACTTTCACAGTACATTAATAAAGGTTTTCTGCTTAATGCTTTCTAATCTTAATAGATGACGCTTGTGTAGAGTGAACATAAAAATGTAAAAATAGGCGTAGAAACCTACTATATATACAAGTTCCAAAAATTTGTCAGACGTGGTGGTCTTAACGGCGGAATAGGGAATTTTGTTAAACGTGAAGCGATCGCTCAACCCAACCAATGACAGGTCATAAGTCCTGTAAGTGCCTCGGCCACCACCTTCTGTTCCCAGAAAACAATTTGCATCTTCGTCTCTATTGAGATACAATTAATCCTTGTAAAATAAAAATAATTTATCCGCAATGGGTGAAATCCAGTATTTGTCTACAAGAATTTGTATACATTCAAAATGTTGTTGTAATAATTACGTAATTTAAAAATATTTAAGTTTATAACATTTAATAATTATAATTAAATATTATATTAAAATGATCATGAGACATTGAGTTCGTGACTTCTTAAAAGCTTTGCGTCACGTCGACTGGTTACCCTAGTTGGGAATTATTAAAACCATGTACTTAGTAAATGATCAATTTACACTCAATTCAATTACAACAATTCACAAAAAATAACATAACAAAATTAAGTAAATAAAATTAAAAAAGCAAAGCTGAAATAATCATGAAAATAAATACTACATATATATTTTTATTTATTATAAAAAAAATCTTTAACATTATATAGACCAATGCGTTTATGATAACAATTAAAATAAATAAGAAAATGAAATATGAAGAAACAATATAGTAAGAAAAAACACATATAATAAAAAAAATAATGGAGTGCAATCAGAAAAACAAGAAAAGCTACACCAATTTAATAATATTGTATGTACTCGTATATGCTTTCCTAGGAAATCTTTGCATTCTTCAAACAATAAAATTGAAACATTTTAAAATGATTTAATAATGTACCAAGGAAAAAAAATAGTAATAGAACACATTTTTTTTAATCAAATGGAATTATAATAAAATGATTATTAAAAAAAACAGAACATATACTCGTACATGAAAAAAAAAGAAAAAGCAAAGCAAAGCTGAAATAATCATGAAAATTTAAAATACATATACGGTTTCGTACATTATAATTGTACATTTAGTAAAAATCCACTAATGTTTGTGTCTTCGATCGGTTTCGGCAGCTCGCTGCCATCTTCTGGTCTGTTGCCACGTCTGATCCCAGAAGATGGCAGATAATCTTCTGATCTGATGTCTGATCTGATCCCAGAAGATGGCAGCGAGGTGGCGAAACCGGTCGAAGACACAAGGATTAGTGGATTTTAACTAAATATACATTTTTAAAAATGATTTTTAAAAAATCTACGAGTATTTCATTATTTACAATGAACTTCTACCATGAACCTTCAAATAACAACATTAAGCTGAAATGAGGGTATTATTTGCAAACCCGGGAAACTCCACCAACAATCAAAAGTGAGATATGAATTGGGTCTTATTCATAATACATTTGCTCACAATTTTTATTGATTTTCAGTTTCAAATTCGGCTTCATTCTGAAGAATTTTGCTATTAAAATATAGGGTTTGTTGCTAACTTGGCAACCTCCACTTGAGTGTTGCAAAGCTGGCAAACTTCAAAATGAAATTCATTATAGTACTTTAATTATAAACATAATGATGATTATTTCATGACTGATTACGAGAAATACTAACTGGTTGAGATGAAAAAAATAAACATCGTAAAAAAGCGCATTTTATTAGCGTATCAGTTTTTTGCGATTTACTCAAAACATCTTATGATAGAGTTTGCCATGTTTGCAACTAATACCCTCAAATAATCAATACAATTATATATTTTTTAATTAATAATTTTAATTTGCTTACTGTAATGAAAGAATTTAAACACTTGGTTGTATATTTGTTTTCACTTTAAGTATGAAAATTAGCACCGTCGGTTCACATGCGTAGCATAGTTCATTCTCCGGCGATAACTGAATGGAACTGGAGGAATCTTCAGTACGACTCTCTATATATTATATGGTATATCCATAGCCGAGTAGGGGTATATCTGCCAGCCGCCGCGCCGCCTGTACCTACTGTACGACATACGAGACACATACGATGGTTAAGGTCAACATAGTTCTCGGCGCACAATCCATTCTGCACACACTAAAGTAAGGCCCGTTCCTCAAACGACTTATTTTCAAACTTGTTTCTAAAAAAGCTGTATTATTTTTTTATTTGCACATACTTTGCACTGCCATTTTAGCATTGGTGTCCTTGGAAGAGACGATTGAAACTGACAAATGAAGGTAGAAAGTTGAATAAAAGCAGCAGTAATGAGATCTCTTAGACTAATTTGTAGAAGGTCTGTGCATTTTTTAAGGATTTAAATCAATGGTATTAGAATTTATTTTATAATCTTCAATATGAGCAGAACTTAAATCATTATCATGAAGAAGGAATTGGGTCGTGTCTAGGTTCGAACCCAAGTCTCCTGTATCAGAAGCCAAGCGTTCTGTTCCCTAGATCTCCACTCGATAGATTATGATATACTCGTATAGTGTCAAATGAAAATATAAGAAGTGATTGCTTGATTGATGGTTGAGGTTTTGTGAAACTCCATTATTAACTCAGCAGTTTGAGAATGCCCTCGCAAGGTGAAACAAATTTGTCTCAATTTATATATTTTATATAAATTAAATGCAAGTAAAACCACTAAACAATCATGTTTACTATTATGTATTAAGAAGTGATTGCAGTGCGAATGAATGTGTTAAGAACAAAATAATGAAAGGAGCAATAAGATGGTTTGGACACATAGAAATAATGAATAAAGAATAAATGATTAAAAAAATGTATATGTTAACGATGTAAATGGAACTAGAAAAAGAGGAAGACCGAGGAAAACGTGACACGATCGAATAAATCAAATATTGAATGTCGGCCACGTAAAGAAGTCGGAGAAATTGTGGTGCGTGCATGATACGATGTATGAATGTTGAAGAAGTGGAGAAGTATGCCAGGAAAGTAAAGTGTGGCAGTCCATACTTTCTGCCTACCCCTTCTGGGATAACTAATCACCGCCTCGTGATGATGAGTTATTTAGTTAGTTTTAGCATGCTTATATTTAAAGTATAACCCAAGTACATGTAAGAGTATATGCAACGTTTTGTAATTCCGTTCCTAGGAATACTAATAATACCTTCATAATGTATGAAACACTGAGGATACTAGCAGGCAGGAAACAAAGAAATCGCTTAGGGTACGGCCACACCCGATTGTCTGGGTAGGTAGTCAAGACACAGTTCGCTTGTGATCACGTCCTGTGGCACGGAGCGTAAAGTATCCCATAGTGCGCCATAAGTTGGTTCGCCGGGTGTTCATTTTGACTCCTACTCTGGCACTTCGGTGTGGCCGTGCCTTTAAGGTACACCAGGATAAGAGAGATATGTGAGGCTGATGATATTATAAGATTATTATATATTATAAGATTATTATTAAGAGACTCGTCAGGATGAGAGAATAAACTGAACAGTTTACTCTCTCACCCTGACGAAGCTCCGGCGGGAGCGAAACCGGTTGGTGTTACCAAATAAAGTGGTGTTAACTAAAAGTGTAATATTATTTTAATATATAAAAAATTGACAAATAATTCCGTAAGTAAATAAGTCTACATTCCTTCCTTATACCATTTGAAATTCTAGCGTACATCGTTTGACCCTGAGAGATCTGATCTCTACCGCATTAATTCTGCTCTCATCTTTCTTCTGCCAGTTTTATGCTTCAATTCCATACATCAGGCTTGGTACTAAAACTCCATTGTGAACGGCCATTTTTTGCCTTCATTGATAAAAATTATCAAGATGCGACTTTGTTACCTAACATATACAAAAGACAGGATAGAAGAACAACATGACGATCAATCAGGAATTCCATTAATATTCAAGGCTTCGCGCGTTGAATGACGAAACATGCATATTGTTTTGAAGAAAACCTTGATCTCGGATAATTATTTGTGGTCAGCTTCCATACGCTAGGTGTGACATAAAAGGCAATACCTTAGACCTTTTGACAGAACTGTATGACAATTATTCATTTCTAATGGACCAGGAATGATTTGTACGAGTATATTTGACACTTCAAAACACATTCATACAAACATATGTTATTACACTATCCTGCTCGAACGAAAATACTTTTTTTTCTTGCCTGTCTTACCTGTCTATGTGTCCAAACCACCATAATGAACTTTTCATTATTTTATTCATAACGTTATCATTGGCACTGCATTCACTTCTTATGTGTTACTCTATCGTATACAGATTTATCACGGAGATCTCATTTCGACTGCTTTAATTCTACTTAAATCCTTCTTTTGCCAGTTCCGTGTTTCACTTCAATACATAGGCGTCGGTACAAGAACACCATTGTTTGCGGCAATCTTAGGTATTTGGATACACTAGATAAAAGTTATTAAATTGATTTGTATTGGAATATATTAATGATGACAGCGAATCAAATCACCCAAAATGAATTTTGGCGGTGAATGTGAGAAAGATAAAATCAAATGAAATCAAATCAAATCAGTTTATTTCATCAACAGACATTACAAATTTTATTTTTAAGGCATCTATTGAGAACAGGTAAAATAATATATTATATACGAGTATACTACCAGAAACACATAAGAGATGGTTCAACATTAGGAAGACAGGATACTCTCCAGAATTAAGAGTATTTGCCTTCTGAACGTACTTTCACTAACATGAAAGACGTCGATCTCCGAGGAGACCGCGTTTCAGCAGACTAATTGCTCTTCCCACCGGTGTCACCAGAGGCAGATTGGCTCTGGCGGCCGGTAGCCAAAATAATCAGTGCTGTCGCTGTCGGAAATATCTATCGGGGACAAAAAGCCGAACACCCTCCAGTACGGCCGAGTTCTCGAAGTATCCCCTAATTAATCTAAAGAAATGGGTAATTAGATGTCCATATCTTCGAAGCTGTAGAGAATTGGTTCCGAGCATTCCCAAAAGAAATGCCGTGGGATAGAGCCACGGATAGCTACCATACTCCCTCATGTAGAGATCCCTCAGAAATTTTTTCTGAACCCTCTCCAGCATAACGGAATATCTCGCCTCGTGAGGACTCCATATCACAGAACCACCTTCGAGTCTGCTCCGAACCAATGTATTATTTTGCACACGTAATCAAGGTTGTATAGGGTGACATTTAAAAAAAGTCCGCTTGGACGACGACAAAACTCGTTACTAAAGACAGAAACGTACTGTGGGGTGTCGTGTCGTGGAGTCCTGAACAGAGTGTTGTTTAACAACCCGGTATGACGAAGATGCGTCGACATGCCGAGATTGCGATGGTTGGATGATGTCGTGGCAGACACTCGAGCCCTGGGACAGCATAACTAGAAGGTGGTAGCCAAAGACAAGACAGGGTGGAGATGTTTTTTGGAGGAAGCTCTACCATGAGCTCTGAAGATGATAATGAAGAGTATTAAAACATAATAATAATAAAATGGTAAGAATCTAATACTTGGTGGTTTGAAATATTAAAAAATTTAATTAAACACTTTTTGATACTTTGTATTATATAAAAACCACTTTATTATGAGTAAGTAGCGCCAACCGGTTTCACTCTGCAGCGAGCTTCCTCGGGGCTATACACAAACTGAAAAATTAAAAAAGTGTTTAATTCAATTAAAAATATATATATTTAATTATATGTAATACGAAATCCTCATGAAAATGTCGCCAATGACCGCTCGTGACCTGAAGTTTTCAGAAAATGGATCTATTTTCATGAGACATGGGAATTTCATCATTGTTTATAGTTAATACAAATGAAAATGTTTGTTTTCTAGAAGTTTTATAATAATTAATGGGTATTATATGTTTCGCCATTCTACGGAATAAACAAATATGACAATTAATAATGGCTTAACTAACTAACTAACCATCACGCCGTCTCCCCGAAAGGGTAGGCAGAAAGAATGGACTGTCACACTTTTACTGATGCGGCACTCCATCCTTCTCTTTTCGCTCCGCGGGAGACGCGGTGTGATGGGTTGCGAACCTCATCGCCACCAATAGGCATCTCCCGCGCACACTTCGATCGTCCGACACCCACAAAATAAATCTAAAACAAATAATATAAAATACAATGATATAAAATAAAATAACAAAATAAAAATAATTGAACACAAAATGTGTCTCACTATATCTAGGCAACCTGCAAGATGTAAACTGACTGTTGATGATATACCTGTGGAGCAGGTGATGAGTTTCAGGTATTTGGAAGTGGAGATCTGCAGCCAATGTGACCTTTATACCGAAGTACGTGAACAAGTCAGTAAAGCCTCTGCCGTGTCAGGATGCCTGAAGAATCTAGTCTGGAAAAACAAGCACATGCGTATCGACAGCAAGATCAGAATATACAAAACATGCGTGCGACCCATCATGACGTACGCTGTAAAGACGCGGGCTGACACTGTGCGAACCAAGGGACTACTTAGAACATCGGAGATGAAGGTCCTAAGATCAATTACTGGAAAAACCCTCCGAGATCGTGTCCGCAACGCAGACATAAGGAAAACCTGCGAAATAGAAGATATCGTTCAGTGGAGTAGATCCAGAAGAAGATACTGGAGGGACCATGTAGCCCGAATAAATGGTGACAGACTCGCGTATACAGCCGCCTATGAAATCCCTTCCGGACACCGCCCACCTGGAAGACCGCCTAAGAGATGGAGGGACAGCTGGATCTCATCATCCGACGAGATATGATTTCTGTGTCACAGATCGTCAGATCTATCAAAAGAAGAAGAAGAAGAAGAAGAAGAAAATGTTATTTTTGGATGGTGCACATATTGTCTATTTAATTGCTCTGGCAGCGTCTCCACCGGAGGCGGCGGCCGCCACCGCACTCGTACCAGTCGTACATGGAGCCACAACAGCAGCAGCCGGAGAAGCAACCTGTGAAGCAGACTGTGAAGCAGCCGGTGAGGGAGGGGGTGCGCTTCCACCGCCACTCGATCCCTTTCCGGCTCCCTTCTTCCTCATCTTGACAGAGAAGGAAGACGACGACTTGTGGGGCGCTGGTGCAAAAGACACTCCACTCGAGGGTGAAGGAGAAGAGGACGACAGGCGGGTTGACACCGATGTATTACTAACTAACTAACTAATAATTTCGGTAAGAGCTTTCGGTAAGAACGTTCAAAAATAATGGCTTAGAAATGATAAACATATCATTCACATAAAATATAATGAAACTTGTATAAAACAGACGTTTTCATTCGTAATATTTATTTAATAACGAGTTTTACATCATTGTTCAAGAAACAATAAATAATCTTAATAGTTTCTTCTATATTCGCCATAAATTTGTGTTGCGGATTCATTGATGTCTCTTTTTTGTACTTTGTACACAACACACACTTTATTACAAAAACAAACATATTTCGGACATAGAAGCCATTCATCATTGATATACTCGTACATACAATACATTTTCGTCGAATTTTATAAAAATATTTTTCTTCTATATTCGTCTTCACTTCGTGCTGTGGATTAACATTTGATTAAATACGTTTAAACTTGTATGTTTTAAAGTTAAAATTTGTGCATCGATAAAGGTTGTGTCACAACCGAGACATGTCTGTGAAAAACAAAACAAAGTGTTGTGAAAAGACCAAGCGTTAATTTATTTATTCAAAAGTAAATATGAGTTCGACATCCGAAGCCGACATTATTATATTCAGTCAAATTTCTTAGGTTTTGGTAAATAACAAATGACTATTGTTTCTTTAAACACACTACGATAATAATAACATGTTTTCGAATTCTTGCATAAATTTTAACGCTAGTGTTAAATTTGCATCATAAAACAGCGTATTTTTATAATTCTTGTTGTACATTTTAATCACACTTAATCTTAAAAGAAGAATAATTTATCATCGATTATGATTTATTCCTTTGGAACCTTAAATCGGATCAGTTTATTAACTCAACAGACATTACAAACAATATTCATGTTAAAGGTAAAAAAATTCAGGTAAAATATTATATTGTATATATACAACATAATACCAGGAACGCATGAGAGATGAGACATTAGGAAGACAAAATACTCTCTAAAGTCAAGAGTATTTATCTTCTGAACGTACCTTCACTAATATAAAATAAGTCAATCTCCGACGAGACCGCGTTCAGCAGACTAATTGCTCTTCCCACCTTGATTACTCGTGGTTTAAGTTCTATAACTGGTTTGTGTCGGTGAATTGTCTTGGGATGGTGGTTCTTGTGGCTGGTGTTTTCCTTTTTAACCATTGAAAGCCTTTTATCTCCCATGTGGTCAATATGATCTCTCCAAAAGCGTCTTCTGCTTCTTATCCACCTCAATATATCTTCAACACAATAGACAGACCTTATCATCTAATTTCTGATCCGATCTCTGAGAGTTCTGCCTAACCTTCTCAGAGTGCCAGAAATGAGAACTCTACACTCCATCGAAGTTAGAACTCTAGGGTATCGGATCAGAAATGAGACAATAAGGTCTGTCTATGGTGTTAAATACATATTGAAGTGAGAAAGAGGCAGAAGGTGCATGATGAGACTATATAGACCGCATGGAAGATACGAAACTCGCGAAAATTTGAATAAAAAAATTAAAACCCCAGTATTACCAGAGATTACCAGGAAGTACGCCGAAGAGATGAAGGGATGGCTAGATAATAGGTCTTAAAACTAAGAACAATAGGAAGAAAAAGATATATATTTCAAAATAATGTTACTAAATCATTGGGAGAACAAAACAATTCCCATAGATGAGGAAAACACAATATTTTGATTTAAAATCGTTTTCCAAATGATAGTGAATAAAGTGCTGTGATTGAAAATCAAAAAATAAAGTGCTGTGAAAATAATACCGTAATTTTAAATATTTAAACGTCTTTTTCGCGTTCTTTTAATAGATCTGACTATCTGTGGTAAATAAATCATATCTCCTGGGATAATGAGGTCCAGCTGTCCCTCCATCTCTAAGGTGGTCTTCCAGGAGAACTATTGGTGGCTACATGGTCCCTCCAGTATCTTATTCTGGATCTACTCTACCGGACGATATCGTCTATTTTGCATTTTTTCCTTATATCTGTGTTACATACACTATCTCAGAAAGTAATGAATCTTAGGACTTTCATCTCAGATGTTCTTAGCAGATCCATGGTACGTTCAGTGTAGACCCGCGTCTCTACAGCATACATCATAATAGGATATTCAACAACAACAAACTATCATCCCATTTCCCCGAAAGGGTAGCAGAGAGAATGGATCGCCACACTACACTATTCTGACGCACCTTTTTAGCTTCCTCCACGTTCTTCAGCGAGTCGTACACGCACGTCGATTCTTCCGACTTCAAACATGCCGTGTTTTTCTTGGTCTTCCTCGACTCCTTACTCCATTTACATTGTAAACGTATACATTTTTTAACCATTATTTCTTCATCCTTGCGTTCCATGTTACCAAACCAACGCAGTGATCCTTTCATAATTTTGTTCATAATTCTTTCTTCCGCTCTACATTCCTTCCTAATATCAGCATTTAAAATTCTTTTGTACATCGTTTTATCACACATACGTCTAAGGGATTTCATCTCTACCGCATTTATTCTGCTCTCATCCTTCTTCTGCCACTTCCATGCTATTCTAATATTTAAATATCTTCTTCTTATTATTCTTGACCTGTCACACCTCCGTGGTGGACTCTATCGCATGCCTGATGCCTAACATCATCCCAAGTGAGGCCTGCTGCTTTAACTTAGTCTTGCAGGGCTCTTCTCCAGGTGGCTCTAGGTCTGCCTCGCTTCCTTTTTCTCCCATAGGGGACCAGTCTAGTACGCCCTGAGCGATGCAGGCTGGGTTCCGTCTCAGAGTGTGACCGATCCACAGCATTTGAGTCTAGCGACTTGTTCTCTAATTGGCTTTTCGCCTGCCATTGTCCAGAGAACGGCATTTGACACTGTTTGAGGCCAATAGATCTTGAATATTGAGACAAGGCACCTTTTTATAAACATCTGGAGTTTTCCAATAACGCGATAGATTACTAAGTCTCACATCCGTACAGCAGTACAATATTTAAATGTAGGATATTCAATTTAATTTATTTGATCGTGCCACGTTTTCCTCGGTCTTCCTCTATTTCTGGATCCATTTAAATCATTAACATATAATATTTTTACCATTCTTTCTTCATTCATTCTTTCCATATGTCCAAACCATCTTAATGATCCTTTCATTATTTTGTTCATGACACCATCATTCGCACCGCATTCACTCTTTATATTTTCATTCGACACTCTATCATCCACAGAGTATCCACACATTCGTCTAAGATATCTCATTTCTACTGCATTCATTCTACTTTCATCATTGTGCATGACACGATGTATGAATGTTGTGGAAGCGAGAGAAATATGTCAGGAAAGAAAAGTGTGGCAGTCCATTCATTCTGCCTACCCCTTCGGGAAGACAGCGTGATGGTTAGTTAGTGAGTTAGTTAGTTAGGATATTCAAATGAACAATTATTTATATAGTACTCCATCCACCGTACTACTAACTCTATTTTTGGTTTATATAAAGTTTAAAAATAAATATTCTCAATTTAAAAAATGGTACGTAGTTTAAATAACTCAATCTTCACAATACATAATATACTCCACCGATTAATGAACGTTATCCAAACTTAAATTAATTCATGACCCAACATTTAAGCGTGATAAATACCTGCATATATTTACGTACGCACATTTTCAAAGGTCAGTTAATATGATTGCTAACGAAGGTATGATAAATTATCATTAACAACCGGTTTCGGTAAACCATTTCCTTTATGTGATTATTTATAACAAAACCGGTTGATTTCAATAAAGAATATGAGTAATTTTTAAAAACTTGTTGCCTGGTCACATTATACAATCCAATATTATATAACAAAATAAGAACTTAATTAAATTATCATTAAACCATAGACCTGGGTGGCACTTAATTATTCTGTGGTGAATAGATATACTCGTAGTGAGACAAGTTATTAGTTTAAAAAATTTGGAAAATGAACAACAAACAAACACACAAACCATCACGCCGTTTCTCCGCAGGGGTAGGCAGAGAGAATGATCCGCCACACTACTCTATCCTGACATACATCTCTAGCTTCCTCTACATTCATACAGCGAGTCATACACGCACGTCGATTTTTCCGGCTTCTGACATGATCAACCTTTAAAATTTGATGTTTTTGGTCATGCCATGTTTACACTCGGTCTACCTCGACTCCGTACTCCATTCACATCGTTAACGTATACTTTTTTACCATTCTTTTTTCGCCCATGCGCTCCATATGTCCGAACCAACGCAGCGATCCTTTCACAATTTTGTTCATAATATCTTATTTCGCTCTTTATTCCTTTCTTATATCAGCATTTGAGGTTCTGTCGTACATCGTTCTACCACACATACGTTGGAAAATGATTAATACAATAATAAAATTACAAACATATTACTTAGATATTTTAAAACTTTAATTTAATAAATAATAATTAATTATTGCCATAGAAATGAGATCACTGAGAAGAATGTGCGGGGAAACGATATATGATAGAATACTGAATGACGAAATAAGGCAGATGATTGCATCATAAGTAAAATTAAAAAATGATTCCTCAGATGGTTTGGAAATGTGGAACGAATGGACGAGAGAAGAATGGTTAAAATGTTCTATACAAGCAGTGTGAGTGGAAAGAGAAGTCGTGAAAGACCAAGGAAAGCATGGCATTACCAAATTAATCAAATATTGAAAGACGACCACATTCGTCTAAGAACCTGCATCTGCATGTTACAATTATTTAAGGTTCGGTACAGTTGCACTGCCATTTTAACTTTTTTGGATAGGTTTTGTTTGCGATGACAACTTTAAGTGCACCATTCACTTTGGTGCCTGCCCCAATCCTTCTTTCAATATCTCTATCCACTCGTCCATATTTCGTAAACATACTACCTAAATACACAAACTCATCTTCTTGTTCCTGATTTTCACCATTCCTAATTTTGAGACTGTCATGATTATTATTTAAAATGATTTTAAAAGTTCCATCAAGAGATTATCATTAGATTATCAAGCAAAATCATTAGATTATCTTACATTTCATATTTAATAGAAGTATCATAAAGAAACAAATAAAAATAGCTTCCATCTTAAAAAAAAAACATCACGCCGTTTCCTCACAGGGGTAGGCAGAGAGAATGGACCGCCACACTACACTATCCTGACATACCTCTCTAGATTCTTCCACATTAATACAGCGAGTCATACACACACGTCGATTATTCCGGCTTCTAACATGACCAACCTTTAAAATTTGATTAATTTAGTCATGCCATGTTTTCCTTGGTCTACTTCGACTCCGTAGTCCATTTCATCATTAACGTATACTTTTTTAACCATTCTTTCTTCACCCATACGCTCCATATGTCTGAACCAAAGCAGCGATCCTTTCATAATTTTGTTCATAATACCTTCTTTCGCTCTACATTCCTTTCTAATATCAGCATTTGAGATTCTGTCGAACATCGTTCTACCACACATAGCTTCTATCTTAATATATCATATTTATTTATTCTTGAATATTGATATACCATACACAAAGAGAAATCGACGCGCGTGCATGACACGATGTATGAATGTTGAGGAAGCGAGAGAAATATGTAAGGAAAGAAAAGTGAGGCAGTCCATTCTTTCTGCCTACCCCTTCGGGGAGACGGCGTGATGTTTAGTTAGTGAGTTTTATAATATATTGTAATCTAATGACTTTACTGAAATCTCTTGATGGAAGTACCGTTCTTTCCTTCTTAGGCGCTACAACCCTTTGTGGGTCTTAGCTCCTCCAGAAAACGTCTCCATCCCGCCCTGTCTCTGGCCGCCACCTCCCAGTCTTGCTGCTCCAGGACCCAACAGTCTGCCACGGCACCATCCAACCATCGCAGTCTCTGCCTGCCGACGCTTCTTCGCCCTACTGGATTGTCATACAACACTCTCTTGGGGAGCTCCAGATTCTCCATTCGGTGCAAGTGCCCTAGCCAGCATAGTCTGTTAATCTTTATTAACTTGACCACGCTGACATCCTGGTATAGATCGTAGAGCTCTGCGTTGTTGATGGAAGTTCATTTTAAATAATAATGAAATAAAACGCAAATTTTTAATAACTACTTCGTTGACTCATCAATATTGAATTTCTGTTACTGTTGAATCTAATTACTATTTTTTCCCTTGTTTTATTATAATTGTTTACAATATTGTGTGCAGTTTCTTCCCCTAGTAATTATATTTTATATAAACTAAGTCTTTCTGGTGTAACTTTTAGTTGATTGTAAGACCTGACGAGGCTAACATCGGTTAGCGAAACTGCTGTCGCGACTAACTATGTTCAATTTTGATATTTTAAACTGTTAAATTAAGTAACTTTATTTTTGTATCAAAATTTTATTTTATTTTACGCGACAGCTGTTTCAGAAAACGTTGAATTTAACAGTTTAAAATGTTAAGGTATCATAGTGTTTCGGCCAAAACAATGGACTATTTAATTTTGATATTCATAACGTTTTTTTATTTAAACATTTAATAATGTGGAAACATCAAAGTGTTTCCGCCAAAACAATAGATTATCTAACTACTTCCACTTTTGTCTTTTTCTCGATAGCGACCGGTTTCGCCAGGCTCTGGCATTGAATAACTGGTGACACTGTTAAAAGTTTATAACAGTTTAATTTAAACATTGAACTTTGATGAAACAGCTGTCGCGTAAAATTAAAATCCAATTGTGTTCGAAGTGTTCGCGGGAGATGCCTATTGGTGACAATGAGGTTCGCAACCCATCACACCGCGTCTCCCGCGGGGGCGAAAAGCGAAGGATGGAGTGTCGCATCGGTTAAAGTGTGGCGATCCATCTTCTCTGCCTACCCCTTTAGGGATGGCGTGATGGTTAGTTAGTTAGTTAGTATCATGTTAAAGTATCATAGTGTTTCGGCCAACACAATGGACTATTCAGTTTTATTTAATTATAATGTAAAATGAACTTCCATCAAGGGATTTCAGTAAAATCATTAGAGCATTATATTGTATTGTTAAACATGGAAAAAACTGTTTTTCTATATAGCGTATCAGCGCCTCTTCCAAAGTTCACACGTATTTTTCCTATTTCAGCTACCCAAATGTCTTGTTATAATATACGTTATCAGAATAAATGAAAAGTGTTAGATTTGGGACAATCCTGCTAAAAGTGGCACGCGTCTCATAGTAGGGACAAGGACGCACCCATCGCCAAATGTCTCATCGCCACGAAGTACTCCACAGGACCAACATGAGGCTTAATTTTCTGATATAGTTTCAGTATCCACTGCGACTATTTTTAAATTTAAGAACTTTGTAATTAATTAATCAGGTAATTAAAACGGCAAAAAACGCTGTTTTCTAAAAGTTTTATAAAAATTTATGCGAATTACAGGTTTCGCCTGTCTTAAGCATTATCCAATTGATCAAGAAACGAAAGTTAAATGAAGAAAAAAATGTATTTCATTATTTTCGTGAAAACAAATATTCTGGTTCATCATAAAAAGAATATTCTATAAATATCATAATTATTTTTATGATTTCATTTTCTTTTTGTGAATTAAAATACTTTTTTTTCCAATTACAAGTTTAATTTTCTTGGGATGTTTCGAAAGCCTAATACCTTCATCATCAGGAAAACGATATAAACTATTTTATATCTTTCTCCTTATGATGAAGATGTAAAGGTTTTGAAACGTGTCGAGAAAAATCAACTCGAAAGAAGAAAAAAAAAACAGTTTGCCAACAAGAAAAAAAAAAAACAGTTTTGACATAAACAAATTTGTCATTATGGAAATCCACAGTATATGCATTGTTTCTTGACCAATGATGTTAAATTCCATATTAAATAATCAATCGAATTTTAAAGGTTGGTCATGTTAGAAGTCGGAAGAATCGACGTGCGTGTATGACTCGCTGTATGAATGTGGAGGAAGCTAGAGAGGTGTGCCAGTATAGAGTAGTGTGGCGGTCCATTCTCTCTGCTTACCCCTACGGGGAAACGGCGTGATGGTTTGTTGTTGTTGATGTTATTAATATGAATGAAAACAGCTGTTTTCGAGAAGTTTTATTATATTTTGTTGGAATGATATGTTACGCTTTGCTAAGGTATTATAAAATGCATTTGATTATGCCTTAATAACGCAAAACATTTCATTCCGATGAAATGTAAAAAAACTTCTAGAAAATATACGTTTTCATTCGAATTAATTATCCAGACATTACATTTATCATTTTTTGAACAATGGTGTAAAACTCCGTATTTAATCTTTAATACGTATCAAAACGCCTTCTAGAAGTTTTATTATTATATATTTTATTAGAATGGCATGTTACAGCTTGTTAAGGTATCATCATATGTTTTTGATAATTCCTTGACTTGGCGAAACATGTCATTCCCATTAAATATAATAAAACTTCTAGAAAAAAGACGTTATTTATTCGTATTAATTGTCTATAAATTCACCATTCACCCGCATCGATCCGGCTCTGGTTAGAACCTTGAAGTACACACAGTGATATCAAAATATCTTTTGTTGATTCTACAAATTTGCGTATTGTTAGTGGGAATGAATAGGTACAGTCAACACAATAACTATAGCACGCGGAAAGCAAATATGTACATTCTGGTAGATTTTCCTGTTCAAAATCTTTACACCGCTAAGTCTATACAATATTTACAATCAGGTGGAGGTCAACGGGCGACAGTTTGCAACCGAAATGCGCAGAATCCAATTCCAAAACAAATGTTGTTAATGTTTTCAATTTACTTATCTGAATGAAAAAAAATCAACGGTTTCAAATTTCGAACGTGGCGCTTGTCCAATGTAAAGCATACTCCTGATTAACGACTTTCTAAAGCGCTATCTATCTATAAAATGATGATTACGACAAAATGCAATGTGTGAATTATGGCGCCAAATATCAAATGAGTGCATATACTGTAAGGCTATTTTTAAAACGATTTAGCTTTTGTTTACCTTCCATTCACTTGTTATTTATTTATTTATACATAACACACAAATGAGACATAACAAACGAAAAACATTTAGACGACTCATTTGGACACAAAACAGTGTTACAAAGATAAGACAAAGATAAAACAACATTAAACCAAAAAATCATACATATCAGAAGGAACCCAAATATGTCGACGTCAGTGAGGCGACGTCTCTTTCCAGAATTTGTAATATTTTTTTTATGAATACTGCCTCACTGACGACACTGAAAATGTCCAAATCCGAGACGATTAGATTCAACGTCCGAATTGCTCTTCCTATTGGCATCACCAAAGGCAGGTTGGTTCTGCGTGACGGAGCAAAGAACAATTGATGTCGGCGCTGTCGCAAGTAATTATCACGAACAAAAAGATCTATTTGTTCCAGAACATATGGGTTCTTAATAGAGCCCTGCATTAGTTTGAAAAAATGCGTTGACATTAATCCTTCCCTCCTCAGTTCGAGGGAGTTATACCCCAGCATACCCTAGAGAAATGCCGTTGGATAGAGCCATGGATATACCCCGTACTCTCTCATGTAGAGGGCTTTCAAGAATTTCTTTTGAACCCTCTCCAACATGAGAGAATACTGAGCCTCAAGAGGACTGCATATCACAGCACCTCCCTCGAGCCTGCTTCTGACTAAGGAGTTATATAGAGTTCTTAGGACCCGGGTGTCTCTGAATACCCTAACAGTTCGAAGAACATAACCCAGCATCTTTAACGAAACGTCACATACCTTCCGAACTGAGCACGAAATGTCAATCGACTTTTTTAAATTATCCCAAGATCTCTGGCAGTAGATACACGTTTGAGGATTTCATTACTCATAGAATATCGATGATATGTAATGCCATGATTAAATCTCTATCAAATATTGTATCCTATCATGTGTACTGAATTAATATTTTACCAAATTGGAATTGGATGTTAAAACAGTATGCTTTGACTAACTAACTAACCATCACGCCATTCTGGAGGGATGGGCAGAGAGGATGAACCGCCACACTGCTATATCCTGACGTACCTACCTCTCGAGCTTCTTATATATTCATGCACATCCACATGTCCTCGGCTTTCTTTTCCATTCAAACTGATTATATACAAGGATTGATTGTATCTTAATAGAGACGAAGATGTAAATTGTTTTTTGGAAACAGAATATGGTGGTCGAGGCATTTACAGGACTTATGACCTGTCATTGGTTGGGTTGAGCGATCGCTTTATGTTAACAACATTCCCCATGCCGCACTTCTTACGAACACCACGTCTGACAATTTTTTGGAAGTTGTATATATGTAATATAATATTGGTAACATTAAATTATTATATACAACTTTTCTCTTCTTGATCTTGATTTTTTTTTTTTAACTGTCTTATATTCCTTCCTTATTTCGTAATTCGGTATTCTATCATGCATAGTTTTTTCGGCACATTCTTCTAAGTGATATTATATCTATGCCATTTATCCAACTTGCATCCTTCATCTGCCAGCTCCAAGCTTCACTTCCATACATAAGCGTTGGCACTAGAACACCATTATATACTGTCATGATTGCTTCAGTGGATATGAAATGACGATTTTGAGTGCACAATTTATTTTGTTCCTAGCACTAATCCTTCTTTCGGTATCTCTCTCCGTTTTGTCGTCTCTTGTAAACATGCTTCCCAGATAAATAAATTTGGCAACTTACTCCAATTTCTCCCTACTTGCACTTATGTTAACCCGTCATACATTATTCCTTCTCAAATACCATCACTATAGACTTAGACACATACATCACTCATATTGCACGCTTTATACATTCTTGATACTATCGCACCGTGAGTGTAAAACCGAGATAACTGCAAATATACATTTTGGAGATATGGGAGTTTAAAATCTTCATATTGCTTGGAAAAACTGTTTTTTTTTAAATAAACCAATGATTTTCGGTTTATAGTAATATACCTATAAACCGAAAATCATTGGTTTATTTAAAAAAAAAAAGTTTTTCCAAGCAATATGAAGTCTTTAAACTCCCATATCTCCAAAATTTATATTTGCAGTTATCTCGGTTTTACACTCACGGTGCGCTATGATTTGCAGATTTTTCATACTATCAGCTGACTGACAAACCGTTCAAGGGTACTCTTCGTCTGGAAAGCTCCTCTTAAAAATGAATGTTTTAAGAGAACTCCCGAAAACTCCTTCGTTGTCTTGATTGCGGATATCATAGGGCAGCCTGTTCTATGCCGCTGGTCGATCCGTGAAATTTGAACCTCCTTGGCGCCGTGGGACAAGAAGTTTATTTGTAGATTCTTCTCTTACAGATCATAGCGTTGGCTGCCGAGGTTTCAGGTCAATGAGCTTGCAAAGGTCTGTGAGGTGGTAGTTTTTTTGTCCATGTATGACTTTGTGGATAAGTAGACATAGTTTATACTCAAGTCGCTCAGGTAAAGTCCAATCATTTCGGGGAGATTGTTTGCAATGGTGTGAGTAACATATCCTATATAATTTATGGAAAGCTGTCTGATTGGTTCCTGGTTCTTAGTAGGCTAAGCGAGCGGCATTTGCTCCTAAAATAAGCGGTGATCAAAAAAATACTACTCTGCCGAAATTAGGAAAAGGAATTAATTTAATAGGTGGAAGGACACGTTTCTGTTGTGGTTTTGTTTTAGAAATCTAGTAACAATACAAATTTACCAGAAAAATAGGAATTTCTAGATACTATTTGCTGCGACACTAGGTATTTGAAATAATTAAATAAAAATAACAAACTCAATAGAATTTTAACATTTTATAGTATCAATATAAATATTTGTCACATCCTTATTTGATTTTCTAAGAAAAATCAATAAACGGCACTATCATTTTATGATTATTACAATTGAAATTTATACCATTTTTATAAATAAAAAGATATATTAATTTAAATGCTTGAACATAAGGCACGAGGCTACGAACACGAGGCGAGCTAGAGTTGACAGGGAACTGTTATCAACTATCAAGGTTTGAAAGATCTCACATCTGGGTCATAAGGAGCATACACTTTCTTAAGGAGCTTTGATTTTGTAAGTTCTGTTAAATAAATTACCCTTTCACGCGCAAATTTTCTAACTTGGGCATAATGCTCCATATCATTATCTTCATATAAAAAAAGCCCATTCAAAAGGATCAAAATATCGCCTATGATTGTAAGTTTTGTACCTTCCGAGGCTTTTATTTATTTGTAGTAGGAAATTCTTTGCATAAAATATATATTTTTTTAAATTTTTAATTTCGTTTTTTGTTGAAGAAAGGGGGGCACGGGAAAATTTAACTGTGGTAAAGGGGGCGAATCTTTCAGTACGGAAGAAACACTAGTTTAAGGCATTTATTTGAGATAGGGTAAAGTACCAGGAAAACATGAGAGATAGTTCGACTTTAGAAAGACAATATACTCTCAAACGTTTTTTATATTAGTATATTTTTATAGAGTAATTCTCTTCTGAACACACTTTCGCTAATATGAAAGACGTCGATCTACGAGGTAATCTTGTTCAGTACACTGATTGCTCTTCCCACCGGCGTCATAAGAGGTATGTTGGTTCTTGAGGCCTGCAGAAAGAACAATCTATGCTGGCGCTGTCGGAGATATCTATCGGGAATAAAAAGACCCACACCCTGTAACACGGCTGAGTTCTCAAAATATACCCTGATTAATCTTAAGAAATGGATTATCAGAAACCTATATCTTCGAAGCTGCAGAGAATTGGACCACAACACCACCAAAAGAAACGCTGTGGGATAGAGCCATAGATAGCTACCAAATTCCTTCATGTAGAGATACCTCAGACTTTTTATCCAGCATTTGGGAATATTTCGCATCGTGCGGAATCCATAATACAGAACCACTTTCGAGTCTGCTCATTATCATCATCATCATCAGCCGTCTGTCATCCACTGCTGAACGTAGGCCTCTCCCAAAGCACGCCATCGCCCCCTATCCTTTGCCGCTCTCATTCATCCATGTCTAGCAATCCTCTTCAGATCGTCGGTCCAGCGGGCAGGGGGACGTCCAACTCTGCGGAATCCTGTACGCGGTCTCCACTCCAGAACCCGTCTCACCCATCGGCCTTCGGTTCTCCGAAAGATAAGACCAGCCCATCGCCACTTCAGCCTGTCCATCTTCAGAGCCACCAGTGTCTGCTCTGAACCAATGAATTGTATAGTACTCTGAGCACATTGAGATAAACCCATTGGTTCACAAACAAAACATTTTCGCTAAAGCGGCAGCCCGTACAACAAATAAAGCTTCCGTCTTAGACAGGTTATGTTGTAAGAGGAGTTAATTACTTTGTAAATATTGCCCTATACGCAATCCTGCGACAGGATTTGTGTCAACACAACAAATTGTTGATTACACATTGCACCTGCACCGAGTATCAATTATCCTAAGCTTTATGCGCAGGCTTTCATACATTTAAAAGCTTTTTACGAAATGCATTGAAAACGAAATAACAGTTAATTTGTATTTGAAATTGAATTTGTATGAATTGAGGGCTGGGCATTACAAAGGTGCCGAGTATCAAAAATTTCAGAAATGAGTTTTTGATCCCAATTGGTGTTAAGCATAAAGTCCAATAACTGTGCAAAGGTGCAAAGTGATTGAATAATATAGTGTAGTTCAAACGTCACTATAAGATGGCATCGGTGGTACATGACATATGGAACAAAAAACATTTTTTGCTTTTTTTCTCTGCTTTATATTTAAACCACTTGGCAGCTTTGTAAAAACAAGCTTCAACTGTGAATGAAAGTCTTCTTCTTCTTCTTCCTTATTATAGACCTATGTGGTCTGTTCTCCAGAGTGTTGCTCCTCCTGTGAGGTAGATTCCCAGCTGTCCTTCCATCTTTTAGGAGGTCTTCCACGAGGACGAGTCCCATGAGGTTGATTATGCAATGCAATATAGGGGAGTCTGGTGGAGTCCATTCTTTGAACATGACCGTACCAGTCCGTTTTTCGCTGTCTGCTCCATCTTATAATATCCTCAACCTCACATATCTCTCTTATTCTGGTGTTCCTCACGTGAATGAAAGTGTTAGTAACAAAATAAGGAAAGGATTATTAAGATTGTTTGGATACATGGAAATAATTAATGAAGAAAGAATGATAATGAAAATATATATAAACGACGTAAATGTAACAAGAAATAGAGGAAGACTGAGAAAAACGCGGGGCGATCAAATCAATCAGTTATTGTAAGTCGAAAATGTGAGGAGTCAGCGAAGTCGGTCTTCTGAACGTACTTTCACTAATACGAAAGACGTCAATCTCCGAAGCGATCATGTTCAGCAGTTTGATTGCTCTTACCAGCAGCATCACCAGAGGCAGGTTGGTTCTGCATCCTGGGAGATAAAAAAATCTGTGCTGATGCTCTCGAAGATAACTACCCGAAACACAAAGATGGATAGCCTCCAAGATAACGGAGTTCTTAAAGAATACCCTGATAAGTCTGAAGAAATAGGTTAGTGTGCACCCATCCCTCCTTATCTGCAAACTATTGGTCCCCAGCATGTCAAAGAATAATGCAGTGGAATTAAGCCACGGATAGCTATTATACCAAACTCCCTCATGTAGAGATACCTCAGAAATCTGTTCTGAACCCTCTCTAACATGAGTGAGTATCTCGCCTCGTGGGGACTCCATATCACTCCGCATCATCATTTTATAAGGTTAGGGGATAATAGAAAAAACGAACTAATGAAAAAGTGAAATTAATGTGCTTTTAAGTTTTTAATTAAATGTGAATAGTGTCACATCTGTCTATTCAGAGGTACTTTACATGATATTTTTTTCGATATATTTTATTTTATTGTTAGAAGACTATACAAAAACTAATAATGCTAATTAAATTATAAGAAAAAGTTAAATGAATGTGCTTTTAAAAATGATACAACTCGTTGACACGAATGTTTTCAATGCATCAGGTCAAAGTGGTCACATCTTATTTTATGTCGTCTTCTAGTATACATTATTCATCTATGCAATTCACCTTATTCACGTGTGATCACAATATCAGTGAATTATTATGGAGAAAAATTGCAGATAACGTCCTCATAATACTAAAGATAACCTTTAAATTCATTGAAATAACGGACATGTCTTGAAAACATTGTCCCAATAACAATCTTTGATTTCTATTAATGAATAAATGCATTGATTGCATGTTAAATTAATAATACTAAAAATTATAAGGCAGTGGCATGCATACGACCATACAGCAATTCTTCAGCATGTGAAGACATGCAGTTCGACTCCTGAATGCTGGACTAATAAGACGAATAATTGAAAAGGAGATTGGAGTCAATTAACAAAAAATAACTAACTTCTTCTTCTCTGATTGTAGATCTTACTATCTATTTATGCAGGATATCAGCTTTCTTCCTGTGATGAAGACGACCAGCCGTCTTTCGATCTCTTTGGTGTTCGTCCTGGTGGTCGACGGCCCTCTGGAGTCTCGTGCATCACGATCTTAGGAATTCTTGCTGGATCCATTCTCTCGATGTGGTCCCTCCAGAATCGTCTTCTCTGCCTACTCCATCTCACTATGTCTTCAATTTTGCAATTTTGCAATTCTTCAAATTTTAAACTAACTAACTAAACTCCTTCTAGATTCCTCAACATTCATACATCGTGTCATGCACGCACGTCGATTTCCTCGACTCCTCACGTGGCCGACATTCAATATTTTTTAATCGTACCACGTTTTCCTCGGCCTTCCTCTATTTCTAGTTCCATTTTCATCGTTTACTTTTGACCATTCTTTCTTAATTTATTCTTTTCTTGTGTCCATTATAATGATCCTTTGATTATTTGGTTTAAAACTGTTTTATTCGCACCGCATTCACTTCTTATATTTTCATTCGTGAATAATTCAGCGATAACTTCTTAAATTCAAAAATAACAATTACATGATAAAATGTCTTCTGTATGCAAGAAAATAGGATCCCAAAGATATGAACTATAGACAGTCTACTGGAGGGTTCCGCACCACGTGGCCTACCACCGAAAATATGGCAAGATAGTTGGCAGTCCATTTCCCAGGACGATGGAGAAGCTGCCAACAACAACAGCAGTCATTTTACCTATAAGAGGAAGAAGAAGAAGATTACGAAGAAGAAAAATTACACATTTAAAAAAATATATATTATTATAATTATAAAAGTACATGTCTGTGAAAAGTGTAAAAAAGGGTTGTAAAAATTTGAAGTACAGTTATAATTATTTAAACCCAAAATTGTGTTTATTTTTTACACGTTCGACATCATTTCCTGTTGTGGATTTAGATTTTAATATGTACATAAGATGTCTCTCTCATAAATAATTTTCGGAATTAGCTAACAACCTCATTGAAAAGATCGTACGTTTAATAAAGACAACGGCGTTATAATTTTACACGTTAATAATAGAAATATAACATTAAATAACTTTGAAATATTATAAATTAAAAATGTAATTTAAAAAAAAGGATAAATTATATTAATAATCAAATAAACTTAACTTCAAGTCCAATCATTAATTTGTTCATATTGTCCTACAATCGTAATTTGTTATTTGTTCGATTGTTTAGTTTAGTCGGTTTTAAGTAATTTTATGTTTATATTTAAGTATATTTACTAGTTATAAAAATATTTCAATGAACTCATGTCATAAATAGTGTTTAGAAGAACTCACGTCATAAATAGTGTCAGACAAATAACTCAAGTCATAAATAGTAGGGTATCAATAATGAGAGTCCTCTCACAATACTCCCATAATAAATCGATTAAGTAATAAAATAACTGCATCTATCAAATCAAATCAGTCTATTTTCTCAAAAGACATTACAAACATTTTTTATAGTTTAAGGCATCTATTGAGAACAGGTAAAACATAAGGAATATATAATACCAGGAACGCATGAGAGATGGTTCGACATTAGGAATACAAAATACTCTCCAAAGTCAAGAGTATTTGTCTTCTGAATGTACTTTCACGAATATGAAAGACATCGATCTCCGAAGCGATCATGTTCAGCAGTTTGATTGCTCCCCCCACCGGCATCACCAGAGGCAGGTTGGTTCTGCATGCTGGGAGATAAAACAGTCTGTGCTGACGCTGTCGAAGATAGCCATCCGGAACATAAAGATGGATAGCCTCCAAGATGATGGAGTTCTCAAAGAATCCCCTGATAAGTCTGAAGAAATGGGTAAGTGTGCACCCATCCCTTCTTATCTGTAAACTATTGGTCCCCAGCATGCCCAAGAGGAATGCAGTGGGCATATATATTTATAAATATACTTAACTCCTTCCCCTCCCCCTTTCATTTAGTATATAAGTCACGACTTTGTCTCATTTACTTGTTAAAATTTCTCCACTGAGGAAGGACGTCTATGTCCCGAAACATGTTTGTGAAAAGTGAATCCACTGCACAAAGTGATAGCGAATATGAAGAAAGATCTAGCGCCAATTCAAATTTTACGATAGATTTTAACGATTAACATTTGGTTACTAAACATACGTAAACACTCTTGCAACATACAAGAAGAGGAGAGGATATAAGGGTGTCCATTTATTGTATTTACTGGAAATGTAATAAAAACTTCCGCAAGAGCAAGTTATAATTCTATTAGGAAGCCTACTCGAACTACCGTTGTGATAATAAGGTAATAGTTGCAAAACATGAAGAAGGTGGGATTTTGCATCAAATAAAGTGATGTGCATGCTCTTGAATAACTGAATTACAAAATAGTTAAGGGGATTAGTTAAGGACACCCATGTGAAGGATTTAAAAAATCGTTTTTTTTTCTTTCATAAATTGCTTCGTTCAAAAAGTGAAAAAGCGAATTTTGTGTTTTTTCAAAAATTATTTATATATTCATGAATTTCTATTTTGTCCCCTTCAAAGTAATCCCAACCAGATATTTTACACTTGTGCCAACGTTTTTTTCAATCCTCGAAGCACCCCAAAAAATCATTTTTTGTGATCTTGTTCAGCTCCTCCTTCGATGCCGTCTTTATCTCCTCAATCGTAGCCTAGCGTCGTCCTTTCATGGGCCTCTTCAGTTTCGGGAACAAGAAAAAGTCACAGGGGGTCAGATCTGGGGAATACGGTGGCTGCGGCATTATTGGTGTGTTGTTTTGGCCAAAAATTTGCGCACAAGCAGATGCGAAATTGAGCAATTTTGGTACGAATTTCGCGGCGACCGATCTCATGCCCAAATCATTGGTAAAAATCGGATGGCACGAGCCAAGCGATATGTTTAAGTCCTCAGCAACTTCTCTAGCGGTGATTCGACGATTGGCCAATACTATGTTATTCACTTCATCAATGTTTTCGTCTGTTGTTGACGTGCTCGGGCGTCCGGCAGGCTCTTTTTCGTTCACATCTTCTCGGTCCTCTGAGAACATTTTGTACCACCGATAAACGCTGCTTTGGTCCAAGATAGCTTCACCATATGCCACAGTCAACATTCGGAATGCGTCCGGGGACTTAATTTTGTTTTTCACTCAAAATTTGATACAGATTCATTGATCCATTTTTTTGGAGTGTGCAAAAATCGAAGACGAGCCAAAACACGTGCAAGCAAAGTGGCTCTCAAAAATTAACTGAACATTCAAACTGGCCGAACTTATCGGCATAAGTGAGAGACATGAGTACCAACATAACGCCACAAAAAAAATCAAAAATCGAATATACGTAACCGGCGGAAATTCAAAATTCGCGATACTTTTTGAACATACCTCGTATGTCAAGAATACGGTGGTAAATGATTTTTTGAAATTCGAAGTCGTTATAAATATACAGCAGTTAGAAAAAGCAACTGTTCGGAACTCTGGTTGGCAGTCGAAGGCTGGGCCTGTTGTGTACAGTCGGCTGAGACCCTTCTATACAAATATACGTACATACAAGTATAGACAAGTCTGTACAGGTTTAAAGGGAAATTTCTATAGTTATTCAATATTTTGTCGAACTTGTTTTAGTTATGGTTTAGCTTCGAAGGGCACAACAGCTACAAATTATTTATTTTCGCAATGAGTGGTCGAAAAGGAAGTAAGACTGGAAATGTTATAATAAAAATGCAATGCCGTAATAAAAAGCGAAAGCTTAGTGGAAACCATTTTACCACCCAAAATGATACGGAATTTACATCAGCTTCTGCGAGAAAACTAAAAAAACAGCATGAACATGGAGGTTCCCATCGCTCAAAGTTTGGCGTATTGCATTTTGGAGTTTGCTTCAGAATTTGCGCCCAATGATATGAAGGAATGTCCAAATAAAAAATCACTGTCAAAAGAGCATATAAAGACAATTAAAATTCTAGAATCTAGAATCGGGGAACATGTACAAAGTTGGAGAAATAATAAAACGAACTCCAATTTTGCTAACCACCTTATTGAAAACAATCATACATTTAACCCAACCGAAAACGCTAAAATCTTGCATAAATGCCCAAAAAGTAAAAAACTAGACAAATTAGAAATTCTAGAAATAAATAGGCTAAAAAATACCCCTGACCAAGTAGTTCTTAATGACCAACTGCTGTTTGTGCACTCCCCGTTGCTATACCCCATATAAATAAATAACAAAATATTCCTGGAATCGATTACTGCCCAAAATGTGTTTTTGATTGATTCCAGACCCTAGCAGCTTTATGGATGGGGAAAACCGAATAAGGCGAGGCCAACCTTACGGACCAAGAACTATAACACATAATATTTAAATTCAGTAATAATTAAAACAAAATTACCATTTTTTCAAACATTATATATGAATATGTAAGAGATTATAAAAATTAAAACCCATTGTATTAAATACGAACCTCCAAGAATACCTGTAATACCAATAGTTAAATTCAGAAAAATTTTACATAAATATTTGAAGATTAATTTTGTATAGAATCATGTTTACCACCCCTGATCTGTATGTATATAAAGGACTGAGTTTACAATAGTGTTACCAGTCTGTCGATGCCAGCGAGCCTGGCGAAACCGGTCGCTGTCTAAATAAAGACAAAAGTGGAAGTAGTTAAAAAACATCGTTTTATTTAATTATTATTTAAAATGAACTTTCATCAAGAGATTTCAGTAAAATCATTTGATTATCTTAAAATTAATCACTTGCTGACACCCCTATACTGGACGCTTACTATGTGTCTTGCGATGTAATGAGATACATACAATTTTATGATAAAGTGTTTTATACTTTAATATATTATATAATTATAAACTAACTAACTAACCATTTCGCCGTCTTCCCGATGGGGTAGGCCGAAATAATGGAATGCCACATATTTATTTCCTGTCATACTTATCCCACTTCTTCAACATTCACACATCGTGTCAAACACGCGCGTCGATTTCTCTGACTCCTCACGTGGCCGACATTCAATATTTGATTTATTTGATCGTGTCACGTTTCCTCGGTCTTCCTCTATTTCTATTTCCATTTACATCCTTAACATATACTTTTTACCATTATTTGATCTTTCCATTTGACCAAACCATCTTAATGTTCCTTTCATTATTTTGTTCATAACACTTTCATTCGCACCGCACTCACTTCATATATTTTCATTCGATACTCTAGTCGTCTAAGAGATCTCATTTCTACTGCATTTATTCCATTTTCATCCTTCTTTTGCCAGTTCCATGCTTCGCCTCCATTTATAAGGGTCGGTGCAAGAATACCATTGTGCACTGCCATTTCTGCTTTTTTTTATATGATTTTCATACGCTTTTGTTTTGTTTTGTATTATTATTTAACTTAATGACTTTTATTAACATCGTCATTTTACACATCAGTTAATTTGTCATTAAAAAGATGTAAAAATCACATAATGCTGATCAGTTCACCAGCAAATTATCTGTTTATAGTTTTTTTATTACAAATAAGTGTCCAGGTTTATTTATATACGTAGTATTTTTATGTCAATATTCGTAATAACATAAAAAAAATGTTTTTTCTTAAACAACGGTGTTAAGAATTTAACCTATATGAATTTTTAATTTTAATTTTTCCTTAACAATGGTGAAAAACTCCAAGTTAAAGTATTAAAACAGATTAAAACGTCAGTTTTCTAGATTTTTTATTATAATTTAAGGGAATGACATATTTCGGCTTTTTATGGCTTTATGAAATGTTTTTACATTTATTTACTAATGATTTATTTACATTTTCATATGTAATATTATAACAAAGAAAACTGTCGGTTTTATTTGTGTTAATTATCTAAATAATTGAATTAAATTATTCATAATAATATTACTATATAAGGAATATGTACTTTATTTAATTTTATTACATATATTTTAGGTGGCAGCACAAGTTTACACACTCCAACACCAAAAGGTAGCAGCGAGCTGCCGAAACCGGTCTACACTTAAAAAAACAAGTAAAATACAACTAAATAATATTATAAATTAATTATTTATAATACAAATTAAGCTATTTTAGTAATAACATTTAACTCTTTAGTAATCATGTTTTAAAGAAAAAAAATTATTTACATTATTTACAGTGAACTTCCATCAGATAAATTTCAACATACAATATTTATTTACTAAACTAATTAACTAACCATCACGCCGTCTTCGGAAGGGGTAGGCAGAAAGAATGGACTGCCACACTAGAACCGATGCACTTCATCCTTCTCTTTTCGCCCCCGTGGGAGGCGCGGTGGGATGGGTTGCAAACCTCATCGTCCGATCGTCCAACGTCCACAAAATAAATCTAAAACAAATAATATAATATAATAATAATAATAATAATTTGGCTAATTTGTATAGCACCATTTTCGTAAAAAGCTCACCTCAAGGGCGCTTTGACAATTAGTAATGAGAGCTGCATCTAGCACCAGAAATCAGATAACCGTTTATTACATTTTATGAGATATTCTAAAAAGATGGGTTTTAAAATCTGTCGGATTGTCAATCCATCTGAGGCGTGCAGGAAGCATATTCCAGGTGGACGGACCTGCCACTGCGAGGACGCGATCTCCGAAATTAGTCGGGGGGTTGCGAAAATACAGTGATATAAAATAAAAAAACAAAATAAAAATAACATAACACATGATGTTCTTTTTGATGGTGCACATGTACTCGTATTATGGTACACACTACGTATAATTACGTATAATTACACTACGATGAATACTATAATTATAATACTATTATTTTGAAACTATATAAATTAATACTTTTATTATACTATAATACTATATAAATTATAATACTCACTATTTAAAAATTATCACTTTTGGAAATAATTAAATTTCTCGTTGCCGAGTGGTAAGTGCTTTGACTGCCACACCGAAGGTACCGAGTTTGATTCCCGGCAATGGCAGTGTGATTAGCACACTGTCTTTGGTCTGGTGTAGAATTCACGTAACAATAAAATAAAGATAGTGAGATACATATCTGTAACTCGGATTTTTTTTTAGTTATTACTTGCGTATTACAATTCATAACCTCTCATTTTTAATACCAGAAGTTTCTTATTGAAGAACTAATCGATGTGTGTGTTTTTGCTATACACAGTAACTAAGGCGTAATGTGTGTTTATTTTAATAGCACGTGTGCCAACACGGGCCTTGTGTTTATTATTCCACGTGTGATAATGGTTTACTTCTATTTACAATACGGATTACTGCAGTAATGTTGAATCCATCTGACACTCGCTAATTATTCATATTTACAAATATTCTCTCGATGCTGGGTGTGGTGAGACTGTACCAAATAATACCTAGAATATGAGCGAGGTAGTTAGGTACATCGCTTTCCCTATATCTAAAACGTACAGGACTTAAGGGTCTGTAACAAGATTGAACCACCAACCTTCATTTTACAGGAGATTTGCCAGCGTTCACAACCTTCTGATTTAAACATTAAGTAATTACAAAGGGTAAGGGTTATTTGCTATGAAGAAATGGGTGCATTTGAATGGCCGTAGCGTTGGAAGGGTGGAAAAATGTAAATATCTTGGAAGCATACTAACACAATATCTTGACCCAAATGTAGAGATAAAATGCAGAATTGAGGCAGCATAAGCTACATTTAATAAAATGAAATCACACTTCTGCAAAGATAACATATATTTGAAACTCCGCCAAAGAATGATCAAATGCTATGTGTGGTATATTTTATTGTATGGATGTGAAATGTGGACCTTAAAATTCAACTCAATGAACAGACTGTAAGCATTTGAAATGTGAGTCTATCGCTGAATGCTCAGAATTCCCTGGACAGACATGGTTACCAATACCGAAGTCTTGAGGCGAGCTAGAGTTGACAGGGGGCTGTTATCAACTATGAAGGTTCGGAAGATTTCACATCTGGGTCATGTACCTACTGCGTGTGGAAAAGTGCCACCATCTCCAACTGATATTAGAGGGGAAAATTGAGGGACGCCGAGGGCCCGGTCGGAGACAGGTGTTCTGGCTGTGAAACGTGAGGGAGTGGACCGGCATCAGAAATGTGAAGGAGCTGTTTCGAGCGGCGCAGAAAAGGGACAAGTTCGCCGAGGTGATCGCCAACGTTGAGGGGACCGACAAGGTACTTTAAGTAGAAGAAGAAGAAAGGGGTAAAAGGCATAAATTTACAATATAATAAACATTCGAGTGCATGTTTTTGGGGTAGGCTGGGCTACCATTGGAAAAATGAAAGAAATTGTTGAAAAGAAGCAGGGTCCAATTTGACTAAAAAGAAAAATGTTCGACGCATGTATACTGCCTATCCTGACATATAGTCTAGAAACAATCACCCTAAAAGCAAAAAGTGTCCATAAACTAAAAATCACACAAAGATCCATGGAGAGGAAAATGCTCGGCGTGAGTCTCCGAGACAAAATAAGAAAAGTTTCCGACATCATGAATTGTACAGTTTAATTAAAGTGGCAATAGGCTGGACATATAGCAAGACAGGGCAATACCCGATGGACATCCAGAATACTTCAGTGGAGGCCTTGGACAAAGAAAAGGAGTGTCGGGAGGCCACTTAAAAGATGGACTGACGATATTACCCGAATAGCTTAAACGACCTGGATGCGGAAGGGACAAGACAGGAAGGAGTGGAGGAGCAGTGGTGATCAATCCAACAGTGGAGGGAAGAAGGCTGAAAGAGAAGAAGATAATAAACATTACATATCATACTCGTAGACTTGCACAAGAAATTCTAATTTCAGGGAATTTTTACCATGTTTATGTTAGAGAGGGTTTAGAAGATATTTCTTAAATATCTCTGGATGAGAGAGTTTGATAACTTAACGTGACTTTATCCTACAGAATTCGTCTAGGGCATGCTGGGGACTAATAGTTTGCAGATAATGATGATAAGGAACTTGGAAAATGGAGCCAGAGGGTTACTGAATGGAATCCAAGATTAAGCCGGAGAAGTTTCGGAATACCGAGAGGAATGGCGTAGGGGTGGAGAGACTTACATCCTGCAGTGGATGGACAGGCTAAAGAAGAAAGAGGGATGGGTTCACACTTACACATTTCATCAGACTTATTACATGTTTCTTCTAGGACTCCCCCATCTTGGAGGGTATCCATCTTTACTTTCCGAGTATTTATCTTCGACAGCGTCAACACAGAATGTTTTATCTTCCAACATGCAGAACCATCATACCTCTGGTGATGCCAGTTGGGAGGGTAATCAAACTGCCAAACGTGATCGTTTCGGAGATCCACATTTTTCATAATGATGAAAAAATGTTTAAAAATAATATACTCCAAATACTGGAAAGTATTCAGCCTAATTAGCGTCATAGTTGTTCCAAATTGTCGACTGGAATGTTTTTTTATAAAAATAATTATATACTTTGTTAGTAAAAATAATTTATTTATTTAACGTTTTTATATTTATTGACATAAATAGATAACCTAATTCGAGTATATAATATAACCTAGGTACTTGTTTGTCATAAAAAAACCATAAAGAGATAATTTGTTGATAATCTAACAAGCATTGTGAGGTTTTTATATCCTTTTAATGCCAAATTAACTGATGTTTTACATAACAATATTGTACATACTTAACGATTTTTATTGTCTATTTAAATATATAAATAAATTTGAATCCGAATTTGAACCACGAGATTTCAGTGAAAACTTTAACTAACTAACTAACTAACTAACCATCACGCCGTCTCCCCGAAGGGGTAGGCAGAAATAATGGACTGCCACACTTTTCTTTCCTGACATATTTCTCTCGCTTCCTCAACATTCATTAATTAACTAACTTTAAAATTCATAAATATAATTATTATAGCTGTTCATAATATGAATAAGTGTAAACTTAGGGTTTTTAATAAGTAAATTGATTTCTAATGGTTCCAATAAGTTAAGCGTGTATCCTTTATTTTAAATGTTTAGCGGAATAGATTGATTACTTAAATTTAAGGTATGTGTGTTTTCTATTAAATGTTTGGCAAATTGTTTGGCATATTCTGTTACACTAACTCGTATATAAAAACGATCGCGCACTTGATTCTCGCCACATTTGATAATGCCTTAAAAGGGCGAAACGTGTCGTTCCATATAAAATATAATAAAAGGCGGGCCACACTGTTTTAAACAAGCTCTCCACATCGGTCTCCACCGGCGGTTTAAAACTGTGTAGACACTTGTTTGAAACCAAAATTCGTTTGACCTTCAACAAACTTTGTGGACGGACGCGCGTTTAAACACGCATTCCACGTGTGGAGAGCTTGTTTACAACAGTGTGTGGACGCTACACCAACCGTGGGCTCCACAGCTCTCCACCAAGGTTACCCCTGTGGAGAGTTTGCTTCAAACAGTGTGGCACAGCCTTAAAACTCCTAGTAGACAAACATCTTCATTCATATTAATTGTTTAATATGGAGTTGTAAACCATTGTTTAAAAAACAATTAAAAATTCTTAGGTTATGGTATTTGTTTATCTAAAGTTTGCTGGATGGAAGCTCCCACTTCTTGGCAATGTTTCCAGATGCGAAGATGTTGTTGGGGTCCATGTGCGCCTTGGCCGCCTGCAGCAGTCCGTACCCCGTAGGGGACACGAAGGTCTCGTACCAATCCCTGCGCGTCTTCCCTACTCCGTGATGGTGGGATAGCGAACCTGTAATCAACCAGGGAAAAATCTTAGATAAACTTAAGAATTCCATAATGACGATTTTTTTTATGAATTTAATCATTACTAAGGATTAATTGTATCTCAATGGAGACGAAGGTGTAAATGATTTGGAAACAGAATATAGTAGTCGAGGCGTTTACAGGACTTATGACCTGTCATTGGTTGGGTTAAGCGATCACTTTATGTTTAACAACATTCACCATTCCGCCCTTCTTACGACACCACGTCTGACAATTTTTTTGGAACTTGTATATATGTTAATATTTTTTAATAACTTCACTGTTGGTAGGTCAATATACACTAGCGCCATCTATTAAGATAATTTGTGATGTAACTTTTACCCGCAATGGGCAAAAGTCCAGTGTTTGTCTACAAGTATTTGTATACAAAAAAATAAATTCTAAATCATTACTGTTAAAATTTAAAACACTGTTATAATATCACAATTTCTTTTTATTCACTGAGAGTGTCGCGACAGCTGTTTCGCCAACCGGTGTTGGCATCATCAGGTGTTACAATAAACTCCTTTATTATAACACCAGCGAAACAGCTGTCGCGATACTCTCAGTGAATGTGTTTTAAATTTTAACAGTAATAATGTTGAAGTATCATATTGTTTTGGCCAAAACAATGGACTATTTAATTAAATCATTGTTTATTCCACTTTAGAGTTTATTTTTCTCGACATGTTTCGAAGGCTGACACCTTCATCATTGGAATAACGATATAAACTAACCAAAATTATTACAAAAAGAGTGCAAGAACCTAGAAACATATATAATATGTGTTTATTAACTTAGGCAGAGTACCAGGGACATAACATTACAAAGATCAATGGGTTATTTTGAAAATGATTTTTTTAATTAAAGTTTTGAGTTTAGGGTGTCTTATTGCTCTAAAGAAGTGATTCCCAATGTGGTCTTTATAGACCCCCAGGGGTTCACGACAGTTGCAAAAAAATGGGGGTCCAGAGATGTAAATGAGGGGTGAGGGGTTCTGCTGATCAGTTTTAATTGGAAGAAGAGTGCAGCTGAAGTGCATAAAATGGTTATGGAAGATTATGGCGATCATGCCCCATCGAATAAATCATACAAAGAATGGTATAGACGCATCAAAGCTGGTGAAGAATGGTTTAACCAGTCTTCTCTCATCCATTCGTTCTAAACGTCCAAACCATCTAAGTGATGATTCCTTATTCCGTTTTTTGGTATTCTAACATAAGACGAACTTCGTGGGCGAGTGGTAAGTGCTTTGACTCCCACCCCGAAGGAACCGGGTTCGATTTCCGGCGATGGCAGAGTGATTGTCACACTATCTTTGGTTTGGTGCACCAAACCAAAGCAAAAGAAAGTTGGATAAAAGCCGTAGAAATGCGATCACTGAGAAGAATGTGCGGAAAACGATATATGATAGAATACTGAACGATGAAAGAAGAAAGAAATTTAATACAGATGTTTGCTTCATAATTCAAATTAAAAAAGTATCTCTGAGATGGTCTGGACATATAGAACGTATGGACGAGAGAAGAATAGTTAAAATGTTGTATACAGGCAGTGTAAGTGGAAAGAGAAGCCGTGGAAGACCAATGAAAGCATGGCATGACCAAATTAATCAAATACTGAAAGGCGGCCACATTCGAAGTCGGAAAAATCGACGAGCGTGCATGTTACGATGTATATATGTGGAGAAAGCTCGAGAGGTATGTCAGGACAGAACGGCATGGTGGTACATCCTCTCTGCCTTTCCCTCCGGAGAAACGGCGTGATGGTTAGTTAGATAGTTAGTATAAATAGGTGATAGATTAGCTACCTATCACATGTCACGAGAATCAATATGATAGCTATATGCTTTACTTCGATTTGGCTCGCGCTGTAATGATATAATGAGAGATTCAACAAAAATAATAAATAAAAAACTAACTAACCATCACGCCGTTTCCCCAAAAGGGTATGCAGAAAGAATGGGCTGCCACATTTTAATAGATGCGGCACTCCATCCTTCTCTTTTCGCCCTGCGAGATGTGATGTGATGTGTTGCGAAGCTCAATAATAATTATAATAATATAGTTTTCCCGGAAAACGATGTATTGGTAAATAATCAATAAACGAAATCTCATCTTGTTTTCGTATGGTTCCTTCAAAATATGTTCGGAGTCGTTAAAAAAATATTTGATGGTGTTTTCTTACATCCTTTGTTGATGAGGTCGTTGCGCACGACCTGCTGGAAGTGCTCGATGGTCTGCATCATGGTCATGGCGGGGGGGACGGAGATGGCGTAGTAGATGTAGACGCAGCAGCCCGCGTCGTAGGTCTGGGCTATCCTGAACATGACCACGCTGCGCAGCAGGCCCATGCGCAGCGCCTCCCTCTGGATCCTCTGGCGGACCATCCTCACCGTGTCCGCAGCCCTGTCCCACGGCACGGAAGTCTCGAACGATTCCGCTATCACCTTGAACTCCACCGCGATGTCCTAGAATTATTATGATTATTATTATTTTGTTGAAAAAACTCCTTACATCATAACAGAGCGAGCCAAATCGATGTAAAGGGTGAAAAAAAGAATATCAAAGAAAATATACTCGTACATAGAACCTAATGAATAGGAATATGCCAGTTATTTCCTTGCTGCCCTTATAGGGTATTCACGAATTCGCCATAATTGCATCCAAAGATGTCTGCAATCTCTTTTGCAACCTCATTTAAAAGACAAATCGCTTTCAATACAGAAGAACTTCGAAGGGCCTCTGTGTGGCAATTTGGGGCATAAAATAATATATGCCCCCTTGCTCTGCTATAGCTATGGGGAACGTATAGATTTAGTTCTCTCAGTATTCCTGGATTGTAAATACCTCCGGATAATGAGAATATGTTCATATACAATATTGTACTTTTTACAAACCAAACATTTAAACTAAAAATGAAAAAAAAATAATGATAATAATAATAATAATACCCAGAGTGCAAGAAATCACTCATCGACGCTAATTATTTTTTTTTTAAATAATAATCCAAACAAAAAATGTCATTAATTTTTTTTATTATTATTATTTTACGCCATTCTTAGATCTTCTCTTCAACTATTTTTAATATATTAAATGACAGTTGCTTACGGACGCCATCTTGTCGCTGTGATTATTTATGCTCCTTGTATTATGTCTAATACTCTTTTGGTAAGATTATTTATAATAGTTTTCCCGGGGATGAAGGTCAATACCTTCAAAATACGAGTATATCGAGAAAAAAATATTCAACAGTGTAGAAAATAGTGTGAAATAAATAACTATGTATTATAAAATATTTTCACTTCGCGTAAACTTTGTCACTAACCAACAATCTTCGAACGAACTGGTAACATTAAAATTGGATATTCAAGGGTAGCAATAAAATAAATATAATTTTTATGTACACGATGTTAAATAAATTAATAAATAAAAATTTCCCGCTTAGTACGCGACATCAATTAAAACTTTAATCAATTTACATTAGTCATAAATCAGTTCTATTGGATTTTCTGAGAAAATACGATGCAAAAATTATAAAAAAGGAACACAGGTCAAAATTCTTTGGCATATAGAATGGAATAATACTCCTAGCGGCTTCTAACAATATGTTGGTCAACAGCCTTCACATTGTGTTAATAAGGTAGTTTGCTAAATGCCGAAAATCATTCTCCATAGATGGCGTTAGTGGGTCGGTTGTATAGGTTAATTCTTGAAAAAATTCACTAGTGCAACCAAATCTACATAGATGGCTGACTGAAACTGCCGCGTGAAGATAAATATGGATTTTGAAGTATATATACATCTTCCAAAAAATTGTCATGCATGATCACAAATAACAAAGGTGGAATGGGGAATGTTGTAATTACATAAAGCGTGCGCTTAACCCAACCAATGACAGGTCATAAGTCCTGTAAACACCTTGATCATCCATGTTCAGTTTCCAGTTTACGTCTTCGTCTCTATTGAGATACAATTAAAATTTAAAAAAAAAAGGAACATCTTTACATTTCTTTAAAAATATATTTTTTTTGTCTCTAACACTTTAATGTCAGTCAATTTATTGATTTCAAAATACGATGATTTGTTCTTATGTACTGTTTTTTATGCTTTGTGTGTTCTTTTCATATTTCTGTGCATTTTATACGGATTTATTCGTTTCTTGAGGTGTCGATCACCGAAATAAGCCATGGCGCCGATACAATGCTGATGGAATAAATTCCTTACTCGCCATTATTGTAGATCTTTCGATTTGTTGTACAGAATATCAAATTTCTTTCTGTGATGAAGACGTCCAGCTTTCGCTCCACCTCTTTGGTGGTCGACGGCCCTCTGGAATCTCGTGCATCAATGTCTTAGGAATCATCGCTGAATCCATCATCTCGATGTTGTCCCTCCTGAATCGTTTTTTTACCGGATTTGCGAATCTCTTCGTGGGGTATCCTATCTCTATAAAGGTTCTACCCACGATAGTTCGCAATGTTTTCATTATTGCTACTCTTAGGAGATGTTTGGTTCTGATAGTGTCTGCTCATGCTTTGATTCCGTAAGCCATTATAAATTTATAAATCATATATTTTATTTGAAATATGAGTTAAACGATCCTTTTTATATAAATGGTAGAATATTATATTACCCCATTTAAATAATGTATGTTAAGCATTTCAATTATGTTAAGCATTCAGTGATGAGAATGAATGAATATATCTGTCATAAGTTTATTGAACTATCAGAAATATGATAATCTGATGACATCTATCGTTGGATCAGAAAATAATTTAAATGAATGATTGCCTATAGCCTATACCAAAGACATTTTAAGTTTTAAAATCAAAATATTGGTTGAAAATGATAGTTTAAAAGTAATAAAAAACTGTTTATACCATATATTATATTATATAATACATTAGTTCATGGAATATTTTATAATCCACATCACTTTTAGATAATAACTATATTTGTGAGAATATAAATTATGAATTTGGCTGTAAACGTAAGTTTTATGAACCGATAAAATCAAACTAGTAAAAAATAAACTTAAAAAAACACTAAAGATGTTTTCAATCATCAATGAAATTCCAATTTCTGTGGAATCGTAATAATAAAAATAGTAGTAATCATAACATTCACTTCTTGGTTTTGCGGTTTATGTGCCAATATGTTAAAGGTGTATTTAAACATGTCATCTGGAATCTTGGATATACTCTTGTCTCCTGGTATTCTCTTCGACCGTTATTTTGGATAACATTACAGTTTCTGTCTTCGGGGTATTATATATAATAGTATGTGTGTAGTGGAAAAATCACCATACCTTCGTCTAAAATATAAAGGCTGCAACAATATCCGAAACATCCATCGTAAACGATACCAAAAGATTAAGATATCCAATATCCCAGAGAATTTAATAATATATTAGTTATTGTTTCATTGAAAATGATGTATACTCTATATTAAATAAGTAATATAAATTAAAACGTCTGTCTTTTAGGAGTTGTGTGGAGTTGTTAATGTGTGACATTTGATAATGCCTTAGAAGGGCGAAACTTGTCATTCCGTATAAAATTTCTAGAACCCTCCTAGAAGACAGACGTTTTCATTTTAAAAAAATAATATATTAGTAAATAAATTGGCCACTCACGCGAATATATCCAACAAGGAAGGTCATCATATATCCTCTTTTCCCGTTGTTGCTCCCGGCTGGAATCCCTTTATGCTTAATCGCCAAAGCATTGACCTTCCTCTGGTGCTCCAACACATTTGCCTTTTCTCCTTCATACAAGAGTGTCGTCATACACATCTTATTCCTATCGAACCCTTTGATTTTTTCCACGAACGCGAGTTTCAGTCCTTCCAAGAAGCTGTCCCAAGCTGTGGCCGGTCCTCTCAAGGCCATCCCTAGCTGAAACTGTTCGTTATCCAGCAACCTCACGCTAGGTGGCTGCAGTCGGTTTTTCGCCAGTTCCCTCATAAAATCGATTCCCGTATAGAAATCTGGAAATACGAGGGATCCGTATAATTGAAATGGTGGAAGAGGTCTTATTTTTAGACATACTTCCGTGATCACACCGAAGCAGCCTTCAGAACCTAACACGATGTGATTGAAGTCGGGCCCAGAAGAAACACGTGGCGCCCTACTGCTCTTCTGCAATGTGCCTCTCGGAGTCACCATTCTGACATGAACTAGCAAGTCTTCGATATTCCCGTACGTGTTTTTTTTCATTCCACTGGCTCTAGTGGACACCCAACCACCGAGAGTTGAAAATTCTATAGAATCTGGTTCGTGCCCGACCGTGAATCCTACTTTGTTTAGTTCTCTTTCGAAATCCTGGCCGATGATTCCGCTCTCAGCACAGACCACCAAGCTTTCTTTGTCAATCCAAAGTATCTCGTTCATTTGAGTTGTGTCTAGAGACAGAATCGGCCTTTGTTCGCCTACCGGGCACTCTATGCACCCCGCGACAGACGTTCCTCCTCCAAAAGGAATCAAAGCAACATTCAACTCGTTGGCTAGTTTGACTATCTGTTCCACGTCTTCGTGGCAAGTTGGCCAGATTACTCCGTCGGGTATTCTTTTAAGATATCTCTCCTTTATTCTCAAAACATCGTCAGTTCCCTGACCTTGCGATCTGAGGAAGCGATCTACGTTTCTGATCGATACGTCGACTCCTAATTCTTTGAATGAGTTCATCATGTCTGTGGTGAGTCTGGAGTCTGGATACTCGTGATCTTGTGGCAATACTAAATCCTCTCCTTTCGCCATGTCACCCGTCACGTATATACCCAATTTATCTCTTAAGTAGTTTAGAAAGTGAGGAAGATGCTGAGAGCACACTGGATATCTGCAAAAATAAAAATGAATTTTAAGATAACAGCGTAACATTTTTAAATAAATCTATCGTTTTCGTTTTATGATTAATATATCTTTGAGTTTGTTTTATCATCCTGGGGTGTAGCTTAAGAAGTCAAAACATTTGTAATCCTGTAAGACATACATTTTCAAGAATTAATCTAATTTAAATTAAAATTTTAATTGTATCTCAATAGAGACGAAGACGTAAACTGGAAACTGAACATGGATGATCAAGGTGTTTACAGGACTTATGACCTGTCATTGGTTGGGTTAAGCGCACGCTTTATGTAATTACAACATTCCCCATTCCACCTTTGTTATTGTGATCATGCATGACAAATTTTTGGAAGATGTATATACTCGTATACTTCAAAATCCATATTTATCTTCACGTGTCAGTTTCAGTCAGCCATCTATGTAGATTTGGTTGCACTTGTGAATTTTTTTCAAGAATTAACCTATACAACCGACCCACTAACGCCATCGTTTAAATAACCCACGACCCACTAACGCCATAATTTAAATTAAATAAAAAGCGTTGCATTAACTATCTGAAGGCTGATCCTGTACGGAGGATTATATTACAAAATATTAAATGAACTCTTCGTGGAGACTCTTCTTTATACAATTAATCCATTCATCGTAAAAATGATTGGGTGGAACGAGGCCGAAGATAGACAATACAATTTTTTCTATTAAATTATTTTTATTCCATAATTTAAATGCTTCTATAGTTAATGCGGTGGCCTCAGTGAGAACTCATTGTCATCAAAATATGGTGCTAATGCGGTTTATATATTGTATTGGGACTATCTTTTAATATATCATATTTACAGCTTCATATAAATGCGAAATTTCAACAAATTTGCACCTTTAAATAATAACATTTTGAATATACGTTTAATTAACAACTCTTCATATTTAAAAAAAATACATCCAAAACAATAATACATTTTTTGATCAAAAATTTCTTTTATTATCTCTTTTGAGAAGACAGTAATTGAATTTATAAAATGACATTTTTGAAATTTCTAGTTTATGTATAATTAACGTTAATATTTTCTTCACATTTTTCTAATGTCAGTCAATTTATGCATCACATAAAATGCTTTTATAATAATTCAACTAAAATCAAATAAAATGTGTATATCTAAATTCCACTATTACTAAAAAAAATCTGCGTTTTTTTCATTTTTCTCATTAATAAACGTTTTCAAAATTATACTTTTAAAGAAAACAAATCATAGGTAAACTTAAAGCGTTAAAACTGTGGAATTGCATATGGAGACTTCCGTCTTCCGAATGGAGACCAACCGAGCTGTATTATCCTATCAATCTCCTTGACTTGACCCTTTCTTCCAAAAGCCAACAGATGACCAAGGTACACATATTCATCCACCACTTCTACATTTAATTTTTTTTTCTTAATATAACAGGTTGTTTGAATCCAATTACTATATACCCATTAATTTTAGCTATTATATTGATGATTCTCATGACATGTGATAGGTAGCCAATCTATCGCCATTTTATTGTCACGTGAATTCTAGACCAGACCAAAGACAGTGTGACAATCACACTACCATCGCCGGGAATCGAACCCGGGACCTTCGGTATGGAAGTCAGAGATCTGACCACTCGGCCACGAAGCTCGACGGATTTGTGTGTTAGGCCAATTTTTCAAGATGATTCATCAAAATCTTCCAGCATTTCTCGGAGTTGTTCGGGAGACTCCGACAACAGAATTATGTCATCAGCGAATCTCAAGTGAGACAGATATTCTCCATTTATGTTCAATCCACGGTTCCATGTTCAACAGGTTACTCGAAATCAATTATTATACACAGTTTTTCCACTATTCATTTTCATGGTTGCCTACAATATACCCGTGGGACAACTCTTGTGAAGATGACTGACAAACAGATGGAAAGATACCTGTTGTTGTTCTAGATCCGAAGTCGATTCCCATTTAAGAACAGATCAATGATCTGGTATAAGAATAAATATCTCACCTGTTTCCGGAAAACGTGAGGAGCCCATCCTTGAGAACAAACTCCGAATCCTTGTATCCCCAGCCATACCACTTGATGACATCTTCCCTGTAACACAAAATCCATCGCTCAATACAAGGAAATGTACATTTGGATATTAAGTATCGCATAACAGGTTCTCCGGTCCAGTGTCGGATTAAGCCAGCGCGGAACCTGTAGCAAACGTATCCAAGAAGTCTTGGATTTTGTGTGATAATAAAATATAACTATTTATTCTACATTCGCCTTCACTTTGTGTTGTGGATTCATTTTTGAATAAATATAATTACACTTTGTATTACAACACTTTTTATTTTTAGTGAACTCAGACATGTTTCGGTTACAAGTAACCTTTATCAATGTATACAATTTTAACAGTCAAATAAAACAGATGATAGATAATGTTTGATTTGATACAGATACTGTTATTTTTTACTGTTAAAATTGTATACATTGATGAAGGTTACTTGTAAACGAAACATGTCTGAGTTCAGTATAAATAAAAAGTGTTGTAATACAAAGTGTAACTATATTTATTCAAAAATAAAACTACTTATAAAATAATAAAACACTCAGTGTTTAACAACGCAACGGTTAGGTTATTAAGTTATTATAATTGATGCCAACTAGTTTTGCTTGTACCCAAGATTCATGGGAACGATATAACCAAAATACCGTGGTTAATAACAAAGTGTTTTATTACTTTATATCCGTAAGCTTAAAATAACTAGCCACGAAGTGAGGGCCTTATATGATTTAAAATATAATACAACTTTTATGAAGGCACTTTTATCAATTTAGTGTGAGCAAATATATAAGTTACACTAGATAAATCAATGTATCTAACAAGGAGAGGGCACGGTATAGGAAGTTGACTTCAGGGTAGGATGTTGCAGGATTGTAGTACCCCCTTAGAGTCGTCCATAGTCAAAGTAAGAAAGCGCAATAGCCAGCCAAATTCGAGAAAAATACATTTATACTTTTCACCGTTGCTTATATATTAGAAATTTTGTCACCAGTTTCAATAGCAAATATAAAGTGTTCCTCAACATTGTAGCATATATACATCTTCCAAAAATTTGTCAGACGTGGTGGTCGTAAGAAGGGCGGAATGGGGAATGTTGTTAACATAAAGTGATCGCTTAACCCAACCAATGACAAGTCATAAGTCTTGTAAGCGCCTCGACTACCATATTCTGTTCCCAGAAAACGTCTATATGATACAATTAATCCTTATAATAAAAGTATTTTTATAATAAACTTATTTAATTATTTTGATGGTATAAAGGGTTTTTTCTAGAAATAGGCTAGCTCTTGCACTATCTTACTTTGACTATGGACGACTCTCAGAGAGTCTTAGAGAGTACTGCAATCCTAAAAAATCTCCTCCGGAAGCCAATTTCCTATGTGGCGCTATTACCCTGTAAGTAAATTACAATCAATATTCAATCAGGTGAGTTTTTTGAGACGTTCATGTTCCTTAATTCATATTTCATACGCATTCTCATAATGTTTTCCGCTGTAGTTGGTAATCAATAAAGATAAGTAAATTCGTAAGAATCATTAACGACAAGTTGTTCTACTTTTGAGAAATACGTCCATAATGAATTTCCAATGATAAGTTTTAAAGTTTTCATCTTTGTTTGGAGGTAATTTTGGCTTTGAGAAACTACGAGTGACACAAAGAGCCATGGAAAGAGCCATGTTAGGAATAAGCCTAAGAGATAGAATCAGAAACGATACGGTGAGAGAAATAACAAAGGTGTCTGACATCATCCACCGGGTGGAGACTCTCAAATGTGCAATGGGCAGGTCACGTAGCCAGAAACTCAGATGAAAAGTGAACAAGAAGACTGCTGACTTGGAGACCGTGGACGACGAAGAGATGTGCAGGGCGACCGCAACTACGGTGGAAGGATGATCTGAACAGACACGTCGGAATAACCTGGATGCAGTCTGCACAGGACAGAGTGACATGGAAGCGAATGGAGGAGGCCTTTGTCAGTTGAGGAAGAAGAAGAAGAAGAAGTTTTAAAATTAAGTTCAAGGAACGCGGAGCCTATAGCAATTGCTAATTCTTCTATGTGACTAATCCGACACTGCTCTGATCCATGCAAAACATTAAGCTAATGCGGTTTAGTAATAAAATGAAATTTCTATTATCTAGATGCGAATAGCTTTATTATTCAATGAATAAACCAGATATCAGCCACGTGGTTAAAACAAAACAGAATCCCTATTAAAAATCAAATTGAATTAATTTGGATAGCTGATTGTTGACATCTATTATTAATGACGTACAATAAGAAGCTGTATAACGTGTATGAAGCACCCAAGCTCTCTATACGAGTCTGTTCAAAAAGTATCGCGAATTTTGAATTTCCGCTGGCTACGTATATTTGATTTTTGATTTTTTTGTAGCGTTATGTTGGTACTCATGTCCCTTACTTATGCTGACAAGGTCGGCCATTTTAAATGTTTAGTTATTTTTTGACAGCTGTTTTGCTTGGATGTGTTTTGGCTCGTCTTCGATTTTTGCCTATTCCAAAAAATGGATCAAAGAATCTGTATCAAATTTTGTGTGAAAAACAAAATAAAGTGCGCGGACGCATTTCGAATGTTGATTGTGGCATATGGTGAAGCTACCTTGGACCAAAGCAACGTTTATCGGTGGTACAAAATGTTCTCAGAGGGCCGAGAAGATATGAACGACGAAGAGCGTGCCGGACGCCCGAGCACGTCAACAACAGACAACATTGATAAAGTGAAGAAAATAGTATTAGCCAATCGTCGAATCACCGTTAGAGAAGTTGCTGAGGACCTAAACATATCGATTGGCTCGTGCCATTCGATTTTAACCAATGATTTGGGCATGAGTCGGGTCGCCGCGAAATTCGTGCCAAAATTGCTCAATTTCGACCAAAAACAGCATCGCGTTAACATTGCTCAGGGATGTTGGACTCGGTCCGTGACGACCCAAATGTGCTCCAGAGGGTCATAACTGGTGACGAATCATGGGTTTATGGTTATGACGTGGAAACCAAAGCTCAATCATCCCAATGGAAGCTGCCGCATGAGCCAAGACCAAAAAAAGCGCGCCAAGTTCGGTCGAACGTGAAGGTTTTGCTCACAGTTTTCTTCGATTGCAGGGGCGTGGTGCATCATGAGTTCTTGCCACAGGGTAGTACCTGCAAGTTATGCGCAATTTGCGCGAAGCAATCCGCCAGAAACGCCCGGATTTGTGGAAGAACAAAAACTGGCTTTTGCACCATGATAACGCCCCTGCTCATATCACCCCTGCCCCACACATCGTTGCTTGTGCGCGAATATTTGGCCAAAAACAACACAGTAATGGTGCCGCAGCCACCGTATTCCCCAGACCTGGCCCCCTGTGACTTTTTCCTGTTTCCAAAACTGAAGAGGCCCATGAAAGGACGACGCTACGCCACGATTGAAGAGATAAAGACGGCATCGAAGGAGGAGCTGAACAAGATCACAAAAATGATTTTTTTAAGTGCTTCGAGGATTGGAAAAAACGTTGGCATAAATGTATTATATCCGAGGGGAATTACTTTGAAGGGGACAAAATAGATATTCATGAATAAATAAATACTTTTTGAAAAAATATAAAATTCGCGATACTTTTTGAACAGACCTCGTACATGCTAGGCTGAGATGGGCTGGACATGTGGAAAGAATGCCGTCGTCTCGGGCACCAAAGAGAATCCTTGAGAGACATCCGGTGGAAGGAGTAGCGTCGGTCGGACGCTGCACAACTACTGCAAATGAGAGACCGGAAGGCCGCAGTAGGTGACAGAAGTGTTTGGAAGCGAGGACTGATGGAGGTCAAGTTTCAAAATGAACTGTAGAGCCACGAAGAAGATTACAGACATCTTTGGTAACATTAGTATGGTCCGTTGTTACTATATTGTTCAAATGCTTTAAGAGAACCCTGAGGGTGAATCTTCCATCAATTATATGATTTTTCTTCTACTTTAGCTTTCTTCCATCCACTGCTAGATATAGGCCTCTTCTATTTTTCTCCACTCGTTACTGTTTTGTCCCATACACATCAAGGTCGTTTGAAATATTCGGATTATGTCATCAGTCCATCTTTTAGGTAATTTCCCGACACTCCTTTTCCTTGTCCAAGGCCTGCATTGGAGTATTCTGGGTCTCCATTTGGTACTCTCCTGTATGGTTATTTCTCCAGCCCATTGCTACTTCAATTTAGCTATAAGATTTATGATGTCAGGAACTTTGGTTCGGCGTCTAAATTCTTATTTTCTCATTTTATCTCGAAGACTCACGCCGAGCTTGCCTCTCCATGGATCGTTAATAAATATATCGTACCCTCGGTAAGACAAGGGCACAATTGCACGGTTTGTAATTTTTCATTAGAGACATTTTAAGATTTTTGAAGAATAATAAGGTGTTATTCTGGCTAAATTGATCATACACTATCGCCCTCTGGCAAAATGAGACTGAACTTAATGAGCGTCTTTGTTCCTCCAGATAAAGGGATGTTTTTAAAATACATTGGCATACTTAACTCATTTTGAGATTTTTAACAATTATGCCCTTGTCTTACCGAAGGTGCGATATTATATTTGATAATGCCTTAGCAAGTCGAAACATATACATTCCATAAAATTTAACAAATCTTCTAGAAAACAAACGTTTCCATTAGTATTATTTTTTAATTTTGAGTAATTTTATCATTTTTTAATACTTTATATTAGGTCCTTACATATGAAATTGGCGTTTTGTATGGGAGGAACATAAAGTTGATTTTTTTGAAATATAATATATTAATTTAATCAAAGTATGTACCATTGCTATCTATGCACTTTTGCCATCTCATAGGTATTTCATCGATCCCTTTACTATAAAAAACATTCGGACGGGAATCAATAAAATCTTTGAAGTCGGTTTGGACTGCCTCATCGGAGTTGAATTTTTTCCCTTGCAAAAAGTTATCCAAATTTCGAAAAAAATAGTAATCTGTTGGGGCAAGGTCCGGAGAGTACGGTGGATGTCTTAGACATTCCAATTGAAGCTCTTCTAATTTGGTAGCCGTCTGTTGTGCAGTGTGTGGTCTAGCGTTATCATGAAGCAGCAGTGGCCTAGAGCGATTAACCAGCCTCGGTTATTTAGCAGCTAGCTTTTGCATCATGGTTTGCAGTTGCTGACAATAGACATCTGCCGTAATCGTCTGGCCAGATTTAAGAAAGCTGTAGTGAACGACACCAGCACTAGTCCACTAAACGCTCACAAGTAACTTTTTGGAGTCAATTTCCGCTTGGGGCATGGTTTGGCTGGTTTGGCAGGGTTCAGCCATTGCGATGAGCGCTTCCGATTATCATACAGGATCCACTTTTCATCACAGGTAATGATTCGATTCAAAATCCCTTCATTATTGTGCCGGTTGAGTAATGCAACGCAGCAGTCAACGCGCGTTTGTTGATTTGCTTCACTCAATTCGTGAGGTACCCACCTTTCAAGCTTTTCACCTTCCCAATTTGCTTCAAGTGGATTAAAACAGTTTATCACTAACACCGCAGCCTGCAGCTAACTCGGACGTGGTTTGCGATGGATCCGCTTCCACAATAGCCTTCAATTCTTCATTATCAACTTTGGTCTCCGGCCGTCCACGGGGCTTGTTCTGCAGGTCGAAATTTCCAGAACGAAACGTTGGAACCAAAAACGCACTGTGTTTTCTTTTGCGGCACCGTCGCCATACACATCATTAATCCTTCGAGCCGTTTCTGCAGCACTGGTGCCACGGTGGAACTCGTACTCGTAAATAACGCGATATTTCAAGTTTTTCATTTTGTAAACTGAGTGACGCAAAGAAAAAAAAACAATTGAGGAAAAACAAATGAATTATAATTTTCGAAACACAAATACTTGAGTTAATAGCTGTATAAATTTGAATTTGGAATTCCTAACCAAAGAGAAGATATTTGAGATCAAAGTTGCCAGTACGGCAAAACGCCAATTTCATATGTAAGGACCTAATATTAAAAAGGTGAATAAGGCGGAGCTTTTTTTAAATTATAATCTCAGAAAATAACTAGCAATGCAAGTATATATACAAAAAACTAATTGCCTCCATCAATCAAAGCAGTAATAAAAATCAAATACAGTAACCATAGTGACATGGAGAAAATAAACCGTTAATACCAAAGTAGAAATGGTGGCAAATAAAATTAGGTTTATTTCTCTTTTTCTTTTTTATATACTTTGTATGCACAACACTCACATTAAAAAAATTAAAACTATATAGACATGTTTCTGACAAGCAGTCCTTCTACAGTGATACATATTATATAAGATAAATATTTAAAATATTATTAAATATTAAAAAAATATTTATAACATCTGTCAGATCATGTAAACAATTTTATAATATCTTCTATATACTCTCTAATAATAATTTTTATGAATTTGCTAACCACCTCTTAGGTCAGATCATTCATTTAATAAAGATAATGGCGTTGAAATTTTGCATTTTGCAAAAGCTATTAAAATAAAGAAAATATTATAAATAATCAAATAAATTTAACGTCAAGTCCAATCTTTGGTTTATTTCCTTTGTTGTAAGTATAATAATTATCTGAACCCCAATAAGAACTTTAAATTATTATTTTAAAATTTAAATTGAATCATAATATTTGTTATAACAAAAGCGTAAACGTTCCAAAATAAATCTTTATAAGATCTGTCAGATCATGTGAACAATTTCATAATATTTTTAAAAATGTATCTTTACTGAAGAAGGACTGTTTGTCCGAAATAATAATAATAATAATAATAATAAATTGAATAATTTATAGAGCGCCATTTTTATGAAACATTTTTTTAATGTAAGTGTTGTATATAAAAAGTGTATAAAAAATAAAAAGAGAAATAAATTGTATAATATTTAATATATGGATCTTTATAAAATGTATCACTGAAGAAAGACTGGTTGTCCGAAACATGTCTATGTAATTTTATTTTTTTAATCTTAGTGTTGTATATACAAAGTATATAAAAAAGAAAAAAGAGAAATAAAGCATCTACAACACAAAGTATGGCGAACATAGAAGAAAAATTGGGTTTATTTATATATAAAATTAACATTGAAACCAAAGTATAAGGTTGCGTTATTACCAATATAATATTATTTTTTAAAAATGCTATTATATTACCTTTGTTTTGGTATGGTCCCTTTGACTATTATGTTGGTAGGGCCTCTGGACTGCTTTCGCGGATAATTAGATTTTTTGCTCTGTCTTTCCTTCTCCCAAAGATTCTTCTTATCTTCTCCGAAATCTTCTACCGCACTATTCACTTGTCCTGACATTTTTCCAGCTGGGTTCTGAAAGTAAATATAACATTGCACAGTTGTTTAACCTGATTCAATCTTATAATGAGCTGTCAATATAAATGGATTACTTTATATATTTCATTATATGGTGCAATAGTTTTGACTTAAGTGAGTGTGGAACAAATGTGATATTGTAGAATTGAAACACAATTATAAACAGTGTACATAATAATATGAAAAATTTGACATGTGAAAAACCTCCTTCTGTTTTGGTTTGTGCCTAGTTTTAATTACAAAATATACAATGTTAAAATACAGTGTTTCCAAAACGTTTTATCTGATGGAGCCCTTTGAGAGTCTTGGAATTTTGACGGAGAAGGTATTAATTCGAAAAGTAGGTAAATGATACATAAATATAAATCAAATAAATTTACAAAAATATCTAAAATTGGTTTCACGTAGTATTTATTCGAATTTTGGATCATGACTCATAACTAGGTTATTTAAAATGTAGCTTTTTACTAGCAATTAATATTAAAAATTGCAAATTAAAAAATTGTTTGTTAAAGTGTTATATCTATATTTTATAACCATCCATCCCCAATTTCTTATTTTAAAACTAGTTTCTTCAGCTCAATATCACACTGCTTATGATCATCTGAAGAAGGGTGAGATTTCTCCGAAATTTGTTTAAATATATATATATTATATATTTGTAGTTGTCAAATTGTCATTTGGAAAAAACATATTTTATATAGAAATTAATAAATGATGAATTTGCATATGATTGGGAATAAGCTGTATTGTTCCTTTGTATTTCATCGATATTTAAATGCGTTTTTTATAAGTCTTTCTTTTAAGGCGGCCACATTCGAAGTCGGAATAATCGACGTGCGTGCATGGTACGATGTATGAATGTAGAGGAAGCTCGAGAGGTATGCCAGGACAGAGCATTGCGGCGATCCATCCATTCTGCCTATCCCTACGGGAAATGGCGTGATGGTTAGTTAGTAAGTTTTTTTTCTTTGTTTAGTTTTTATTATATACGAGTATTTACACCTGAAGATGGAGGTATCCTCCGAAAAATGTCGTGTTTTATTTTAAATTGTGGTTTAATAACAATTGTATTATCAATTTCCAAAGAGTACCTATAGTAATAGTTCATAAAAAAATATATTTTTCATTTAAAAGTTGAGGCGAATATAAAAAATGTTTTGAAAATATTAAAATAGAAAATTAAAATATGTATTTAAAGTCTATGATTCATGCATACTGCCTGTGATGACTTATGGGATGGAAACTATGACTCTCACCAAGAGAAATGTAGAGAGATTAAGAGTCACGCAGCGTTCCATGGAAAGACATATACTCGTATATGCTCGGCGTCGCGTCAGTCTCCGAGATAAAATCAGAAATGAGGAGATTAGACGCCGAACAAAAATAACTTACAACATGGAACGACTAGCGAGACTGAAGTGGCAATGGGCGGGTCATGTGGCGAGACAGAGTGAGGATAGATGGACCCAGAAAATAATAAGGTGGAGACCATGGGAGAATAGGGGAAGCGTCGGCAGGCCGTATAAAAGGTGGGCCGACGACATTGCTGCCGTGGGGGGGAAATGTGGCTGCGGCTGGCAGGAGATAGAGACGATTGGAAGGGAAGGGAAGAGGTCTATGTCCAGCAGTGGACCGATAAAGGCTGACGAAGAAGAAGAAGAAGAAGATTTAATACTTACGATTGAGAGAGAACTCACTTTTTTAATATATAGTGTATCTGTAGATGAGTGCATTAAGCAATGAAATCAAAATCTTTTATCTTAGAATCTTTTCTTTTATTGCTGTTTTATGATAAGTTATTATAATGCCAGTAATACTAATAATCTATTTGAAATATTGATAATTTGAATAGTAATTAATTGTTAAGTTAGCACTAATTTATTGTTTTACACTGCATTTTTTAAATATATTATATTTTGAGTCAATGTTTGTCAATACTAATGTATTGATGTGATAAGTAGTACAGTACTGGCACACTGTTCTCTGTATACTCTTGTATGATCTATACTCAATCAAATACCTTGCTACACTAACAGACAAGTTCACATTGGCGGTAGAAATATAAATGCTCGGTTCACCTAACCTGCGGTGTATCTTCATAGTATTATAATACATTAGCGCCTGTTGGTGATTTGACTTACGCTATACCTGTTTTGATGCCGTAAAATGACTATAAATGCCTATTATCGCCATGGCGAATTTTCATTTCTTTTGTAATTTTGTGTTGTCGCCAACATTTTTAAATAACAAACTATTTAAGCGTCATGTTAAAATCAGTCATCTTGGGACTAGAAAGGATCCAAAATTATCTAACTAGCTAACTAACCATCACGCTGTCTCTCCGAAGGAGTGGTGTTATAGAAAGAAAGGACCGCCACACTGATATTTTCTAAAAATACTTCTATACCGATTTGAACACATGGAAGGCATGAATTTATTTATTTATTTATTTTAGGGTAACAATCGGCGAATAAGTATATATATAAAAAAATACACAAAGAAGTACTGAAATAAGGCCAGTTACATGTTACCACAAATGACGATGATCAATGAATGAACAGAGTTAACATTATAGACTTATAAAACGAGATTCAACTAAACTAAAATCAAGATAAAACTAACTAAGGTAATTTAAGATTACTTTATATATTACTCTATATATATAAAAAGATTAACATATGTAATCAAAATCTTCATAGATGGCGCATTGAAACTGACATGTGAAATCTGGTGTAGGACTTTAACATATATACAACTTCCAAAATTTGTCAGACATGGTCATAACAAAGGTGGAATGGGAAATGTTGTAATTACATAAAGCGTGCGCTTAACCCAACCAATGACAGGTCATAAGTCCTGTAAACACCTTGATCAACCATATTCAGTTTCCAATTTGCATCTTCGTCTCTATTGAGATACAATTAAATCATAAAATGATCTAATATCATTTCATTAACATTATTTAAATGTGTTTTTTTTTTCATTTTGAGTATGTATTGTATACCTCAAAAAAACACCCTTTATGTATGTGAAGAAATCTAGAGAAGTGTGTCAGCATCGAATTTTGTGGCGGTCCATTCTCTCTGCCCGCCTTTTCAGTGAAACGGCGTGATGATTTGTTGTGTTGTTTCTTTAATTTATTATTGTGTTGTTATTTTCAAAATACATTATAATAATAAATCTTCTTGTGGGTATTGATATTAATCATAGACAATTAATAGCTTAATATCTCTTCTTCTTATTCTACAGCCTATTCCCGTCCACTCCTGAACAAAGGCCTCCTCCATTTGCTTCTTCGCCACTCTGTCTTGTGCAGACTGCATCCAGGTTATTCTGACATGTCTGTTCAGGTCAACCTTCCACCGTAGTTGCGGTCGACCTGCACTTCTCTTTGCCGTCCACGGTCTCCAAGTGAGCAGTATTCTTGTCCATTTTTCTTCCGAGCTTCTGGCTACGTGACCCGCCCATTGCCACTTTAGAGTCGCCACCCGGTGGATGATGTCAGTGACCTTTGTTTTTTCTCTCACCGTATCTTTTCTGACTTAGCTTAGTGTCTACGTGGGTAACATTTATTTATCAACGTTCAAACATTTAAAGTTGTCATCGCAAACAAAAGCCTATCCAAAAAAGCTAAGATCGCCGTGCATAATGGTGTTCTTGTGCCGACCCATATGTATGGAAGTGAAGCATGGAACTGGCAAAAGAAGGATGCAAGTAGATTTAATGCAGTAGAAATCTCTAAGACGAATGTGTGGTAAATCTGTAAATGATAGAGTGTCAAATGCAAGTATAAGAAGTGAATGCGGTGCGAATGAAAGTGTTATGAACAAAATAAGGAAAGGGTCATTAAGATGGTTTGGACACATAGAAAGAATAAGTGAAGACAGAATAGTGAAGAAGGTATATGTAAACGGCGTGAACGGAGCTAGAAATAGAGGAAGGCCGATAAAAACGTGGCACGATCAAATCAATCAAATATTGAATGTCTGTCACGTGGGGAGTCGGAGAAATGTCGGACAAGATGTATGAATGTAGAGGAAGCGAGAGAAGTATGTCAGGACAGAACAATGAGGCGTTCCATTCTTTCTGCCTACCCCTCCGTGGAGACGGCATGATGGTTAGTTAGTTAGTTAGTTATTCAAAGGTTACCAAATCATAAACTTTGGATCGGGTATTTATTTATAATGGCTTAAATATGAAGGCTTTTCTCCCAAGTCATAATCAATTCTCTGCAGGAGTAGGCAGAGAGAATGAAGATCCACGCATATTTTGACTCTTCTCATTAAGTATGTTCGCCTCCATATTAAAAACGTAATATTGAGTTCAATATGAATTGGCTCACCGACCAAAGGTTATTTACTGCGAACTAACAATAATATTTTTTTTAGACGGAAATTGCTTTTATGCACATTATACATTTGTGAATAGGCATCATTTGGTCCCCATCAAGGAATATTTACGGCAGACGAATATTTCCACATCCACGTTGTGACTTTTCCTGTTGACAAAACGGATCGTATTTTTACTGCTTAAAACTTAACTTCCAAAATCTTTAAAACTCGAATATTTCGAGAGACGGACTTGGAAATTATAGTTATTACACTTAAAATACTCGGACATTATATAAATACGATGTAGTTTGTTAATAAAAAATTGCAAGCTGATTCGGAGTCTATTAAGAAGCCCTATGTTCTGGAACAAATAAATATTTTTGCTCCGTTACCTGCGACAGCGTCGACATCAATTGTTCTTTGCTCCGCCACGCAGACCCAACCTGCCTTTGGTGATCCCAGTAGGAAGAGCAATTCGTACGTTGAAATTAATCGTCTGGATTTAGACATGTTAAGTCTCAGTGGGGCAGTGTTCATAAAAATTATATTATCAATTCTGGAAAGAGTACTGCCTCACTGACTTCGTGACTTCGACATATTTGGGATCCTTCTGTAAAATTCTTTTTATATCTCTGTTTTTTTATATTTTTATTTATTCGAATTAATATGGGAATACATATTGATATTGTATTTTTGTTTACCGTTTTGTGTCCAAATGAGTCGCCTTTTGAACTTACACTTTGTTTTTGAGCTATTATTTTTTCCATCTTCTTTATCTTTTAATTATATAAGAAAATAAAAACAAATATCGGTAGAGATTAGTTAACTATAAATAAAATAGTACTACAAATAAAAGAGATTTTAAAATTGGTAGATTTCTTTTCACCGCGTCTCCCGCGGGGCGAAAAGAGAAGGATGGAGTGCCGCACCAGTAAAAGTGTGACAGTCCATTCTTTCTGCCTAGCCTTTCGGAGAGACGGGGTGATGGTTAGTTAGTTAGTTAGTTAGATTTTTGAAAAGTGTAAAAACTAAACTTTACGTATCGTGCTTAAGAAAGAGACTATGTCGGTCATGATCTGTTGACTTCGGGTTTTTAGAGCGTCGTCTCTGCCAATCACATATGTTCTATATACCGGACTGTTAGCGCATCGTGCGTTGAAGGCTACGCCCTTCAAAGCTGAAGTTAGCCAATTACGGTCGACTGTCTCTTTCTTAAGCCCGATGCTTATTTCTTTCAGCTGGGAATTGTAATTTCATTAATAATCAAATGATTTTACTGAAATCTCTTGATGGAAGTTCATTTTATATATTAATTAAACCAGTCTGTCGGTGCCAGCGAGCCTGGCGAAACCGGTCGCAGTCAAAATAAAGACAAAAGTGAAAATAGTTAAAACATCGTTTTGTTTCAATATTAATCATCGACATGAAATGTAACCTGGTGATTTACATCTTTGTGATTTTTTGTTTCTTGAACAATGATGTAAAACTCCATATTAAATAATGAATACGAATGAAAACGTCAGTTTTCTAGAAGTTTTATTATTGAATATTTAATGGGGATGACATGTTTCGCCTTTCTAAAGCATTATCAAACATTTGATAATGCCTTAGAAGGGCGAAAAATGTCGTTCCCATAAAATGTAATAAAACTTCTAGAAAATTTACGTTTTCATTCGTATTAATCTTTGTGTTTATTTATCTCGACCTACTTCGATGGTATTATATACAGTATTTAAAAATTAACTAACTAAGGTGGTAAAAAAACAGTGTTTTATTTTATAAATTCCGTGATGTAAAAACAATGTTTTATTTTAATTCTGAGTTTGTTAATATTCCAGATACAGTCTAATCTTATCAAGTAAGAATATTTCTCCAATTCAATTCTGTTAATATTGTTTATACTTGGGTTATCGTGAAGCTGGTTTTCACCTACACATGATATCCGATAATGTCTTTTATTTCCCATGGTGATCTTTGAGGCGTTTTCCTGTTTCCTGACGAAGATTCCACAAAGGTGCCTTGAATGAGGAAAATTTGAATAAAATCTTAAAACAACCGTGGTCTTGACAAAAATATATTAAAATGTATATATTTTTAATTTATTCAAAGATATAGGGATATTCGAAACATTCGAAATTACATATATTATATCAGCCTAATATAAATAGGCAAAAACCCGGATATTATCAAGTAAGAGTACGAGATTATTTTGAATACAAGAGAACGAGAAAGGAATGCATCGATTCTCTCCAAAAGTAATTTGAAATGCACACGATGCGCATGCCCAAAGTTTCTGAATTAAGTTGAATTATGATTTGATTATTGTTGTATGACAGTGGTGTAGAAAACAAAAGGAGAACAATTTGATATTTTCAATTGTGAATGTTTCAACGTGTATGAGAAAAAATAATTTATATTAAATGTTGTGACTTAATACTAATTACGATTGTACAGTGAACCAAGTTTGAAGGGTAGAAAATCTTGACTTCCGTGAATATTTCACGGCTTGCTACTACAAAAGTTATATCATATTCATTGTTTCTTAATTATAGTTAATATATACCTACTTTTTTTTACCATTCTTTCTTCATTCGTTCTTTCCATGTGTCCAAACCATCCTAATGTTCCTTTCACTATTTTGTTCATGACACTATCATTCGCACCGCATTTACATATTATATTTTCATTCTACACACAGTAAGTAGTTTTTCCACACGTTCGTCTAAGACAGTGGTTCCGAATTTTTTTTGTCCCGTGGACCCCTTGCTGATTTTTTTTATTCTGTGCAGACTCCCTACTTTCGTAATATTGTTTTTCTTTTTCTTTTTACAAATTTACCTAAAAAAATTATGACAAATTTTTACTATTATGAAAGTGACGTAATAAATTATTTATAATAAATATTTTTCTTTAGCGACCTTTTTTTTAGCTCATCAGCGACTTTCGGTTTGTAGAATTTGGCAGCGACCAATTTTTTAACTCATTCGAAAAATCAGACATTCGATTTTCCCAAAAGAGCTAAAAAATATATGGTCGCCGCCGAGTTCTACTGACTGGAAGAAGTCGCTGTTAGCTATAAAAAAAGGTCGACCGATTTTCGCGAATGAGCTAAAAACAACAAAAAAAAGTCGACAACGAAAAATATCCGCGGACCCCCGATGGATCCAAATCAATTTTAATTTTCCGCGGAAATATCCCAGGGGTCCGTACAGACCAATTTGGGAACACTGGTCTAAGAGATCTCATTTCTACTGCATGCATACCATATTATACTTTCATCCTTCTTTTGCCAGTTTCATGCTTCGCTTTCGTACATATGGGTCGATGCAAGAAAACCACTGTGCACTACTATTTTAGCTTTTTTAGATAAGTTTTTGATTACGATGAAAACTTTAAGTGCACCATTCACTTTGTTGCCTGCCCCAACCCTTTTTTCAATATCCCTCTCCACTCATTTTTTAACATACTACCTAAATATACAAACTCATCTACATTTCCAGATTTGAACCATTCATGATAATATTGCTGACTGTCAAGATTAGTCACACCTTGCTCAATTGCTTTTTATTCATCAATAGTATTTATTATATCATTGGAAGGAAACAAACTTAAGAATCCCTTAGCAGTAATGACATAAGAATATATTTTAAATGTTTGTTTTCTTTATTTGTAATGGACTTCTACCAAGAAATATGAAAATTTAACATTAATATTTTATTTATATGATTATTAAAATTTAGCTGACGATTTTTATGTATAAAACATGTGAGTATTTCTTTAAATGGTGGAATATAAAATGTAATCGATTTATTTATTTTCCTTATCTATTCATTTAAAAAATACACGTTTTATCCTAACTAACTAACTATTACACAGTTTCCTCAAATGGTCAGGCACCAGCATACTATATAATATGCTTATCTCACTTCTTCAACATTTATACATCATGCACACTCATCGATTTCTCTGACTCCACATTAAATGTGTTTTTTTTTCTTCTTATATTACAGATCCGACCAGAATAATACATAGAGCCCACCACAACGCGGAAGGATAATTATATACGGGAACCCTCTCACGAGAGAGCACGGGATCCTTGGTTTTATCCAAAGCCATTTCTCTTGGGTATGCTTGGGTATAACAAACGTCATCATTTATTTCCCCCCCAATAAAAGGTAAGTACCTATTTAATATTAATAATTAATATGTAAACTTATAAAGCGCTGTTTCGCTAAAATGCTATTTTTGAAGCTATATCCTTATACTAGGGGTGGGCAAAATGAATCATTTGAGCTGAGCTGAACAGACCGCTCAGCAAAGTGATTAGACTCATTTTCATAACTCACGAATCACTGTTTTTTTGCGTCGTTATTTTAATAAAAATAAGTCTCGAGGAATCGTGACATATTTTTATTAATAAGGAAGTAATTCGTCGTCGACTTTTTTTTTGCTTGTTTTTCCAAAAGGTTAAACCTTATTTTTTTGCTCATTTGGAAAAATTAAACGTCCGATTTTCTCGAATAAGCAAAAAAATGTGTCACAAGGAGTCTCCCGAGCTGATTCACGAAAGAGTCGACTCTTTCGCAATTCACGACATCCGATTCAGCCGGCAGATCATTGAGCTGCCGCTCTTTTTTTGGGAGTCATCGCTCACTCGCTCTCCAAAGTGGACCGGCGCGGCTCTTCGAGTTAACTCGTGAGCGGATCGCCCATCGCTAATTCACACACAAGAAATTTTAATGACTTCAACGAGCAAAATGTATGTTTTCTTTTAGGATATCTTTTATCTATTGTCAGGTGAATTATGAGATTTTATGCGTATTCGCAATGAAAATACTGTATTATTTTACTGCGCATACCCACGCGTTTATCCACAAGTACATTCTATCGCCAGGATTCTTATGCTGCGAGTTTATTTCTTTTCGAAAACGGGACATTTTGGCGTCTCGAAGCTGTTTTTGGGGACACCGGGACACGCTGCTTAAAAACGGGACTGTCCTGGTGAAAACTGGACGTCTGGTCATATAAGATATAACTCCCTTGAACTGAGGAGGGAAGGATTTATAGTAATGCATTTCGAGATGCATTTTGAGAACCCCTATGTTCGTAAGCAAAAAGGTATTTTTGTTCCTGTACCTACCTGCGACAGCGCCGACATCAATTATTCTTTGCTCCGTCACGCAGAACCAACCAATTCGGACGTTGAATTTAATCGTCTCGGATTAAGACATTTTTATTTTCAGTGAGGCGGTGTTCATAAAAAAATGTAACAATAATTCTGGAAAGAGTACCGCCTCACTGACGTCGACATATTTGGGATCATTCTGATATATTTTATCTTTTAATTTCATATCGTTATTTTATTTTTGTTTCGCCGTTTTGGGTCCAAATGAGTCGTCTGAATGTTTTTCGTTTATTATATCTCCGATCCGTCTATATAGGGTATTTCCTGTAATTAGAATTCTAAAATTTGTTCCCGATTACAAAAAAAAAAGTTTTTGGGAATGTTGAATAGACACCAAACAATAAGCAACCCTTTCCGTCATCCAATACTAAGCGTGGGCTGGAGTGTGTCTGCTTGAATTAGACTGTCGTTCTAAGTGCTCGTATCTATTCAAGATTTTTTTAAATTTATTTATTTATTTTGGAGTTCACTTGGGGGAAAAATGTGATGGATTCAGGTATTACAGGCAGGCGTACAAATATACTGACAATTTTATAAAAATATATTGATAATTAAATACATTTTAGTAGGTTGAAAATCATGTTCATTATTTTCGTAGATAATTCTTTTTTTGTATTCAAAATGGTTTTTGTTGTACTCCAGGGTCTAGAAAAAGCGTTTGCACTTATTAAATGCATCAGTGTTGGCCGCGATCTCCCGTGAAATCAATGTTTTTAGGGTCAATCAATCATACTATTGCAAAACCACATTATTTCAAGATAAATTTATTTTTCAAATTGTCTGCGGAGGAGTTTCTTCATGAAACAACTGATAGGATTCGGCATCGTAATGAGTCCACTCGATTATATTGTTCATAACACTTTCATTCGCACCGCATTCACTTATTATGTTTGCATTTGACACTCATATACAGATTTACCACACATTCGTCTTAGAGGTCTCATTTCTACTGCATTTATTATAATTTCATCCTTCTTTTGCCAGTTCCATGCTTCACTTCCATACATAAGGTTCGGCACAAGAACAGTAGTAACTGGTATTTGAACACGTGGAAATAATAAAGGGTAAAAAATGTGCTAATGATGTATACTAACGGTGTATGCATAACGGGAAATAGAACAAAACCGAGGAAAACGTGGCACAATCAAATCAATTTAATATTAAATTTTGGCTACGTGCCGATTGGAAGAAATCGACGTGCGTTTGTATGAATGTAGAGGAAATTGAGGAAAGAATGTAAGGAATTCTGAGAGCTCTTCTGAGTGTGGCGTTTCATCATTTGCCCGTAAGAGTTTTCAGAGAGCCCAATGTGCTCAGAGTCCTACACAACGGACTCAGCGGTTCGGAGCAAACTCGAAAGCGGTTCTGTAATATGGAGTCCTCACGAGGCGAGACATTCCGTTATGCTGGAGAGGGCTCAGAAAAAAAATCTGAGGTATCTCTACATGAGGGAGTATGGTAGTGATCCGTGGCTCTATCCTACGGCATTTCTTTTAGGAATGCGCGGAACCAATTCTTTACAGCTTCGAAGAGATGGGCATCTCATTACCCATTTCTTTAAATTAATCAGGGGATATTTCGAGAACTCGGCCGTGCTAGAGGGTGTTGGTCTTGATAGAGTTCTCCGACAGCGACAGCACAGATTGTTTTACCTACCGGCCACCAGAACCAATCTGCCTCTGGTGACACCGGTAGGAAGAGCAATTAGTCCGCTGAACGCAGTCTCCTCGGAGATCGACGTGTTTCGTATTAGTGAAGGTACGTTCAGGAGACAAATACTCTTGACTTTAGAAAGTATCTTGTCTTCCCAATGTCGAACCATCTCTAATGCGTTCCTGGTCCTATGTTGTAATTTTATAATATTTTACCTGTACTCAATAGATGCCTTAAACATTTTGCTGTTTGTAATATCTTTTGAGTTAATAAACTGATTTGACTTGATTTGATTTGATCATTTCTGCCTTCCCTTTCGGAGAGACGGCGTAAGTCACATCATTTATATAGAACAATACGAACAACTGTCATGAGATATCATTGAAAACTTCCGATTCTAAAACACATCGGGTTAGTGTGTGCAAAATATTCTAAAATATCTGCAAGAGCTGACGCAATACACATGATTATGGAATATCAATATTGAGGAAAAATCGTAAATCTTTTGCCATTCATATCGAAAGAAGGTACCTACTCATGGATTAATGTATTTATTTGATTTATATTTTTTTATTATACACTATAAAATTATTATAATATTGTAAAACCACGTGTCCCGATGGTTCTTATTAAACTACGTTTTAATAAGCATCATTGAAAAATATCAATTTAATGTACACATTTTTATATGACACTTTATGTATAGGGTGAACCAAAATATTTCATTCCAGCCATGCTTAATATATACAAATGTAATTTTATTTCTAATAAACAGAAAATGTTATTGTTTGTATTTATTTTGGTGTGTATTCAAAGGTGTTAGTGAAAACGCCTGTTTTCAGGAGTATATGCAAGTCTGTCACCATCCATTCGAGCAACATGGTATCCAGTATCTTCTTCTGAATCTACTCCACTGAACGATATCCTCTATTTCGCAAGTTTTTCTTATGTCTACGTTGCGGACACGATCTTGTAGAGTTTATCCAGTAGAGCAATATATTATTTAACAGGTTATCTTAGGACCTTCATCTCCGATGTTCTTAGCAGTCCCTTGGTTCGCACAGTGTCGGCCCGCGTCTCTACAGCGTACGTCATGATAGGTCGCACGCATGTTTTATAAATTCTGGTCTTGCTGTCGATACGCATGTGCTTGTTCTTCCAGACCAGATTCTTCAGGCATTCTGACACGGCAGAGGCTTTACTGAATTGTTCTAGTACTTCGGTATAAAGGTCGTTTTGGCTGCAGATCTCTACTCCCAAATATCTGAAACTCATTACTTGCCCCACAGGTGTATCATCAACAGTCAGCTTAGATCTTGTAGGTTGCCTAGATATAGTGAGAATTTATGTTTTGTTGACTGGGATAGCTATAGTGAAATAATAAATTAAATGTAAATACAGGTTGTTTAAGACCACCATGTAGATTATTGTTTTTTTATTACTATAATTTTATATTGCGAAATAAATAATTTTACATTATTTTACGAAGATCTTTGAGGAAATGTCAAAAACATTTGAATTTTGACATTTGACATCAAAGGGCAATATATTATTTAACAGGTTATTTCGCATGTAGTTTAAAAGCTTTACCCATTAAATAAACTCGTATAATAAGGGACAATATCGATATGTTTATTTTTTCTTGAACAATAATGTAAAATTCTATTTAACATAATTAATTACAATGAAAAAATCTGTTCCATACAACTTTGATTATAACTTATGGGAATGACATATTTCGCCTATCTATGGAATTACCAAACGTTTTGCTTAAGGCCATTATAATAATAATTTTATAATGCCTTAGACAAGCGAAACATATAATTCCCATAAATTATAATAAACAACAACAACAACAAACCATCACGCCGTTTCTCCGCAGGGGTAGGCAGAGAGAATAGACCCCCACATTACTCTATCCTGACATACCTCTCTAGATCCTCCACATTTATACAGCGAGTCATAAACGCACGTCGATTCTTCCGACTTCTTATATGACAAACCTTTAAAATTTGATTGATTTGGTCATGCCATGTTTTCCTTGGTTTACCTAGACCCCGAACTCCATTTACATCGTTATAAAAATTATAATAAAACTTCTACAAAGCAGACGTTTTCATTCGTATTAATATTGATGTGACTTTAATTAATATTATATAATCATCACTGCAAATATAAATAATAGTGTATCGATTAATGCAAAGATAAAAATGCATTATGGTGTTCTAGTACCAACCCCTTACATTTGAAAGGATTCTTGGAGTGGGCGGAAGAAGGATGAATACGCCGCAGAAATGAGATTATTATATTCAATTTTATTTATTTCATATCATCAAATTATTTTAGATTTATTTTTTGGGCGTTAGATGATCTAAGTGTGCGCGGGAGATTGGTGGCGATGAGGTTCGCAACCCATCACACCGCGTCTCTCGGGGGGGCGAACAGAGAAGGATTGAGTGCCGCATCGGCTAAAGTGTGGCAGTCCATTATTTCTGCCTACCCTTTCGGGGAGACGGCGAGATGGTTAGTTAGTTAGTTAATTAGTTAAAACTATTCAACTTATTTACATTTAGTGGCCTTCCACTTTTGTTTAACGCCGACCGGTTTCGGAAGCTTGCTGCCATATTCTAGTTAGAAGTTAAACACAAGTGGAATTCGACCTTAAACACAAGTGGAAGTCCACTAAATATATAATAATAAAGAAATTTTGTAGATTTTTTAATTATTATTCATTATTTAAAATGAACTTTTAGCAAGAAATTTCAATTATAGATAAACTTAAGGCGTTAATACTGTGGAATTCCATAATGACGATTTTTTTTATGAATTAAAATACTGTTTTTCCACTTTTGAGATTATTTTTCTCGACATGTTTCGAAGGCTTACACCTTCATCATCGGGATAACGATATAAACTCTAGGAGAATGTGTAAACCTTCGAAACATGTCGAAAAAATTAACTCAAAAGTGGAAAAAACTGTGTTTTAATTCATAAAAAAATCGTCAAAAAATTTCAAATTAAAAACACATTTTTTTTTAAACTAAGGATTTTAAAAGATACTTAACGAAGCCGGTTATGTATTATTTAAATGCTAGTAAAACCCAAAGAGATATGGTATTTTCAGCCTAACATATGTTATGTATTATTTTATATGTTAAGTTTATTTTATTTGTTTTTGAATGTATACAAATACTTGTAGACAAATACTGGATTTTACCCATTGCGGGTTAATCATTTTTTAAGAATTAATTGAATCTCAATTGAGACGAAGATGTAAATTGTTTTCGTAAGAAGGGCGCAATGGGGAATGTTAACATAAAGTGATCGCTTAACCCAACCAATGACAGGTCATAAGTCCTGAAAACGCCTCGACTACCATATTCTGTTTCCAAAAACAATTTACATCTTCGTCTCTATTAAGATACAATTAATCCTTAAGTTTATTTTGATATTTTATAACATTTAGTGTACTGCTTGTCGCTGCTGTCTCCATAAGTTTTCAATGCTCTTGACTTTGAAACGTTGTTGTGCAGTCGCATAAATAATTAATAAAATACACAATTACCATAATACATTACAATTTCGAAACACATTTAAGTCATACTAATTATTCTCATTTTGACCCCGTGTACTGTTAAACAATACTAAAGCAAAAACATTGGACATTCGAAATAAAACTGTATAGATTCTGACCTTTGATATGCCTAAAATTTGACAAGGTATGGGACACCACTCAGTTACACTTCCCAAGAAATCATTGTGAAGAAAAACATGCAAGCTTCAGTCTTCAGCTTCGTCAGAGGGATCTGATACGGCAGCATTATATAATAATAGAACAGAATGTTAGCAGCCATGTAAGTAGTCTGAAAAATCGATGTACGTATATGACTCGCTGTATAAATGTATATAGAAATATATCCACAGAAGCAAAGATGGCAGTACACAATGGAGTTCTACTGCTTACCCTCATGTATGGAAGTGAAGCTTGGAGCTGGCAAAAGAAGGATGAAAGCAGGATAAACGCCGTAAAAATGAGATCACTAAGAAGAATGTGCGGGAAAACGTTGTATGATAGAATACCAAACGATGAAACAAGAAAGAAATGTTAGGCAGACGGCTGCATCATGGATAAAATTAAAAAAGGATCCCTGAGATGGTTTGGAAATATGGAACGAATGGATGAGAGTAGAATGGTTAAAAAGTTGTACACAAGCAGCGTGAGTGGAAAAGAAGCCGTGGACGACCGAGGAAAACATGGCATGACCAAATTAATCAATTACTAAAAGGCGGTCACATTCGAAGTCGGAATAATCGACGTGCGTGCATAGTACGATGTATGAATGTAGACGAATCCCGAGAGGTATGCCAGGACAGTGCATTGTGGCGATCCACCCTCTCTGCTTATCCCTCCGGGGAAATGGTGTGATGGTTAGTTACTTAGTTATAAATGTGGAGGAGTCTAGAGACGTGTGTCAGGATCAAGTAGTGTGGCGGTCCATTATCCCTGCCTACCCCTTTGGAGAAACGGCGTGATGGTTTGTTGTTGTTGTTGTTTATCGGTTTACCTATTTCTAAACTGTATTTTTCTTCCTTGGATTGTCGATAGAATTGTTCTGAAGATTTCACGGAATGCATAGGTATGTAGTTTTAATGATATCCTTTTAATTTGTTTTCTGCTTAAAATATTTTTATTTATTATTATCGTTATCCTGATAATGTAGGATGCTGGAGGATGGGACTTACAGAATTAAAAGATACCTTGAACTTGAAGAACTGATTAACCAGGAAACAGTAGTGAGATTCTGCAAGTCTCAACGCCTAAAGAATGCCAGAGGGTAGAACACCACAAATTATATCCAGATGGGTGCCCCGCAAAAAGAGACCAAGAGGCAGACAGAGGAAAAGATGGGCGGATTGCGTGGAACAAGATTGTGAGAAAATGGAAGGAGCTGGGGAATGGAGAGAGATGGCCAGAGACAGAAGTCAGTGGAGGACTGATGTGGAGGAGGCCAAGTCCCACACCGAGATGTAGCACCGAGGAATGATGATGATGATAAATAAACTTACGGAAAAACAGTGTTTTAATATAATATATAAAAATCAATTATATTTTTACAGCATCTATAATTTACTTTTGGTTGATGCCACATCGTCTTCCAACATGTTGCTGGATCCGAAAATATTGTTGGGATCCAGTTGTTTCTTTGTGGATCTGAACAAGTCTACCCCCACTCCGGACACGGCGTCTCTGTAGAATTTCTTCTTGTGTTTGCCCACTCCGTGATGATGAGAAATCGACCCTACGGACATGTCACAATGATAAGCCAAAAAACTCATGCATATACAATATAAAGAGTATGATATTGCGACGCTAGCTAGCTACAGAAAAAATGTACTCTTTTGGTATAGAGATTGGTAATGTTCAAACATTTTCCTTCTAGACTTTTTTCCTAGTTTACTAGTCATAAGAAATACGATTATATAATATTAATACGTAAAATGCTTTCGGCTGACTATGTAACTTCTGATGTAACCATTAGTAAAATAATAGCAAGAGCAAAGAGCTTCGTATTACGCAATTTTCTATTTTTTTTAAAACCCAGTTGGGTTATATGGATACATTTTTAGATCTAACTTTGAACTATAATATACTCGTATTATGTTTCAGGTTTATTTTAAATTGGTTTCTAGTAAAACTCCTTGTATCTTTTGATGTCATTGTAAAGTTTCAGTCCATTGTTCAATATCCTTGATTGTTCATGCATTTGGCAAGTGATATCTGTCACAGTTCCTGGTCCAGTGTCTGTGAGTTTTTGATTAATTTGTAGCTGCTGTCTGTTGTCTCTTCTATGATCACTCTGTGTACAATTTTCAAGGTCTCAAATTTGGTCAGGTCTGATATTTTTTGTATTATTGTATGGTTGGGGTAAGATAGTTAATGTTATAAGCTAATTTTATGCTTCGTGGAATGTTTATGGAATGTAAGTTTTCACAATATCGAAACTAAATGTCGACCTATAATATTTGATTATAAACACAAACACGGGTGGTGGTCTAAGACAGTGTTCTGCAAACAAGATCTTTATTAACGCAATGTGAAAGGCTAGCGCCATTAACGCATTGCTAGATAACGCCTGGAGATATCTCTCCAATTTTTATGCTATTTTTAACTTGGACCAGTTTTTTTTACAACATTTTGAATGTATACAAATACTTGTAGACGAATACTGGATTTTACCCATTGCAAATTTTACACAATTAATCCTTAAAAAATGATAACCCGCAATGGGTAAAATCCAGTATTCGTCTACAAGTATTTGTATATATTCAAAATGTTGAATATAAATGCTTATCGCGATAAAATATTCCAGTTGGACTTACCTCCAAAGGTCAGGACGTCTTCCCTGATCGAATTGTGGATGTGCTCGGCCATGGCGATGACGTCGCAGCCCATCTGTACCCTGAAGGAAAAGTAGACGTAGAGGCAGCACCCCGCGTCATAGGTCTGCGCTATCCTCATCATACAGAGGGATCTGATGGCCCCAATTTTGATGCACTCCCCCGCAATCGTACCCCTTACTTTGTGGGCTGCTTGGGCCACAGTACTCCAGGGAACAGATGTTTCTAGAGAATCCGAGATCACGTTGAACTCCAGAGCGATATCCTGGGTTTTAAACAACACATTAGTGTTCCACTTTTTATTTAACGCATCTATTTAAAGTAAAGCCAAATAAATGTTTGAACATACTATGCAATGCATGCACACTTGGTACACGATGCGACAGTTACTCTTCTCTTTAGTTATTGTTCCACCGTTCTATATTTTATTAATAAAACCGACTCTGAAATGATGCTAGTTATTCAGAAAAGAGCAATGAGAATTTGAGAGATGAACTAGACGTGCACGAAGTCACTTTAAATACATAAATTTTCATTTAAATTTAGTGGTAGTCTTTAACCTTCTACTATATATCAGTACCAAAACCCATGTGTACAGAATTCTCAGGAGCTCCGGTGGGACGCAGCATGTCTATGGAGGGCATTTCAGTTCAACAGGTGGAGAAATTCAAATATCTAGATGTGGACTTGTATGGGCAAAAGGATCTACCATGTGAGGTGATGGGTCAAGTTAATAAAGCTGCGGTCATTCTCAAGGTGTTTTAAAAAAAATAATATGGAAAAACCCTGACATGTTAAGCAGCAAAGTAAGAATTTATAAGACTTGTGTAGGACCCATCATGACATATGGGATCGAATGCAGAATGGATGATGGACGAATGCAGTCACAAAAAACGCACTCAGAGTGTTAAAAAATGAAGACGCTCTGAAACATATCTGGCAAGACACTACGAGATAAAATAAGGGAGATATGCGAGGTCGAGTATGTCGTTAGGTGGGGTAGGCAAAGGAGAAGATACTGGTATGAACACGTGAGGAGAATGGATCCATCCAGACTCCCCCTCTTTGTGTTGCACGGCCAGCCCCAAGGTAGACGACCCCCGGGCAGACCACCAAATAGATGGATCGACAGCTGGGAGTCGACCTCGCAGAAGGCCAACACCTCTTAAGAAACAGGCCACAAGGCCTACACTAAGAAGAAGAAGAAGTCTTCTACCAAAATATTTGTATGACCAGGTTACTTATAACTATGAAGTACATAGGTACCCAACAAGTAATAATAATTTTTTTAGAATCAATGGAACATTTTCAAGGGGATCCGCAAATATAATTTTGTATAAGGGTTTACTATGGTAATCCCTTATAAAGTTTTTAATGCCGCAAGTTATCAGGGACTCATCAGTTAAGGAACCAAAGTACAGTGTATGTTCGGTCACGTTTTTAATGGTTTTAAGCTTTTGATCGTGTTTCTTTTTTGTGTGTGTTCTCTGAGAAGAAAATATGGCTAATGTGAGAAGAAAAAGAGTTGAATCTAGCAGTGATACGAACATTCGGTTCCTAAGATATCCAAGAGGGATACAATGAGATGAAGAGACGGAAAAGTCCAATCAGTAATATGCATCTTAACCAGATCTAAATAAGAATCTCGCTGCTAATCTTGTCATAGCCTACTCCAGACAATTTGAAGGTGTTGCAGTTATGATACGCAATAAGGCTAACATAAAGTCTAACTAGAAACATGAAACTACAAGTCATAATTTTTGTTTATGATTGTGAATAAATTAGCGCACGTAATTTTAAGTAGTTTTATTAGTTCACAGCGTTTAAAATCACCGATCAAAACAGGAAAAGTTATGGCTGTTTTTGTGACGTCTCAGACTTTAATCCATCGTAATATTTTGGCATTAGCAACTATATTAAAACTAAAGTAATAATTACCCGAATATAGGCCACCACGAATGTCATCATGTATCCCCTCTTCCCGTTTGTCCCTCCAGAAGGAACGCCTTGCATAGTTAGCGCCAGCTGATTTATTTTCTTTTCGTGCTCCATCACTTCAGCCTTTTCTCCTTCGTAAACTATCGTCGTCAAACACATTTTCTTCATATCGAACCCTTTGATCTTCTCTATATATCCAAACTTCAATGAATCTATCAAATTCCCGAAGAAAGTGCTCTCCGCTCTCATGGCTAGGCCTATCTGGAACTGTTCGTGGTCCAGCAGGCGAATGCTGGCGGGCTGCAACCGTCTTTTGGCCACTTCTCTCATAAATTTTATTCCCGTATCAAAATCTGGAAAAACCAGCGAACCGTAATGCTGCACTTCGGGGAAAGGGCGAATCTTTAAAGCGACCTCCGTGATGACTCCAAACGATCCCTCTGACCCCATGATGAGGTGGTCGTAATCTGGTCCGGCTGATATGCGAGGAGATCTAGTCCCTTTCGCTAACACACCTCGAGGAGTCACCATTCTCACATGAACCAAAAGATCTTCTATATTACCGTACTTATTTTTTTTCATTCCGCTGGCTCTGGTAGAAACCCATCCGCCTAGAGTAGAGAACTCGATAGAATCAGGCTCATGGCCAGTTGTATATCCCAGTTTTCTAAGCTCTCTTTCCAAGTCTTGGCCCACAATTCCGCTTTCAGCACAAACTACAAGACTTTCGTGATCAACCCAGAGGATTTCGTTCATTGCAGTCGTGTCTAGAGATAGAATAGGCCTGGTTTCTTTGTGAGGACACTCGACCTGTCCTGCAACAGAAGTCCCGCCCCCGTAAGGAATAATAACGAAGTTTCTCTCATCAGCCAGCTTGATCAGTTCCTCCACCTCCTCATGGCAAGTTGGCCAGGCCACTGCGTCTGGTATTCTTATCATCATTTTGTTCCGCAACCTCCAGACATCATCCATCGCCTGCCCTTGAGATCGCGTGAGTCGTAGCACGCCTTCGATGGAGACGTCTATTCCTAAATATTGTATGGCTTCTATATCTTCTTTAGAAAACTTGGTTTTGGGATATTCTTCTTCCTTCGGTAATTCAATATGTTTACCACTCATAGTCCCGCTGATTATAACGTCAAATTTCTCTTTTATATAATCAAAAAGGTACGGCAAAGATTTGTTGCAAATTACATACCTGTAACACAAACGTTTTAATGTGAAATAAAAATATCAAGCCTAGAATGATATATCAAAGATAATGGATCGCGAAATATTTCTATCCTAACATACTTTCAACAACAACAAACCATCAAGCCGTTTCCTCGAAAGGGAAGGCAAATAGAATATACCGCCACACTACTCTATCCTGACCTCCTAAGCTTCCTCCACATTCATACATAGACTCTTAATATACCTGACCTTTAAATTTTTATCGATTCGGTTATGCCATGTTTTCCTCGGTCTTTTTCGACTCCGTACTCCGTTCCACGTAACCAAGCCATCGCAGTGATCCTTTCAAAATTTTGTTCATAATACTTTCTTCCGCTCTACATTCCTTACTAATATCGGAATTCGAAACTCTGTCGTACATCGTATTACCACACATTCGAATTTATTCTGCTCTAACCTTCTTCCGCCAGTTACATGCTTCGCTTCCATACATCTAGGTTGGTCCATTGGGAACGAGCATATAGCACCCCTCTACAAATCAAACAAATCATCTTTAAACGAGACCCGGAATAGAGAAAGGCCGAGGAAAACTAGACACGATCAAATCAAAAAATATCAGTCACGCAAGGAGTCAGTTTGCATGATACAATGTCTTAATGCTAAGAAAGCGAGAGAAGTATGTCGGATAATATTAGTGGGATGGTCCATTATTTCTGCCTACCCCTTGGGCGAAACGGCTAATTAGTTAGACGATTAGTACCATTGTATCTTCAGTGTTGAATTATTTCATTGTGTCCAATAAACAATGCACATTTTTTACTCTATCTAAAAAGGTTTACAGCCAGTTATAAAAAAATATTATTCTTCAAGAATGACGTAAAACTACACATACTTTCATTATATACGAATGTATTGTCTATTTTCTAGAAGTTTTATTATAATTAATGCGAATGACATGTTTCACTTGTTTAAGGCATTATTAAATGTGCTTTTGTAATGCCTTAAACATGTGAAACATGTCACTCATATAAATTATAATACGTCTTCTAGAAAACTGACGTTTCATTCGTTTTAGTTAAGATATGAAAAACGTTAGTAGTAAATGATCGATAGATAAATTAATAGAAAAAATAGAAAAACCAATTAAAAAAACTATTTCCATGTGTTCATAGTTAACACTGAATAAATAATCTAAAGTACTAACATAGTATCGAATTAATCAAATGAAAATGAGAGTATAATTACTTGTCTCCAGAAAGGGACGCTATTCCATTGTTTAGAACAAATCCTGTGTCATTGTATCCCCATCCATACCATTTGGTACTCGTCTCTCTGAAAGAACAGAACATAAATAGTTATTAATAATTAATTGTATCTCGTTAGAGAAGAAGATGTAAATTATTTGGAAACAGAATATGGTGGTCGAGGTGTTTACAGGACTTATGACCTGTCATTGGTTGGGTTAAGTGATCGCTTTATGTAATACAACATTCCTCATTCTGCCCTTCTTACGAACACCACGTCTGACAATTATTTTTTGAAAGTTGTATATACTCGTATGCTACCACGTTGAGAAACATTTCACATATGTTAGTTCAATCTACACATTCAAATTTTTTTTTAAATATTATAGTTTTTTTTAATTCAATGAAAATATTTCGTTCACTTTTTCCTTTCGACATAACCGACATTACGAATAATAATAATTAGGTTAATTTGGACAGCGCCGTTTTCGTGAAGGCGACTCACCTCAAGGGCGCTATAACAATGTCATTTAGTATGAACAGTGCCTACGCGTGTGGTAAAACTATAACAGCATTCCATCCACTCTCCAACCATTGGAGAGTGGATGGCATTTTGCAGAGCGGATAACTCCACTCTAACATTACGACTCGGTGGTGAACCATTGGAGAGGGTGGAACACTTTAAGTACCTGGGCAGTATGATTACATCATCTATGGACCCAGATATGGAAGTGAAGTGCAGGATCGAAGCAGCCCGTAGTTCATTCAACAAAATGAGTCAATCAATATTCTGCAATGACAACTTGAACTTGAAACTAAGGCAGAGAATGTTGAAGTGCTATGTCTGGTCTGTATTTCTCTATGGCTCGGAGACTTGGACCCTGAAAGTGCACACTATGAACCGGTAGGAAGCATTCGAGATGCAGTTGCACAGGAGAATGCTTCGCATATCGTGGACAGATTTTGTCAGCAAATTTGAGGTTTTGAGGAGAGCCAATTGTAGTAGACAACTAAAGGACGTTAAACCGTAAGATTTCATATTTGGGTCACATTCTGCGGGGAAATAAATACAGTTTGCTCCAACTTATACTGATGGGAAAATTGAGGGGCAGCGTGGTCCTGGTAGAAGGCAAACGTCATGGCTGTGCAACATAAGAAACTGGACCGAGATGAGACATGTGGGGGAGCTGTTCCGATAGAGAAGCCTTCGCTGGAGTGATTGCCAACATCAGGGGGACCTGATACGGCACGCGAAGAAGAAGATTGCCATTGCCAATCTAGTCATAGGAGTTGCATTTGACCCTAGCAATCAAATATTTATTGTGTATATTTTATGGGAATGGTGGGTTTTAAAATCAGTTGGATTGTCAATGCATCAGAGGCGTGCAAATGGCATATATAGAGAGGATATAGGTACTGCACAACGCCAAAATTGGGATCTTGAGGTGGGGGAGCGAAGTAACTCTACTCGACCACATCCACGGCAGTTTCAATGTGAGGTCAATCTCAGATAAACTTGAAGAGAACCATCTGAAATGGTACGGTCACGCTATGCGGCGCCCAGTTAACCATGTTACCCAAAGGGTGATGGAAGCAGACCAGTGACCCCGAGGACGTGGATGGAACTCGTTTAAAGGAGTCTCAAAAGAGACTGGATCCCACCAGACACCATCTTAGACAGACACTTCTGGAAACGTTATACAAGAAGAGCCAACTCCATATAAATGGGATAGTGCTAAGAAGAAGACGAGGATATTAATTAAGTTTTTTAATATGTATTTGAAGGAACAGCTTATCATGTCCACAATGACATCGTTCACCTCAAAATAACTATGCACTTGAGTTTTGATGATATAGGATGTTTTTTTAGAGGTTTGGTTTTTAAACTTACAACATTGTTTCTACAGACTGTCGATTTGACAATTGATAGTGGATTTGTAGTCAGTATATTTTGCCATTTTACTATAAATAAATTGATTTCAGAACAGAGCTTGCAAATTGTGCAAAACTATTTTGAAAATCATGGTTCGGTTCGCCAAACTTATCGTGCACTACGCCCATTTTACGGTCGACATAATCACCCATCCGAGCAAGTTATTCGAAAAACCATGGATCATTTTTGCACCACGTATATTCTAGTGGATAATACGCATCCACAAAGACGATAATTGTCGAAAATTGGATTTCGCGATTGCGCTTCATTTGAGCTAGCTGTGACGCTCATATGCCCGAAATCATATTTAAACAATAATGGCATCAAATTATCTATTAAATAAAGCCAATATCATAGGCATTAACATTATTTTAATGTGTTTTTATTTTTCATTTGGAATATGTATTGTATACCTCCAAAAAAACACCCTATCTTTAGCAAAAATGTTTTACTAACCTGTGTTTTGGGGTTGACCCGACAACTTTAATGCTTGAACTAGTTCTAGATTGTTTTTTGGGATATGATTTAACTTTAATTTTATTTTCAGCGTTTGAATTACCCCATTTTGTGGTACTGGCATCATCGTTGTCTGTTTTCTCAATATTTATATCAGCTATTGGTACGTCTGCCATTATTTTAAATGTTGTTATAATTAGAACTGCTAACGCCCTTTGCTCTGTACTTTTCTAGTTGATCTCTGTTACCGGACTGAAGACGTTCAAACAGAATCCAAACATAATATAATATTCCTATGAAATATTTCGTTTAATTATGCAATTCGCGTGTATTCGAGAAATATTTTTTTAATTGATGAAAGTAGTATCACGTTTTTTATTGGTGGACTTATCTATGATTAAAAAATATGTAAATCCCAAGAATTAACATTAAATTTGTTTACGGCCATAAGTTCTTCTTTTTTTTTGAAAATTCAAAGATCAAATGATATGCCTAATTTTGGCCCATTAATCAAAATGTTCGTTTTGTAGGTTTTTTGATTCCATTAAGCTCATAACAAGGTTAATTTTAAAGAAAGTATTTTAATAAGTTTATTTGAAATTTTATAAACTAACTAACCATCACGCCGTCTCCCGAAGGGATAGGCAAAAATATAGAACTGCCACACTTTAACCGATGTGGCACTCCGTCCTTTTCTTTTCGCCCCCGCGGAAGACGCGGTGTGATGGTTTGCGAACCTCATCGCCACCAATAGGCATCTCCTGCAACACGCTATAAAAGAATACAAATTTACAGACATAATGATTTTTGTTGCAAGTCTTACTGTCAAGGATGTACGAGTATGAGGCATGCAAAAAGAGTGACTTGGTAATGAATGTGTCTAAATCTAAAGTAATGGTTTTCGAAAAAGAAGAATGTATGACGGTTTGTGATATAAGTGCGATGGGCGAGAAATTGGAGCAAGTTACCGAATTTACGTATCTGGGAAGCATGTTTACATGAGACGGAAAATGGAGAAAGACATCGACAGAAGAGTTGGTGCTGGGAATAAAATAAATGACGCACTCAAAGTCATTAATGCAAATAGAAATATATCCACAGAAGCAAAGATGGGAGTGCACAATGGAGTTCTAGTGCCAACCCTCATGTATGGAAGTGAAGCTTAGAGCTGGCAAAAGAAGGATGAAAGCAGGATAAACGCCGTAGAAATGAGATCACTAAGAAGAATGTGCGGGAAAACGTTGTATGATAGAATACCGAACGATGGAATAAGAAAGAAATGTAAGGCAGATGACTGCATCATGGAAAAAATTAAAAAAGGATCCCTGAGATGGAACGAATGGATGAGAGTAGAATGGTTAAAAAGTTGTACACAAGCAGCGTGAGTGGAAAAAGAAGTCGAGGACGACCGAGGAAAACATGGCATGACCAAATTAATCAATTACTAAAAGGCGGTCGCATTCGAAGTCGGAATGTATGAATTTAGAGGAAGCCCGAGAGGTATGCCAGGACAGAGCATTGTGGCGATCCATCCTCTCTGCCTACCCCTCCAGGAAAATGGCGTGATGGTTAGTTAGTTAGTTAGTTATGATTTTTGTTATATGTTTTTTTAAATATATAATAATATGCATCTGAGCGCCACGGCTAGCTCGAATTAAGCGCAATCGTTAAGTCAAATTTTCCATAACTTTATCGAGCAACTGGGTAAAATTGCAAAACGTATTGACTACAAATCAACTATCAACTGTCAAATTGACAGTCTGTAGAAACATTGTTGCCAGTTTAAAAACCCAACCTCTAAAAAAACACCCTATAAAATTGAAGTATTAATACGAATGAAAACGTTTGTTTTTTAGAAGTTTTATTGAAGTTTATGACATAGCATGTTTTGCCTTTTTGAGGCATTATCAAATTCAAAATCAAATATTATTGAGGTTATCCAGCTTAATCAGGGTTAAACTCTATATATAATAATTAAATTGTTGATATATTTCAAGCGCATTCATAGTTTTATGATTTTATTGGCTCAAAGGTGATGCCAAAAATGCATCATGTTGCAAAATATAAACCGTTCGTATTCGGTGTGAGAACTGCGCCTGGCGCGATGAATTAGCCTTTACAATAGGATATGAAATTTGTAAAGATGCATATAAAGTGTATCCTTATTTATGGAAACAAAGCATGGAACTGACAAAATCAGGATGAGAGTAAAAATAAATGCACTAGAGATGAGATCCCTTAGACGTAAGTGAGGTAAAATGTTGTATGGCATAATTTCAAATGCTGATATCTTGAAGGAATGTAGAGCGAAAGAAAGCATTATGAACGTTATGAAGGGATCACTCCGTTGGTTTGGATATTTTGAATGCAGTACAAACTCGAGCAAGACCGAAGAATGCATGGCATGACAAAAATAATCAAAATTAAAGATCAGCCTTGTTAAAAGTCAGAACAATTAACGCGTGTGTATGAGTCGCTGTATGAATGCAGTGTAAACTAGAGAGGTGTGTCAGGATAGAGTAGTGTGGCGGTCCATTCATTTGCCTACTTTTCCGGGGGAAATGTGTGATGGTGTTGTTGTTTTTAAGTCTCGATCTAAACTCTGACGGGCTCTCAGTGCATGAAGTGTTTGTTCCAGGCTGAAGAACCTGCCAACGACTACCGCCAAATATGTGTCAGGATAAATATTTCGGTTCAATCTACCCATCAAGTGTGCAAGTTGTTCTCTGATTACAAATCAAAGTGTGTGTGCAAGTTGTGCAAGTTGTTCTCTGATTACAAATCTGCCCTAATGTTACACTCCTTGGACTCTCTTGAAAATTGACGTACCTACTCTTCATGATATTATGTTACTTCATAAAATAATTCACTTTAAAATTGACAAATCTGAGCTTCTCGGTAAATTGTCACTCAATACCCCCATGTCTCGCACGAGACACACCGCGAGCCAAGTTTTCCATCTTCCTGTTTATCGCACTAACTACGCTCAGAGCGCGGCATTCTATCGAATCTGTGACGACTACAATAAACATTTTGGAGACATTGATGTTTTTTTGAACAAGCGAAATTTAAAAAAATGATCGGAACAACATTTCGGCGTGGATGTGACCACGATGTTACATCTTTTTCTTCCTTATTGTAGACCTATGTGGTCTGTTCTCCAGAGTGTCGCTCCTCCTGTGAGGTAGATTCCCAGCTGTCCTTCCATCTTTTAGGAGGTCTTCCACGAGGCCGAGTCCTATGAGGTTGATTATGCAATGCAATATAGGGGAGTCTGGTGGTGTCCATTCTTTGAACATGACCGTACCAGTCCCTTTTTCGCTATCTGCTCCATCTTATAATATCCTCGACCTCACATACCTCTCTTATTCTGGTGTTCCTCACGCGATCCCTCAGTGTCTTGCCTGCTATCGTCCTCAGTGTCTTCATTTCGGAAGTCCTCAAAACTTGTTTGGTCCTTACTGATGTTACACGATATTATAATATATAACTTTTTTTATTTATCTTAATTTTATATATTATTTCCAGTACTATTAGTATTTTAACTCTTATATTATGACTAGCCTCATTTTGTCTTAGTTTAACCCTTAACGTACCGTGTTCAAAACAAAACGCTCGCTCCCATGTGGTAAATTCAGTTTACCGCTAACTTTATCTAAATATCAAGCATATGACTCGATGAATCAAAATTTAATTTATGTCATCTTGTAGGGAATTTCATTAGGAATAGATCGATATCTATAACATACATGGATTATTTGAAAAACATATCATTATTAATTTTTTTCTGGAACCATGCGATTTCTGATATGGAATGCGTCACAGCATACGAGCAACTGGACACCAAGTATAAACTTGTCTTGCGGCCGGCGGCCGGCGGGGCGAAACTTTACGAGATTTTACGTATGATAAAGGCACCTAGGCAAAATGTATAGTACGTTCAAGACAACGAGTACGTATTAATATTTGTCCCTTTTGGTAAAGTGTTAATATTTTCACAGTTCTGATATTATTAAGTTGCGTGCTGCGTTTTCATCCACAGTCGGTATTATTACGTACCTATTGAAAAGGCCAGACATATAATTTATAATACGTTCAAAACAGCGAGTAAGTATTTGTCACTTTTGATAAAGTTGTAAATATCAGCAAAACAAATTCTACCTTAACACGAATGAAGGTGAGGGCAGTCTTAGGAAATATTTTTTTTTGGGATGAAGGAAGTAATTTTTTGCTTTTTTTTTATTACGAAATATTGAGAACACTTCAATGGAGGATTACTATTTTTTTTATAATATTAGGGTCCATAGGTTTTAAGAAAATCAACTTTAAATTGGCAGTGGAAACTCAATTGACCACATGGCAACGCAACGGTTAACTTAAATTTCGTTTCACACTGTCATTTGTTAACTGTAAAATATTATTTTATTTTTGTGATAGCATTGGCCTTTCTTTAATTCTTTTGAATGTTTAATCATATATATGTTATTGATTTGGCTATATGTTACCCTTAATAAATAAATAAATTAATTAATTAAGGGTTCAAGTGGTGTCCCAAGAACCAGCAAAAATGTTACACTTTGCTACAAACCAATCCCTTGGATTGAAACTAGCGAAGAAGAAGCGGAGCTTGTATTGTATAATTCATGGACATTTGAGTTCTTTGAGGTATTGCGTGAGGTATTTGAAAACTCTTCGACACACCTTTTGTCAGTCTTTCTATCGCATTGAATGCAGACAGGAGTTTATTAATTTGCTGTTTTGGATCTTGACATTGACTGCAGTTATTAAGTCGTTACCCAAGGAAAGAATTGATCAGTGTTTTAATATTATTATTCTTATTATTATTTTGTTGAATCGCACTTTACATTTACAGCATTAGCCAGAATTACAAGTCTTGGTTTCGAGAATGTATGAGGTATGCAAGTCGAACGATTTAAAGATAAATGTCGGAAAGTTAAAGGTGTTGTTTTTAAAAGGGAAGAGCAAATGACAATTTGTGATATAAATGTGAATAAAGAGAACTTGGAACAGGTAAGGGAATTTGTGTATTTAGGTAGCGTGTTCACAGCGGATGGCCGAACGGACAGTGATGTTGAAAGAAGGGTTGGTGCGGGTAACAAAGTGAATGGAGCTTTAAAAATAGTTATTGGAAACAAGAGTTTATCAATAAAAGCGAAAATGACCGTTCACAATGGAGTTCTGGTCCCAACCCTTATGTATGTATGGAAGCGAAGCATGGAACTAGAGAGGTATGTTAGGATAGAGTAGTGTGGCGGTCCATTCACTCTGCCTACCCCTGCGGAGAAACGGCGTGATGGTTTGTTGTTGTTGGTATTATTATAGCTATCATAGTGATTCTCGTGACATATGATAGGAAACTAATCTATCGCCATTTTACTGTCACGTGGATTCTGCACCAGACCAAAGATAGTGTGACAATCCCGGAACCTTCGGGGTGGCATTCAATGCACTTACCACTCGGTCACGAAGGTCGATAGGTTCGATAATATCATCATAGATTCGCCTTAGAATGAAGAAATACTCCAATAAAGCACAAAAATCTATATATTTCGAAATCACTACATCTTTGATGATATTTTTTTGTTCTATAATTTCTTAATAATTAAGTTTAACACTTATTCGAGCATAACCTAGATGTTTTGAAATACCAAAAAAAAAATTAAGTCGATAATCTTCCAATAATATTATAAAACGCAAATAAAATACAAAAAAATAGTTCATAGTACCTATGTAATATAAATCCAATAATCCAAATAAAAAATGTTTAATGGTTTATTTCATAGATGTCGTTAGTATCCCTCGCATAACTAACATCTGAAAAGGGTAAAAATTCCTTTATATAGTACGATCGGGGAATTGGAGGGCATACTTACCTGGCGTAGGGGATACCGTGATCATCACGGCGGTTCCCCCAGGGCGAGGCTCTTCCATTGCACTGCGGTTGGGCTGACCCCTGTGATTATCCCTAATGCGGATAACTCGGGCGCGTAATTTTTGGTAGTCGGGACTGCGTACGCGCTGCTCCCGAACCGTATATTCCATCAAATTAGGATTCCAACTTAACGAAGGTTGTTGGGTTGTTGCAGCAAGTCGCTTATAAAGGTGCGTTTTATTGACTTCTGCAGTAAAGTTTTTTCGTACCTCTTTGAATAACATCAACAAGACCTAAAAGCTTATGAGGGCGCCGTAATGCAAAATGTAATATTATGGCGAATCTATCGGATCATCTTCAAGATTGCACTTTAAATCAGGAGCCAAGCGTTTTGTTCCTTAGACCAGTGTTCTCCAACCTTTTCACACCTCATCATCATCAGCCGTCTGTCATCCACTGCTGAATGTAGGCCTCTCCCAAAGCCCTCCACCGCCGCTATCCATTGCCGCTCCCATCCATCCATGTCCAGCAATCCTCTTCAGATCGTCGGTCCAGCGGGCAGGGGGACGTCCAACTCTACGGAATCCTGTACGCGGTCTCCACTCCAGAACCCGTCTTCCCCATCGGCTGTCGGTTCTCCGACAGATATGGCCAGCCCACCGCCACTTCAGCCCGCCTATCCGTAGAGCCACCTCAGTCACCTTGTCGAATAAATTCGTTTCTAAATCTATCCCTCACACCTGCAGACCGGTAAAAAAGAACAAAAATCGCGGATTACTAATACTGAAATAAAAATATTTTTTTAATGATACACTTTTTTTAATCTTATATTGTGACAGATGGACATAACTTTAATTAACAAACATGCATATAACAGTCAGATACAATTAAAATTTAACAAAAACAATGTATTTTTTTCAACAAACTAATGCGAAGCCTGCTGTTACATCTTTGGTAATATATTGAATATTCTTGGCCTCTGACAGACGAAGTGCTGCATTCACATCTAGTCTATTCTTTTGTTTTGATTTATTGAGGACATGGACGAAATTGCTTTTTCGCATAAATAATCCTGTATTTTATTTCTCTTTTTCTTTTTATATTTTATACTTTGTACATACAACACTTATATTAATAAAAAATATACATAGACAAGTTTCGGACAACCAGTCCTTCTGTATCTTTATAATGTATCTGTATAATATGTATCACTGAAGAAGGACTAGTTGTCCGAAACATGTCTATGTATTGTTTTTTTAAATATAAGTGTTGTAAATACAAAGTATATAAAAAAAAAGAGAAATAAAGCATCATAACAACACAAAGCATGGCGTATATAGAAAAAATCCTATATTTAATATTTTTGCATTGCTATTTGTTTTAAATTTGGCATTCCGTTTGCGGCCTGTCGGAAACCACCGGTTTCGAATCACTGCTGGTCTCCTAGATATAATTTAATTTTGAAATGTTGACGCTCCATTATTGTTACAATGATAACGACGTCCATTGGGTAGGAAACGGTCCTGTAACGTTCGATCCAGTTACAATTCTTGTTAGCACAATTTTGGCGGTAGAAATAATCTTACAAGGTTTGCCAAGCACTGTTTAGTACATAATATTTTCTTAAATAAATGTTTTTGCCTCTTGTGCGTGTTCCTAGTCTTCCCTCATCTCTAGTCCCACCCACATCCCTTCATTAGGAACAAAGGAAAGCATTTTAGTAGGGCGAGTGGTAGGATCTCTGGTCCTGGAGCAAGGGAGGATGCGATAGTTGGAAACCATGTAGTAAAGGAGACACTTCTCTTCCATCAGAGCAAATCTCTTACCTGAAATAAGACACATGACATGTTTTGCCATAAAATATAATAAAACCTATAGACAACAGATGTTTTCATTCGTATTAATCATTGTTACTTCCTTAAATCTCCATCTTTATGGTGTGTTATTATTTAAAAAATTATCCAAAAACCACTGAAGATACGAGGGTTAATTCTTTTATATTTCTGGCCTTATTTTACTTATCTAAAATTACTTATTTTTACATAAACAGCCGATGTCGTCCACTACTGGAAGCCAATCCCACATGTTCCAATCTTAAATTAGTCTCAAATTGTTATATAATATTATAAAGTTTTTAAACATAAGTCAATGGTATTTACCCAGACACTCCCTGGGTCCTACACCGAAAGGAAGATATGTAAATGGCTTGATTGATCCCTTATTCTCATCCGAAAATCTTTCGGGATCGAACTTCAGTGGATCCTCAAAATTACGTGGGTCCCTCTGGATACAGCGTAGAGGAATAAATACATAATCCTTTTTATTAACCTGTAATAAAAAACAATAGTTTTTTATTTTAAAACTATACCGATCGAGAATTCGTTCATTGTGTTTTTTTATGTTTATTTATGGTGATTTGCTGGTACTGGTTTTCTTTTAGCTTCTTTTAATACATTTGTGGTTGGCCCTCTTCAAATTACATTCATCAAGTTTTGATTATGATCCAATTCTGATGTCCAGTCATTCAACCTTGTTATTTGTACATAGTGTCTAATACGTCGGCCATGTTATACAAGAAGGCCTCTTGCATGCCATAATGGAGGGTATGACTGAGGGGACAAACCTAGAGGACCTGTTGGTGGACGTGCGCTGCTCATCATATGCAGATTTCAAAAGAGCCGCACAAGACAGGGAAGAATGGAAGAGAAGAATAGAGGAATTTGCTGCAAACAATCCCAGGATTGAAACCAGAGAGAGAGAGAGAGAGTGTCTAATTGTGTTGCTAAAAAACGTACACTGTCTCTCAATGAGTGATACATACTATTGTTGTATTACTAAGACCATAATATTACCGGATATTTTTTTCCATTATTGTCATTTGGGGGAACTGGTAGAGTGTATGGTCTGGTACATATTCTATCCACAGCTGGGAGTGTTGGATGTTTCCTTAAGCATTCTGAAAACATTATACCGAACAGAAAACATAAATCCTTCCGTAAAATTTAATTACAGAAAAATATTTACTAACTATCACCGCGATGAATACGGATTAAGAGTTACAGTAAGGCAGAGTAACCAAGCACAGGAAAGAAAGAGACAAGGAACACTTGGCCAGAACTCTTACCAATGAAGATGGTCAAGGCATCCAATAATCTAAATTTAATCGGTCGATAATAAGAGCAATAGATAAGTTCATGTATTTAGGTAGTATGTTTACAAGAGATGGGCGAGTGGAGATGGATATTGAAAGAAGGGTTGTGGCAGGCATCAAAGTGAATGGTGCACGTAAAGTTGTCATCGCAAACAAAAACCTATCCAAAAAATCTAGAATGGCAGTGCACAATGGTGTTCCTGTACCGACCCTTATGCATGGAAGCGAAGCATGGAACTGGCAAAAGATGAATGAAAGTAGAATAAATGCAGTAGAAATGAGATCTCTTAGGCGAATGTGCGGATACTCTGTGTATGATAGAGTGTCGAATGAAAATATGAGAAGTGAATGCGGTGCAAATGATGGTGTTATGAACAATATAATGAAATGATCATTAAGATGGTTTGGACACATGAAAAGAATGAATAAGGAAAGAATGTTAAAAAAAACGTAGGTATATGTTAATGATGTAAATGGAACCAGAAATAGAAGAAGACCGATGAAAACGTGGCACGATCAAATATAATAAATATTGAAAGTCGGCCACGTGAGGAGTCAGAGAAATCGACGAGCGTGCATGATACGATGTATGAATGTTGAGGAAGCGAGAGAAATATGTCAGTGTCATGTATGTACTCCTTCGGAGAGACGGCGTGATGGTTAGTTAGTTAGTTAGTTAGATTCTCGATGTTTCTCGGACTCTTGTTTTGTTTTCTCGACGTAAAGTCGTACACTCAACTCTTCATAATTTCTTCAAAAATCCGTTTAGATAAACTCAAAATACCACAAATACCAAATACAGTGGTCTTGTGAACTATTATCAAACGCTCTACAACCTTTAACTCGCTATTCGTCATCCCATCATCTTTCTAAACGTTTGTCAGAGTAATCTTACATGAACCATGAATTGAAAACCATCAAAGATATTCTTGAATTTACCTGAAATGAACATATCCAAGTATTTTAGCCCCATCAGAGTCTCATACGAGAAGTCTCCTCTTTTCTTGATTTGGCTCACTTCCTCATACAATTTACTCTGTATTTCTTGGTTCAAGGTTAACTCGTACAGGGCAAATGAGGCCAGAGTGGAGACACTCTCAAAACCGGCTAGGAAGAATATAAAAGCCTGGGCAGTCAGCTCATCATCTGTCCAAACTAAAAAAATAAGTTTTGTTAAAGTTATAGAAGAATTCACAAAACCCGCAATTAAAAAACTGGTTTAAGGAATTTTTCATAAGCTTAACAACGTCATTAACAATTTTAAAGAGAATCTGTATTGACCGTATTACAACACACAAGAGCAAAGAAAAACATTGCTACCAACGTTATATTTCAACTTGACTAATATTTTAAGTTAATAAAAAAAAAAACATGAGCTTATAACATTAACCATGTTACCCCAACCATGCAAGTATACAGACAAACAAAACAAATGGACATATCAGGCCTGACCAAATACAAAATCTAGAAAATTGTACACAGAGTCATCATAGAAGAGACAAATTAATCAAAAACTCAGACACTGGACCAGAAACTGTGACAGATATCACTTACCGAATGCACGAACAAAGACAAGACAATCAAGGATATTGAACAATGGACTGAAACATTACAACGACGTCCCAAAAGACACAAGGAGTTTTACTAGAAACCAATTGAAAATATACCTGAAACATTATATAGTTACCAAGTAAGATGTAACCCAATTGAGTTTTTTTTTGTATATATTATAATAAATATGTTTTTTTATTATTTACTTTATTTATTAAATAACAAATAAAAAGCACGAAGTGATACCCGTAGGCTACGTACTATTCAAATTAGATTTTCAGGCATCCAATTTTTTTTATTTGATTATGATATTTGATTTAAATATTAATGTGTATTTTTTGCTTTAACAAAAATCTTCAATATTTTTATAGATTCCTAGATACTCGTAAAATTGTACTCTTTCAAATGACAATTTAGATGTATATTAGATATATATGATTCTTATTAAATACCCTTTTTTATTTTATAATCTGCAACTTCAACTTTTCCGGTCACTCCTTCATCCTTGAGCGTGCCATTCTTCGCTTGGATCAAGAGGTGGATCAGGTCGGGTCTTTTGGTACCATCTTTCTCTCTCATCTTAATCGTCTCCGTTAACAGTTTGGTGAAATATTGGCCAATTTTCGGCGACAAAACACCGATTCCGAAGAACTGTACAATAAAAAGTCTATTAAATCTAAAATTACATTAATGCATATTAATAATAAACCACGATACAGTGAGAATTATCTACATAGAAAAACGCTCGTGTGCGCTGGGGATGACGATCGGCGAAGAAAAGTGTCCCGGAAATTCGGACTGTACCTGGATAGGCGGAATGCTGCCACATTGTTAGATTGAGAAATCTAGTACTCGTATAGTTGTCGTGTTTGCTGGTTTTACCGTTACAAACACAATAGTTTTACATTTTTAATTATCAATTGAAAATAATGTCTTACACTCATGAGTTTTGGAAGGTGCGTGCACATATAAAACCGGAGGAAGAATTTGATGTTCATGTCAGTCAACTCTTGTCCCATCTTATAAAACACGTTTGTGGAGTCTTTGAAGGAGTCGACCTTTAACCCGAAGGCACACGAAGCGATCACATCGTTGGTGAACTTCGTAAACAAATCTTTTGTATCGAATTCCGTGAGTCCTGAAATGTGTCTCAATTATGATACAGAACAATTGTAGACAGTAATGGGGTTTAAATAATCAGTTGCATACAAAAATGTGGCAATCAACGGAAAACTACCACGTTAAAGGCTCAAGTTTCATTCCAAGAACCAGTAAAAATGTTACACTTTGCTGCTAACCCAATCCCTTAGAATGAAACATAAAAATGATAAAGAACAACGAAACAAAAATATGTCTAGGCAATCTAAGAGTAAGCAACTAACCTAACTTACAAATTAATATAGTTTTTAACCCAAACCATGAGAGAAATTATCACCGAAAACGAAGTAATTACACTACACCATTGAAGAAATATCCATTTCAAACTTTTGTAAATCGATGGATCCATCTAGAAATGATTTTAAGAGATGTTTAAATAGCGGATACACTAAAGTTGTTTGGTTTCAGGGTCTGTTTCTATAGATAAATGATCGTGGAAGACGGAAAAATGACAAGAAAGAGAGTGAAATAACCGACCTTTTTGATTCGTAAACTGGACATTTATGTAGTTAATCATTTCCTCCGATATCTCTGTTATAAACGGAAACATCGCCTTCATCTTCGCCGTGGTGAATACGGGACTCATGGCGGATCTCATGTCTCTCCATTTTTGTCCTAAAATTTAAAATCCTATTAAGAATTCGTTTGCCTGTCTAAATAGGTGACGAGGAGTTTGATTGTACGATGAAATTAGGATGTTACCAAATGAAATAGTGCAACTCCCTGTCATTATTATTATTCTGATGACTTGTATTTTAAGTGCGCCGTTTTGTAAAATCAATTACTGCAAGGGTGGACTAGGAAATGACTGACCGAACAGTGCAGTCCTTAGAAGTTTCTTAAATTTAACGTCACTAACCTCATACTTAATACTAACATGGAGGCTATTCCACGCCAACGGACCCGCAACGCTATAAGCACGATCATAGAAACTTGTTTTATTGGCTTTGACTGGAATTGTTATGTTGTTTGCACTTGTTTCTACTGATCGGAGTGAACGTTGCCTTTCCGTTGGCATGGGTGTCACGCAGAGGTCCGATATATACGCTGGCGCTCTCTGGTGTCGAGCCTTAAACACTGTCAAACACAATTTATATTTTACTCGCTCTCGGATTTTAAGCCAATGAAGGTCCTTCAGGAGCGGCGTGATATGACAGTATTTTTGTTGCCCCATAATCAATCGGGGAGCAGCGTTGAATACGCTTTGTATTCTGCTGAATTGATTATTTGACAATCCAGCGTACATTTCGTTGTAATAATCTAAACGTGACACTACAAAAGAATTTACAAGGGTCCTAGCTTCACCAATAGGTAAATATCTCTTTATATGCTTTAGCTTCTCATCTTTCAATTCATCGGAAAAATAAATATATCTGGATATAAATATACCGCTGGGCGGCTAAAGGTTAAGTAGGTCAACATGACATAGTGTAGGATGAAGTAGGAATACTTGGGTTACCTTTAAGTCCAGGGAGAACATTAGAATACAGGGTGTCGATAGTCGGGTTGAGGTTGCTATTGTGGTCGGTGAAGCTATCGAACTCCTTCACGCCCACTTGTTTAATAACTTCTGGATCCTTAATCCAAACGGACGGCGTTGTGAATTCAAACACTCCAAAATACCTGAAAAAATATCATACAATACATATTAAGTAAGGACCAAACAAGTTTGGAGGACTTCCGAAATGAAGTCACTGAGGACGATACCAGGCCAGAGACTGAGAAATCGTGTGAAGAACACCAGAATAAGAGAGATATGTGAGGTTGAGGATATTAAAAGATGGAGCAGACAGCGAAAAAGGGACTGATATGTTCAAATAATGGACACCACCAGACTCCCCTATATTGCATTGCATAATCAGCTTCATGGGACTAGTCCTCGTGGAAGACCTCCTACAAGATGGAAGGACAGCTGGAAATCTACCTTACAGGAGGAGCAACACTCTGGAGAATAGACCACATAGATCTACAACAAGGAAGAAGAAGAAGACATGTTTTCTGGGATCTTGGGCATATTGTCATGTTACTATCCTGAAGATGGAGGTTGCAACAATATCCGGAACATATATTAAAGAGAATGTCATTTGACACGAACATTCCCAAGATTATTTCTACATGACTAGGCCCACTCCAGGCATCGAGACTACAGAATCTCCTTTATATTTTCTGGTCAATCTGGTCAATTATTTTTTTTTTATCAAATATTGTCGGCAACGTGAGGAGTCAGAGAAATCGACGCGCGTGCATGAAACGATGTATAAATTTTGAGGAAGCGAGATTAAGATGTCAGAAAAAAAGTGTGGCAGTCCATTCTTTCTCTCTACCCCTTCGGGGAGACGTCAAGATGATTAGTTAGTTAGTTAGTCATTATATTTAATTTTTAAAGTTTTTATTAAAATATAATATACGTTCATATACATGTATACTGTCGCATGGATGGTGAAAGAATGGTTATGAAAGTATACGTTAATGATGTAAATTGAGTACGGAGTCGAGGTTAACCGAGGAAAACATGACATTATCAAATTAAAATAATTTTAAAGGTTGGTCATGTTAGTGGTCATGCTCGGTCATAAAATAAGACTCGGAAAAGATAATCAAACTGCAGAGCTACCTCAAAGAGTGGGACTGGGTTGGGCTGCCTTTGGTAAACTGAGACATGTCTTTGAAAATGTTGAAATACCGGTCTGTCTCAAAAGAAAGGTCTACGATATGTGTATACCTACTGCCCATGATGACATACGGACTAGAGACGACAACTCTTACAGCAAAAAGTGTCCACAGGCTCAAGTGTACACAGAGTTCCATGGAAAGACAGATACTTGGTGTGAGCTTGCATGACCGCATAAGAAACGAAGAAATCAGACGCCGCACCAGGGTTGCTGACGTCATGGACCGAGTGGCAAAATTGAAATGGCAATGGGCTGGAAACTTGGCTAGACAGGGTGGCAACAGATGGGCACCCAGGATACTCAGTTGGAGACCATGGGAAAATAGACGAAGTGTCGGAAGGCCACCGATGAGATGGACCGATGATATTATCAAAAGGGTTGGAAAATCTTGGATGCAAAAGGGGCAGGATAGAGACGAGTGGAAGAAATTGGAAGAGGCCTATATCCAGCAGTGGAGGGAAGAAGGCTAGCAAAGAAGAAGAAGAAGAAGAAGAGGTCATGTTAGAAGTCGGAAGAATAGACGTGCGTGTAAGACTCGTTGTATGAATTAGGAGGAAGCTAGAGAGGCGTGTCAGGATAGAGTAGTGTGGCGGTCTATTCTCCCTGCCTACCACTGCGGGGAAAAGACGCGATGGTTTGTTTTTGGGTTGATTCATATTATATTGTTTTAAGTAAATAAATCTTTATGGTAAAGGTTTGGATACCTATTGTTGATATAAAATATGATGTATTGGATTTAAAATGGTTTGGCCTTCTTGCGTACCTTTCGTTATAAAATTTTTGATAAATTTGATCCATTAATTTTGATAGGTGTGTCTTCACAAATACGGGTCCAAAGTTCCCCAGTACAGGTAGGGGGCTTTCGAATTGTATACCATATTGGGAAAATTTTCGCCCGGAGAATGTCCAAAAAAGATACAGGCTAAGCGCCACTATGAATATAACAACCGTTATACCCTCCATGGCTTGGTAGACTGATGTGCTAACAGTATTAAGCAATTATAATTACAGCATTAAGATAATTATGAAACATTTACATGCTAAATAAAATTTCATCGATTCAAAGTACCACGCTTAAATGTATTAATTTGTTCTTTAAAAAAAGTATTTGACATACATTAAAGGGCTCACTTAACTTGATAAGATGCTTAGGAATATTATTCAGAAATAAATTCAAATTAGTGGTTTTAAATAGTTTATTAATATCTCATAAGCTGGTTCAAAATACCTCAGATTCCGATAAATTAATGTAATCAAATTGTATACATTCAAAATGTTGTAAAAAACAAAAACTGGTCCAAATTATAGCATATAGATCGGAGTGACATCTCCAGGCGGTTTCTAGCAATGCGCTAATGGCGGTAGCCTTTCACATTGCGTTAAAAAGATCTTCTGCTTAATGCTCAAAATACAATCTTCATAGATGGCATTAGTGTGTAGATTGAAAAACTACCATGTAAAAAGTGGTGTTACAGATATACAACTTCCAAAAATTTGTCAGACATGGTGGTCATTAGAAAAAAGGTGGAATGGGGAATTTTGTATTACATAAAGCGTGCGCTTAACCCAACCAATGACAAGTATAAGTCCTGTAAACACCTCGATCAACCATATTCTGTTTCCAATTTGCATATTTTGTCTCTATTGAGATACAATTAATTCTTGTAATCAAATATAATCATATAGTATATATAGCATGCAAGACACTGAGAGATAATATCCCCCCGGAAGACTGCCGAAGAGATGGATGTATTGCTAAGAGTTAACCACCCAAGAGAAGCCAGTCTGATTACAGCAACAGACCAAAGATCTAAAAGGAGATGAAGAAGAATACCTTTAGTAATGTAGAAACTATTCGGAAACACCGTGTCTTAATCAGATTATGTTTTAAACAAACAATATATGCAAATCTTTTTTTGTTATTAATATGTTGTTTTTATGATGCTTTATCATTAGAATATTCTCGTGGTATTGTTAAAGTTTTTGTTATCCAGCTACGAATGATTCATTGAGGAAACTCATTGATAAAATAATTTATTTATGCTTATATCGACTTATTGGGGATGTATGTATGTGCAAACGCAAAATTATTGAAAAACAGCTTATTTCTGAGATATCTCTACATGATGGAGTTTGGTGTCTATCTGTGGCTTTATCCCACTGCATTCATCTTGGGCATGCTGGGGACCAATAGTTTGCAGATAAGGAGGGATGGGTGCACACTTACCCATTTCTTCAAACTTATCAGGGGATTCTTTGAGAATTCCGTCATCTTCCTATCCATCTTTATGCTCCGGATGGTTATCTTCGACAGCGTCAGCACAGACTGTTTTATCTCCCAGCATGCAGAACCAACCTGTCTCTGGTGATGCCGGTGGGGAGAGCATTCAAAACTGCTGAACATGATCGCTTCGGAGATCGACGTCTTTCATATTCGCGAAAGTACGTTCAGAATACAAATACTCTTGACTTTGGAGAGTATCTTGTATTCCTAATGTCGTACGATCTCTTATGCGTTCCTGGTATTATGTATTTATTATATTTTACCTGTTCTCAATAGATGCCTTAAACTATAATTGTCGTTTGGAATATATTTTGAGACAATAGACTTATTTGATTCGAACATTACCGCGCGAGCCAAATCGATGTAAAGGGTAAAGCTATCATATTAATTCTAATAACTTGTGATAGATTGATCTGTAGCCATTTTATACACACGTGAATTCTGCACCAGGCCAATGACAATGTGTAAATCACACTAACATAGACGGGAATCGAACCCGGTGCTTACGGTTTGGCAGTCATAACAAATGCCAATCTGGCACGAAGGTCGTTGATGATGAATCCAAAGTATGTGTATTTAACATCTACACACGAATAAGTCATGTTGATATTGAAACCATCACTCGGACTCTCCAGTTCTTAACTTTTAATTATACCTTACCTCTATGATCTGATATTTTCTATTGTTCATGATAGATTTCAAAGCATCCATCTTGGCTTCACTCTATTATCAAATATATAATCTTCCAGCATTACTCTTGTTAAGAACAAAATGATTTGTTTAATGCCATTGTTTCTTAGAGGAAATTCTTTTAAGGTTCGTCCAAAGTCAATGTAAGAAAGCACAATAGCTAAAATTTATTTAGAAAAAGGTATTTAAATTTATTCAGTTTACTAAAAAGACGCATGACGCGACATTTAAACCGAAGACCAGCCGGCTAGCTAAATAGAGAACTGGACTATTGATACTAGTGGCGAAGTTTCTAATATATTGTATTAGCAACGGTGATAATATAATATAGTTTAAAGGCTTTTTTCTAGAAATTGGCTATCTATTGCGTTTTATTACTTTGACTATGGAAGACTCTTAGGGGGTACTACAATCCTGTATAATCTCATCACGAAGTCAATTTTTTTTTCAAAACAAAAACATTTTTCCTCCAGGAAACATCTCCACGGTTCTAAGGCAGGGCTAGCTAGGAATTTTGAAACTTGTTTCTTCATCATGAGACATCAATTATACAACAACCGTCGACAATGTAATTGTGATTACTGTATGCAAAGCATTAATTTAAAAAAAATGTTAGTTTGCTATGATTTTATTTTTCATATTATAAAATAAACACAAAAGTCCGGATCGTCCATGTCAACATGTGCAATATCGAAAAAAACATAATGTGTTATTACATTATGTGCTCAATTAAAAAACAGTGGATATGTGGAACATAAATTAAATAGATAATATGTGCACCATCTAAAAAGAACATTTTGTGTTAAATTATTTTTATTTTGTTATTTTATTTTATGTCATTGTATTTTATATTATTTGTTTTAGATTTATTTTGTGGGTGTTGGACGATCGAAGTGTGCGCCGGAGATGCCTATTGGTGGCGGTGAGGTTCGCAACCCATCACACCACGTCTCCCGTGGGGCGAAAAGAGAAGGATGGAGTGCCGCATCAGTAAAAGTGTGACAGTCCATTCTTTCTGCCTACCCTTTCGGGGAGACGGCGTGATGGTTAGTTAGTGAGTTAGTACGAAGTCAATTTCCTATGTCATACCCTCCCCTTATTAGTGACTTAAATTGCATTTTCAAAAGGATTATAAGTACCTGAACATCTTTTATGATTGGATTAGAGGTGGAATAGGAGAAAATAAAATAGTACATCGTTGTTCTTGGAAATACAGTTTAATGATAATTGTGATAGAACAATCAGGCGGCTGCGTGCGCTCTGTATGACAGTCGAAAGAAGAGATTGACTTTATTTCAGAACTGTCTAATAAAGCAACGGTGTGGTATGTAAAGCCTACAAGAATCTGAGGAGTGTCCATCCAGTTAATCTTACAGCTGCTCCCAACGGATGGTGCGGAGTCAGGATGAGCGTATCATCATTGTAATTGACTTAGGATATTCTTTTATTATTAAACAAGTAATTGAAAATCAATGTAATAATGAGCTCGGTATTTTAATACTGTATTTTTGCAATGGTGTAATTTCTAGGTACTCGTAGATCTTTTCTCGAGTCCCACCCACATGCCAAGAGGGTCTGTGGAGATGAATTTAATAGGCACAGTCCTGGGATCACGAGTCCTGGAGCATGGGAGAACGCGGTAGTGGGAGATTACGTAAAAAAGAATGCATTTTTCTTCCATCAGAGCGAATCGGCGACCTGTAAAAAATACACAGGTTTATTATTCATGCATTGAAACGAAATAAACAAAAAAAACGGAGAAACTAACTAATCATCACGTCGTGTCCCCGAAGAGGTAGGCAGATAGTACACCAGTGACACCAGTGACACCAGTGACACCGGTGGGAAGAGCAATTATCTGCTGAACACGATCTCCTCGGAGATCAACGTCTTTAGAAAAGTACGTTCAGAATACAAAAAAATACTCTTGCCTTTATAGAGTATATTCTCTCCTTAAAGCGAACCATATCTCATTCGTTCCTGGTATTTTACTTGTTCTCAAATAGATCCCTTAAACTTAAAATATTTTTGTAATGTCTTTTGAGAAAATAATCCTATTTTAAAGTAATTTAAAACACTTTTATTTTGTTTTTATATTAGGGCGAAACATGTCATTCCCATAAAATAAAATAAAACTTGAAAACTGACGTTTTCATTCGTATTAATTACCATTCATAAGGCTTACATGATCTCGACAGAATCGTCTCGTCGATTGTTGGACGAATAAAGAAAGAATGATGAAAAATGTATATGTTATTGATGTAAAGAAGAAATAGAGGAAGACCGAAGAAAATGTGGCACAATCAAATTAGGAGTCGGAGATATCGATGTACATGACACGATGTATGCATGTTGAGGAAACGAGAGATGAATGTCAGGAAAGAACAGTGTTGATGGCTTGATTATTAGTTAGTTATTTAGTTTGTTTAGAAATTAAATATGAAATGATGTAACTGATTCAAATTACCAATGCAGGCTCTGGGTCCAACACCGAAAGGCATGTAAGTATATGGTTTGATCGATCCTTTGTTCTGATCGGAAAACCTCTCAGGATCAAATCTATCTGGATCTGGGAAGTTCTCGGGGTCCCGCTGGAGACAGCGAATGGGTATAAAAATTACTTCACCAGGCATTATCTACAACAATAACATCACATCACATTAATAAAATAGATATAATATGCTATGTAGATGATACGGTGCTAATAGCAAACTCTGAAGATGATCTACAAAGGCTACTGTATAAATTCCACATATCATCTCAAAGATTCAACATGAAAATCTCAATAGACAAGACAAATAGCATGGTTACATCAAGGCAACCAGCACGATGCAAGCTTGCATTAGATAATACAATAATAGAACAAGTGATTCATTTCAAGTACTCAGGTGTTGATGTATCAAGCAGCAGTGACCTTTACGGAGAAGTAAGTGAACTAACAAACAGGGCTGCCGTTGTAGCTGGCTACTTGACGAATACTGTTTGGAAAAATAAAAATATGGTAAAGGAGAGCAAAATTCGAATCTACAAGACATGCGTACGTCTTATAATGACATGTGGAATAGAAACGAGAGCTGACACCATCAGAACAAAAAGTTTCCTAAGAACCACAGAAATGAAGACTCTCTGATCCGTTGCGGGAACAATTTTCGAACGAAGAAATTCTGAAATAAAGAAAGAGAAGACGCTACTGGAGAGATCATGTGGAAAGAGTGATAAATATAGCCGCAAATAAAGTACCAACAGAAAATCGACCTGCAGGAAGACCACCTAAAAGATAGCGAGACAGTTGAATATCTGCATCCCAGGAACAGGCTCCGAGAAATAACAGGACACAGTCATAAATAAAGCAGAAGAAGAAGAAGAATAACATCACATGAGATAAAACTTACCGAATGAGACTTTTTCCATGGCTATATAGTACGTAATAACCTGAGTATGGTCAAATTAAAATCTTTTAATTTTAAAGTTTTAAATTACTAACTTACTTTATATTTTTTTCCTGATTGATCGTTTGGTGGTACAGGAAGAGTGATTGTCTTTGAACAGACCCTATCTGTTCCTGGCAATGTGGGGTAGAGTCTCAAACATTCTAAAAATCACACACATAATTGATTCACTCATTTCACACAAGTAGCATGGCATAAAATATTCTGGCCTCGACAAATCATTTCTTTTTAATTTCGAAAAATATGAGTCTTTACATTTAAAGATTAATATTTCTAAGCCTCCACGAAACTTGGAACTTTCTATCAGAGACATTCTAAAAAAAAACGATATATTATTTAAAAACACGCAGAAGAGAAAGAAGCATAAACAAAAAGATACCAGGGCACACGTCCGCTGGGAGGATAGTTATTTAGCATTAAGGGGTTAGGACAGTCAGAGGTATGAAAAAAACAAGTATTTAAAAAAATGACAGTAATTTAATTTATTTGATGAAACCAACAAGACAAGATGATATTAAGTTTTAACTTGATTTGACCCAAATTTGAAAAAAATATATTAATTAAATTTGAAGTTATCGCCATATTTGTTGGACCCTATTCCATAATGCGGTGACCATTATAACTTCTTACAAGTTCATCTCAATTCATTCAAATAAATAAAATAAAATAATATTTTTAAAGTTTATCTAGTGGCTTATCGAATGATGTTTTTTCTGTTTAAAAACTTATATTTTTATAAACAATTAACTGTTGCATTTTTCCTTCAAAATCCTTTAATAAATTATCAGAGGCCGGCATTTCGTTTATTAAAGAAAAGTATCGATCAGGTACTATATTAACCATTTTTTTTGATGATTTTAGATGAACCTGTAAGAAGTTAATAATGGTCACCGCAAAGCACCGCTTATGAAACAGGGTTCAACAAATATGGTGATAACTTATGTAATTTTTTTTTTCAAATTTGAGTCAAATCAAGTTAAAACATAAAATCGTTATTTAATATTGTTGGTTTTATTAAATAAATTTTATTACTAACAAAAAAAAATTTAAATACTTCTTTTTTCATACCTCTGACTGCCCCTATCCCCTTAAACTAAAAGCCTCGATTTTGCCTCTAGTGTCTAATATATATTTATAATTGATGTATGTTTAGCAGAATAAATATTAGTTAATATTTTTCGGTTGTTTAGAAAGTAAATATAATGAGTGTCAATAATTTTAAAATCTGTTTGTGTTACCTCTAATTTTTCAACAACATTTCTCCATGCAACAAACATCGTTTACCTGATATAAACATGTCCAAATATTTAAGTTCCATTAGAGTTTCGTATGTCAGATCTCCTTTGCTTCTAGCTTGTTTCACCTCTTCATACATTTTATTCTGGAAGTCTTGGTTCAGAGCCAACTGGCTAATAGCGAAGGCTGCCACAGTGGAGACGCTTTCATAACCAGCCAGGAAGAAGATCATGGCTTGAGCAGTGATCTCATTTTCCGTCCAAGCTACAAGTGTTAAAATAAATCAGTATTCACAAGTAGAAGAGAACTAAAGTAACCTAGAAACGAACCCTGCAACCCGAAATCAATTACGGAGTTGTTGCAACTCCACGATTGCAACAGCAACTCCGTGGCAGAAGAAAGATGGGAACAAATGATGAACTACAAAAGCATAACAGATTGCGAAGAAGGATCAAATATTGCTCAATATTTAAGTCAAGTATTAGTCCATTGTTTTGGCCGAAACACTATTATACTTCAACATTTTTACTGTTAAAATTTCAAACAAAATCACAATTTATTTTTATTCACTGAGAGTGTCGCGACAGCTATTTCGCCAACCGATGTTGGTGGTGATATTAGTTACAATAAACTGTTTATTGTAACACCTGATGATGCCAACATAGCTTCGCGAAACAGCTGTCGCGACACTCTTAGTGAATAAAAATAAATTGTTATATATAACAGTGTTTTAAATTTTAAAAGTAATACTAAAACTAACTAACTTACCATCACGCCGTCTCCCCGGAGGGTAATACTAAGTCAAGTATTCTAAAACAAAACGAACAAAATTATCAAGTAAGAATAATGAATACGAATAAAAACGTATGTTTTTTAGAAGTTTTAGTATACTCGTATTTGATAGGAATTACATGTTTCGCCTTGTTATGGCCACACTTAGGACTGGAGTCGTCGACATTGTGGATATTAAACTTATAGTGGCACTGGGCAGTAGAGACATAGAGACATAGAGGATTCCCACCGCTTATCCGAAGCTGTTATTCGTCAACTTGGCTCATTCAATACCTAGGCCCGTCCCGCGTCCATGTGGGACTTACGTTTGAGAGATTATATGAGGCCACTAGGACAAGAGTGGTCTAACCAACATTTTTTGAAAAATTGAGTTACTGGTCTAACCCACACCTATTTGTTACCTACTATAAAAGAAAAATTAATCTAACCACCATTTCCAAGTGGAAACATAGATATCGCCATAAATACTTATTTTTCTCTGACAAAAAATCAAAATATATGGAGTCAAATGTGGTCTATTATAAGTAACCATCAAAAAATATCCTTAAACTTTATATTTCCCAATATTTCAAATACTATTCTAAAGACATTCACCAAACAAACAAGGTTTATCACTAAAGAAGACCCTAACCTATATTGTTTTTTGAAAAAAAAAAATGGGGAAAAAACGTCAAATTTTCAATCGCATTTATCTCCATTGTCTAAATTTGGGGTTAGACCACTCTTGCCCTGGCGACCTCATATGTAAGATATCAAGAGGGACCCAGGGCACATTTAATCTACTCCTGTTCTCCTCTAAGTCTCACCGTACATGGACCGTACACAGCGATACAAAATAAGTTGGACACTAGATTAATTAAATGGAGACCATGGGCAAACAAAAGAGGTGTCAGAAGGCCACATGAGAGGTGGGCCGGCGGCGTAACATCAACAGCGGGTAGACATTGGGTGGGAAAGACGGGAGACAGAAATAAACTCCCTGTACTTATTTTATCGTAGGGATGTCCCGGAGAAAGGTTTTATCTCTCCTCTTCCTTTTGCCATCGTGGTGGAAGGGGTGGCTGCCATTATATTGTCCCAGAGGCGCCAAGAATTGTAATTTTGTTAAAACCACACGTTCAGGCACCTTCGTTGCCCCTTTATATTATATTTAGATTTTTTTTTATTCTATTATCTACTAATCGGTAATAAGATCGATCATCACCTATGCAGCCCCTCTCTGGGGTCACGCAGCCTCAATTCACACACGTAAACTCCAAATCCTGCAAAATAAGGCCCTCCGGCTCGCGTTGGGCGCACCCTTTTGGAGCAGGATTACTCAACTACACTTAGAGGCCGGAACCCCGACTCTAGACGAATACATCCACACATTGGCCGAGCGGTTCTTTCAGGGGGTCGCCTCACACCCCAACCCCACAATTAAAGAAACCACCAAATACTCTCCACAAACTAACACTCAATACAAGCGCCCAAAACACATCCTTCTTCAGAGGAACACCGCGGGCCACACTACACAATCTTACCTTCACTCCCAGCCCCGCTAACCCCACCACCAATCCCACCCGACCCACCCTAATTAACAATTTAACCATTCCCCCCTTGCAAACCCAAACTAAAGAGACCCACCACGTCCCAAAGTAAATGAACCTTTCATTTCACACACTATTCCTAATTGTGGGGGAGTAATAGCCCTAGAACTGAGACTTCCGTAAACAAATGACCAAAGTCAAGTATTCTTTGTGATCTCTAGCCTTAACCACTACCAGAAATATTACCATTAATCAAATAATTACCCACATTTTTTTACTTTGTAATTCTGGGTGGATATACTCTCAAAAAGGGTGTCTTCTTTAGTGTCAGAGATCCCATCGTCTTTGAGTGTCCCCTTCTTGGCCTGCATGAGAAGGTGGATCAGATCCGGTCTCAAGACGCCCTGTTCTTCTCTGCTCCTCATGGTGTCATTTATCAACTTGTTAAAGTATTGACCCACCTTCGGGTCTAACACACTGATCCCAAAGATCTGCAATGAACTGATTAAATTAACTTTAGCTAATCCAACGATTTACTGAAATCTCTTGATGGATCAGTTTAAATAATAATGAAATAAAACGATGTTTTTTAATAAATATTTTCACTTTTGCCTTTATTTCGACAGTAACCGGTTTTGCCAGGCTAGCTGGCATCGATAGACTGGTGACACTGTAATAAACTTACTCCTTCTTATATATACACATCAAGATTCTGTACAAAAAAGATATAAAAATAATTATATTAAATTGTCTGAATTTAAATGTTGATATTTATGTTATTTTAAATTTTGTTTTAAGTATAATGGAATTTATACTGATTACATTTGATATTATGTATAAAAAAAGTTTGAAATTTTGATTTAAAATAACGTAAATGTCAATCTTTAAATTCAGTCAGTTTGGCATAATAATTTAAATATTATTTTTGTATAGAATATTGTTTATCACCCCTAATCTGTGTGTATTTAAAAAGGAGTAAGTTTATAATAGTGACATCAGTCTGCCGATGCCAGCTAGCCTGGCGAAAGTGGTCGCTGTCGAAATAAAGACATAAATTGAAATGGTTGTAAAAAAATGTCGTTTAATTTAAATATTGTTAAGTTTAGCTATTGATTGAGAAAAGCGATATTTATTTTCAGTAAATACAAAATAAACAAAAAATTGAAAAATGCGGGAGATGCCTATTGTTGGCGATGAGGTTCGCAATCTATCACACCGCGTCTCCCGCGGGGGCGAAAAGAGAAGGATGGAGTGCAGCATCAGTTAAAGTGTGGCAGTCCATTCTTTCTGCCTAACTTTTCGGCGAGATGGCGTGATGGTTTTAGTTATTAGTTTGTTTTAAACAACAACAAAAAAATAACTAAGAATTTGTCTATTAAAATAAGGTAAAAAAACATAAATTTATATTTGAGTAAATGCATAAGACATTTTTGAAAGAGCGGTGATGGTTTAAAAATTTTGTGATTCTCTGTCCTGTACACACAAGTGGATGCAATAATTTCGTACCTCTGATATCTTCGTGAGTTGCGTCACCGCCACGTATCTGAAGAAGAGTCTGACGTTATTGATCAGCACTTTTGAGGCCATCCTGTAGAAGACGTTTGTCCCGGAGTCCTCGAAGGAGTTTACGTTTAATCCGAAGGCGCAGGACGCGATCACATCGTTGGCGAACTTCAGCAAAATTCCTTTTGATTCTATTTCTAGAACTTTCTCTGTAAGGAATACACAATTGTAATGGAGCGAAATCGTTAAGCATGCTAATGCTTTACAGGGGGTAAGGGCAGTATTAATTAAGTTAATAATTAACTATTATAACTACTTATTATAACTTTTTCAACTATGGATTACGCACGTTCTTGTATTGAAAGATTTGAACCTTATTACTGTATACATTTTTTTAGCTGTATCTCATGACAGGTTGCTAATTTATCGCCATGTTATTGTCACGTGAATTCTACACCGGATAACAATCACACTGCCATCGCCGGGAAATCGAATCCGGGATCTTCAGTGTGACAATTATATCTCTTGCCACTCTGCCACGAAGATCTACATATGTGTGTCTTAATTGGTTGAAAACACTGAGCCCGAAAACAAGTGTAATTTTATTGATAATTATAATACTGTTCTTAAGAGAATATTATCAAATATATGAGTGTTTCCTATTTTATTTAATAGAATATATCTGATAGAAAAATAAAGGCCTTATTGTTACTAGAATGTAAACTATGTATTTTTCGTTGTTTCTACTTGTATTTTTATCGCTCTCTTTACAATGATGTTAAACCCTATATGATGTTTTAAATATGAATCCACGTGACAAAACACAACTGTATAATAGAGCGATTCCCAAAGTGGTCTATATAGACCTCCAAGGGTCCACGACAACTTGCAGGGGGTCTACGACAGTTTCAAAAAAATTGGGGGTCCAGGAGCTGGTTCTAGTAAATTGAAGCCGAATATTGAAACGCAAAACGAATATCGACATCTTCAGCAACCTTTTTTTTTAGCTCAACAGTGACTTCCAGCCATTAGAATTCGGCAGCGACCATTTTTTTTTAGCAATCAAGCAAAAAATATATAATAAAAAATAATTAATCAAACCATCGGGTTTAAGCTTCGTGAACTGCCCATCAATATGGCGGATCATTTCCTCTGAGATCTCCTTCATGAAAGGAAGCATAGCCTTGATCTTAGAAGTGGTGAACACCGGTGTCATGGCTGCCCTCATGTCCTTCCATTTCTGTCCTGAAATGATATTTTAAGCAAATATTAGATCTACCAAAAATCCAATATTTCAAACCTTTTATAAAATATAAAAAGAAAATGTTCAAAAAACTAACTAACTAACTAACCATCACGCCGTCTCCCCGAAGGGGTAGGCAGAAAGAATGGACTGCCACACCTTTCTTTCCTGACATATTTCTCTCGCTTCCTCAACATTCATACATCGTGTCATGCACGCGCGTCGATTTCTCTGACTCCTCACATGGCCGACATTCAATATTTGATTTATTTGATCGTGCCACGTTTTCCTCGGTCTTCCTCTATTTCTGGTTCCATTTACATCATTAACATATAATTTTTTTACCATTCTTTCTTCATTCATTCATATGTCCAAACCATCTTAATGATCCTTTCATTATTTTGTTCATGACACCATCATTCGCACCGCATTCACTTCTTATATTTTCATTCGACACTCTTCATACACAGAATATCCACACATTCGACTAAGAGATCTCATTTCTACTGCATTTATTCTACTTCAATGGTAGGTAATATTATTTTTTGATCAGACTCAAGATCAGACATTAGCACTGTAAATCCATAAAAATGATTTTTTTTATTAATGACATACATTCTTTTTTTAATGATTTTTTGCCTATAGTTTTTGCCTATTTATATCATGATTGTATGTAAGTACTATGAAAGTACACAAAATTAATTTGATTACCAGCAAGTTAAATTCAAATAATCGAACACGCGGCTGCCAATTTTATTTGAAATTCGACTTCACTTGTTTTGCGCTCGAAGTTAATATTGAATTCCTTTGGTTTTCTGTATTTTGATTGCGAAAATCTGCTAAAATGTTTTCGCTTATTGCTCGCAAAGCTTCTGGAAGAGTTTACAATGGATTCTCGTCAATTGTTAGCGAAAGGTCTTGCAGAACCAATGTAGTTTGCATACCATGTAGGAACAAGGTCTCTAAAGAAGTGAGTAGCAAATGCTATATATTGTGCACAATATATACCAAAATTGGTATATATTGTGCACCATTCGAAGAAACCTTTGGGTTGTCAAAATGTCGGACTAAATTTTAGCATCATTGCTCAGGAATAAGTGAATACTTTTATTTATTTCTATAACAAAACAGCATTTTCACAATCTTTTATTACACTCTTCGCCAACGTGTTTCAGATGTTTACTCTTCTTTCTTCAGTATAAGAATTTTAGGTATTGAATAAAGTAAGTTTTCAAATATGCATCCACAATAAATTTTCAATTAAATTTTAATCCTAGGGATTAGGATTGGAACATTTTTGCTGGTTCTTGAAATGTCCCTAAGTCTGGTAGATTCCTGTTGCTTTCCACATTTTTGTATACAATAGGTTACTTGAACCAAATTGCTGTATATATTTTTTCTTCATCTCCTTCTTCCTCAGCCTATTCCCGTCCACTCCTGGACAAAGGCCTCCTCCATTCGCTTCCATGTTACTCTGTCCTGTGCAGACTGCATCCAAGTTATTCCGACGTGTCTGTTCAGATCATCCTTCCACCGTAGTTGCAGTCGCCCTGCACTTCTCTTTGCCGTCCACGGTCTCCAAGTCAGCAGTCTTCTTGTCTACTTTTCATCTGAGCTTCTGGCTACGTTACCTGCCCAATGCCATTTTAGAGTCGCCACCTGGTGGATAATGTCAGGGACCTTTGTTTTTTCTCTCATCGTATCGTTTCTGACTCTGTATCTTAGGCTTATTCCTAACATGGCTCTTTCCGTGGCTCTTTGGGTCACTCGTAGTTTCTCAGCACTTTGTTTGGACAATGTAACAGTTTCAAGACCATAAGTACCAACTGGCAGAGCGCAGGCTTCATGGACTTTTCGTTTCAGGTTGATCGGTATTTTCCGGTTTTTAAGGATGTAGATCATGTTTCCAAAAGCTGCCTAGCTTAGTCCAATTCTTCTTTTTAGCTCTGCCGTTTGGTTATCTCGGCCCAATCGAATATTGTGTCCCAGGTATGTATATCTTGGACATTCTCAATTCTGTTGCCGTCCACGTTGATTTCATATTTTTTTAGCTATTGATTATTATGACATATGAAGGGTAGATAGTCTATAGCCATTTTATTATCACGTGGATTGGAATTGCCACGTGATGTTGGCGAATATAGATGATATTATTCTTCATATTCTTCTTCTCCTTTTAAACTTTTGGTCTGTTTCTATTGTGAGGCTGGTCTTTTTTGGGAAGTTGACTCCCAGCTATCCCTCCATCTCTTTAGCGGGCTTCCTTGGGGACGGTAGCCAATAGGAATCTAATGCACCACAACGTGTGGAATTCTGGACGAATCCATCCTCTACACGTGCGCGTTCTAGTATCTTCTGCGTTTTCTGCCTCACCTAACAATATCTTCCACCTTGTAGACTTAGCAGATAGCCGTGTTCCTCACCGTATCTAGAAGAGTTTTTCCTGCTTATGTTCTCAGCGCCCGCACTGTCACCCGTACTTTAGCCTTCATTCTTGTGATATCCGCTCTAGCCTCAATGCCATATGTCAACCTCTATTATATATTCATCATCAGCCGTCTGTCATCCACTGCTGAATGTAGACCTCTCCCAAAGCACGCCACCGCCCCCTATACATTGCCGCTCCCATCCATCTATGTACAGCAATCCTCTTCAAATCGTTGGTCCATCGAGCAGGGGGACGTCCAACTCTGTGGAATCCTATACGCGGTCTCCACTCCAGATCCCGTCTCCCCCATCGGCCGTCAGTTCTCCGACAGATATGGCCAGCCCATCGCCACTTCAGTCCGCCCATCCTCAGAGGCACCTCAGTCACCTTGGTTTGTTGACGAATAAATTCGTTTCTAAATCTGTCCCTCAAGGTTATTCCAAGCATGACTCTTTACATGGCGCGTTGGGCGACCTTGAATCTGTAGACTAGACCTTTTGTCAGTGTCCACATTTCGGCTCCGTACGTCATGATATATTACTAGACAATATTAATACCTAAAACTTATTTTCTGCGTATATTTCAGGAAACGTTGGTTTTGATCCTGACCATGGTCGGTTGCTGGCTGTTCACGCCTTTCTACATCACTACCCACATGGATTACTATACCGCCGGCATCACGAGGGAGGGTATCTGATCGAAGACCACTCTTGATTCTAACTTTCTTTAGCTAATTACGCACGCGTGTCATAAAATTTGCATTATTCGTCAGTGCAGCTATACTATTGACGATTTTTTTTTATATTAATGAAAATTAAATAATTAAATACACACTTTTTTTGGAAGTAATTTGTTATTAATTTATTAATGTCTTACTTTCATGATTAGACGACATTAAAGAGATCGCCTGCACGACATGCATGTTGTCCAGGATCGACAAACATGGTAACAGATGTAGAAAGCCTACGTCCAGGAGTGGACCGCTATGATGAAATAGTATTAAATCCTCCTTTATAAAATAGCTAATTAACTAACTGTACAAGAGTTTCCCTAGGAAAATGGGCAAAAAGGGTAGGTCCCCACTTGAGAGTGTAAGTATGAAAGTACAGTTTAGAACTGGCAAAACAAAAATGATAGAAGGATAAAAACTGTAGAAATGTGATCACTAAAAATAATGAGAGGAAAGATGTTAGGATACTGAAATTATATAAAGGAGTGTAAGGCATATAAATAGGCCCTCAGTAAAATTCGGAAATGATCACAATGATGGAAATAATGGATGAGAGAAGAATGGAAAAAATGTTCTATACAAATAGTATAAATAGATAAAAGGTAGAATCCGGATAATTAATAAGTTTGAATAATTAAAAAAATCCATCTAAAAAAAAAAGTTTTAAAAATATTCACACTATAGATGACGTATGTAATAGACGTCAGAGCCAATAGAACTAAGAACCTTCTTAGAGTAGCAAAAATGCGAACCCTACGCTCCATCGCAGGCAAAACCCTCAGAGATCGGATCAGAAATGAAACGGTAAGGTCTGTCTGTGGTGTTGAAGACATAGTGAGATGGGAATGAAGCAGAAGGCGCTTTTGGAGAGACCACGTGGACTGCATAGAGAATACAAGAATTGCAAAAATTGTTGAAGATGAAAACCCAAGCAGCAAGAGATTAACCAGGAAGGCCGCCGAAGAGATGGAGAGATGCTGGACATCATCATCCCAGGACAGCCCACCGCCACAAACAGGTCATACGACCTAAACTAAGAGGAAGAAGAAGAAGAATACTATACAAGAAGTTAATGAGTATCTAAAAAAAAGACCATGTTCAAACTCGCAAAGCAGTATCCATTCATGTCACAATATATAAACATATAGAAAGCTTGACAGATAAGTCGGGATAAAACAGTATTACGGTTCTATCTCTTAAGTTAATAGTGAGATAGAAATGTAAATCCAAAAAGTTGTGTATGGTATGATGCATGGTGATAAATTTACCTTGCAAGTTGTTCAACATGTTGTATAAGATGGGATCCAGTTTAGGGTGAAATGCATTCCTATGGTCCAGGAAATTCTCTGTTTCCTTGACAGCAATCAGCCTTATTAGGTCAGGATCTCGGAGCCACAACACGGGAAGCTGGAATTCGAACGCTCCAATATAGCTGCAAAACAAATAGTCACATACACGTCAAAATAAACAACAACAACAACAAACCATCACGCCGTTTCCCCGCAGGGGTAGGCAGGGAGAATGGACCGCCACACTACTCTATCCTGACACACCTCTCTAAATTCCTTCACATTCATACAGCGAGTCATACACGCACGTCGATTCTTCCGACTTCTAACGTGACCAACCTTTAAAATTTGATTAATTTGGACATGCCATGTTTTCGTCGGTCTGCTTCGACTCCGTACTCCATTTACATCATTAACGTCTACTGTCTTAACCATTTTTTCTCCATCCATGCGCTCCATATGTCCGAACCAACGCAGCGATCCTTTCATAATTTTGTTCATAATACCTTCTTCCGCTCTACATTCCTTTCTTATATCAGCATTTGAGATTCTGTCGTATATCGTTCTACCACAGGACCTTAGGGACCTCATTTATACCGCATTTATTCTGCTCTCATCCTTCTTCTGCCAGTTCCATGATTCGCTTCCATACATTAGGGTTGGGACCAGAACTCCATTGTGAACGGCCGTTTTCGCTTTCATTGATAAATTCTTGTTTCCAATAACAATTTTCCTACATTTGGACTCTAATACCCGTCAAAACGTGTGCCGTGCCTCTTTTGAGTCCATTTTGGAGCTTTTCAAGGTCGTCATGATATAACCAAAATATTGTAACACTCTTTGAGAGCACACCCGCAAAGTCTTGCTCTGATGCCCAGGTGGTGAAGATTTTACTGGTTCATTATTTTCGCCGTCTAGGGTATGCACAGCATTTGTCGCCAGCACTACATCTCAAAAGCATCAATTTTAGACCTCTCCGATGGTCGCATAATCCAAGACACGCATCCACAAATAAATACGGAGAAAACAAGAATTTGAACCAGTCTATTGGATATTTATTTGTGTTGCCATTGCCGACTGGTTCAAATTCTTGTTTTCTCCGTATTTATTTGTGGATGCGTGTCTTGGATTGTGCGACCATCGGAGAGGTCTAAATTGATATACATTACCCTGAATATGGAGACCGCAACGATCTCTAAAATGTCACCCGATGAGAATACCAAGGGAAATAAATAAGTAAAATATAAATTGTGTTAGACAGTGTTTAAGGCTTGACACCAGAGAGCGCCAGCGAATATATCGGACCTCTGCGTGACACCCATGCCAACGGAAAGGCAACGTTCACTCCGATCAGTAGATACAAGTGCAAACAACATAACAATTCCAGTCAGAGCCAATAGAGCAAGTTTCTATGATCGTGCTTTCAGCGTTGCGGGTCCGTTGGCGTGGAATAGCCTCCATGTTAGTATTAAGTATGAGGATAGTGACGTTAAATTTAAGAAACTTCTAAAGACCGCATTGTTCGCTCAGTCATTTACTAGTGCGCCCTTGGAGTAATTGATCTTATAAAACGGCGCACTTAAAATACAAGTCATCAGAATAATAATAATAATGAAGGAAATCGGAAATACACAAGATCCAGAAAACATTCGTTAATATCACTTCTTCGCTAGTTTCAATCCAAGAAATTGGTGTGCAGCAAAGTGTAACATTTTTGCTGATTCTTGGGGCTTTAAAGTGGTAGTTTTCATTCGTATTAATTATTTAATGTGAAGTTTTATACCATTGTTCAAGAAACAATATATGTTAGTTTCCCGTTGCTCATTTTAACTATTGATTATCATGTTATGGTGATAGGCAGCTAATCTATTGCCATTTTATTATCACATGAATTTTACACCAGACCAAAGACAGTGTAACAATCACACTGCCATCATCGGCAATCGAAAACGGACCTTCGGTGTGGTAGTCATAGCTTTTGCCACTCTGCCACGAAGGTCGTCAATATAATACCACGTTGTTACGAGTTGCTTCAAAATGGCGCCCATGGGCTGCTGTCTTTTGAAGCTTTTCACAAAGAAGTTAAATTTCTGCATTTTGGCAATCCTTTAAGATTAAAAACAGCTCCATATACAAGTATATGCATCATCATGAGTGGTTAATTGTTTTTTATTGGTGCACACTCTCATACTCAAATTGTACATCGCTCTGCACGCCTTCTGCCTGAATAGGCTTTTACCTCCACAGTTCCTGACCATCGTAATCGCTCACTCTTCATTTTTCCGTTGCTATCATCTTTCTGACCCGCTGCCATCTCCAAGTGTGCTGGCGTTTCTCGAACGCCTCCATCCCCTGCTTCTCCTGCCGCCGTCGACGCCGCCTCCTCCTACCCTGCCGCCGCCATTGCTGCCCACCCGCTGTTTACTCAAACGCTTCATGCCTAAACCTTTCCTTTCCACCATCCTTATCCCATCCTGTATCTCAACCCCATTGCCATATTAGTCCCCACCCAAGGCCACCAGCCCACGCCCAAGGCTACTTTTGTCCCACTTGGTTCCATATCCAGGACCAACCGGCCCCACCCAAGGCCACTCCCTGTCACCATCCCTCGGTCTCCACCCAAGACCTCGGCCCCGTTCCAAGGTCATCCCCAACCCCTCCACACTCCTCCCTACCCGGGTAGTCAGGTCCAAATGTCGGACACAACCCACTACATCCTCCAAGTAGCCCTCCTCTCACCATCCAACAATATCCAACTTCAATATGTTTGATGTGTTTTTGGGTAACACCGTGTGATAACTCCTTCTCGACTGACGTTTCGGAGATCGTTGCAGTCTCCATCTTCAGGGTAATGAATGTGATGGAGACTGCAAAGATCTCCGAAACGTCGGTCGAGAAGGAGTTATCACACGGTGTTACCCTAAAACACATCAAACATATTGCTGCCAACCGTGAAAATCTACGCAATTAATATCTCCATGAAAGAAATTTCCAAAACGTGGGGGAGCAATAGCCTTCGGGCTGGTACTCTCGAAAAGACAATATCCATGACCACGTTGTTAATATTTATAATGTTACCTGTTCTCAATTTGAAAATGGAATAGTTACCCTCATTTGTGTAAATGGATTGAATTCCAACCACGCAAATTTCCAGTGTAGATTCGCTTACCTTTCTTTAGGGAAAGAGCTGTAAATTCTATCCATGAATTCTGTGAGGTGCTCCCACAAGAACATCCGACCCACATTCCCTATGAAAGGAAAGGGTTTGACGTTTTTTACACCACTTTTAGAAAAACGGTCAAAGGTACGAGTTCCAAGCCAATACACAAGACCAAAAATAATCAAAGCTACCAAAAAACTGCTAGAATACTCCATGTCCAAAATTCGGTACACGTTAACTTACTCGAACAATAAAGCAATTGAGTAAATTTATATGAACACATTATTTAATCATCTGTTTGTTTGTCCTCATTATATTAAGGGATTATTTTCAACAAGTCTGTTGAAATATAATACATTTTATACCAAAATAATACATTATAATCTTGTTTTTCGTAGCAATTTGTCGTCAAACAAGGTGTTTGTAAACAATATTTCATAATGTATACCGATAAAAACGTCCGTTTTATAATAGTTTTATTATTATTTATGCTTAATGCATGTTTCGCCTGTCTAAGGCATCATCAAACTAAGACATTCACATAATATATAATAAACTATTTGTTTTTTTAATGTATACAAATACTGGATTTTTACCCATTGCGGGTTAATCATTTTTTAAGGATTAATTGTATCTCACATTGCATTAGCATAAGCCTTTCACATTGCATTAATAAAGGTTTTCTGCTTAATGCTTACAAATAATCTTAATAGATGGCGCTAGTGTAGATTGACCTAAAAAATGTGAAGTTATTTAAAAATAGTAGCATATATACAAGTTCCAAAAATTTGTCAGACGTGGTGGTCGTAAGAAGGGAGGAATGGGGAATGGTGTTAACATAAAGGTGTTAAACCCAACCAATGACAGGTCATAAGTCCTGTAAACGCCTCGACTACCATATTCTGTTTCCAAAAAAATTTTCCTCCTCGTCTCTATTGAGATACAATTAATAAAACTATTATAAAACAGACGTTTTCATTCGTATTGATTATTTAATATGGAGTTTTACAACATTGTTCAAGAAACAATAATACACTCGAAAATGAAAAGAGTGTAATTTATTGAATATAATAAACAAACGCGGTGCTGTGTAACAAGTACCCATTGCTTCTAAAAACTTCAGTATATCTATAAATATTATCAAAATGTGAATAGGATTTTCGTTAACTTTCATTATGCAATATTATGAATATGACTAAAAACGTGACATGTTTCACCTTGTTTAGGCATTATAAAATGGGAGTATGAGAGTTTTGTTATTCTCGTAATTTAATATTTCTTCAGATTCAGGGAATTCTTTGAGAATTCCGTCATCTTGGAGGCTATCCATCTTTATGTTCCGGATGGTTATCTTCGACAGCGTCAGCACAGACTGTTTTATCTCCAAACATGCAGAACCAACCTGCCTCTGGTGATGCCGGTGGGGAGAGCAATCAAACTGCTGAACATGATCGCTTCGGAGATCGACGTCTTTCATATTCGTGAAAGTATGGTCAGAAGACAAATACTCTTGACTTTGGAGAGTATCTTGTATTCCTAATGTCGAACAATCTCTCGTACGTTCATGGTATTATATTTTTTTTATGTTTTACCTGTTCTCAATAGATGCCTTAAACTTTAATTGTCGTTTGTAATATATTTTGAGAAAATAAACTGATTTGATTTGATTTCTTCTGATGGTTCTGAGTTTTCTCTATTTCTAGTTCCAATAATATCGTTAACATATACTTTTTTTTACCGTCATTCATTCTTTCCATGTTTCCAAACGATCTTAATGTTCCTGTCATTTTTTTATTCGTAACACTTTCATTCGCACTACATAATTTTTTTTTGGATTTTCATTCTACACTCTATCATACACAGATTTTCTAAACATTCGTCTGAGAGATCTCATTTCTACTGCATTTATTCTACTTTCATACTTATTTGGCCAGTTCCATGCTTTGCTTACATACATAAGGCATTCGTTCCTTTCCCAAGTTTTACGTTTATTATAAGTGCGGGAATATAATTATGAACACTTAAATGCCATCCTGTGTAATTCGTAAAATACTTAAAATATGATAATTAATGCTGAAAAGGTATATTTCAATATCAAAATAACCTATCAAAATAAGGCTATAATTTTTAATGTTTATTAATTATTTTCAACAATCAAAGGCGAACTCTGAGACGGCAAATAAAAAATATCTTATTTTGAATAAAACAACAATGGTGGGGTCAAATTTATAAGTATAATATTTATCCAAAAAAACGTGTCATATTAAGTCGGTTTTCCGTCTAGAACAGCAACAACAACAAACCTTCACGCCGCGCCGTTTCGATAGGCAGAGAGAATGGACCGCCACACTATTCTATCCTGACATACCTCTCTAGTTTCCTCTACATTCATACATCAAGTCATACACGCACGTCGATTCTTTCGGCTTCTGACATGACCAACCTTGAATATTTGATTAATTTCGCCATGCCATGTTTTCCTCGGTCTACCTCGACTCCATTTACATCGTTAACGTATACTTTTTTAACCATTATTTCTTCATCCATGCGCTCCATATGTCCGAACCAACGCAGCGATCCTTTTATAATTTTGTTCATAATACCTTCTTTCGCTCTACATTTCTTCCTAATATCAGCGTTTGAGATTCTGTCGTACTCGTATATCGTTCTACCACACGTACGTCTTTGGGACCTCATCTCTACCGCATTTATTCTGCTTTCATCCTTCTTCTGATTTTGATTTTTCCAAATGAGCAAAAAAAATCGACAACGAAAAATATCCGTGTAAAAACCCACAATCTGTTGTCGACCTTTTTTTGGATTTTCACGAATGAGCAAAAAAAAGGTCGCCAACGAATTCCAGATTCTTTTTTCTATTGGCCTGATTTTGCTCTGTGTCAGCTTCAAAAACTAATTTTATAGTTATTGGTGAATTCGTAAAAAAAATCTATTTTACGAACGTATGGGTGTGCACAAAATAATAGAAATCGGCATGGGGTCAATGGGACAAAAAGTTTGGATACCTCTGGTCTATAACAACCACTCAACCTGCGGCCCCCAAGCTTTTATGTGCGGCCCTAAGCACGTTTATTATCAGGAACATGATATTTAAAAATCTGGCATTCTTGATTTCGTTTATCTTGAGCTTCGTTTCAACTTTTAAGCACAGATAGTGACTCCTAAAGAGAACTGTCATTATGGTCCAAAAATTGTTGAAAATTTATCTCAATGTTAAAAATCACACTAATTTTGAAATAAACCCTTGGATACACGTTACTTTTGAATTTTGAGTTTTTCTCTATTGTAAATTTTGACGAATAGTATGCTGATATGCGATATGTACTATTATTATTATGTTTTAGTTTATAACTTTTAAATTCTCAAAAATGTTTTCTAAAAAAGGGGGGGTTTCATGATTTTTTTTCGTCCTACCAGTATAGGCAGCTCGCTGTGGGGTACTTTGAGCTACTCAAACCCAATAAAACGATTATAGGATATCGCTATAGACTACAATTGATGCGTTGGAGCAAAGTATTGAAAGCTAAAAGACCGCAATACGCCAACAGACACGACAAAGTTATTTTGCAGCATGACAATACCCGACCCCATGTTGCAAGAGTTGTCAAAATTATTTGTAAACGCTCAAATGGGATATTTTACCCCACCCACCTTATTCACCACACATGGCTCCATCCGACTACCGTTTGTTTCGATCGGTGACACGCAAAATTTTTTCTTTCTTATGACAACACCAAAAAATGGGTCGATGACTGGATTAAAGCAAAAGACGCATCGTTCTTCCAATACGGATTTCAAAAATTGCGTGAAAGATGGGAGAAAATAATAGCAAACGATGCGATGGACAGCACATTTTGATTAAGATATTATTTATCAGTTTTTTTATATTAAATTTCAAATTTAAACAAAAAATAGCGAGAACTTATTCGTACCCCTAATAGTAAAAACTGTTTTATGTTTCATGTCATATATCACGGGTGACATCTTTAGGGTGACGTTTGAACTACACTATATTATTATTTGATCACTTTGCACCTTTGCACAGTTATTGGCTTTTATGTTTAACACCGATTGGGAACAACGAACTCATTTATGACTTATTTATTTATTTATTAACAGCGATATCAATAATTACAAAAGTACCAAAATGAGGCTTAACAAAATATTAAAGAGTTAAAAATAATAATAGTAGTGGAAATAAATAGATTTTTTTTTTTAAAGTAAGTATTATAATATTATGTACGATCCTTATGTATGGAAGCGAAGCATGTAACTGGTAAAAGAAGGATGAAAGTAGAATAAAATGCAGTAGAAATGAGATCTCTTAGACGAATGTGTAAATACTCTGTGTATGATAGAGTGTCGAATGAAAATATAAGAAGTGAATGCGATGCGAATGATGGTGTTATGAACAAAATAATGAGGAATGAATGAAGAAAGAATGGTAAAAAAATGATTTGTTAACGATGTAAATGGAGCCAGAAATAGAGGAAAACCGAGGAAAACGTGGCACGATTAAATAAATCAAATATTGAATGTCGGCCATGTGAGGAGTCAGAGAAATCGACGCGCGTTCATGACACGGTGTATGAATGTTAAGCATGCGAGAGAAATATGTCAGGAAAGAAAAGTGTGGTAGTCCATTCTTTCTGCCTACCCCTTCGGGGAGACGACGTGATGATTAGTTAGTTAGTTAGTTTAATATTCTGTAACATTTTGGTCTCATCCACGCCGAAAGGTTGCTACGATCATTTTTCCGAAATTTCGCTCGTTTAGATGGAAAACATCAATGTCTCTTCCAAACATAACATATACAGGTATGTGTTATTGTTATTTATATATTATCGTCTTTCCACTGTTCTGGCTGATTTGGCTAGGTTGGGCGAAACTGACTCCTGGGAGCATGATGGAGCTTGGAATAACATCTTCGTCGACCTTCGTAGCAGAGTGGTTAGAGCTTTAACTTCCATACTGAAGGTCCCGGGTGCGATTCCCAGCGATGGCAGTGTGATTGTCACACTGTCTTTGGTCTGGTGTAGAATTCACGTGACAATAAAATGGCGATACTTTGGCTTCCTATCACATGTCATGAGAATCAATATAATAGCTAACAAATAAATTGTATACAGTTGGGTTCAAATGACCTGTAGTATACAAGGGAAAAAAAATCTTTATAAAAAGTAATAATATAAATTAATAAACTCTTTCGGGATTGTTCCCCCAAATGCAGTGAAGTAGTCTACGTAAGATAGGGTTGCCATACGTCCCGGTACACAGGGACATGTCACCGGATTAGAAACCCTGTCCCGGTCATCCCGGTTGCCGCATCAAATGTCCCAGTCGGAATAAATGAGCCGCGGCTACCCAGTGACCCAATGAACGCTGTCGCCTTAATATCGAAGCGGTGGAAATCATCATTCAAGCAGTTTAATTTCAACATGCCTTTAAATTTCACAAATATGTTAAGGGGAATCCGAAGTTCCTGAAGCTTGAATCTTATTTAACTGTTAAATGCAAAATATAATGAAAATAATATTGTTCCTGTTGAATTGAAATCTATGTCGTGTTCTACGTCAGCTCATTAGCTCAATTCTTATTCTTCTTATTCTCCTTTGTTGTAGACCTATATGGTCTGTTCTTCAGAATGTTGCTCCTCCTATTAGGTAGATTCCCAGCTGTCCTTCCATCTTTTAGGAAGTCTTCCACGAGGACGATTCCGTGAGTAGTGCAATATAGGGGAGTCTGGTGGTGTCCATTATTTGAACATGGCCGAAGCAGTCCCTTTTTCGCTGTCTGCTCCATCTTATAATATCCTCAACCTCACATATCTCTCTTATTCTGGTGTTCCTCACGCGATCTCTCAGTGTCTTGCCTGCTATCGTCCTCAGTGTCCTTATTTTGGAAGTCCTCAAAACTTGTTTGGTCCTTACTGTGTCTGCCCTTGCTTCGACGCCATATGTTATTATTGGTCTTACGTATGCTCTATAGATTCTCACCTTACTCTTAATGGCCATATCTTTGTTTTTCCATATTGTTGATTTCAGGGCCCAAGAGATTGCATCTGCCTTGTTCACTTGGGCTTGTATTTCTTCCTAAAGCTAAATTTAAAAAGCTAAACAAAAAACTTAACATAGACAATAAAAATGTTCCTTCATCATTTTTATCCGTTTTTCTTATTTGGTAGGTATCCACTAGCTTCTAGGGACAGCATTCTCACTCAGTGTGCACTCTTTTCTTAAGTTTTGATTTGTGTCCTAACGCAAGAGTTAATCATGTTTACACATGAAATAATACCACAAATGACTCCACCCCAATCTTGCTCCACGGTGTCCCCCTTGTGACCACGACCAGCTTCTGCTACCTCGGTAGTATGATAGCAGGCTCAGGAGGTACGGAGGAGGATGTAGCCAGCAGACTTGACAAGGCAAGGGGAGCTTTCGCTATGCTTCGCCCTGTATGGCGCTCCGGTATCATTTCGAGAAAGCTCAAGCTCCAAGTATTCAGCAGTAACGTTAAAAGCGTACTGCTGTACGGATGTGAGACTTGGAAGTCTACCGCAGACGTTATTGGTAAACTCCAGGTGTTTATAAATAGGTGCCTTCGCTCAATATTCAAAATCTATTGGCCCCAAACAGTGTCAAATGCCGTTCTCTGGACTATAGCAGGCGAAAAGCCAATTAGAGAACAAGTAGCTAGGCGCAAATGGCAGTGGATCGGTCACACTCTGAGACGGAACCCAGCCTGCATCGCTCAGGGCGCACTAGACTGGTCCCCTATGGGGGGAAAGAGAAAGCGAGGCAGACCTAGAGCCACCTGGAGAAGAACCCTGCAGGACGAGGTTAAGGCGGCAGGTCTCACTTGGGACGATGTTAAGCATCAGGCATGCGATAGAGTCGGTGGAGAAGATTCCTTGAGGCCCTATGCACCACGGAGGTGTGACAGGACAAAAAGAAGAAGAAGAGACACATGAAATAATGAACTAAAAATTGAGTTATTAATGTATTATGTAATTTAGACGTACGATTACTCTATATTTTTAAAATGAAATGCGTTTTATACACATCATTAATTTATTTCATATATATTTTATTTTACATGTAGGTATCGTTTTTGCTGCTTATCAAATTTTATTTATTTCTACAATCAGTTGATCAATTCTGCCATTAATAATGAAGTCATCTGCTACATCAGTATTCTGACCAGGGTCAGATTAAAGACATTAATGCCCTAAGCACTAAATAATTTTGGTGCCTTCGAACACTTGAATATTTTTTTTTAATGAAATACGTATAGCATTTTTATTTCATCAAATAATATCTTACCATGCACAAATCATTCCATTTTAATATTGCAAAGAGTGAAATTTATTTTGAAATTTATACCTTCTGACCCGACGAACTTCGTACCGCCTCAGAATCAATAAATGGTGTGTTAACTTATTAGCTAAATTTAATTCACCTTTTTATTGAATTACAATTAATACTTAAAATGAATTAAGTTCACGAAATGTGCAAAAGTCAAAATTAAAAATATTAATTACAATGGAATATAATTCACGTGGAAGCCTGCGTGAATACTTAAAATGAATTATAAACTGTTAATTAAAAACATATTCAACCAAATTAGAATCTACCAGATTAATTGTGAGGATTGTGATGCCGTGTATATTGGAAAGACGGGTCGATCATTTTGAAGAGGTTATATGAACACAACATTTAATACAAAAACATAATCATTGTGTGAATTTTGACCATCATTTCAATACCAAAAACACATTTTTTTGCATATAGCAAACAATTTTAAAAAAATTGAGAAATTAGAAAATTTAGAAATTTTTAAAACAAAGACACGTGAATTGAATGTTATAAATAACCAAATTCCAGCTTATTCTCCCTTAGTATATATGTAGTACATTAAAAACTTTTCCTTTATACAATCTACCAAAAAAATATTAATACTACCTTCCACTTTTGTCCCTTTCTTACTAATGTAATCTGCTTCCTTATAATTTTTATCGTCTTTAATACGAGTATATTAGGATTCATCGTTTTTGACTCTATATTATGTATGATTGTTCCTTCTAATTACTGTTTTAATTATTATTATGATTATTATCATTCTTATTATTTTATTATTATAAATAAATGAATTTAATACAACAATACAACAACAACAACAACAAATCATCACGCCGTTTCTCCGCAGGGGTAGGCAGAGAGAATGGACCGCCACACTACTCTATCCTGGCAATCCTCTCTAGCTTCCTCCACATTCATACATTAAGTCATACACGCATGTCGATTCTTCCGGCTTCTGACATGACCAACCTTTAATATTTGATTAATTTGGTCATGCCATGTTTTTCTCGGTCTACCTCGACTCCTTACTCCATTTACATCGTTAACGTATACTTTTTAACCATTTTTTCTTCACCCATGCGCTCCATATGTCCGAACCAACGCAACAAACCTTTCATAATTTTGTTCAAAATACCTTATTTCGCTCTACACTCCTCCCTAATATCAGCATTTGAGATTCTGTCATACATCCTTCTACCACACATACGTCTTAGGGACCTCATCTCTACCGCATTTATTCTGCTCTCATCTTTCTTCTGCCAGTTCCATGCTTCGCTTCCATACATAAGGGTTGGGACCAGAACTCCATTGTGAACGGCCATTTTCGCTTTCACTGATAAATTCTTGTTTCCAATAACTACTTTTAAAGCTCCATTCACTTTGTTACCCGCACCAACCCTTCTTTCAACATCACTGTCCGTTCGGCCATCCGCTGTGAACATGCTACCTAAATACACAAATTCCCCCACCTGTTCCAAGTTCTCTTCATTTACACTTATATTGTAAACTGTCATTTGCTCTTCCCTTTCAAAAACTAACACCTTTGACTTTCCGACATTCATCAAAACACGTTAAAATAATTAAATAGCAGACAACATAATTTTGAATAAGTGTGATCCATCAATGAACTCCGTTTTCATCATTAGCATCATCATATTCATCATCTGAAGAGTTTGATGATTCAGTGTCCCTATCAATTGAAAAAAGAAATTCCTCGTCTTCATCTAGCCAAATATTTCGTTTATTAAGTACTCGCGGCTGCATTTCGTATGGTAACAATTCTCTGGACCGAATGTACACAGATACACCTATTAAATCAATACAAAATATACAATACGTATTTTTATTATTATTCACTAATCATAAATCGGTTATTTAATCTCTACGGAACACTCATCTGTCATCTTTTTCGAATGGAATTAATGGCGCAAATATTCTCTGCTCTCCTTCACAAAAGGGGTTTAACTTTTAGAATAGTCTCTCTTATACTGATTTTTATAACTTTGGGCATTGTTAATCTAAAATTAATAAAGAAAACCAAAAATCCCAGCGACGATTTAAACATAGCCTCAAATCTATCACATTGACATCTGGCATCAACAATACACCACCTACGGGCGATACCGAAACTAAAATAGACGCCATTTTGATAATATACTATTTACTCCTAAGTCAAAATTAGTCAAATATATGACAAATATAATTAATTTTAAATTATTTAAGTGATTTTTTCAAATGTTTTAATAATTATTCTGTTATCCGGAACGGAGACAAATCCAGCAAATATAAGATCTTCAAAATTGGTCCAGCCGTTCTCGAGTTATAAATGGTGTAAATAACACGATTTTTGACTTTGTTTTATATATATACGAGTAGAAGATGTCCACCAATAGCAAAAGAAACACAGCTGACTATTGAAAAATATAATGTCAAAATACACATTTTCATCTGGTACCCAGAATATTTTACAAGATAAACAGGATGACACAGGAGAGAACGCTTTATAAACAGGACTTATTAATATTTCATAACACAATTTGAAAATTGAATGAATTTAAAATTTAAGTAATAATTTAGGTTATAAAAAAAATAGTGAACTTGCATTCCCTTGATTCCCTTAGTAGGCAGCAAGGGTTACTTTGTTTATAAGGTTAAAAAAAAACTATGTAATTTTAATTCTTTGTTAAGTACTTCGTATATTTATTTTTTAATTATTATTTTACATATTAATAAATAAAAATATTGTAAAATTTCTCCAGGATATTTTCGGCGCCACAAAATCGAGACCCACCAGCAAAGGGAAGGTAACCCCTACAGAAAATCCCTGGAAAAGGCAACGGGAAACCGCGCCAGTCGGCTACACTTCCCAGGAAATCATTATGGCGAGAAAGAATTCGCCCCAGTAATTTGCCAACATTGAGGAGACCGAACACGGCACCTAGAGATTGCATGAGCAAAGCCGACAAATTGCGCCGCTGCACAGAGGTCCCAAATTCAAATCTGACGGGAAATTTCTCAAATATGTAATAAAATGGTAATTAATGGTTTAAAAAAAATTTTAACACAAAAACTGCAATATTTGTTGTATGAAATACTTGTTTTATTAAAGAAATGTGAATACATAATATATTTCAACTTATATTAGAAATATCAAAATTTAGTAAATCATCGAAATTATTATATAGATAAATCTACTAATTATTGTTAGAAAATGCATTTATCTAAGACGAAATTAAACTATTGATATACCGTAACATACATATGTACAAGTAATTCTTGTTCGAAGGTATAAGTAGTAAAAATATTTTTAAAAAAGCGTGAAGTAAAATAAGGACAAAAATGAAAATTAAGTCGAATCATAATAACCATGTTATCTCAGATAGATTATCTGTAGTATCTGGTGGTTGCGGTTTTTGTTGCAATTTTATAACCTCTGGATTAAAACTACCCTTAGGCCTTTGAGAGTTACTTCTGTAGGAAGTTATTAAAGGGTCAGAGGAAATGAGGAGCATGTGAGCATTCCATTATATGGTCCAATATCTTTTGTAAATTAACTTCTGCACAATTTTCAGTTATTTTAACTGAATTGACTGGATAGCACTTTTTTTGCTTCCAAAATATGTTTGTAAGATGGGTAAATATTAGCACCTAGAGCTTTAGCTTCTGATTGAATGAGCATATTTAGTAAGTTTTGCATCAACAAACAAAGCTAGAGCTTTTTCACGTGAATATATTTTAGCCGACCTAGGAGACTTTCTATATGTTTTTTTTATTCTAGAATAAAAAACAACTAGTTGCTCTCTTTGGAGAAAACGTAATCTCCTCAATAATTTTTGCAGCATCTCTTCTTCCTGCAGATCTTAAACTAATTTGTGCAGCGTACATTAACTCGTCGCCAGACGCCAACTCAAGTATAGGCTATTTTTCGCTACGTTTTTTCGTATAATTACCAAAAGATTTCTTCCTGCTGGTATTTCCAGAAGTAGATGGTACCTCTGATATATCTTGAATCTCTTTGGAAGTCGATTAAGGAAAAGATATTTCAGCATCCAACCACTTAGAAATTTTTTTCATAAATATTTTTGTGTTTTGTTACTTTCGACCCATTTCGATCTTAATGTGCCACAAAAACGCATTTTTCTGTTTGTTTACAGGCATAATAATCTCTTTATTAAGCATTTCTAGTTGAAATTTCTGAGAAATATATATTTTACTTTAGTTTTACTATTTCCCCTTCGCCAAATGTCAAACAAGATTCTTCGAGAAATTGAGCCATCTGAAATAAAAAGTAACATACATTCTAAATAGGCAATTTCCGGCAGCTAATTTCTTATGGATTTTATAACATATATATCACTACACAAAATAAAATAAAAAAATTGATCGGGTGTCTCGGGGATTTTTTTGTAGGCCTTCACAAACTTAAATGATAAACTTTTATAATCCGATAATTCATTGTTTAGTTATTTCCCCTCAAACACATGAAATAAAAAAGCAAAATAATATAATAAAGTGAATTATTAAGAACATACCTTCAATCAAAATATTCATAATGTAAAACCAAGCAATAATGATAACACTTTGCTAAAAATGTGTCATCAACTTGGGAATGCAAACGCTACTAAAACAATGAGAAATGTTTGGTGCGTTACTTATCAACTTTGGGAACCTCGCATCGCGTTAACACCATTGCCATGTGGTTAATTGACTTGGTTTATGATGCTCCATTTATGTTTTAAGATATTATGTAAGAAATAATTGGAATTAAAAATAGTGAATAAATACCCAATTTCCCGCTAGAATTGACTTTGGTACCTCAGTGCGCTGGGTCCTACAACAGCTCCGAGTAAGCAGTAAGTAACCTTCTATGTATTTATTTAGATGTATGTTTGTGTGTTACCCTACAATAAATAAATATAACCCGTGAATAGCCTATTTGTAAAAAAAATCGCTCAATAAATAACTCTTCATAGGTTTTACATGCTATATTAAAAATAATCTTATATCAAAATGCGACGATGCTGGAACCCTCTCTGATGCTGTGTTCCAGGTCTAAATAGGAACTGATGGATGCATTAGTCTTGTCTCTTCTCAAAGCCGACCCAAATTCCATTCTCTGGTAACATGGCGAACATTTTTGTTGGCATTTTGTTGGGGTCGGTGGTTTTTGGGCTCGGGTGGATCTTGTAGTTGGAGACTATGTAGAACAGGAGGCATTTCTCTTCCATCAGCGCGAATCTCTTTCCTGAAACAAACGTCATGTTTTTACTTATACAGCCGTTGCTGGACATAGACCTCCCTCATACTTCCACACACTCCCATCTTGCTTCTCTGCATCCAATAAACAGCATTTTTCCTTATATCACAAGACAAATAATGTATGACGATTTGTGAAAAAAGTGCGATCGGCGAGAAATTGGAGCAAGTTACCGAATTTACGTATCTGGGAAGCATAAACATGCTTGTAAACACAAGAGACGGAAAAATGAAGAAAGACATCGAAAGAAGGCTTGGTGCTGGGAATAAAATAAATGTCCCACTCAAAGTCATCACTGCAAATAGAAATATATCCACAGAAGCAAAGATGGCAGTACACAATGGAGTTCTAGTGCCAACCCTCATGTATGGAAGTGAAGCTTGGAGCTGACAAAAGAAGGATGAAAGCAGGATAAACGCCGTAGAAATGAGATCACTAAGAATAATGTGCAGGAAAACGTCGTATAATAGAATACCGAACGATGAAATAAGAAAGAAATGTAAGGCAGATGGCTGCATTATGGATAAAAAAAAGGATCCCTGAGATGGTTTGGACATATGGAACGAATGGATGAGAGAAAAATGGTTAAAAAGTTGTACACAAGCAGCGTGAGTGGAAAAAGAAGCCGAGGATGGCCGAGGAAAACATGGCATGACCAAATTAATCAATTTCTAAAAGGTGGCCACATTCGAAGTCGGAATAATGGACGTGCATGCATGGTAAGATGTATGAATGTAGAGGAAGCCCGAGAGGTATGCCAGGACAGAGCATTGTGGCGATCCATCCTCTCTGCCTACCCCTCCGGGGAAAAGGCGTGATGGTTAGTTAGTTTAGTTAGTTATCGTATGGCGGGTTCAGTTCTACTAATCGTTAAATCCAAAGCAGCTGAAATTCAATTCTGTGTCCTGCTGCGAACAAATTTATTCTTCTTTATTTCTTTATTCTTCAATAATCTCCGTATTGAATATTAAATATTGAAAAATAAATCATTTTAGAAGTTTCATTATGTTTATATAAAACTTCTATAAACGATGTTATGTTAGAAATTGGATGTTTTCTTCAAAATTCAACAATTTACTTTTATTCCACCAAAATTGCTGTGTTGAATTATTAAAACCTAACAGATCTGTGTTAGACTATTAAAATGAACTCAAGACAGGTATCTACGATCTGCGTGAGAAATATTGAGAAACATTTCACATATTTTAGTTCAATCTACTAGAGACTAGAGGTAAGCATTAAGCATAACGCTTTATTAATGTAATGTGAAAGGCTATCAACCCATTACTAGACAACGCCTGGAGAAAACTCTCTTTATATGCTTTTAACATTGACCAGTTTTTATACAACATTTTTTTGAATGTATACAAATACTTGTAGACGAATACTGGATTTTACCCATTACGGGTGTATTAATCATTAAAATTAAAGTCTTAATGATTAATACACCCGTAATGGGTAAAATCCAGTATTTGTCTACAAGTACTTGAATACATTTAAAAAAAGGTAATATATAACCTTGGATTCTCCAAGCTGAGGGGATGATGGTAATTGACATACTAATCAGTTGGGGTGCCAATTGTATTATTGTATAATGGGCAATGTTACCTATGCAAACCCTTGGTCCTACCCCAAAGGGAATATATGAGTAGGGATTTATTGAGCCCTTATTTTGATCAGAAAACCTCTCCGGGTCAAACTTCTCGGGGTTCGGGAAGTACTCTGGATCCATGAGGATGCTGCGTATCGGAATAACTATGTATTCGTTGGGTTGAATCTGAAAGAATGGAGATCATAACTTAATATTAATTATTTTCCATATTTATACAATATAATAATTATTTCTCTGCAAATGTTTGAGAATACCCTCGCAAGGCGAAACAAATTAGTAAAAAATCACTGTAAAACCGTTAAAGCAATGGTGTTTTAATTATATTAATTATTTTATAGTGGAGTTTTACCAATGAGTTGAAAAAGTTGGTATTAGTAAAAAATATATATATTTATATTCGATCTTAGAGCTTCGAGAGAAGAATATCGATGTTCGAAAGCTTGATTGTTTTCCCCACTGGCATTACCAAAGCAGGTTTATTATATACTTTGATGCTTTCGGTGATACCCATCTGGAATATAAAGATGGATGCTCTCGAAGTTGGTGGAATTTTATAAGTATTTCTTAAAAAATCTGAAGAAATGGGTAGTCTGTGTAGTGTATCCCTTCTTATGATCTTCAGCATCAAAAAGTTGCGTAAAACTAAAATTTAAATAAGACCCTTATAATACTTACCATAAATTTTTTTCCACCTTTGTCATTGGGCGGAATGGGTATCTCATAAGATTTTGAAGCTATTCGGTCCATTCCAGGAATTGCTGGATGCTTTCTTAGACATTCTGAAATCATTTTATAATTAATAATTGTGTATTATTATAAAATGTAATCTATTTTTTGAAACCTTTAGTTTTCAATAAACAAATATAGTGATTTTAAAACAAATTTTAAAATATTTTTAATAATGTAACACCACAAATTAAGTGCTTCATAAAGTTTAACATTTAGCAATTTTTCAAAATAAATTCAAATAACTGAAAGATTTGATATAACTTTTTAAAAACATTGTGTTTTTATAACACTTTGTTGCAGTTTTGTTAATTATAATTTATTTGTATTAATTAATTTCCATTGAAAATAATGAAAAAAATATATAACAGATACCTATACAGTTTTATTCCACTTGTTTTTTTAATTTGACAGCTCTGATAATCAAAGAGTAAATGTGTATCGAAAGAATGTCAAAAATCTTAACCTATTAGTAATAGTAATTATATTTATATGAAGGAATGTGTACTAGCTACACAGCATCGGTGAGAGAATGTAAGATTAACGTTGTCACCTAACCTGATATGAACATATCCAAATACTTGAGTTCCATGAGGGTCTCATACGTAAAGTCTCCTTTCTTTTTGACCTGCTTCACTTCCTCAAAGAGCTTCTGTTGGATATCCGGATATAAAGACAGTTCGTACAAAGCGTACGAAGACAGAGTGGAAACGCTCTCGAAGCCGGCGACGAAGAAGATGAACGCTTGGGCGGTTATTTCATCCGGAGTCCAAACTGGAAAATGTCAAAATTTACACTTAATAATAACATGAAATCAAAAAAGTCAAAATTTACACATAATAATAACATCAAATCAAATCAAATCATTCAACCATAGACATTACAATATGTATATATATATTTTACATTACAAAACTATTATATTGATTCTCGTGACATGTGATAGGTAGCCAATCTATTGTCACGTGAATTCTACACCAGACCAAAGACAATGTTACAATCACACTGCCATCGCCAGGAATCGAACCCGGGACCTTCTGTATGGAAGTCAGAGCTCTTACCACTCTGTCACGACCTTCGTGGCAGAGTGGTAAGATCTCTGATTTATAAGGCATCTTTTGAGAACAGATAAAATAATATTTTGTGTACAGTATACTACCTGAAACGCATGAGAGATGGTTCGACATTAGGAAGACAAGATACTCTCCAGAATTAAAAGTATTTGCCTTCTGATCGTACTTTCACTAATATGAAAGACGTCGATCTCCGAGGAGACCGCGTTCAGCAGATTAATTGCTCTTCCCACCGGTGTCACCAGAGGCAGATTGGTTCTGGCGGCCGGTAGGTAAAACAATCTATGCTGTCGCTGTCGGAGATATCTATCAGGGACAAAAAGCCGAACACCCTCCAGCCCGGCCGAGTTCTCGAAATATCCCCTGAGTAATCTAATGAAATGACTTTTGCACAAGATTCTTTAAACTTAAGATGTGAAAATCTAATATTTCAACTGTGTACATGCCAACATAGAGAGAACCTTACGAAATAAATAATTTACTAATGCTGCGGGTTTTATTTATTGAATTCCGACATGGTACAAGTTTAATTTGACTTAACGTTAATTTTATTTGTTTTTTTACGATTATAATATTTTCTTTATTTTTAACTGCTTTAATAATTTCTAAAATTTCGAAATTGCTCAAAGTTATATTTCTATTATTAACATGCAAAATTTCAACGCCATTATCTTTATTAATGGGCGGAATAGGGAATGTTGTATTACATAAAGCGATCGCTTAACCCAACCAATGACAGGTCATAAGTCCTGTAAACGCCTCGACCACCATATTCTGTTTCTAAAAAAACTATAAAAGTATTTGTATACATTCAAAACAAAACGTTACCTTTTTTAATTATGTCGTTCTTCGAAATCAGTTCATCATTGCTTTCGTCATCTTTGAGAGTTCCGTTCTTGGCTTGGATCAGAAGCTGAACCAAATCTGGCCTCTTAATTCCCTGCTCTTCCCTTTCCCTGATGGTGTTCGTCATCAGCTTCGTGAAGTATTGATTTACCTTCGCTGGTATAAGGCTCAGACCCAAAAACTGTAAAAACAAAAGTGATTAATGTCTACCATGGATATAAAATTTATCGTATTCAATCATATATAGGATGTTTTTTTAGAGGTATACACTACATATTCAAAATGAAAAAAAAACACATCAAAATAATGTTAATGTCTATGATATGATATTTAATAGATAATTTTATGCCATTATCGTTTAAATATGATTTCGGGCATATGAGCGCCACGGCTAGCTCGAATGAAGCGTAATCGTGAAGTCCAATTTTCGACAATTGTCGTTTTTGTAGATGCGTATTATCCACTAGAGTGTACGTGGTGCGAAACTGATCCATGGTATTCCGAATAACTTGCTCGGATGGACGATTATGTCGACCGTAAAATGGACGTGGTGTGCGATAAGTTTGGCGAACCGAACCATGATTTTCAAAATAAATTCGCACAAATTGCAAGCGCTGTTCTGACGTCAGTCTATTAAATAGACTGACGGTTATAATAAAATGGCAAAACGTACTGACTACAAATCAATTGTCAACTGTCAAATTGACAGTCTGTAAAAACAAAATTGCTAGTTTAAATACCAAACCTTAAAAAAAAACTATATTAAGCAGATAATCTTCTTTTTCTTTCAGTGTTACGTCAGGTCCCCCCGACCTTGACTATCAGTTAAAGTATACCAGTTAAGCCTTCGTGGCAGACGACCTTCGTGGCAGAGTGGTAAGAGCTCTGATTCCCATTCCGAAGGTTCTGGGTTCGATTCCCGGCGATGGCAGTGTGATTGTCACATTGTCTTTGGTCTGGCGTAGTATTCACGTGACAATAAAATGGCGATAGATTGGCTACCTTTCACATGTCACGAGAATCAATATATCAGCTTAAAAAAAAAATGTATACTGTAATTGGGTTCAAGCAACCTGTTGTATACGTAAAAAAAAAAAAAAAAAAAGCCAGTTAATAGAATATATGAACCTTCGCTTAGTGTTACGGTAGACGACTCAAACGTGGCACGATCAAATAAATCAAATACTGAATGTCAACCACGTGAGTCGGAGAAATCGACGAGCGTGCATGACACGATGTATGAATGTTGAGGAATCGAGAAAAGTATGTGGAAATAAATGTGTGTTAGTCCATTCTTTCTGCCTATCCCTTGGCAAGACGGCGTGATGGTCAGTTAGTTAGTTAATTAAAAACTAACTCTTTAACTTTTAAGGTACCTGCATGACTTTAGGAAACTGTCTGTAGACGAAGAACTTGATGAAGAACTTGTAGTCCAAGACGGTCGCCTCCTCTCCCATTTTGTGGAACACGTTGGTTTCGTCTCTAAAGGTTTCCGTCTTCAGACCAAAGGCACAAGAGGCGATGACGTCGTTGGTAAACTTTGTGAAGATCTTCTTCGTATCGAGTTCCAGAATTTCTATAATGTTAATAATATTTTTTATTGTAAAAAATATAAAAACATATTTTTTACGTTTTTTTAAATGAACCTTCAAATGATTTCATTGATAAAATTAATCCTTGTTATTTAAAATAATAAACCATATTCTGTTTCCAAAAAACAATTAACATCTTCGTGTCTATTGAGATAAAATTAATCCGTAAAAATGACTAACCCGCAATGGGTTAAGCCAGTATTTGTCTACAAGTATTTGTATACATTCAAAATTTTGTTAAAATAACAAAATTAATTTTTTATAAAGCACCTTTGAGACAAGTAAAAAATCATATTGTGTGATTATTTGACGTAACTAGAGTTTCACAAATATTAGATAAACGTTTTTGCAGTAATTGTTATAACGATTTAGCATTTTTGTGCATGTAAATGATAAATTTATGATAACAATCCTGTTTTAATAGATTTTTTTAAATATAAGTGTGGAAAATTCTAATTTCAAGAAAAAATCTCATAAAACAATTCAATATTAAATATTGGTTACAAAATATGTATTTATTTTTATTTAAATGGTAAAAACCTTTTCCGTTTTGGTAGTCCTTTTTGTGTCTGTCAATGTAAAGGATCATTTCCTCCGAGATCTCCTTCATGAAGGGCAGCATGGCCTTGATCTTGGAAGTGGTGAAGGCGGGCGTCATGGCCGCCCTCATGTCCTTCCATTTCTGCCCTGAAATTAACACACAAATGTCATTTATTCACACATTACACATATATTGAACATCTTCCATAGTCTTATAAAACACTAGATTTTCATGATACATATAACTTTTAACTTTAACTTTTACTATATATATTGGTTGTTCTTTTTGTATATTTACTAATTAGTTAAAATAATTAATTCCCACAACAAAAAGACGACTGCAATATCTTGTATGAATTCGTATTTTAATAAAATGTGGGGGCTAGAAAGTTGTCTCCACATGTCCTATAACATCCGACGCCACTGGAAACGACAAAACGTCAGCCAAACATTCCACCAATGGCAAGAGAACGAGAAGAAATAAACACTTTTTTGTGCTACCCTTATATTGCCATTGATACAAAAAAAGTTGGACGATCGAAATGTGCGTGGGAGATGCCTATTGGTGGCGATGAGGTTCGCAACCCATCACACCGCGTCTCACGCGGGGGCGAAAAGAGAAGAATGGAGTGCCGCATCGGTTAAAGTGTGGCAGTCCATTCTTTCTGCCTACTCTTTCGGGGAGACGGCGTGATCGTTAGTTAGTTAGTTAGTTACTGTATTCGCTGTTTGTTACTCTCAATAATAAAAAATAAAAATAATATAAAAATAATGATATCGCTGTCTTCCGCACAAAAAAGTTTTCGCTCTTCGACTGTATTTATATTCGGTGAACCAAATACAATGACTGAATATAAGCAATAGTTATATAAAAATCTAGTACTTTTTAAATATATGTTACCTTTGAGACACGAAAGGGTGTTAGCCAGCAAGGGATCGGCCTGCGGGTGAATGAAGGAGATGTGGTCCAGGAAGTTGTCAGCATCTTTCACCCCGATCAGCTTTATAACTTCCGGGTCCCGGATCCAAAGAGTCCGGATGAAGAATTCAAACACACCGAAGTACCTTCACAAACAACATTTACTTTAAAAAATGTAAATTTTGTGCTATATTTGCTAGGCATTTTAAACTCATTCTAATATACACATTTTCAAACTTATAGATATACAATAATAAAACAATTTGTATTTAACCACGGTATGCTTATTACCCTTATGTATGGAAGCGAAGCATGGAACTGGCAAAAGAAGGATGAAAGTAGAATAAATGCAGTAGAAATGAGATCTCTTAGACGAATGTGTAGATACTCAGTGTATGTAAGAATGTCAAATGAAAATATAAGAAGTGAATGCGGTGCAAATGATGGTGTTATGAACAAAGTAATGAAAGGATCATTAAGATGGTTTGGACATATGGAAAGAATTAATTAAGAAAGAATGGTAAAAAAATTATATGTTCACGATGTAAATGGAACCAGAAATAGAGGAAGACCGAGGAAAACGTGGCACGATCAAATAAATCAAATATTGAATGTCGGTCATGTGAGGAGTCAGAGAAATCGACGCGCGTGCATGACACGATGTATGAATGTTGAGGAAGCGAGAGAAATATGTTAGGAAAGAAAAGTGTTGCAGTCCATTCTTTCTGCCTACCCCTTCGGAGAGACGGCGTGATGGTTAGTTGGTTAGTTAGTTTTTGCTTATTAAAAATCGATCCCAACTAATTTCGCTTGGACCCAAGCAAGCTTCATCTGGGCTATATAATCCATTATAATTGCCCTACTTAAATATTATATTGCCTAATTAACTAAAACGAAACTTTTGGCATCAATAATAAAAATGTGTTTTTTTTTTAATTTCACGGCAGAAGTTCATTGCAAATATTGAAATTTTTTATTTTTTATTTTATGTATTATATATTTAGTTTAAATTCACCAATATTTTTGTCTTCGACGGTTTTCGGCAGCTCCCTGTCATTGGCATCAATTATCTTCGACAAAGGGGCCATAGATTGTTTTATCTCAGAACCAACCTGCCAATGGTTATGCCGGTAGTTAGAGCAATATCTTTGCTTAATCGTATCACCTCGGAGTTTGACGTATTTTGTAATAGTTTGTCTCATCTGAGGGAAGTACTCTCTTTATTATAATTGTATGGTATATTTATTTTATTAATTTGTCATGAATCTTATGTTTCTCGCTCTTTTTATTATTTTATTGTGTATCTCTAACTTGTATGTTTAGTGAATTGGGAAAAGTTCTATAATGCTTTAGATATTTTTAAAATAAATAAATGAAAATGAAAAAATTTAAATAATGAAAATAACCATACCGTTATTAAATACAAATTGTTTTATTATTATACTAGTATGTCTATAAGTTTAAAAATGTGTACATTAGAAAAAAAAAGAAATTTTCAAGTAAATAAATAGATATTACATTTTATAATATGTAGATAAAAAAAATTAAACACTTCATCCCACAAAAAAGTGCTTAAATTCACAAATATATAAAATAAAATAAATCCTTTGTATTTTAAATACGGAATTATAATATTTGACACTAAGTAGTTTCGCTTGTACGCATGTTTTATCAGTGCAATACAAAAACTGTTTTTCAGTTCTATTCTAGAATACTATGTAAGACAAGTTTCGACAAAGATACAGCAAAAACGAAGTGGGTAGCAGAGATGCGGACGCTGAGGACAATAGCAGGAAAGATGCTTCGATATAAGAAGAGGAACACGAAACGCGAAATATGTAAGGTGGAAGATACGTCAGATGGGGCAGACAACGCAGAAGACACCTGCATGCGCACGTGCAGAGGATGGATCCCTCTAGGATCCCACACGTTGTGGTGCATCAGATTCCTGTTGCCTATCGTCCTCCCGGAAGACCACCAAAGAGATGGAGGGTTAGCGGGTAATCAACTTCCCAAGATAAGCCAGCCTGACTATAGGAACAGACCAAAGGTCTAAAAGGAGAAGAAGAAGTATACAACAGGTCGTTCAAACCCAATTATTATTATTATTATTATTATTATTTTGTTGAAATAAACTCCTTACGCCATCACAGCGCGAGCCAAATCGATGTAAAGGGTGAAAAAAAAGAATATCAAAGGAAATATACATACTCGTAGAACCTTATGAATACATGCCAGTTATTTCCTTGCTGCCCTTATCGTAAGGGTATTCACGAATTCGCCATAATTGAATCCAAAGAAGTCTATCTCCTTTGCAACCTCATTTAAAAGACGAATCGCTTTCAATACAGGAGAACTTCGAAGGGCCTCTGTGCGGCAATTTGGGGCATAAAATAATATATACCCCCTTGCTCTGCTATAACTATGGGGAACGTATAGATTTAATTCTCTCAGTATTCCTGGATTGTAAATATTATTGTATACAATTTGTTTTTTAGCTATTATATTGATTCTCGTGACACGTGATAGGTAACTAATCTATCTACATTTTATTGTCACGTGAATTCTACACCATACCAAAGACAGTGTGACAATCACACTGCCATCGCCGGGAATCGAACCCGGGACCTTCAATATGGCAGTCATAGCTCTTGCGCTCTGCCACGAAGGTCCTCATTAAATCGTTGCCTTGCATACCTCATACATTCTCGACACTAAGACTAATAATTGGTCTGCACTATCCGCAACGAGAACGACATCATCCGCGTAAACAGACAGCTAACGGACATCTCACTCATATTCAAGTTTATTATATACAATAAATGCATAACGAAGCTGCATCTATCTCTATCATATATTTGACATACTACGTAATACTTTGTAATCACGTCTGAACAAAGTTAAATAGAAAACGTTACTTTTTTAATTAATTAATAAAACAAACAAAATTTTCCTTTCAATATGTCTAGCATGAGAAAGTGTAGACAGTCACGAAAGTGCTAAATAGTTCTGATTCAATAAGGCGAAAAGATATGTTTATTTACAGCAAAATCTTTAGTTAATGTAGGCTAGCGCAAAGTGCGGTTGCGAACAATTTATTTCTAATGAACCTTTTAAATATTTCTAAAACATTTTTAAAAAATTGTGTATTTATGATGGCCGGACGGATAGTGACGTCGAAAGAAGAGTTGGTGCGGGTAACAAAGTGAATGGAGCTATAAGAATAGTTATTGGAAACAAGAATCTATCAATGAAAGCGAAAACGGCCGTTCACAATGGAGTTCTGGTCCCATCCCTAATGTATGGAAGCTAAGCATGGATCTGGCAGTAGAAGGATGAGGGCAGAATAAATGCGGTAGAGATGAGGTCCCTAAGACGTATGTGTAGTAGAACGATATACGACAGAATCTCAAATGCTGTAATAAGAAAGGAATGTAGTGCGGAAGAAGGTATTATGAACAAAATTATGAAAGGATCGTAGCGATGGTTCGGACATATGGAGTGCATGGATAGAGAAAGAATGGTTAAGAAAGTATACGTTAATGATGTAAATGGCAGACCGAGGAAAACATGGCATGACCAAATTTATCAAATTTTAAAGGTTGGTCATGTTAGAAGTCGGAGGAATCGACGTGCGTTTATGACTCGTAGTATGAATGTGGAGGAAGCTAGAGAGGTTTGCCAGGATAGAGTAGTGTTGCAGTCCTTTCTCTCTGCTTACCCCTGCGGAAAAACGGCGTCATGGTTTGTTTGTTTAAAAAAATATGTGAAATTTCTTGTAGATATTTCAAATAACAATATTTTAAAAGGCAATGGGAATAGTTCGATGCATGTAATATCGAACTATTCCCATTCGCAATTCGATGGGTAGGTGTCTGTTGCATATCACCGGTTTCATTTTCTTACAGCACGCTCGTCGATTATTCCGACATTGAATGTAGTCGTCTTTAATAATTGATTCATTTCATCGTTCCATGCTTTCCTAGGCCGTTCTAGGCTTCTTAATTCATTCTCTAACTAACTAACTAACTAACCATCACGCCGTCTCCCCGGAGGGGTAGCCTAACCTAACCTAACCTGTTCTGTCCTGACATACTTCTCTCTAATCCTCTACATTCATACATCTTGTCTTGCACGCACGTCGATTTCTCCGACTCCTCGCGTGACCGGCATTTAATATTTGATTGATTTGATTGTGCCAGGTTTTCCTCAGCCTTCCTCTAGCTCTGTTCACGTCGTTTACATATATCTTCTTCACCATTCTGTCTTTACTCATTCTTTCCATGCGTCTAAACCATCTTAACGACCCTAATTTTGTTTATAACACTTTCATTCGCACCGCATTCACTTCTTATACTTGCATTTGACACTCTAATATATACAGATTTACATTCGCCTTATAGATCTCATTTCTACTGCATCCATTCTACTTTCATCCTTCTTTTGCAGCTCCATGCTTCACTTCCATTTATAAGTGTCGGTACAAGAACACCATTGTGCACTGCCATTTTAGCTTTTTTGATATTTTTTATTGTCTCAATACAACAACAAACCATCACGCTGTTTCTCCGCAGGGGTAGACAGATAGAATTGAACACCACATTACTCTATCCTGACATACCTCTCCAGCTTTCTCCACATTCATACAGCGAGTCATACACAGATCAACCTTTAAAATTTGATTAATTTGGTCTTGCCATGTTTTTCTCGGTCTACCTCGTCTCCGTACTCCCTTTATATCATTAACGTATACTTTTTTTTACCATTCTTTCTTCACTCATGCGCTCCATATGTCCGAACCAACGCAGCGATCCAATTGTCTCAATATATTGAAAAAATAAATAAAAGCCACTAACCTTTCAGTAGAAAATCGTTTATAAATCTTGTTCATCAACTTGGATAGGTTCTCCATCTTCAAGGACTCGCCCATGTTCCCGAAGAGCGGGTAAGGGTTATCACTCTTGACGCCATACTTGGAAAAGTAGTCGTCCGTCCAGGTTTTGTAGACGTACAGTCCGAGCACAATGGCGATCACAGCTATACTCACGGGCTCCATGGTTCGACCGAAGACAACTTGCTGGGTACACTTTCGCACAAAATATATAAACTCACGCCGATCGGAACATCTCACCCGAGGACCAATATTGCGAATGACGGTCGGGCCAAGGTGACGACAAATTATGAACTCCTTAAGTCTTATTTATTTTACTTATGTTACTTATAACTTACTTATCATAAAAAAAACAACAATAATATATATTCCATCTTACAAGTGCATTTTTTGCGATTTAAGTGACAGTAACTAACTAACTAACTAACCACCACGCCATTTCCCCGGAGGGGTAGGCAGAGAGGATGGATCCCCACACTGGCCTGTCCTGGCATACCTCTCGGGCTTCCTCTACATTCATACATCGTACCATGCACGCACGTCGATTGTTCCGACTTCGAATGTGGCCGCCTATTAGTAGTTGATTAATTAGGTCATGCCATGTTTTCCTCGGTCGTCCTCGGCTTCTTTTCCCACTCACGCTGCTTGTGTACAACTTTTTAACCATTCTACTCTCATCCATTCGTTCCATATGTCCGAACCATCTCAGGGATCCTTTTTTAATTTTATTCATGATGCAGTCATCTGCCTTACATTTCTTTCTTATTTCATCGTTCGGTATTCTATCATACAACGTTTTCCCGCACATTCTTCTAAGTGATCTCATTTCTACGGCGTTTATCCTGCTTTCATCCTTCTTTTGCCAGCTCCAAGCTTCACTTCCATACATGAGGGTTGGCACTAGAACTCCATTGTGTACTGCCATCTTTGCTTCTGTGGATATATTTCTAGAAGAGAGAAAAGTCTATGATTCATGCATACTGCCGGTGATGACTTATGGGGATGGAGACTGTGACCCTCACCAAGAGAAATGAAGAGAGATTAAGAGTCACGCAGCGTTCCATGGAAAGACGTCAGTCTCCAAGATAAAATCAGAAATGATGAGATTAGACGCCGAACAAAAATAACGGACATCATGGAACGACTAGCGAGACTGAAGTGGCAATGGGCGGGTCATGTGGCGAGACAGAGTGAGGATAGATGGACCCAGAAAATAATAAGGTGGAGACCATGGGAAAATAGGAGAAGCGTCGGCAGGCCGCAAAAAAGGTGGGCCGACGGTAAAGTGGAAGAAGATATATTTTGAACAAAATTATGAAAGGATCGCTGCGTTGGTTCGAACATATGGGGCACATGGATGAAGAAAGAATGGTCAAGAAAGTATACGTTAACTCATTTATTATTTCTTGAAAAATGATGTAAAACTCCATATTAAATAATTAATACGAATGAAAACGTCAGTTTTCTAGAAGTTTTATTACATTTATTGTTTCGCCCTTCTAAGGCATAATCAATTGTTTGAAGGGCGAAACATGTCATTCCCATAAAATATAATAAAACTTCTAGAAAACTCACGTTTTCATTCGTATTAATTATACGTTAACTCTACCATATACAGATTTAATACAAATTCGTCTTAGAGATCTCATTTCTACTGCATTTATTCTACTTTCATCCTTCTTTTTCCAGTTCTATGCTTCACTTCCATACATAAAGGTCGGCACAAGAACACCATTACGCACTGCAATCTTAGCTTTTTGGATAGGCTTTGGTTTGCGATGGCAATTTTAAGAAATCAATAAACATATAGAATACCCTAATCTTACATCAATCAACGAACATACTAACATATACTCATCTTCACTCGTTAATATAGTTCCGTTATCAAATTAGGTTCTTTGAACTTCTGATTCTGCAGTGTTTTCTTCCGCAAATTAAAGATCCAAACCAGAAGAATACATAGAGAGAGCCCACCACAGCGTGGAAGGATAATAATGACACTTACAATAGAATCATTAATAATTGTAAAAAGATGCATTTCCAAGAAAACCCTTTATTTAAATCTACTTCAAGTAAAACTAACTAACTAACTAACCATCAGGCCGTCTCCCCGAAGGGGTAGGCAGAAAGAATGGACTGCCACACCTTTCTTTCCTGACATATTTCTCTCGCTTCCTCAACATTCATACATCGTGTCATGCACGCGCGTCGATTTCTCTGACTCCTCATGGCCGACATTCAATATTTGATTTATTTGATCGTGCCACGTTTTTCTTGGTCTTCCTCTATTTCTGGTACCATTTACATCATTAACATATAATTTTTTTACCATTCTTTCTTCATTCATTCTTTCCATATGTCCAAACCATCTTAATGATCCTTTCATTATTTTGTTCATGACACCATCATTCGCACCGCATTCACTTCTTATATTTTCATTCGACACTCTATCATACACAGAATATCCACACATTCGTCTAAGAAATCTCATTTCTACTGCATTTATTCTACTTTCATCCTTCCTTTGCCAGTTCCATGCTTCACTTCCATACATAAGGGTCGGTAGAAGAACACCATTGTGCACTGCCATTCTAGCTTTTTTGGATAGGTTTTTGTTTGCGATGACAACTTTAAGTGCACCATTCACTTTGTTGCCTGTCTACTTCAAGTACCTACTATAATATTTGTATAACGACAATTAGAAGTCTTTAAATGTATAAGCATTGTAAATTCTTCAAATAGAAATACTTTACAATATTTTGTAACTTTCAACTCCTTACTATTGTAAATCTATTTCAATTGCCGTAATAACCAAATTCTGTTACACTAACTCGGGTATATAAACGATCGCGCATTTGATTCTCGCCACATTTGATAATGTCTTAGAAAGGCGAAACATGTCATTCCATCTAAAATATAATAAAACTCCTAGAAGACAGACGTTTTTATTTACATTAATTATTTAATATGGAGTTTTACTTAATTGTTCAAGAAACAATAAATTAAGAGTTATTCATCAATATTTAAAGTTTCATATCATTTATTCTATTATATGTTCACCATACTTTGTGTTGTAGATGTTTTATTTTCTTTTTTATATACTTTGTATACAACACTAACTTTTAAAAAAATAAAATTAAACATCAGACATGTTTCGGACAACCCGGTCCTTCCTCAGTGATATTTAAAGATATTTAAAATATTATCAAATTGTTTACAAATATGATCAGTTTTGACAGACTACGACTCTGTATAACATCTGTCAAAACTGATCATATAATATAATATAATATTTGTAAACAATTTTATAATATTTTAAATATCTTCGACGACCTTCCTAGCCGAGTGGTAAGTGCATTGACTGCCACCCCGAAGGTTCCGGGTTCGATTCCCAGCGAGGGCAGTATGATTGTCACACTGTCTTTGGTCTGGTGTAGAATTCACGTGATAATGAATTGGCGATAAATTAGCTAACCTATCACATGTCACGAGAATCAATATGATAGCTATACCCTTTACATCGATTTGGCTCTCGCTGTAGTGATGTAAAGAGCGATTCAACAAAATAATAATAATAATAATAATAATAATAACAATAATCTTTAAAATATCACTGAGGAAGGACCGGGTTGTCCGAAACATGTCTGATATTTAATTTTTAAAAATTTAAAGTAAATGTTGTATACAAAGTTTATTAAAAAAGAAAATATTTCATCTCATTGTTCAAAAAATATATACGAGTATATCAGATAATCAATTGTTTTGACCTCAATTTGAAACAATTTATTATACGTTTCACAATTTATTAATTAATGTTTATAGCTGAATAGCTGTAGCGACCTGGAGCCGGAAAATACAAGATAAGAACGAGTAGAAAATAATGGAAGAAGCCCTATATCTAGCAATGGAGGTAAGAAAGCCAAAGAAGAAGAAAAATCAAAAGAAAAGGAAAATAAACATACCTGTGTAATATTTATTTTAATTTCGCTTAGGTTTATGGTTTCGCGGTACGGGGATTTTTATGAGATTATCGCGACAGTTTTTGGTGTTGTTATTATTTGCTAACTATGATTAATTAAGTCTTATCACACTAATTTTGTTTTGTTGCGTATATAAATTAACCTTTCTATTGAATTTTTAGTTGTCACCTGATGATTCCAACATAGGTTGGCGAAGCTGTCGCGTATTTGTATAGCGCCGTTTTCGTAAATAACTCACCTCAAGGATGCTTCGATAATGTTTGTTGTCATGAGAACTGCATCTGACACCAGCAATTAGATAATAATTGTTTATATTTTATGTGATATTCTGAAAAGGTTGGATTTAAAATCAGTCGGATTGTCAATGCATCTGAGGCGTGCACAAAGCATATTCCAGGCGGACGGACCTGCCACTACGAAAGACTGGGGCTGCGCTTTGGCTCAACTAATCTGCATTTGGCAGACCCAAAGAGCCATGGAAAGAGCCATGTTAGGAATAAGCCTAAGAGACAGAGTCAGAAACGATATGGTGAGAGAAAAAACAAAGGTCACTGACATCATCCACCGGGTGGCGACTCTAAAATGGCAATGGGCAGGTCTCTTAGCCAGAAGCTCAGATGAAAAGTGGGCAAGAAGACTGCTGACTTGGAGACCGTGGACGGCAAAGAGAAGTGCAAGGCGACCGCAACTACGGTGGAAGGATGATCTGAACAGACACGTCGGAATACCCTGGATGCAGTCTGCACAGGACAGTGTAACAAGGAAGCGAATGGAGGAGGCCTTTGTCCAGGAGTGGGCGGGAATAGGCTGAGGAAGAAGAAGAAGTAGAATCTGCATTTTGCCGAGGAGTTTGCTGATCGAAGCGTAGATTGCCGCAAGTTAGGTCTATCAGAAATACAAAGTTCGGATATATAGGCTGGTGCCATTCCGTGAAGCGGTTTAAAAACCGTCCAGCATAGTTTATACTGGATTCTTTTAGAACACTTGAGCCGGTGATCTTTTAGATGTTGTGAAATATGTTTTTTTTTAAACACCTTTTATAAGTCTTGCTTCTTCATTGAATACGACCTTCCTGGTCAAGTGGTAAGTGCTTTGACTGCCAACCCGAAGGTCCCGAGTTCAATTGCCGGCGATGGGAGTGTGATTGTCACACTGTCTTTGGTTTGGTGCAGAATACATATACTATAATAACCTCTAGATCTCTTCTCATTAAAAGTAATTTATGTGATTTTTCAAACAAATATGATTTATGTGATTTTTCAAACAAATATCTAAGACTGGAATCAAAGTTTAAGTATGGTAACTTTTTGCAGCTTATTATGTAAGTCAATATCTGTATGCCAATAAATAGCGTTTTCGTTTGACGCTATTGCGATATTTAAGTAGACTGACTTGCATTTTTTGTTTATAATTTGCCCAATATGTGTCACTGATTTGAATAATGATCGACCATTGTCACATTTCTTTTCATACGCATTCACTCGCTAATGGAAAACGGGTTCGATTTAAAACTATAAACTTCGAAAAGATGGGCATCTCATAACCCATTTCTTTATATTACTCAGGGGATGTTTCGAGAACTCGGCCGTGCTGGAGGGTGTTCGGCTTTTTGTCTCTGATATATATTTCCGTAAACCGACAGTATAAATTATTTTACCTACCGCCCGCCAGGACTAACCTGTCTCTGGTGACACCGGTAGGAAGAGCAATTAATCTGCTTAACGCGGTCTCCTCGGAGATCGATATCTTTCATATTAGTGAAAGTACGTTCAGAAGGTAAATACTCTTAATTCTGGAGAGTATCCTGTCTTCCTAATGTTGAACCATCTCTCATGCGTTTCTGGTAGTATACTATACACAATATATTATTTTACCTGTTCTCAATAGATGCCTTAAAAATTAATTTTGTAATGTCTGTTGACGAAATAAACTGATTTGATTTGATCCCCTCGTCGATTCTTTATTTTTTTCTGGTCATAGCGTTACTCCTTTGGTTGTAATATTATTTGTATTGGTGACCCAGATGAAAAGTGGACAAGACGATTGCTGTGCTGATGCCCAAGGACGGCAAAGCGTGGAATTGGGCGCTTACTGTTGCATTGGCGCGACGATATCCGAAAGAGCTCGGAGCGCAACTTTCTTTACCACAGGAAACGTGGTTATTACCCATGGTTCTTTCCAACTGAATTATTGCTAGATATGGAAAACTTGGAAATATCCACTTGGGAGTTGGGAGCACTTCTGTAACACCTGATGATGCCAACATCGGTTGGCGATACAGCTGTCGCGACACTCTGATATTGTAATTGTGATATAATTAGTGTTTTAAATTTTAACAGTCATAATGTTGAAGTATCATAGTGTTTCGGCCAAAATAATAGACTATTTAAAGACAAAATAGCTACATTGCTAAGTGATTACTTATATTATGGTCAATCATTTGCATGTAAAAATAAAATAAATTATGAAATATTATTAAATTTTAATTTCTAGAAACTTTGGTACAAATTAATTTTCATCGATTTCAAAGATATTAAGTAACTATCCATCACGTCGTCTCCCCGAAGGGGTAGGCAGAAAGAATGGACTGCCACACTTTTCTATCCTGAAATATTTAACATTCATACATCGTGTCATTCACGCGCGTCGATTTCTCTGACTCCTCACATGGACGATATTCAATATTTGATTTATTTTATCGTGCCACGTTTTCCTCGGTCTTCCTCTATTTCTGGTTCCATTTACATCGTTAACATATATTTTTTCTACCATTCTTTCTTCATTCATTCTTTCCACATGTCCAAACCATCTAAATGATCCTTTCATTATTTTGTTCATGACACCATCATTCGCACCGCATTCACTTCTTATATTTTCATTCGACACTCTATCATACACAGAGTATCCACACATTCGTCTAAGAGATCTTATTTCTACTGCATTTCTTCTACTTTCATCCTTCTTTGCCAGTTCCATACTTCGCTTCCATACATAATGGTCGGTAGAAGAACACCATTGTGCACTGCCATTCTAGCTTTTTTGGATTTTTTGCGATGACAACTTTAAGTGCACCATTCACTTTGTTGCCTGCCCCAACCCTTCTTTCAATATCCCTCTCCACTCTCCCATCTCTTGTAAACATACTACCTAAATACACGAACTCATCTTCTTGCTCCAAATTTTCACCATTCACGCTAATGTTGCAGACTGTCATGATTTCTTCTTTTTCCAAAATCGTTACCTTGGACGTTTTAACATTCAACATCAGATCATTTCACATGCATACCTCATACATACTATTTACCAGGACTAGTAAGTAGTTCATGCTCGTTGTTTGCAAGTAGGACAGCGTCATTTATTTTTAAATTTTATTTTTCACATATTATTTTTGGCAATAGATAATTAATAATGCTGTTATGTTAAAAAAAAATCAATAGTAATCATGGTGGACCACCATATTGTTATATATTGGTTTAGGTTAGTAAAAAAGAGCATGTTACTTTAATTTATTTATTTTAAGATACTTTTCTCATGTTAATGGACCTTCAAGATCCTGGAAGTAATCCATTAGCTTTTAATTATAAACACGTTTCTTAATTTACTTCTGGTCTTAATCTAGTCCTTTCTCCTCTCAAATCTCACCCAATTCCCGTCTATCGGGAGCAATGACAGCATCTTCGCGGGCGCCACATTAGGATCTTGGGTCTTGGAGCAAGGGAGGATCCGATAGTTAGAAATGATGTAGTAAAGGAGGCATTTCTCTTCCATCAGAGCAAATCGCTTACCTGCAACAAGCGCAAAATTTATTTGCATACTAATCAACCAGAGCCAATTCTATTTAGATATAGACAGACAGATGAACCGCCATATTCTTCTATCTTTACACATCATGCAGCAGAGAAAAGTGGCGCTAAAGATAAACAAGAATAATGTGTATCTCAATAGAGACGAAGATGTTAATGTTTTTTTTTTGAAACAGAATATGGCAGTCGAGGCGTTTACAAGACTTATGGCCTGTCATTGGTTGGGTTAAGCGATCACTTTATGTTAACAACATATTCTGTTTCCAAAAAAAACAATTAACATCTTCGTCTCTATTGAGATACAATTAATCCTTAAAAATGATTAACCCGCAATGGGTAAAATACAGTATTTGTCTACTAGTATTTGTATACATTCAAAAACAAAAAGGTAATCAATTGATTTAACTAAAATCTTCAGATGATAGTTCATATCTAACTAACTAACTAACTAACCATCACGCCGTCTCCCCGAATGGGTAGGCAGAAAGAATGGACTGCCACACTTTAACCGATGCGGCACTCCATCCTTCTCTATCAATTCATCTGGTAGTTCATTTTAAATAATAATTAAATAAAACGATGTATTTTTTTATAAATACTTCCACATTTGTCTTTATTTCGACAGCGACCGGTTTCGCCAGGCTCGCTGGCATCGACAGACTGGTAACACTGCCATTCACTCTCTTCCTTATATACACATATATCAGGGGTGGCAAACATGAATCAAGAGTTTCAGTAAAATCATTTGATTATCTTAAAAACGCTAACGAAGCTACACTGAAAAAAAATTACATCAAACTTATAGTGAAATTGCGTATGGCCTCTCAACATATTTGGTTCAACCGAGAGTGCAAGAAGAGGAACATCACTCCAAGATACATGAGCCTCAACATGAAGTCGAAGAGCCCAGCTGCAGAGAGAGCCATCGCAGTAGCTCGAAATTCCTTGATGGACGTGGAGACGGGGAAGTGGTACAGCAAACGAGATAAAATTTATGTTTGCCACCCCTGATCTATGTGTATTTAAGGAAAATAGTGAATGACAGTGTCACCAGTCTATCGATGCCAGCGAGCCTGGCAAAACCGGTCGCTGTCGAAATAGACAAATGTGGAAGGAGTTGTAAAAAACATCGTTTAATTTAATTATTACTTAAGAAAAAAACAACTAACTAACCATCACGCCGTCTCACCGAAGGGATAGGCAGAAATAATGGACTGCCACACTTTCTTTCCTGACATATTTCTCTCGCTTCCTCAACGTTTATACATCGTGTTATGCACGCGCGTCGACTTCTCTGACTCCTCACATGGCCGACATTCAATATTTGATTTATTTGATCGTGCCACATTTTCCTCGGTCTTCCTCTATTTCTGGTTCCATTTACATCGTTAACAAAAATTTTTTTACCATTCTTTCTTCATTCATTCTTTCCATATGTCCAAACCATCTTAATGATCCGTTATTTTGTTCATAACACCATCATTCGCACCGCATTCACTTCTTATATTTTCATTCGACACTCTATTATACACAGAGTATTCACACATTCATCTAAGAGTATTCACACATTCGTCTCACTCCATCCTTATCTTTTCGCCCCCGCGAGAGACGCGGTGTGGTGGGTTGCAAACCTCATCGCCACCAATAGGCATCTCCCGCGCACACTTATGAACACACAAAATCTCTTCTCTTATAATAATGACATATAACCCTTCATTTATTAAAATCCTTTCTTTCTCTTCTCTAATCGTATTAATATGAATATCTCGTAAAAGTGATTAAGACTTGGGATAACACAACTTGACAATTTTTTAAAGATTTTATTTAATTGCGAAATAGAGGATATCGTTCGATGGAGTAGATCCAGAATAAGATGCTGGAGGGACCATGTAGCCAGAATGGATAGTAATAGGCTTGCATATACAGCCGCTTACGAAAATCCCCTCCGGACATGACAAAAGATTTATCGGGTCACCATTTCGTGGAACTTGTGTGATGGCTAGTATAATATGAGTCGACTGTATGAAGCGCTGGTTCATAGTAACTTGGAGTACTGCTCTATCATTTGAGACCCCAGAGAAAGAACAGTTACCTTGGAACTGGAACGGATCAAGAAACGATTTTTAAGGTATTTATACCTCAGGGAGTATAACTATTATCCTTTTTTGTACCCCTCACTGTTTCTCTCAGGAGTGTTGGATTTCAACACTCTTGAGGCTCGCCGAATGATCTATCTGGGAAAGCATTTTTTTAAGCTGTTATCCGGAGGTATTTTCAATCCAGGAATACTGAGTGAGCTTAATTGACGTTCCCCATAGTTATAGCAGAGCAAAGGGGCATATATTATTTTATGCCCCAAATTGCCGCACAGAGGCCCTTCGAAGTTCTCCTGTATTGAAAGCGATTTGTCTCTTAAATGAGGTTGCAAAAGAGATAGACCTCTTTGGATGCAATTATGGCGAATTCGTAAATACCCTTACGATAAAGACAGTAAGCAAATAACTGGCTTTTCCTATTCATAAGGTTCTATGTATATTTTTTTTGATATTCTTTTTGTTTCACCCTTTACATCGATTTGGCTCGCGCTGTAATGATCTAAGGAGTTTTTTCAACAAAATAATAATAATAATAATAATGAGTATCATGAAGATACTACTGTCAATATATAGTATAGTATTGAATATTTACCTATACATTCCCTAGGTCCCACACCAAATGGAATGTAGGTAAAGGGTCTAATGGACCCCTTATTCTCACCAGAGAATCTTTCAGGATCAAACTTCATTGGATCTTGGAAGTTACTAGGATCTCTTTGGATACAGCGAATCGGAATGAAAATGCACTCATTGTTTTGGACCTGAAATTTAAGATATGTTCATTATGTACACATGTATGTCTGCTTTAAAAATCACTTTACTTAAACTTCTGGACATAGGCCTCCCCCATAATTCCAAACACTCCTATCTTGTGACTTCTGCATCCAGTCACCAGCAATTCTCCATATATCATCAGGCCATCGTTTGTGGAGTCTCCTTCTACTTCTTCTTCCTCAGCCTATTCCCGTCCACTCCTGGACAAAGGCCTCCTCCATTCGCTTCCATGTCACTCTGTCTTGTGCAGACTGCATCCAGGTTATCCCGACGTGTCTGGTCAGATCATCATTCCACCGTAGTTGCGGTCGCCCTGCACTTCTCTTTGCCTTCCACGGCCTCCAAGTCAGGAGTCTTCTTGTCCACTTTTCATCTGAGCTTCTGGCTACGTGACCTGCCCATTGACATTTTTGAGTCGCCGCCCGGTGGATGATGTCAGTTACCTTTGTTTTTTCTCTCACCGTATCGTTTCTCCTTCTACTACACCTATCTTAATGAAGTCTCCATTCACTACCCTCTTAGTATCTTTGGTCTCTCAGTCTAGCAATATGTCACACAAATGATCTTTTGAGTTTAGCCACCTTTTCGATGACACCCTTTTTTGTGTCTGTTTATCAAAGATCATATCATTTCCAGAAGATTCACATTTGATAGCTTAATATAAGGTCATGCCCTTGTCTCCTCTATCAAACGTCACACTTACCGCACGTTTTCTACACTTTATTTTAATCTCTTCAAATTTATAAATAAACCTTTTTTTTTAAAATGAAAACAGTGTCCGGTTCATATTTTCGTTTAACCGTTTCAGTACTAAAGGGATAAATTAATCCCATGAATTGTCCAATCAACACTAAACTCTCAAAATAATTCATGGGTTTTTATCATCAGGTTCAGTTTTTTGTGGGTTTTAATACGTCATTCATGCACTGTCTTAATTCTAGTAAAAACATAAAATAAAAAAGTAGTATTGAAACGGTTAAGATATCAACAACAAGCCAATCAAACATTCTTCAACAACAAGCCAATCAAAGACAAATATAATTTTTATTAAATAAACCGTTGTTTTGGCCGAAACACTTTGATATTTCAACATTATTACTGTTAAAATATCACAATTTATTTTTATTCACTGAGAGTGTCGCGACAGCTGTTTCGCCAACCGATTTGTTTTTGTTTAGTTAATTGTAACGCCTGATGATGCCAACATCGGTTGGCGAAACAGCTGTTGCGACACTCTCAGTGAATAAAAAGAAATTGTGATATTATAACAGTGTTTTAAATTTTAACAGCAATAATTTTTACTATCTCAGAAACTAATTTTTGGACCCATGCTGGAGGATGGGACTTACAGAATCAAATGAAACCTAGAACTTGAAGTACTGATTAACCAGGAAACAGTAGTGAGATTCTGTAGGTCTCAACGCCTACGGTGGGCTGACCATGTAGAAAGAATGCCATAGAATAGAACACCAAAATTATATCCAAATAGGTGCCCCGCGAAAAGAGACCAAGAGGCAGACCGAGGAAAAGATTGGCGGATTGCTTGGAAGAAGATTGGGAGAAAATGGAAGGAGCTGGGGAATGGAGAGAGAAGGCCAGAGACAGAAGTCAGTGGAGGACCGTTGTGGAGGTGGCCAGGCGCCACCGGGATGAAGCGCCGAGAAATAATTATAATAATAATGATAAAAATAATAATAACAACAACAACAAACCATCACGCCTTTTCCCCGCAGGGGTAGGCAGAGAGAATGGACCGCCACACTACTCTATCCTGACACCTCTCTAGCTTCTTTCACATTCATACAATGAGTCATACACGCACGTCGATTCCTCCAAATTACAACATGACCAACCTTTAAAATTTGATTAATTTGATCATGCCATGTTTTCCTCGGTCTGCCTCGTCTCCGTACTCCATTCACATCATTAACGTATACTTTCTTAACCATTCTTTCTCCATCCATGCGTTCCATATGTCTGAACCATCTCAGCGATCCTTTCATAATTTTGTTCATAATACCTTCTTCGCTCTACATTCCTTTCTTATATCAGCATTTGAGATTCTGTCGTATATCGTTTTACCACACATACGTCTTAGGGACCTCATCTCTACCGCATTTATTCTGCTTTCATCCTAATATAATCATAATAATAATAATAATAATAATAATAATAATAAAAATAATAATAATAATAAAAATAATAATAATAATAATAATAAAAATAATAAAAATTAAAGCCAATTATTATATTATGTATAATAAGTCTAGAAAAATAACAAAACTTTTAGAAACAGGCATTTGGATTTGTATTAATTATTACAGGTAAATTATTAAGTACCTGATATTTCTTTCCTTTGAGATCATTTGGAGGTACAGGGAAGGTATATGCTTTAGTACATATCCGGTCGATGTTCGGAAGTGGTGGATAGAAACGTAGACATTCTAAAAGTGAAATTTATCTTTATAATAATTAAAGAAACAGTTTTTTGCTGGTTCTGCAGGTTTGCTGGTTCTTGAGATGCCATTTGAGCTACTTATGTGGTAGTTTCCCGTTACTTTCCACATTTTTGTACACAACATGTTATTCAAACATAATTATTGTGTACAGTTTATTTTAACTTTTGATTCTCATGATATGTGATAGATTCTATCACCTTTTTATTATTGCGTAAATTCTACCAGACCAAAAACAGCGTAGGTTTATTTTTCTACTTTACTGTCATCGCCGAGAATCGAACCCGGGACCTTCGGTTTGGCTGTTATATATGTTGCCACTCTGCCACGGAGACTGTAGAAAGTAACCTATACATAAAATAATGTTATAAATATTCGTCTAGAAGTATTTGTATACATTCAAAATGTTGTAAAGAATTGGTCCAAGTTAAAAAAAAAAGCATAAAAATTGGAGAGACATCTCCAGGCGTTATCTAGCAATGTATGTTAATGGCGGTAGCCTTTTACATTGCGTTAATAAAAATCTTCTGCTTAATGCTTAATCCAATCTTAATAGATGGCGCTAGTGTAGATTGAACTAAAAAATGTGAAGTGTTGTCCGACATTGGTGGTCGTTAGAAGGGCGGAATGGGAAATGTTGTATTACATAAAGCGTGCGCTTAACCCAACCAATGACAGGTCATAAGTCCTGTAAACGCCTCGACCAACATATTCTGTTTCCTAATATTCTCTATTGAGATACAATTAATCCTTAAAAATGATAACCCGCAATGGGTAAAATCCAGTATTCTTCTACAAGTATTTGTATACATTCACAATGTTGTTAAAAATATGAATGTTACCTGAAATGAACATATCTAAGTATTTGAGTTCCATCAGATTCTCGTATGATAAGTCGCTGACTTGGCGCCCTTCGTTGTATAACTTCTCCTGCACATCCTGGTTCTGTGCTAACTCGTACAGGGCAAACGAGGCCAGAGTGGAGACACTCTCGAACCCTGCTAGGAAGAAAATTAGTGCCTGAGCAGTCAGCTCATCGTCAGTCCACACTGAAAAACACAAACCAGTTGAATAAAGAGATTTTAGATAATCTTAAGGCGTTAACACTCTGGTATTCCATAATGACGATTTTTTAATGAATAAAACATTGATCGAAGGCTTTTTACCTTCATCATCAGGAGAACGACATAAACTGAGATATGATTTTCTAGAAGTTTTATTAAATTTTACGGAAATAACAAATTTTGCCATGTTGAGGCTTTATTGAATATTTGACGTTTTCATTCATATTAAATGTGTATTATGATGTTTTTAGAATTGAAAATTAAAAATTGTCTTATTCTTTTTTATATACTTTGTATCTACAACACTAACTTAAATAAAAAATTTATTACTCGTACATATCAGACATGTTTCGGACAACCGGTCCTTACCAGTGATACATATTATAAAGATACATATTTAAAATATTATAAAATTGTTTATAAATATGGTCAGTTTTGACAGATGCTTATAATATGTATCACTGAAGAAGGACTGGTTGTGCGAAACATGTCTGATGCGTAATTTAATTTTTTTTTAAATTAGTGTTGTATATACAAAGCTCAGGACCTTGTCCGAAAGGCGTGCAAGATGGTTCGGCCATGTAATACGTCAAGAAGGTCTCTTGCATGCCATAATGGAGGGTATGACCGAGGGGACAAACTCTAGGGGACGCCCACGCCGAGAGTACCTGGAGGACCTGTTGGTGGACGTGCGCTGCTCATCATATGCAGATTTCAAAAGAGCCGCACAAGACAGGGAAGAATGGAAGAGAAGAATAGAAGAAATTGCTACAAACCAATCCCAGGGTGAAACTTTCTAACTAACTATACAAAGTATATAAAAAAGAAAAAGAAAACATCTACAACGCAAAGTATGGCAAACATAGAAGAAAAAAAATTAAAAGTTGGAAAGAATTGACGAAGAAAAGATGACGAAGAAATCTACGTTAACAATTCAAATGGAGCATGAAATAGATAGTAGACCGTGGAAAACATGGAAAAGTACAATCAAGTTTTCAATATCGAACACGCGAGGAGTCGAAGATATCGACTTGCATGCATGACAATGCTATGTAACGTTAAAAATGCGAACAATAACAGTGTTTTCATTTTCACGTTTCGCCGGAGGGTTAGACAGAGAGAATGTACCGCCACACTACTCGATCCTGACACACCTATCTAGCTTCCTCCACATTCATACACCAAAGATATACGCACGTCGATTCTTCCGACTTCTAACATGGCTGACCTTTAAAATTGGATTAATTTGGTTTAGCCCAAGAGTGGCCAACCCGCGGCCCGCTGGGTGTCTTCTTGTGGCCCGCGGAGAATCTGCACACATGGTTTTCTTTTAGTGTACATAAAACCATAAAAAAAACATTCTATCGTGAGTAGTTCGTATCATATCCCATATATGGAAGTATCTCAGTACATTGATTCAGCTATCGTGACAATTTCTTCGTGGTATATTCGTATTAACAAACAATCACAACGTTTAGCTGATTTTAAAAAGCGCGCACGCCGATCTTGCGTGGATAGCCGTGAGCGTGAATGCGGGGCGGTATGATTTTAAAAAGCATCGTGTGCTTTTTGCTGCATTCGCAACGCCATTCTCCGTAGACGTGTATTTATTGCCAGAAATTTAACAAATGGAATATTGTGAAATGTATTGTGATGCACAGTTAAAAGAAAAATTCAATCAGGTTGGTTTGGAAGAGTTTTACAAAACATATTTGGACAAGAAGAAATATCCTGCATTTTACAAACATGCTCCATCAATGATTTCGCTATTTGGAAACATTTACACGTGTGAACAGCTTTTTAGTCGAATGAAGCATATTAAATCTCAAATGAAAACAAGAATCACCGATGAGCATTTGCAAAACTGTTTGCGTGTAGCAACAACATTAATCGTTATCAACATTGATGCACTTAGTTCTGACAAACAAAATCAGACGTCTCATTAATATTTATTATATTTTGTTATTATTATTTTTTGTATTGTCTAACTCTCATCTAATAAATATGTTGGATTCCCATTTTTGTTACATCTTATTAAAAAATATATTAATATTCCTTGTTTGCTTTGAATAATAAAATAAATCTCATTTCTAAAATCTGGCCCGGCTGCTGAAAAGGTTGGTCTAGCCTCTATATTTTCCTCTATCTCCCAAGACTCCTATTCCATTCACATTGTTAACGTGTGTTTTCTTAACCATTATTTCTTCATCGATACGTTCCATATATCCAAACCAACCATACTTTACTCTTCATTTCTTTAAATGCCATCTTTATCAACAAGAGAAATACAAGTAAATCCCGGTGATAAATCTGTTAATAAAAGTGTACCTTTTTTAATTTGGCCGTCTTTAAGTTGGTCTGAAATGTTAAGCCCTTCGTCTTTGAGTTTTCCGTTCTTGGCCTGGATGAGGAGATGTATCAAGTCCATTCTCTTGGTTCCCAACTGCTCCCTCTCTCTTATGGTGTCTGTCAGCAGCTTACTGAAGTATTTGCCAGCTTTGGCGGTCAAGAGACCTATTCCAAGAACCTGGAGAAAATAATATGAATAATCAGATTGTTGCAATTTCTAATTCCGCCCCATATACTATATACAGAGCAAGTTTAAGATAATCTAGGCGTGGCGTAGATTCTTCAAAGATGTGTACGCAGGTGAACTCTGGACAATGCCCGTGCGACATTCACCGATTGTATCCGAATTACTTGTAAAATGAACATTAGTAATTCTTCTATATTCGCCTTCACTTATATAAATATAACTGCACTTAGTTATATTTATTCAAATAAACATAAGTATCTCTTGATTTGAACACAACAAACATTTCAAATGTTTGAATCCACTTTAACTCGTAACTAACTCACCGTCACGCCATCTCCTCGAAGGGTGAGCAGACATAATGAACCATTGTTATTTCCTGACATACTTATTTCAATTCCTCAACATTCATGCGTCATGTGATGCACGCACGTCAATTTCTCCTACTGCTCAAGTGGCCGACATCTAATATTTGTTTGATTTGATATAATAATAATAATAATATTCTAACTTTTAAAGCGCCTTTTTGTGATGTAATCACCTCAAGGGCGCATTAAGACGTGTTTTAAATCTAAATGTGAACGCTGCATCTGATTGATATTCGCGATCGATTAGAAAGTATAAAAGAACAAAATATGCAGGTTTTAAATTGGGTATGAAATATGAAAAATATGGGATTTCAGCTTAGATCTGAAATCTGTCGGATCATTTATGCATCTGGGGTGTGAAGGAAGATTGTTCCAAGCTGATAGACGTATAATATAAAAGCAGGGAAAATTATAGAATTTATAAGAGTTTAAAACTAGACAAAGAAGCAGTTCATTTTCGATTATATGTATAATATATAAACGAGAAGTTTTAGAAAAAGTACAATAACATATACGTAACAAGGAAAAGTATTTTAAATTTCTTGTTAAAATATACATTTTGAAAAGATGTTATAAAGACGAAATTTTTTACTCCTCACTTGTCCGATATTAAATATTTGATTTAATTAATTATGCCACGTTTTCCACTGTCTTCCTCTATTTTTTCTGTTTACATTGTTAGTATAATATATAGGTACTTTCTTCGCAGTTCTTTCTATATTCATTTTATCCTTTTGAACCGGGCGGTGGTCTAGGGGATAGAACGCTTGGCTCCTGATCCAGGGAACATGGGTTCAAGCCTGGACACGACCAGATTCCTTCTTCATAATAATGAGCTATTTTCTGCTCACATTGCGGATTGTAATATAAATTCTAATATCATTGATGTAAATCCTTGATGTTAGTATTTAAAAAAAAAAAAAAAAAAAAAACCATCTTTATGACTCATTCATTATTTTGTTCATAACACTTTCATTCGCACTGCATTCTCTTCTTATATTTGCATTCGTCTAAAAAGTCTCATTTTACTGCATTTATTATCTTACGTTTAAAGGGTTTTAATTTTGTTGATTTAAGTTCAAAATAAAATAAAATAATAGTATAAATAAGTTTTCATTTTGATCCACTTGTTTTTTTTTAGTTTATACTCGCTACCAGCAGACCAGAAGATGGCAGCGAGCTGTCAAAACCGATCGAAACTAAACTAATTATGGAATAAAACTAAATACAGATTACAAAAGGTTTTTTATTTTTTAAATAGCCCATTGTTTTGGCGTAATGGATAAGGCCAAACTCTACACAAATCTGAAGATCAAAGAAAGACTAATTTCATTAAAATTTTATTTTAACCAACAGTGTAAAATTAATTTATAATAATATTATTTAGAGTTTCTTCACCTAATTAATATTAACTCTGACAAAATACCCTTTCATTTCGTGTATGTATAATTGTCCCTTCTAATCACTGTTTTTCCCATCTTTTTTGTATTTGTTTTTAAAATTGTCAACAGATTTCACATACATAATTTTAACTATGACTTACCACGCTAATGAGTTTTTTGCCCTATAAATAGTAAGTCTTTTAATTTGTTATTTTACTTTATTGTAACACCTGATGATGCCAACATCGGTTGGCGAAACTCGACGACACTCTCAGTGAATGAAAATAAATTGTGATGATTGATTGTATCTCAATAGAGACGAAGATGTAAATTGTTTTTTGGAAACAGGATATGGTGGTCGAGGCGTTTACAGGACTTATGACCTGTCATTGGTTGGGTTAAGCAATCGCTTTATGTTAACAACATTCCCCATTCCGCCCTTCTTACGACTATCACGTCTGACAAATTTTTGTAAGTTACTATGTTGGACCACACTTCACATTATTTAGTTCAATCTACACTAGCGCCATCTATGTTATCTTCGTCTCTATTGAGATACAATCAATCCTTTGTGATTAATCTGCAATGGGTAAAATCCAGTATTTGTCTACAAATATTGGTAACATCAATAAATTGTGATATTATAACAGTGCTATAAATTTTAACAGTAATAATTTTTATTTTTTATAAAGAACTTTATGAGATATATTGTTTCTTGAACAACGATTGAAAACTCTGTATTAAATAATTAATATGAATGAAAACGTCTGTTTTATACAAGTTTTATTATAATATATGGGAATGACATGTTTCTCTTGACATGTCAGATAATACTTGTCAGTATTCTAAGGTTTATCCCTAATTTTTTTCAACAATATATTAATTCCCACCAACTACCTTTATTACCGTATTCTGCTCTTTTAACTCGTGTATAAAAGCAACAATTTAATTGTGTTTGATTTTTGCTAAATTCCTATAAAATGTAATTAAACTTCTAGAAAATAAACATGTTCATGCGAATTATTATAAATTTTTAAACGTTTGAAGCTTTTATATTCCATCTGAGAATGTTGTTACTTACCTTCATGAGTTTCGTGAGGTGGACACAGCAGAAGTATCTGATGAAGAAAGGAAAATCTAAAACTGTCATGTCTTCCCCCATCTTATAGAATGTATTATCGGCGTCTTTAAAGGAGTTTATCTGAAGCCCGAAGGCGCATGTGGCAATGACATCATTTGTAAATTTGTTGAATACGTTTTTGGTGTCTAAGTCTTGATATTCTGGAATAAGAAAATGTTATAATCGCAAACAATAGTCTATAAAAAAAGCTTAAATAGCAGTACACAATGGTGTTCTAGTACCGACCCTTGTGTATGGAAGCGAATTATGGATTTGGCAGAAGAAGGATAAAAGTAGCATTTATTCTACTGATGAAGCACGGAACTGGCAAAAGAAGGATGAAATTAGAATAAATAATGTTCCGGCTACAATTTCATAATGTTTCCTCAGCTGTAAGGTGAATGTCGGAACATATTTAGATAGCCCATGGACCTCAGAACTTGACTGAGAAACAAAATGTTATAATTATTAATGATTTGTCCTTGAGACAACCGCCTACAGGGATTATATTATTGAAACCAATGAAGAAAATGAAAAAGAAAGTAGAATAAATGCAGATGAAATGAGATTTCTTAGACGAATGTGTAAGAAAATCTGTGTATGAAAGTGTCGAATGAAAAAATGTATAAGAAGTGAATGCGGTGCGAATGAAAGTGTTATGAATACTCGTAAAATGATGAAAGGAACATGGAAAAAATTATAAAAAAAGTATACATAAAGGATTTTAATGTAACTAGAAAAAGAAGAAGACCGAGAAAAACGTGGCACGATCAAATAAATCAAATATTTGATGTCGGCCACGTGAGGAGTCGGAGAAATCGACGTGCGTGCATGACACGATGTATGAATGTTGAGGAAGTGAGAGAAGTACTCGTAAATCAGAAAAGAAAAGTGTCCCGTCCATTATTTCTGCCTACACCTTCGGAGAGACGGCGTAATGGTTAGTTAATTAGTTAGTTCATAAAATATGTTCTATATTTTTACTATTTGACATGTTTTAGAAGTTAAAAACATTTTTATTTTACCTTTTTGGTTGGTAAACTGTCTGTCTATATAGGCAACCATTTCTTCCGAAATTTCTACTATAAAAGGGAACATTCCCTTCATTTTTGATTTGGTAAATACTGGGCTCATTGTTGTCCTCATGTCCTTCCATTTTTGTCCTGAAAATTGCAAAGATTCGTTTAATGTATATGTTATTGTATACAAGAAAAAAAAATTAAAAAAAAAAAAAAAAGGTTCCAGCATGACGGATGCCCGTCGAATATTTTTATTATTTTTTTTTTTCTTGTATACAACAGGTGTGTATCTATTTGTCTCAAACATTAGTAAGAGTGGCGTCACTATCTGTCTCGCTCACGCTTCGAAAAATGACTTTTAGTCTCTCAGAAATTTTTTTCAAAGCTGGATTTTATTACAAAAAAATTGTCCACACCTAATTTAAGAAATAATCAAGCAAGTGTCATACTATTTTGGAATCTTCAATAAATGCGCCAACTTTTAAAGTTACTTGCCAAAATAGCGTAGTACATTTTATTTTCAGTACAGTCAGTTAAAATTGGGCATAGTTTTAATTTAAAATACTTGGTTGGGCAAAAAGTAACATTTTCTTTCAAGCTGGAGTAGTAAGCTATAAATTTTAGGCAACAATTTATAGAGGCATTATTCAGAATTACATAATAAAAACAAAAATTATAAAAAGTAAAGATTTGTAGAAACGGGAGTTAAAAGACCATGACAGGGTGTTGATTTTCTCGATTTTTTTTAAATGCCTATAATTTCAAAAATACAAAACTTAGATTTTTTTTTTACATTTTTTTCATAACCAGCATGACTTGCCCTGTCATCTGTTTCCGGGTTGACGTCGAGATCTGGGATACCCTGTATATATCTTTAAAAAATTTGTCAGACGTGGTGGTCGTAAGAAGGGCGGAATAGGGAATGTTATTAAACGTAAAGCGATTGCTTAACCCAACCAATGACAGGTCATAAATCCTGTAAGCGCCTCGACCACCATATTCCGTTCCCAGAAAACAATTTACATCTTCGTCTCTATTGAGATACAATTAAACCTTATATAATCTACACTATTTTTATTTTATACAATCAAACCTTATATAATCTACACTATTTTTATTTTATACAATCAAACCTTATATAATCTACACTATTTTTATTTTATACAATCAAACCTTATATAATCTACACTATTTTTTCCCCATGTTCCGCTGTACATGAATAATAAAGTACAGCAACAAAAACAATCATTAATATTATATAAACTTAAGGCATTAACACTGCGGAATTCCATAATGACGATTTTTTTATGAATAAATAATAATAATTTTTGCACGAACCAAGAAACATATATTACATGTGTTAGTTAACTTGGGCAGAGTACCAGGAACAAAACATTACATAAATCAATGGGTTTCATCGGAAAATATTTTTTTTATATTAGTTTTGAGTTGAGGGTGGTTTATTGCTCTAAAGCTATTGATTTAGTAAAGGGCAAGTCATAATTTAAGACAAAACACAAGGAGTTGAAAAATAACTTTTATAATGCATTTTTTTAAACAGAAGATCCGCCCAATCTATCGCCATTTTATTGTCACGTGAATTCTACACCAGACCAATGACAGGTGACAATCACACTGCCATCGCCGGGAATCGAACCCGGGACCTTTAGAATGGAAGTCGGAGATCTCACCACTCAGCCACGAAGGTCGCCATTAAAGTACAATGAAGGGCACGGAAATAAAAAGAGACAAATGTGAGAGAAGTAAGGAAAAAATCACAAATGGGACAAGAAAGCGAGTGAGGTAACAAACTTAGTAGGTATGTAATATAATAAATACAAACAAATAGCTGGGTATTATAATATATAATATAAGAGGTCCGCCACACACACCTGAAACTGTTACAGGACGCAGCGGCGCCCTTTCTTCAGTTTCGGATTGTGACATATATACAGTACATTCTTTTTGTAAAATAAAAGCTAATTGGTATACATACAATATGAGTAACAACCACATAAAACATCTAAATAATCTAAATGATAATGGATTGAGTCTGGAGGAAGAAAAGCAGATGAAGACTTGGGAAAGAAAACAATCGTATTTAGAGCAAGGAGAAACAAATTAACAGATAGTTTTGTTTAAATCTGTACAGTATTATGTATACCTATTTTGAATAAAAATTGTTAAAGCGAATAATAATTTTGTAAATACCCTTGAGTCCTGGAAGCATATTGGACATGAGTGGATCTACACTCGGATGCAGGGGAGTCCTGTGATCGGTGAAGCTTTCAAACTCCTTCATTCCCACAAGCTTGATCATCTCCGGGTCCCGGACCCAGATGCACGGTGTCGTGAATTCAAACATTCCGAAATATCTGCAACAATTATATCATTTAGTCATATTACAACATCTGCTGTTTCTACAAGAAAGTAAGGAAAATCTTTTGACTAACTAACCATCACACCAGTTCCATCCTAATATAACCCTCACGCCTCTTCTACATTCAGACATTTTTACATGCACGTTCGTCAATTGTGCATGTGCACTTCGAACATGGTCGCCTTTCATTAATTGACTAATTTGGTCATGCCATGTCATCCTTGGCTTCCTCGACTTCTTTTTCCATTCACACTACTTGTATATACCTTTTTATCCATTTTTCCCTTATCCATTCGTTCCATGTATCCAAACCATCTTAGTGACCCTTCCTTAATTTTATATTATATATCATTCCTTTCTTACTTCATCATTAGATATTCTATCATACAGTGTTTTTCCGCACATTCTTCTTAGTAACCTCATTTCTTCTGCCAACTCCAAGCTTCACTTCCATACATAAGGGTCAGCACTAGTACTCGGTTGTGCACTGTCATCTTTGCTTCAGTGGATATATTTCTATTTGCGGTAATGACTTTGAGTGCACCATTTATTTTGTTTCCAACTCCAACCCTTCTTTCGATATTTCACACATATTGCATACTACTATATTTAACATTCTTGATACTATTTTTTTATAGGACTTTATGCCCTGTTTTAAATCAAATGACTTTAACGCTACGCCTTCTTCAAGTAAAGAATCACTTTAACCAATGTGGCACTCCATACTTCTCTTTTCGTCCCCGCGGGAGACGCGGTGTGATGGGTTGCGAACCTCATTACCACCAATAACCATCTCCCGCGCACACTTCGATCATCCAACGTCTACAAAATAAATCTCAAACAAATATTATAAAATACAATGATATATGGCTAAATAAAATAAGAAAATAAAAATAATATAACACATAATATTCTTTTAGATGGTGCACATGTTGTCAGTTGGACGATCTGGACTTTTGTGTTAATCAACATACAAATTTTGATGTCTGAAAAGTGACATACTTGGGATATATGGTATATTAAAGGGTTAAAAACAAAAGGGGTTATATAAAGGCTTAAAGAAATGTTCTTGAAGACTAAAGATGAATTTATTGTGTGAGTGACTTGAAACTGTGGAGAAAATCGATCAAGTGATCTCTCAAAAAAATAAAGAACACAATATGATATACCTTTCATTGGAAAATCTCTTGTTTATTCTGTCCATGATCTCAGCTGATGTAGAAAAACCAGATAAGACAGAAAATGAAGAGGATACTATGCTACCAAACCTTTTATTGGAGAATTTTTGGTACATTCTATCCATGATCTTAGCTAATGTAGGAAAACTAGATACAACAGAAAATGAAGAGGACACTATGCTACCAAACCTTTTGTTGGAGAATTTTTAGTACATTCTATCCATGATCTTATCTAATGTAGGAGAATTAGATACAACAGACAATGAAGAGGACACAATGCTACCAAACCTTTTGTTGGAGAATTTTTAGTACATTCTATCCATGATCTTAGCTAACGTAGGAGAACTAGATACAACAGACAATGAAGAGGACACAATGCTACCAAACCTTTTGTTGGAGAATTTTTAGTACATTCTATCCATGATCTTAGCTAATGTAGGAGAACTAGATACAATAGAAAATGAAGAGGACACTATGCTACCAAACCTTTTATTGGAGAATTTTTAGTACTTTCTATCCATGATCTTATCTAATGTAGGAGAACTAGATACAACAGATAATGAAGAGGACACTATGATATCGTACCTTTCATTGGAGAGTTTCTTGTATATTCTATCCATGATCTTAGTTAATGTAGGAGAACCAGATACAACAGAAAATTAAGAAACTATAATAACAATTACTTACCTTTCATTGGAGAATTTCTTGTATATTCTATCCATGATCTTAGTCAAGTGGGTTTTAAGCACGATAGGTCCAAGATTCCCCAGGATAGGAATAGGGCTCTCAAACTGTACACCATAATTTGAGAATCTTCGCCCTGACAATTTTCTAAAAAGGTACAACCCTACCAGCAAGATTAATAAACCGATCGTTACTCCCTCCATGGCAAGTTCTTATCGAATGGTAAAAATAAGTTTTCTCTAATGGCAAAAATTGATTGGACTGTTTTGAATTTCCTCAATCCAAAGTAACAAATTATTATTCTAGAAGGTGTTGTTTACATTCTTAGAACAATAGAAGGTATAATGATCTTAAAAGATTAAATATGAATAACTGTACTCAAAAATTTATTAGATTTGATAAAAATCTTTCAATCTGTCCCATATTTAGGAGGGACTCTCTTAACACTTAAAAAAAATACTTGTAATTACAAATTTAAAAACTAACTAACTAACTAACTTACCAAAACGCAGTCTCCCCGGAGGGGTAGGCAGAAAGAATGGAATGCCACACATTTCTTTCCTGACATATTTCTCTTGTTTCCTCAACATTCATACAGTGTGTCATGCACCCGCGTCGATTTCTCTGACTCCTCACGTGGCCGACACTCAATATTTGATTTATTTTATCGTACCACGTTTACCTCTATTTCTAGTTCCATTTACATCGTTAAAAAATAAATTTGTTTACCGTTCTTTCGATCCACGTGTCCAAACCATCTTAATAATCCATTGATTATTTTATTCATAACATCATCATTCGCACCGCATTCACTTCTTATATTTTCATTCGACACTCTATCATACACAGCGTATCCACACATTCATCTAAGAGATCTCATTTCTACTGCATTTATTCTACTTTCATCCTTCTTTTACTAGTTCCAAGCTTCCATACATAAGAACATCATTGTGCACTGCCATTTTAGCTTTAAGTGCACTTTTAAGTGCACCATTCACATTGTTGCCTGCCCCAACCCTTCTTTCAATATCCCTCTCCACCTGCCCATTTTTGTAAACATACTACCCAAATACACGAACTCATCTACTTGCTCCAAATTTTCACCATTCACGCTAATGTTGCAGACTGTCATGATTTCTTCTATTTAAAAAAAATTACCTTGAACTTACTCACATTCATCATTAGATCATTTCGCATGCATAGCTCATACATACTATTCACCAGGACTTGTAGTTCATGCTCGTTGTCTGCAAGTAGGACGGCGTCATCTGCATACAAGAGACAGCTTACTGACACTCCGCTCATTTTGGCACCTACATCCAACCCTTTAAGCTCTTTCAAATAAACACAAGTAGCAACCCTACCAGCAAGATTAATAAACCGATCATTACTCCCTCCATGGAAAGTTCTTATCAAATGGTAAAAATGAGTTTTCTCTAATGGCAAAAATAGATTTGCGTACAAATTTAAAGCGTTCAATAATCAATTATTTTCATCCCTATACATATTGCAAAGTGATGAACTAGGTTCGAGACTTGCTGGTAGCTTTTTAACCCCTTCAGACCTCCTGTGCAGAATTATGCACATAACATTTGAAACCTTATAAAATTATTGTTTGAAATAATTTGCCTTCCCACCATATCTCTGCATATGAACTGAATAATTCTAGCTGTTTTAAATTCATCCAACTTGTGCCATTATGATAATTTTTGGTCAACAATCGAATTTATAATCAGTTTTGCAGAGACAATTCAGGTCTGAAGGAGTTAACAAATTTATTTTCGAAAGAACTAAGTTCATTATTTTTCTTATGCGCTAAATGCTATAACTAACAAGATTTAAAATATACATATTAGTAGATAGAGTATAAATATAAAAGATATTTAATTTATTGCAATAGCAGCTTTTGACTTAATATCAACCATCAAACATAAATTGTATTTGCAAATAATTCAGAGTGTAGTTGTTGGATCCATGGAAATAATGAATGAAGAAAGAATGGTAAAAAGGTATATGTTAACGGTATAAATGGAACTAGAAATAGAAGAAGACCAAGGAAAATATGACATGATCATATAAATCAAATGTTATATGATGACCGCGTGAAGAATCGAAGAAATCGACGTGCATGATACGATGTATGAATGTTGAGGAAGCGAGAGAAGTGTGTCAAGAAAGAAAAGTGTGGCAGTCCATTATTTCTGTCCACCATTAGTTAGTTAGTTTTTCTACATATGTGTGATGGTTAGTTTACAAGTCAGTTCATGTTGCTTTTATTCAAAGTATATAATTTATTTTTGTAATATAAATCAGGTCTTACGCCATAAAAAGTCGCGCACAAAACAATTCAAAGTACAAATAATGAAGAGCCATGCAAAAAATTACATTATTAGTCAAATGACATCTTAAGAACTTGTGATTCCAATTTTTTTTTAAATATATTTCTGTTAATTTTCTTGAGGTTATATTTGACTATTATGCCATACTCATCATCATCAACCTGTATCCGTCCACTCCTGAACATAGGCCTCCTCTACTGCTTCTATGTCCGTCCATCCTGGGCAACACGCATCCATGTTGTAACAGCGATCTTTCTAATATCATACCTCCATCCAAGTTGGGGACATCCTGAATTTCTGGTCGCAGTTCTAAGACACCTGCAAAGGAGGTGTTTTGTCCACCTATCGTCATATCTACGAATGACATGGCGTGCCCAGCGCCATTTTAGTGCTGCTACTCTTCAGATAATGTCCGAAACTCCTGTTCTGGTTATTAGTAATCGTGTTTTCTCACCCTGTCATTCATAATGATCCCGAAATTGCTCCTTCTGTAGCTCTTAGAACGACTCTTAATTTGTTGGCACATCTCCGAGACAATGTTATTGTTTCAAACCCATTTTTATCACTGGCAAATTTCATTATTAAATCGAAGAACTCCCAAATTGTGAATCATTTTATGTACAAAAATATGTAGCCAAAGTACTAATTACCTATATTTGGGGGGTTTACTTTTTTTTTTATTTCTGATAATCTACTGTTAGTGCCGAGAAACTATGAGTGACCCAAAGAGCCATGGAAAGAGCCATGTTAGGAATAAGCCTAAGAGGCGGAGTCAGAAACGATACGGTGAGAGAAAAAACAAAGGTCACTGACAGCATCCACCAGGTGGCGACTCTAAAATGGCAATGGGCAGGTCAAGTAGCCAGAAGCTCAGATGAAAAGTGGACAAGAAGTCTGCTGACTTGGAGGCCGTGGACGGCAAAGAGAAGTGCAGGTCGACCGCAACTACGCTAGAAGGATGATCTGAACAGACACTTCTTACTTTGACTATGATGGCTCTTAGGGTGTATTACAATCCCATCCTTCAATCAATTTACTATGTCGTGCCTTTTTAGGCATTAGAATCTCGATCACCGGCGCTGCTGCTCCTGGATCGCCTTGGTGAGTTTCTTGGCCGACTATCTTGACGAAAGTCGCCGTCTTGTGTCGTACGTACATCCGCCCCTTTGAGGGGGTGTCGGACTCCTCGCTGGGGGAGAGGGGCACCTTGTGGGGCCCCGTTCTTTCCTCTTGGATCAATTATCTTTTTATTTTATTCACATTAAAATGAAAGGTTCTCTGTGTTCCTGTCCCTATTTTCTATGACTGTTTTCTCTATTAACTTAGGATTTTTTTTTCATTATTCCAAGTTTTCTCTCTCATCCCACACTCTGTCACAATTTTATGATAGGCCATAAAATCATGTACCATATTTTGCTTTGTTTTGTGAGATTGGGACATAGAAGTGGATTGAAATTAAACTGGATTAAATGTGGCCTATATACCCTTTTTGCCTTTTTTTCTGGAATTGTGCATTCTCCAGCTAATGTTAGTCCTGCGTGGATGGGGGGCGGGCCTAAGAATTGTTTGGAGCGAAGCTAATGAAAGGGCGCTGTTGCGTCCTATAACAGCTTCGGGTAAGGGGCAGGTAGCCTTCTATATCTTTATTTAACTGTAAATTTGTTCATTTGTATGTGTATTAACAATCACTGTATGTTACCCTACAATAAATAAATATATCGTGCCCTCCCCTTGTAAAATATAATTGATATGGTTTTTAATGGAAATTCTTTGAGGTCTACATTAAATATTTACCAAATAATTTTTAATAATTTTTAGTAACTAGGGATGATTGGCGGTGTTCTCATTTGGAAAGAATTCTGGAAAACGTGATATGTTGACATCAAGGGGCAAGAAGTTATATACTCGTGTTATATAATCCCTTTGATTCTGGCCTTCGACAGCTCATTATCATAACAAACTTATTATTAAAAAAATACCTACATTAGTATCTATGAGCATGAATAATTTTCCTGTGTCAAAAATAATTATGTTAATATACGAATACTTAGTATTTTTATACAAAAACATAATACCTACAGTTATAAATGTTCATTTATTACATTTTGTAATTACTAATTTTACAAACATGTAAAAAATTCATGTTTTTGTTTAAATGCCAAAACTTTTTTGAAAAAAAAAAATATAAATTTTAGACATTGATACACATTAGAACCCTTCTCAACCCTTTGATTGCAGCCACTTTTTGGATTACTATGCCAAAATAGTCGCGATTTTTGAGAAAGTAATTCGCCTTGCTAAAACAATATCCTGTGAGTGACGGTGAAGGCTGGAGAGTGCGGCATAATGACGAGCAAAGCTCCCAGTCTCTCCATGCAGGTCAGACTAGATGGTCACATGCAAAGGATGCCGTCATCGCGAACCCCAAAATGATTGCTGGAGTGGCACCCAGGTGGTAGAAGACCAATTGGACGACCAAGGCTGCAATGGGAGGATGAAGTTTTGGAGAGATGGGGCGAAATTGTTACGAGTGTCAGATTGGAGGGTCGAAGCGGAGGACATGAGGAGTTGGAGGCGAAGAATACTGGAGGCTAAGACTCGATATGGGCTGTAGGGCCATCGAAGAAGAAGAAAACAATATCAATTGTATAGTACTATCAAAATACTAAACCAAAATAGCTTTTAATTTTTTTGAAATAACTAACCATTATGCCATTTACCCGGAGTGGTAGAATGAGAGGATAGACCGCCACACTGTTTTATCCTGGCATAACTGACATAACTCTTATGCATCTTCTACATTCACACATCATGACACGCACACTCACAAATATTGATTTCTTCCTTTTATTTTACCTTTCCTCTGATTTGTTTTAAATGTTTCTCAATAATAAAGAGATGAAAGTTTTGTATTTATTTATTATCTAATTTACTTTTAATTTCTATTTAAAATAATTACATCACTGCGCCCCCCTTGACTGCCTGTGGCCTGCTTCCGTCCCCATGAATGACTCCAGCACCCACTGCAAATCTCATCATGACATACTGTTGTTTAACCCTATACATATATTTTTATAAGAACCCTAATTTGCATCTGATTAAACATTTTGTGCTAAATATTTCAAATGTGCTTTCTTATCACTGAGGATCTTCGATGACCTGCGGAGTGTAGACGGAAGACGAGGCCTTGGTCAAACTCTCTGCGTACAGCTGTAGTCTCTGCGTCATGCGGAAGCCCCATTTATCCTTCACCTGGCGACAGAGGTTGAGGTCCATGGAGGCGATTAGCAGACCGTCCTTGACACGAGAGAGTCCCTGAAATATAATACATTCATTTACAAATTTTAGAACCAGTTTTGATGTGTTTTTATTTTGATAAGTACTATTGACTTAACACAAATAAGGAAAATGCAAGAGAGAAATGCAAAATAAGGAATTAATTTAAAAGGAAAATTGTCCATTATCCCAAGGTCAGAAAAACCTTGAGGTGACTCAAACTGGCAACAAGCACAAATCAATGTCTATGTCGCTCTACTCGTTACCTAGTCTAAAATGTCACATTTAAACTATCAATTACAAAAAAGTCTTCGGAATCAGAAGCCAAGCGTATCCCCTAGACCACTACTCAGTAATAAGTATACAGTAGACCACTTTGATTAAAACAGTTGTTAATTGTTTCTTCTTAATTGTGCATATATTATCAAAGTCGAGAGTAGCATGTCTTGGTTCTTATATGCCAATGGGTTTCGTGGTTTAATTAGTAAACAACATTTTGGAAATCATTGCAGTCTCTATCTTCATTCTGGGTAGTAATGCCACGATAATCACCCACTAAAAGACATAGTGACCTCTGAAACGTCGGTTACAGAGGAAACCGTTAGACATTGTCAAGGACGACTGAGAAAAAATAGCGTGCATGCATCCAGCAGGATTAATGAACAGTTCTATATACGAGGCATATCTAGAAAGTAAGTGTACTGAGGCTCTCACGACTGGATGGATTTTATTTTCGACATGTTGGCTACACTTGGCTACCTTGTAGCCTGACCCTTCCCCTCCGCAACGAGACCGGTTCGAGGTCAGTACGTTGAGAAGTGTCGACGCAACAACACGTTTCGTGAAAAATATCAATCCAATCTCCCGCCAAGTGCGAAATACGCGGCGCCAGGCAAGAGTTTTCGAGGCGCTGCAAACTCCATGGAGATGAATTTCTCCGCTCCATCGTTACTGGAGATGAAACTTGGGTTGCACACTACACTCCTGAAACCAAAAAACTGTCTCAACAGTGGCGTCACACCTCTTCACCCTCCACCAAAAAGTTCAAAACCCAAGTCAAGAAAATCATGGCATCCGTGTTTTGGGACTGTCAAGCCTACCTACAAAAACCTACAAGTAACCTACAAAAATTCAGTACACTTACTTTCTGGAGATGCCTCGTATATTGTATATGTATACTATCCATGGAAGACTGTCACACATTCTGCAGAGGAAGACGTTGGTAGTAGAACCTCTACTATCTCTCGATGATCTCTCTACTACAATAATACTATATAGCAAGTTACATACCTTGGTTCTTGACCCATCAGGGGCAGCTACGTACGAAGAGCCATAGAAGTGACCAAAAGATGTATGTTCTGGTTTGCCATCTCCAGAAGTGAAGGCGTTAGGGAAGTTCTCGGAGCCCACGCGATTGATGGCCACTGTGAAGTAGCTGTTAGCGATGGCAGCGTTGCGAGCCTCGATACCCCAAAGGGGCTCGCTCAGGGCCCCTACCTGACATCAAAGAGAGGACAAATTAACTATATTTAATGATACTCTCAGAGAATCAGAACAAGTTTCAGGAACCACTTGAATAATCTTTGCGTTATTAATACTATTCTTGCGCTAAGAAATAAATTTTGAATACCCTTTCCTTGACTTATTAGGTAAAAGTTTGAAAACAAGATTGCATACGTTGATCGAAGATAAAGTATAACAAACTTTGGAACTCAAAGGACAGAATACGACTTACAACTTATCTTTCTTGCACACCTCAATATATAAGTAGCAAGAGTGAGACATCAAGAGTGTATGAGAGAGCTAAATATTCACTACTATTTACATTTATGCAACAATGCGACATACTGGAACATATTTGATTGTATTGGTGATTTATTTCAAATTTTCAATTTTCAATCAATTACTTTTTCTATTCCCAATAATTATTTATTGCATAATAATTCATTGAGAATTGTCCAAAGAGCTATGGAAAGAGAAATGTTGGGAATCAGTATAGCAAACAGGGTGAGAAACACCACTATTAGAACCAGAACAGGAGTGTCGGACATCATCGGAAGAGTGGCATCGCTAAAATGGCGCTGGGCAGGCCATGTCGCTCGCAGATCTGACGACAGATGGACAAAATGCCTCCTTTGCTGGTATCCTCGAACTGCGACCAGCCAGTTTCGATCTCCTATCTCCAACTTCGATGGAGGGATGACATTAATGTGAACGCCGGTAGGAAATGAATGTGTGTTACCCAGGACCGACAGACATGGAAGCAGATGGAGGAGGCCTACATCTACCGGCTGCCAGAACCAATCTGCCTCTGGTGACACCGGTGGGAAGAGCAATTAGTCTGCTGAACGCGGTCTCCTCGGAGATTGACGTCTTTCATGTTAGTGAAAGTACGTTCAGAAGGCAAATACTCTTAATTCTGGAAAGTATCCTGTCTTCCTAATGTTGAACCATCTCTCATGCGTTTCTGGTAGTATACTATACATAATACATTATTTTACCTGTTCTCAATAGATGCCTTAAAAATAAATTTTGTAATGTCTGTTGATGAAATAAACTGATTTGATTTGATTTGATTTAATTTGATCTAGGAGTGGACGGATATAGGCTGATGATGACGATGAAAAATTCATTGTTTTAATCGATGCGTAAATGTGTAACGGAGGAACAGCAAATATCTTAATACACTATTTATTATATTATATAATATTAATACATATTAAAGTTATTAGAAGCAATGTGTACTATTTATACATCACCAATAAGAGAAGCTTATTGATGGTTAAAAAAATACTAACCGTTGCTGAAGGATTGAAGACAATTTCTGCTCCATTGACCCCAAACATCATCCAGTTTTGCGGGTGATGGCGTCCGTAACAGATGTTAATCGCTATTTTACCATATTTGGTATTAAAGACGGGGTGGCCCGTTCCTCCCTCCATGTAGTAGGTGGACTCATTGAAATCCCCCACGCGGGGGATGTGGTTCTTGCGATGTTTCCCCATCACCCTTCCCTTGTGGTTGATCACCACGGCGGTGTTCCAGATGGTGTCTCCGAAATTTTCATCCCGCTCTAGGATCGGAGACACAATCACCATGTCATATTTCTTGCAATACTGGAAAAGATATGAAAAAATATTTTAATATAAGGAACTGGTGAGAGCAATAGGCGGAGGATCGAGGAGCTTCGAATAACATCATTAATGAGGCTAAAACTCTTCAAGCCATCAGCCATTAGCCATCTGATCTTAGAATTATTAGTTTGGTTTGATTCAACCAATGATTAAGTTTACTGCAGAGACTAATCTTAATCATAACTAACACTAGTGTAATATTCACATTCTTTTTCTTGGCTTCATTTCCATCATCTGAGGTCAACCCTCCTCGTACGTAGATTCCAAACTCTTCAGTTTTGGCTCTGCTCCTGAAACCAGTTGCTGGTGGTTTCTTGATAATGCTGGCCCACCATGTTATTAAAGAGTGTCATGTCATCTGATAAGGTAATGAAGCTTAATATTAGCATGATCGCAATCTCAGTAGATCACATGGCCAAACCACTGGAGTCGCATTCCAGATATTCTGTTATTGAGATAACTTCGAAGCTGTCTCTGGCGTCCTCATTTCTAATGTGATCTAGCCTTGTGACGCCCTCTGCCCATGCAGCATTTTCATCTCAACAGTGTGAACTTCTAGCACTATGCACCGTTCAACATGATAAGCCGCACTGCTGTCTAATTTTAATGGGCACCTTTGGATCGCAGAGAAAGAGATATCCACATTAGCAACGGGGTGTTTATTATTATTTATAGGACTGTCAAGTGATCATCCACAATTGGATTAGTCCTAAGAACAGATCTGAGATATCTGAATTGTACTACTTTTGGCACTGTGGTATTGTTGATGTATAACATTCCTCCTTGTGCTTCATTTGTACAATTTCCACATTCATGTTTGTCACATTCCATGTATTCAGTTTTGACCGTGCTGCTACAAAGTCTGTTTTGTTCCAATGCATTGATTCGCTTATCGAAGTTTTCCTGCTTCATAATGTTTGAGTAAAATGAATAATAGTTTCAGTTGATGATATCTTACAATAAGTGTATTGGTATTAGATGATGGAGCCAGGCAGACCTAGATCCACTTAGAGAAGGACCCTGCAGGTTCAAAGTAATGGGCTCCATTTGGAGTGTTATAAACATCGGCCACAATATATAGTCAATCCTTTAATTTTTTAGGATCGTAGAAATAATTATAAATGTTTAGATGTCAAAGACTCACTTCACTTCACCCAATTTATTATGTTTTTTTCAACTACCAGATAACCAATAATTCGTTTCCATAGATGGCGCTAGTCATCAGCAATCATTTCAAATTCAAATAGGTAATAAGTTTTTTTTTTCAAATGTACTATGATTAAATCAACAACAATTTATTTTATGAATTGCGTATTTTAATTTCTTTGGGAGAAGCGCGTATTTAAACACCCGTTTAATTCATTTATTTTAAAAATTGATAAAACAAAAACGTCATTTTTGAATAATAATTCAAACTAGCGAATTTATTCTAACGCAACACTTTTAAGTGCCATCTATTGATGTTAAATTAAAGTTCACACAGAATCAATCTTTAAAATTATTTTAACCGCCGATTGCCTTCAGTTAATAAAACGATTTCTCTAATATGGCACAGGAAGAAGAAAAAGTAGATGAAGCGGAGCGATTATTTTAGTTTTGTGCGAAAAAAACGATTGTAAATTTTAATTTTCGGATTCAATGGATCCGCAATAAATTCTCACCTCACTAAGGAACTTTGTAGAGGGTCCATCTTCCGCAGCTTCCGCAAATTCACACCAGGGCTGTTTTTCTCGAGTACAGAATGCGAACGGCATCGCTGGAAATAAGTAGATTTTGATAAATAAAATGCAAGATATTACATAGAGTGAGGATACTGAATATTACTCAAGAAACAAACTATTTTTACTTTTATTATTCATTTCCAACAAACGGCTCCATCGTCTCCTTGAGTAATTACACGAGGCGCTGGTTTTCAATTATTATGACATTATTAGTAGATTGATTGTATTTAAAATAATGCAGCTCAAAAGTAGATGCCTTTTTGACAGGTGTTGACTGCTAGCTTTGCTCCAACAACTTATTCTGTCTTAAGGGTTTCCTTGACTTATTCTAGATATTATTAATTATTAGAGACGTGAAGGCTACTTTGGAACTGCTAACTCGGTTAAAAACATATCATTTCTTCTTCTTCTTCTTATTGTGACAAATTGTTCACAGATGGCATTATCGTTCGGTATTCGGGAACAAATTAAATAATAAATAATTATTTTGTAGACGCAACAGTACCTGTACTGGCCAGATTAATATTAACCGAGGTTATTACGGCTTATGTTAATTAAATTATAATAAAGGTTACCTCAAAGATGATGTGTGTGCGTGTAAGAATTGTAAAATTAAAAGAATATGCTCACTCCAAGCTTCTTGAAGACAAAGTACGTTTACTCCTTCCGTGCCAGCAATATCTATGAGTTCCCCGATCTTCTGGTATATCGCTTCTCTCTGCCTGATGATGCTGTCCCCTGGAGGGAGGACGATAGAGTTCTGGATGGCTCCAACCCTCACTACCCTGGAGGACCGCGTTTCCTCTGGAGCGGCGGAAAACGAGTAACCAGATATGTCGACATCTTTTTCAGCGGCGTAATTAATGGTTCCCTCTGACAGCTGCAAGACCGAACTGTTTCTATATTAGTTTATTTATTTTTTAAATCATAATAGGTAGCGTGTTCCGTGATGAGAGAGAAATGTGTACTCGTATATGAAATTTAAAGAGAAATGTACGATTCTGTAAAAATAGAAAATTGCTGATGCATTCAAAGGTCATCAACTTGTGAAAAATGAAGTTTGAAAACTAAAAATAGATTTTTTGGAATGTCTGTGCAACAACGTGTATTGTACGTGGTTGTGAATTAGCTTTCTTAAATACCATATTAATCTGATAAAGATATTCAAAATTATATATTGTTATTTGAACAATGATGCAAAACTCCAAATTAAATCATTAATATAAATGAAAACGTATGTTTTCTGGAAGTTTCATAATATTTTATGGGAATGACGGGTTTCCCCATGCTAACTAATTATCAAATGTCATGAAATATAATAAAACTACAAGAAAACAGACATTTTCATGTTAAATACTCTAAATAGTAATAAAATAAAACGATGTTTTTTAACTACATACTTCCACTTTTGTCTTTATTTCGACAGCGACCGGTTTCGCCAGGCTCGTTGGCATCGACAGACTAAATCGTTTATGTACACAAATCATGCCCTTGCATACACAACAGTTTATTCCACTTTTCAGTTAAATTTTTTCCTTCTTCATAAATAACTAACCATCACGCCGTTTCTCCGGAGGGGTAGGCAGAGAGGATGGATCGCCACATTGTTCTATCCTGACATAACTCTGGCGCCTCTTCTATATTCACACATCGTGACATGAACGCTCGTCGATTGTTCCTACTTCGAACATGGCCGTCTTTCAGTAAATGATTAATTTGGTCGTGCCATGTCTTCCTTGGCCTTCCTCGACTTCTTTTTACATTCACACTACTTGTATATATATTTTATCATTCTTCCCTCATCCATTCGTTCCATATTTCCAAACCATCTTAGTGACCCTTTCTTAATTTTATCTACCCTTCTTCATCGGAGAATGATATCAACTGTTTATATCGATAACTGAGTTTATACCGTTCTCCCAATGATGAAGGGAGGGAATGGGACTCGTCCTCGTGGAAGACCTCCTAAAAGATGAAAGGACAGCTGGGAATCTACCTCACAGGAGGAGCAACACTCTGGAGAACAGACCACATAGGTCTACAATGGGGAAGAAGAAGAAGAAAATTAATATTATATTAATCATACATATTATTTCTTCTATGTTCGCCATAACTTTGTGTTGTAGCTGTATAATGTTTCTTTTTTTATATACTTACTGTATACAACACTCACATTTATTAAAAAATATAAATTAAATATCAAACATATTTCGGACTAACCAGCCCTTCATCAGTGATATTACATAAATTTTGTAAACAATTTTATAACATAATATTATATTCTAAATATTTAAATAATATCACTGATGAAGGGCTGGTTAGTCCGAAACATGTTTGATATTTAATATATTTTTTTAAATAATTGTGAGTGTTGTATATAAAGTATATAAAAAAAGAAACATATATATTATTAACATTTTGAATGTATAAAAATACTTGTAGACGAATACTGGATTTTACCCATTGCGGGTTATCATTTTAAGGATTAATTGTATCTCAATAGAGACGAAGATGCGAATTGGAAACAGAATATGGTGGTCCAGGCGTTTACAGGACTTATGACCTGTCATTGGTTGGGTTAAGCGCACGCTTTATGTAATACAACATTCCCCATTCCGCCCTTCTTACGACCACTACGTCTGACAATTTTTTTTGGAAAATGTATATATGCTACAATGTTGGATTACACTTCACATTTTTTTGTTGTTAAATCTACACTAGCGCCATCTATTATTAATATGATTTATCATATTAATAACGCGTGGTTAATGTTTGATTGCAAAATATTATAAATTAACGTTTAATCGCACGTATATTATAAAATCAAATATTTATAGATGATATTTGCAAGATATAAAATGGATTTAACATCTGGATTACCCACATTCTGCTTGAAAATATTTTTAGTATTATATTAATAAATTAATTGATTTAGTTACTCACTCGTCGGTTCTTCCATAGAGAATGCGTTTCAGCTCATTTCTATCGTTCAATTGTAACTTTTCAATTATATCTTCGATACAAGACAATTCCTCTGTCGACTCCATCTCCAGATTTAAGTTGTTCCTCACAAATTTGACAGTCACTTACACGAGTATGTCTTCACAACACAATATGTAACATTTAACTATTTCTTCTTATCTGTATTAGATAAGTCTTATATATATTTGTTATTCGTTACTGTTTGGTATCACAAGTGTAAATGAATACTAGAAGATAAGAACTTTAATATCTCGCGGTTGTTAAGTGGGAGAATTAAACAATCACTGGCGACCTCTCTCCAGCTTGTCTGGAGCGCAAGTGTGGATACTGTCAACACAATATGCTATTAATACATCCGCTCTATTCTCGATTCACCGCTGCTCTATTCGATTACATATTGGAAATAATATAGATTCAACGATGTTTCAATGTCATCAATAGAGAAATTAACTTTGTACGCATTACGACTGATTTTAATAGATTAATAAGTAGTCAGATTAGTATTATAAGTCGTGCGCATCAGGAACTCGAGTGTGTGTTTATTGATTATTTGTTATTCGAGAAAGATACTGTTATAATAATTTTTTTGCTGTAATGATTTGGTTTGTAAGAAATAATCGTTTTAAAAGTGGCATTTTTTTTCAAAATTCGTCGACGAGAATGTGCCGTGTACCTATAACGGATAAAATAACGTTTACTTAGCGGTCTAATGGTAGCGATAACAAAAATCGGTTTGTCATCAAAGTTTACTTGTGTTCAATTTAATTGTAATAATTTTTTTATTTTTAAAGATTAATTGTATCTCAATAGAGACGAAGATGCAAATTAGAAACATAATATGGTGATCGAGGTGTTTACAGGACTTATGACCTGTCATTGGTTGGGTTAAGCGCACGCTTTATGTAATACAACATTCCCCATTCCGTCCTTCTTACGACCGCCATGTCTGTCAAATTTTTGGAAGTTGTACATATGCTACAATGTAACACCACACTTCACATTTTTTTAGTTCAATCTACAGTTGCGCCATCTATTAAGATTTGATTAACCATTAAGCAGAAGATCTTTATTAACACAATGTGAAAGGCTACCGCCATTAACGTATTGCTAGATAACGCATGGAGATGTCTCTCCAATTTTTATGCTATTTTTAACTTGGACCAGTTTTTTTAAATTATAAATATATAAATAAAAGTAAGCTGAATCGAATAAATTGTATACCTATGCGAAATAATTTTTGGTAAACTTAATGCGTTAACATTGTAGAATAATAAAATGTGTATTTTTTTATGACTTAAAACAATGTTTTTCCCATTTTTGAGAAAATGGACCAGTCTGTCAATGCCAGCGAGCCTGGTGAAAACGGTCGCTGTCGAAATAAAGACAAAGGTAGTTAAAAAAACATCGTTTTATTTAATTATTATTTTTAAATGCAGAAGATTATCGGAATGCTCCATGTGGATACAAAAGTGGAAAAAATTGTTTTAATTCGTACAAAAATTCGTTGAAATACTGTATTTTCAACATTTATACTTTACTTTTGCTAAAACTTATGTTTCTATATTAGGACTAATCAGAATTTAACTTTTTCTATAGTTTACATTAAAAATTTATAATTTCGTAGTCGATCAAAACATATTTAAATACATAAAATATAGTGTTCATTTGTTTCTATTTTCTTAAAACTCACTAATTAACCAACCACCACGCAGTCTCTCTGAAGGGGTAGGCAGAAAGAATGGACTGTCACGCTGTTCTTTCCTGACATACTTTTATCGATTCTTCAACATACATATAAATATTTCTGCAACACCTCACGTGGGCAACAATTAATATATTTTTTTAATTCGATCGTGTCGCGTTTCCTCTGTAGGTATTCCTTTATATCCTAGATTATTTTTCTTCGCGATTTTAATCCTAGGGATAGGTTTGCAGCAAAGTCTTGATCTTCTGCAGCTAGCTCCCTTCAACTCAACATGTGAGACGCAGTTCATGTCATTGCGCACCTGTTTCAGGTCTTCCCGTTGGGGACGCTCTCTATAACTTATTTCCTGTATCACCCCCTTCATTATGTCATGCAAGAGACCCTCATGCCGTATTATCCGATCCTTCAATTCCTAGACTTGGACTTGGATTGGACTTGGATCTTCTGGCTTACAGAGGTTCAGCTCATGTGGCTATTCCTCTTACGTCTGATGGGAACATTGTTGGAAGGTGATTTGGTGGGTTGTTAGTTTATTCGGGGGCATGATTTGTGTGGCCCGGAGTGTTCCTCTGAAGGAGAATCGATTTTGGGCGCTTGTGGCGGCTGGAAGTGTTTGGGTCGTAATTAGAGAGGTCTTTTATTGTGGGGTTGGGATGTGAAGGGAGTCCTTTGTAAAAACGTTCGGCAAGTTTCAGAATGAATTCATCTATCATCGGGATTCCCGATTCTAGGTGCAGTTGTGTAATCCTGGTCCATGAAGGCGCACCAAGCGATAAACGGATAGCCTTATTTTGCAGGATTTGGAGTTTTTGTATGTGACTCGAAGCTGCATAGCCCCAGATTGGGGCTGCATAAGTGAAGATCGGCCTTATAACCGTTTTGTATATCAGGAGTTTATTGTCGATGCTTAGTTTACTGTTTCTAGCTAACATTGGGTAGAGGGCTGAGATTGCTTTTGACGCGGCTTTGACTTTATTTGTAATGTGTGGCCTCCATGTCAGCTTAGAATCCAAGGTAACCCCAAGGTATTTGATTGTTTTGGTCCAAGGAACGTCTTGGCCGAACATTTTTATGTTGGGAATGTTTGGAGGAATGTGTCTTTTACTGAAAAGGGTCGCTGCGCTTTTACTCGGGTTGATGGTAATGCGCCAGTTTCTGCACCACACCTCTAGCACATCGGCCTGTTTTTGCACCCTGCGGGTCGCGAGAAGCGGCCTTTTAGCACTGGAGATGATGCCCGTATCGTCAGCGAATTGGGCAATGTGGGTGTTCTGATCTCGGGGAAGAGGGATATCACTGCAGTAGATGTTGAACAGAGTAGGAGCCATTACTGAACCTTGGGGAACTCCTGCTCTGATAGGGCGTACAAGGGATTTGGCCTTGTTGATTTTGACGCTGAAAAGGCGATCGGACAGAAAGCTGGCTATGAGTTGAATCATAGGCAGTGGGATGTTTGCTTTTCCCATTTTGTATAACAGGCCGGTGTGCCAGACGCGGTCGAATGCTTTACTGACATCTAGGGAAAAGAAAGTGGTGAATTTGCGCGTGTTAAAGTTTGTGGCAATAAGTTCAACTACACGAAGTAGCTGATGTTGTGTGGAATTATACGTAAAATATGGCGCTCCTTTGTTTCTATTTTCTTAAAACTCACCAAGTAACCAACCACCACGCAGTCTCTCCGAAGGGGTAGGCAGAAAGAATGGACCGCCACGCTATTCTTTCCTGGCAAACTTCCATCGATTCTTCAACATACATACATTTCTGCAACACCTCACGTGGGTAACAATTAATATTTGGTTAATTCGATCGTGTCGCGTTTCCTCTGTAGGTATTCCTTTATATCCTAGATTATTTTTCTTCGCGATTTTAATCCTAGGGATAGGTTTGCAGCAAAGTCTTGATCATCTGAGACAAACTCAACTCAACATATGAGACGCAATTCATGTCACCACACACCTGTTTCAGGTCTTCCTGTATCACCCCCTTCATTATGTCATGCAAGAGACCCTCATGCCGTATTATCCGATCCTTCAATTCCTAGACTTGGACTTGGATTGGACTTGGATCTTCTGGCTTACAGAGGTTCAGCTCATGTGGCTACTCCTCTTACGTCTGATGGGAACATTGTTGGAAGGTGATTAGGTGGGTTGTTAGTTTATGCGGGGGCATGATTTGTGTGGCCCGGAGTGTTCTTCTGAAGCAGGATCGATTTTGGGCGCTTGTGGGGGCTGGAGGTGTTTGGGTCGTAATTTGAGAGGTCTTTTACTGTGGGGTTAGGATGTGAAGGGAGTCATTTGTAAAAACGTTCGGCAAGTTTCAGAATGAATTCATCTATCATCGTATTTATCTCTATGTATGAAAATGAATGTTTCGTCTGTCTGTCCTCGATTTTCTCGAAAATTGCTAAGGCGATTAGGCCGATAATACCACAGTTTGTTTTTATTAATATCGGGAAGGTTTATATTAGGTCCTTACATATGAAATTGGCGTTTTGCCGTACTGGCAACTTTGATCTCAAATATCTTCTCTTTGGTTAGGAATTCAGCTCAAAATTTATACAGCTATTTACTCAAGTATTTGTGTTTCGAAAATTTTAATTCATTTGTTTTTCCTCAATTGTTTTTTTCTTTGCGTCACTCAGTTTACAAAATGGAAAACTTGAAATATCGCGTTATTTACGAGTACGAGTTCCACCGTGGCACCAGTGCTGCAGAAACGGCTCGAAGGATTAATGATGTGTATGGCGACGGTGTCGCAAAAGAAAACACAGTGCGTTTTTGGTTCCAACGTTTTCGTTCTGGAAATTTCGACCTGCAGAACAAGCCCGTGGACGGCCGGAGACCAAAGTTGATAATGAAGAATTGAAGGCTATTGTGGAAGCGGATCCATCGCAAACCACGTCCGAGTTAGCTGCAGGCTGCGGTGTTAGTGATAAAACTGTTTTAATCCACTCGAAGCAAATTGGGAAGGTGAAAATGCTTTAAAGGTGGGTACCTCACGAATTGAGTGAAGCAAATCAACAAACGCGCGTTGACTGCTGCGTTGCATTACTCAACCGGCACAATAATGAAGGGATTTTGAATCGAATCATTACCTGTGATGAAAAGTGGATCCTGTATGATAATCGGAAGCGCTCATCGCAATGGCTGAACCCTGCCGAACCAGCCAAACCATGCCCCAAGCGAAAATTGACTCCAAAAAGTTACTTGTGAGCGTTTGGTGGACTAGTGCTGGTGTCGTTCACTACAGCTTTCTTAAATCTGGCCAGACGATTACGGCAGATGTCTATTGTCAGCAACTGCAAACCATGATGGAAAAGCTAGCTGCTAAACAACCGAGGCTGGTTAATCGCTCTAGGCCACTGCTGCTTCATGATAACGCTAGACCACACACTGCACAACAGACGGCTACCAAATTAGAAGAGGCTTCAATTGGAATGTCTAAGACATCCACCGTACTCTCCGGACCTTGCCCCAACAGATTACTATTTTTTTCGAAATTTGGATAACTTCTTGCAAGGGAAAAAATTCAACTCCGATGGGGCAGTCCAAACCGACTTCAAAGATTTTATTGATTCCCGTCCGAATGGTTTTTTTAGTAAAGGGATCGAAGAACTACCTATGAGATAGCAAAAGTGCATAGATAGCAATGGTACATACTTTGATTAAATAAATATATTATATTTAAAAAAAATCAACTTTTTGTTCCTCCCATACAAACGCCAATTTCATATGTAAGGACCTAATAGTTTAGAGAGTTTTAATGTAATCCAATATGAGGAACTGTTGCTATATCGTTTTAAAATAAGTATGAAAAACATTGAGTCCGCCGTGTTGTATTGAGGTTAGCCCACAGATATACCATTACTTATCAATAAACCTCACGAAACACACTCGTAGTAAATAAAAAGAACTGCAAGTTTTTCGTATAAAAGTATATATTTATTTTAAATATAAAAACATAATTAATAACAACAACATAGGGACAGTTTCATAAACAGATATACATAACTCCAACAGTACAAGAGTGTCGCATGCAGTATTGAATGAATTGTGTATTACAGGCAGACCGGTGACCTGAATACCGTCGATGGAGCTACACCTCGCAGCCATTAGACACCAGATAATACAATAATTACTCCCACTTACATCCACTCGGGTACACTTCTTACACAGGCATTTCACAGCGCCACTTCACTTACTTTGCACTCTAACCACGTATCAAATGTCCCACGGGGGACAATTGTTTATGATTGAATGATCCGATATAAAATATTATGTTGTAGGGCACAAGATTGGAAAACAAATAGCTTAGAATTTGAATATATCGCGATGATCCATAGAGAAACGTGGCATTTTAAACATTAGCTAGAGAAAATCGTAGATGCACTGTAAGAAAACAGGGGAAATCGTAGTATATCTGCAGATATACGGGAAAATATATAAGAATAAGAAATATAAAAGTTCTGCAAAGATACAGATAAGTGTCGAACGCTTTGCAGACAAAACAGTGAAATATCAAGATTTTCTGTAAAATAATATGGAAATATCGTAGTTATTCTACAAAAATAAGGAGAAATATCGTAATTTTCTTCAGATACAGGGAAATAGCATAAATATTCTGCAAAGATATAAATAAATAGAATAAATATTCTACAAAGATATAGAGAAATAGCATAAATATTCTGCAAAGATGTAGGAAAATAGCATAAAAATTCTGCAAAGATATAAGGCAATAGCATAAATATTCTGCAAAAATATAGGAAAATAGCATAAATATTCTGCAAAACGTTGGGAAAGATCATAGATATTCTGCAGAGATACTGGGTGTTGATATCGTAACTGCAGATATAAATAATAATAAAAACTCAAAAGAATACAGTATATCTAACGATAAAACTGCAAGATTAGTTAGTTTTAGTTTGTATAAGTTAGGTAATTTATTTTAATGGGTTCGTTAAACGCAATAATTCTGCTATATACTGGTTCTATCACCAGCTGAAAATATCTGAACCTCTTACTCCGACACAGTTTGTTACGCTTTTCACTCTTCTGCCGGAGCTGCTTCTTCAGCTGGTCCCTCTTCGGCAGGTGCTTCTTCGGCGGGCGCCTCTTCTCCCGGGGCCTCTTCGGCTGGGGCATCTTCAGCGGGGGCTTCTTCGGGCGGGGCCTCATCCGGGGGTGCAGCTTCATCAGCCACCTGCTCCCCGCTGGCCTGCTTCGTGGCGCTCCCGGCTGCAGAGGCGACCTTCTCGGCACTCGGGGGCTTGGACGTGATCGCAGTGCCTGACGCGGGTTTCTCCTGGAAACATTTATTAGAGGTGTGATAATTAGCCAATAATCTCGCGTGTTGAGTCATAGTCACGGATAAAATCAGCTCAATAGAAGAGGGCAGCATGACAAAATGGCATTTAAATATCTGCCGATGGTCATAGACAAGCAAAGTTGAAAAAAAAGATGAACTCACCACATCTCCCGCCTGGGAACCCCCTTCTGCAGCCACCTCTGAAAATGTGAATAGTTAATTACTAGTTGCAACTCGTGAAATATTAAAAAAAGTAAAGATTTTCTACCCATTAAATATATTATAAATAGTTCAATATACAATCGAAATCGGTAATAAGTTTTTACTTTAAAATTTCACAATCAACAACACCAAATTGTTCTCCTTTCGTTTTCTACACTACTGTTATGCATATTACTTTTTCTCAAGACATGTTTGAAGATGAAGGAGATAAAATACATTTCCAGAGACTTAACCAACTGATCTTTTCCAGAATACCAATAACTAGTTATGTAACCCCAATTACTAGTAAATATGATTTTTAAAATTATTTATCATAAATCGATGTAAATCGTAATCGTAGCGATTTAACAATTTTAAATTTTGTATTCGGAAATTATTGGGTTGATGCAAAAGTTATGACCGTTTTTTATGATCCTAGGTAAAAAAAAAATTCTTCAGAAATGATGAATAGTATCTTCTTTTAAATGATTCCATTGTATAAAGGATGCTTTCCCTCTACTTTTTATTCAGTTTTGGCCTGGCCAGAGTACAGTGAAGAGCCCTTGTATTTTTACAAAATGTCGGTCGATAAAGTGCATTTACGTCATTGTTTACTTTATGAATTCCGTAAAGACAATACCGCGAGTGTGGCAACCAAAAACATTTGCGAAGTGTATGGAGCAGATGTCATCAAAGTTCGACAGGTACGAAGATGGTTTACAAAATTTGGATCTGGGGATTTTTCACTAATTGATAAACCACGTACCGGGCGGCCATTGAATCCACGTCTAACCACCAGGGAGATCGCGTCGATGATGGGAGTCAACCAAACAACCGTATTAAGACATTTGAGGCGTATGGGGATAGTTTCGCGGTACGACGTTTGGATACCTCATCAATTGTCAGCTACCAATTTATTGGATCGTGTTTCAATGTGCGTTGCTTTGAGTGCGAGACAAAAACTTGAACCTTTTTTGCATCGTTTGGTAACGGGAGATGAGAAATGGGTCGTGTACAACAACGTGACAAGAAAAAGACATTGGGCTATAGACAAGAAAAATACATTGGGAATAGGCTGAGGAAGAAGAAGAAGAAAACATAATTACAATGTGTGGCGTGTGTAACTTACTCTGTGCAGAGCCCTTCTGGCTTCCAGTCTGACTGCGAGATTTAGCCTTCTCGCCGTCCTTGAGGGAGGCCGCGCTCTGAAATACAGACTCACCAATTACAACAGTGACGTAAATAGTTGCAAGGCTCGCCCTCACATTACAAAATGTGATTTTCAGAACATTCCTCTATCTATCGTCAGATCTGTTAGAATGTATTAATTGAGCCAGTGAAATTGTATAACTTACTGGAGGTTTCCCACCCTCCACCAAGGAGCCCTTGCTGGTCTTGGACTTCCTTCCAACAGAAGCGCCTTCTCCAGCAGGCGGTGCCAGGGTACCTGAAATCATCACAGCATATACTCGTATATGATGCACTTAAAGTTGTCATCGCAAACAAAATCCTATCCAAAAAAGCTAGAATGGCAGGCATAAGGATAATAATTATATATAAATAAATAAAACAGTAATATAAAATTAATTAAAACATTTATAGTATTGAAATTCTTCCGGTGAAGTATTGAAAAATATATAGATAATCCATTAACTATAATATTTAATATTCAAATAAACACTGTTATAATATTACATTTACCATAAATTCTATAAAATTGTCGTCACAGCGATTTCGCCAACATGTGTTGGCATTATCAGGTTTACAAATAACTATTGTTGAGGACAACATTTTTTGGTTCCTAATCGAGAAGAAGCTGGTTTAAATTAGTCTTTTCTCACAATTCAAATTAAGTTGTTTTAAAAATGAACTATCCGTGAATACGTAGGAGGCACTGACCTTCGGGGGCGAGCGACCTCCTGGCCACCATGGCCTGCTCGCGGAACTCCTCGCTGACGTGCGCCATGATGGCCTGGTCGCGCATCTCCGGCGCCGTGGACGGGCGGCGCGCCCCCGGCGGCCGGATGGGCAGCGCCTGCATGGCGAACTGCGCCGTGAAGTTGCCCCCGCGCCGCACGCGCTGCTGCGCCGTGGTCATCGTGTGGCTGCCGCCGCAGTACCGGTTGCACACGCTCACGTCGGCCCTGGGGGACAATTCTCTGTTATGTCTGTAGGTTAAATGCATGACCCACATAAGTGGACTTCGACTGCTGAACCAGCATATTTCATAATGAAATATGTTACACGAATAACCAAAAACGCCTGACTTAGGAACTACTTATCGCAATGATGACATACATTGCATAGGCAAAAGTGATGAGTCAGGGCCCGGATTCATTCACACAGGTCACTAGGTCACTAGAGCAGAGCATCGTGTGCAAAGGGAAGCAAAGCATATAAAAGCAGTACATCCGACCACCATATACTCGTATTATACCATACATCATTCCTTCTTGCGACTCCTAACAGACACGAGTCTACGCTATCAAGTCTACGTACGAGAAACCTCCGACTCTCTTCCGCCGAGCTACGCTACTATCGACCCTGCTACGTCACGCAACTTACGACGAGTCTTCGCTCCAGCTGACCGACGCCACCGCCCAGTGTGTCATCATCTTCAGCTGCTCACCGCCCGTACTCTGCCCCCGTTGCTGACAACACCCGCGCACCGTCACTGACCTTCATCACCCGCTGCGCCACTTTGACACCAATGTAACGACATCGACAATAAAAAATAAACGCTGAAACTTCCACTGCTTTTAACTCTCACCATATCCCCCAAATATCCTATTATTATTTCCCTCTCTTCTCGGTCCGGCAATGGTGCAGAATGGACGTATACGAGTACAGTCTAGGGTGGGCCGAAAAAAATCATTATTATTTTTCGAAGTTGTAATAGCGCGTAAAAGTTGCGAATTAGGAAAACAAATGAAAAAAAAAACAATATAAAAATCGGTTCACATCTTCCGGTCGCGCACAGGCTCTAAAGTTTTACAAAATATGGAAAAACGTCCTTATTGCGATTATTTTTTTAAATTTGTTATTCTAGTTGTTTTTGTAATGTAATAGTTTTAAACGTCTTCAACTAGAGCCTAAAAACATTGTCTTTTAATTTGGTTTGGATCAGCTGATATCTTTCGGTCGCCCATAAGCCCCAAAATCTGCCAAAATATTGAAAAAGTCACATATTTACGCATTTTTTGGTATCTGATAAATAATTAATATTTAATGGTAATAGCCGTATTGGTTTTTCAAACGACCTGATAATGAGATACAACAAAAAAATGACAAGTTCAGCCAATGTTTTCCGGTCGCGCAATGGCTTAGAATCTCTCTTGCACAGAGGGCAGGCAGCAGGCAGCAATGCACGGAACGTCACTCGCCTGGATCGGGCAAACGAGCTTGGCGCTCCCCTCCGCCTCTCCGCATTCCGCATCAGCCATTAGTCGTCCCGTGTTGGATAAATGCCTCCCTCTCCGACTTCCACAACTCTCTATCCCTCACCACTCTCGCCATTAATGGTCTCCTGCCACACTTTTGATGTCGTCAGACCATCTTGCTTGTAGTCTACCCGGGTCTCTGTGGTCCATTCTCAGCCACCACTCCGGGTGAGTCTGGTCCACCAATTATCCGTTGTCCTCACTATTACCTCATACAGTACCCATCGGACATAATAAGGAGGCTGTCGGTTTACGGCTTACTTCGACTTCGTATCTGTCATTTGAATACGAGACTAATATAGGATCTATAATACCGAAGTTATGGTCCACTGTCTTTCTTAAACATAATGAATTAAGAGTACTTACCACCAGGTACTGTATACCTACTATTGTTTTTTTTTGTGTATTGAAATAAGTTTTTGGAGAATGATTCAAGAACCGATGTACGATGACTAGTAAAAATTCAAATGTAATATTTTTTGGTTGGCAGGATGATTTCTAGCGTGAAACCTATTTCTTACATTATTTCCGCATCAGAATGAATAAGGAGTAAATGAATCCAGGGTGTACCATACCGCCGCCATGGTCACAGCTCGGAAACAGCTAATCGTACCCATGTATAATATTATATATAATTAAAAATTAACAATTGGTCCACTCACCTCCCCATATCCGTTTCTTGTCCAGCAGCCAACTTCTGGCATTTCCTCACATTATCTGAATCACGAAAAACATGTCAGAAGTGTAATAATTTCAGATGTCTGCTGCAAAGCCTCTAACTGCTGGTTTCGTGATTCCATTGCATTATTTCTTTTCAATCACAACATAATAGGGAGGTATTCATACTGAACTCTAATCCCATTACTTTAGTATACGAGGAAATGTAAAATATCAACACAGGACCAGATTCCATTTTACCATTTTTGCTGCTCTTTTTAGAAAAACTCATTAGGGGCTACAACTGATGCATGAATATGTGGTCTAGGGTCTAGGGGACAGACTGCAAGCCTCCTAATTCAGGGGAAATGGGTTCAAACCCGGACACGGTCCGGTTCCTTCTCTATAACGACCAGCTAGTATTTCAAATCACATTGGAAATTGGACAATAAATTCCAACAACATTCATTTATATCTTCTATATTCGACATCATTTTGTGTTGTGGATTCACATTTGAATAACTTTTAAAAAACATTGTATTTTCACAACACTTTTTTTTTACACCTTTCACAAACATGTTTCGGGACACAGATTCATTAATTCATACACGAAGAAGGGAAGTCTGCATCCCGAAACATGTTTATGAAAGATGTAAAAAAAGGTGTTGTGAAAATAGAATGTTTTCAAAAAGTTATTCAAATATTGATTTAATTCTATGGTGTATTCTTTAACCATTAATTGGACTTGACGAAAATCTGAACTGATTTTTTGATGTCCCTATAAACACAGGTAAATTTTACCCACAAAATCTTATATAAATGAAATTAGCATATTTGTCTATCAAATGATGGTGTTATAAACAAAATAATGAAAGGATCATTAAGATGGTTTGGACATATGGAAAGAATGAATAAAGAAAGAATTGTAAAAAATTATATGTTAACAATGTAAATGGAACCAGAAATAGAGGAAGACCGAGGAAACGTGGCACGATCAAATAAATCAAATATTGAATGTCGGCCGTGTGAGGAGTCAGAGAAATCGACGCGCATACATGACAAGAGGTATGAATGTTGAGGAAGCGAGAGAAATATGTCAGGAAAGAAAAGTGTGGCAGTCCATTATTTCTGCCTACCCCTTCGGAGAGACGGCGTGATGGTTAGCTAGTTAGTTAGCCTATTGAATGAAAATAAAAATATTTCAGAAAAAGTACATTTATGGGTTATTTTTTGGGGTATATTTTTATACCTCTCTATTGAAAAGAGTATTATTTTTCATAATCAATTTTCTAGAGCATGTGCGCAGTAAGTTGCTCCTGTACCCTAGGTATATAATATAAGAACTTACCCATATCGTAGCTGAGGAACGGCTGCATGGAGGTATGCTGCGGCATAGGCTTGAAGCTCGGGAAGGTGGGCATGTCCTCCACACGCGCCATCAACACCTTGTTGTCGCACGAGATGCAGTTCACGTCCCTGGACACACAGCGGCCATTAAACCAACCACTCACCAACCATCAGAAACATTGTCGGCTCAATACTGGTACTGACGACCTTCATCGCAGAATGGCATGAGCTATAATTGCCACACCGAATGTCCTGGAATCGATTCCCGGCGATAGCAGTATGATTGTAACACTGTCTTTGGTCTGGTGTAGAAATCACGTGACAATAAAATGGCGATAGATTAGGTACCTATCACATGTCATAAGAACCAATGGCTAAACAAATTGTGCACAGTAATGAGTTCAAACAACTTGTTGTATACAAAAATGTGGAAAGCAAAGGCAATTACCACATTAAAGACCCAAGTGGCATCCTATCCAAAGATCTTGGACTTTGCTGCAAACCAATCCCTTGATTGAAACTTTAAAAAAAAGTGAAGACCATGACATAGGCTTTGGATGAGAAGTTAGCAGTTATGGAATGAAAAAAATACATTCTTCTTATATGAGCCGAAGAGACCAGATCAATCAAGACGCGTCTAGACCGACTGGAGTAAGACCTCTAGGAAGGCCTAGACAGCGCCTAATGGACAATGTTCTGGCTGACCTGGCTAGGTTGGGCGAATCGGACTGCTGGGAGCAAAAGGCGCAGGATCGAGGAGCTTGGCGAAAAATCATCAAGGAGGCTAAATCTCTTCAAGAGTTGTATGGCCAAAGAAAGTAAGTAAGTAAGTAAGTAAGTAAGTATGGTATAAAAACAGAAATCGTGATCTCTGTGACCATAAGTCAGGATGGGTATGGGTTGACCAAACAGTGATTTATTCTGGTAAGATAAGGGACTCACTTGAGGTACTTGGCCTTAGTGCCGGCAGCCTCCGCCTCCTTTTTGGCGTTTTCAATGATCTTGAGGCGCTCGTGCAGCTTGCGGATCTTGTCAGTCAGAGACTCCCTCACCGGGGTCAGCTCCTCGCGATACAGCTTCAGCTCGACCTCTGTATGCATCTCCTCTAGGCTGTTCCTCAATGTTATCTCCTAGAAATTCCCTCAATTATAGTAGATATATCACAAATGTTTAACCATTTCAATTTGAAATGCGATAACCTTATCCTTGGCTTCATAATAAGGAGTTTAGATTTTTTAGAAACTTTAATTGAATGGGTTAAGTAAATTCTCCATTAAAAATGTAATCTTACAATACTTTCGAACTAGGTAGGATTCATTATGAACTTGGGTTAGTTTATTAGTTCAAAAACAATGATTAGGATAACATATAATTATTAAATTAATGGTGTACTGTGTACCTGGTTGGTGAGCTTGGTGTGCGCTTCGTTGAGGGACTCGGTCATGTTGCCGTAGGCGATGTCGAACTGCACTATGGACAGCTTGGTGTTGACCAGCGTGATGTCCGCCTTCTCCTCCAGCAAGTCCTCCACCTCCCTCCTGTCTGCCTTCACGGTCTTCAGTATCTCAATCTCTTCAGTTATCACCTGGTGCAAAATAAGCAATTCAAAACAGCACGACACGCTGGAAAAAGGTATTTGACATGTGCATTCTCTCCTGTACTGACACATGGTTTTAAAAAAAAACACATTCACAAAAGAAGAGTACAAAAACTCTGAATGACCCGACGTGCAAAGAAGAGGAGGATGTTGAACATCAGCCTGCGAGATTGGAAAAGAAACGAGTGGATCAGATAAAGGACCAAAGTTGCCACAGGTAAGATGACATCAAAAGAGTGGCAGGAGGTTAATGCACAAAATGGGGAGGAATCATCGGCTTTTTCTTTAATTCTAAGAAGACTATCCTTCACGAATGTGGGTTCTCGTGTGATTATAAAGTCCAAGCCTGGATCCAAACTCTCTGGGGTATCTAGAGTAAGAGAAGACATTGCTGGTGGAACCGCCACTGTCTCCCGAAGGTCTCTCTTTTTGTATCCTCCTTCTCTCTGCGGCAAGCCCTGTGCTCTGAAGTCATGTGTGCCTTTATGTATTTATTTGTATGTACTGCAATCTCTTCCCAGGATTCAGGGCGTGGCGTCCCTGCGCCCTATAACAACCTCGGGTAAACGGTGGGTACCCCTTTTATGACTCTATCAATGTTAGACTTTTGGAGGTTCGGCGAGAGATAGAGTTATAGAAATCGGGAAGGGAGGCCTAGGTTAAACACTGGACGACTAATGTCTGACTAATGACGATGATGATACGATACAGACCCAAATAAGATTAAATAATAGCACTCACGTTAATTCTCAGAGTTTTCTCGTCTTTATCATCATTGAGTTTCGATATTTTTCCACCCACGTTTTCCAGCTCTTCTTGAATTACCGTAATCTTCGTTAAGATTTCTCCTGTCCCTGAAGGTGTTGAAGAGAGCCAATCATTGTTACATATATAATAAAGTGAATAACTCAAAAGTACGCGCACATATTACTGAGTGAAATATTTACCCGAAGACCTGGCTTCCGCCGCCGCCTTGTTGTTGATGTTCTCCCAGATGCCCATCACCTCCTTCTCGATGTCCGTCACTTGGTCTTGGAAGATGTTCATCTGTTGAGTGGAATCTATTAACTCTGCACTCAACTACTTATTTTCTAATTATCTTAGAGTTTTATCTATAAATAATATTAAATAAAACGATGCTTTTTATAACTACTTCCACATCTGTCTTTATTGCGACAGCTGTTGAAGTAGTTAAATGTGGAAGTAGTTATTAAAAAGCATCGTTTTATGTAATTATTATTTAAAACGAACTTCCATCAACAGATTTCAGTTAAATCATTTGATTATCTTTAAAAAGTTTTATCTACAATACTTTTAAAAATCTAACAGGTTATAGCTCCACTCCTCTGTGACCCAGAAAATATTTCTGATAGTCCAAATAACCTATGCTTGAAAACGAATAAAGTATGGAATGGAACATTATCAGAGAAAAACAAAAAAAAAATCACGTGTATGAGTAAAACAAAATGAAAGGAACTGCTTAATCAAAATATAGATGGCGCTTTATCATAAATACAACGGTGTTATCGTCAATGTTGGCTTATTTTGTAACATTTTAATTTTAAATTACCTTTTTTATTTAAAAAACGTGAAACGCCTCCTTACATGACAACAGCAATACTTCCAGTAAGTCTGACTCCATGGCGTCCTAAAGTCTCCTGGTGAGCTCCGGGCAATGTGATCACTAACCTTACCATAAGGGTTATAGTAGACAGGAAGAGGGCATATGGCATATCTTTGGCGCCACAAAACCGAAACCCACCAGCTAAGGGAAGGTAATACAGAAAAACCCCGGAGAAGGCAATGGGAAACCACTCCAGTAGCACTTCCCAGGAAGTCACTGTAGCGAGAAAACATTCTCCACAGTGATCAGCAACGTCGGGAGGACCTGACACGGCACTTTCAGAAGAAGACAATTTTAAAAAAGTTTCATTTTAACTGTTCTTACCTCACCCCAGTATAACAACTAGCCAGCTCTATACCTGATTATTGAAGGCATTATCTAGGCGCGTGATCATCTCGTTGACCTCACAGAACTTGACGTCTATTCCGCTGATGCGGTTCATCTGGAGACCAGATCCAGCCGGATCCACGAGTTCCTCTAGTTAAACAGAAAATCATATTTAGTACAACTACTCGAAGAATTATCTGATGTGTCTCGAGTAAAGAGTGAACGGAGACCGCACCCGGTATGGCCGACTTGAAGCTCTGGAAAACGTCGTTCAGCTCCTTGACTTCGTCCTTCAGGACATCGAAGTCGTCCATGATCCCGTCTATCAGGCCGAGGATACTGGTGGACCCTTGCAGCCCGCTGTGCGAACAAGTTAAACATTAACTTAACCTATCCAGTAGTTAGTTTTTTTGAACTCGGCAAAATAATAAAAAAAACAATGCGAAATTCATAGAATACGAAATAACAATATATTTTTACTTGGGAACAAAAAATCAATATTAAACAATTTAGAGAGTACATAAGAAAAACGAGAAGTACAAAAATTTATTTTAATTTTCACATAAAATTATCAAATTTTATTTTTATTGTTAAATTACACGTAAATTGCATCCTGACATTAAATGGCTTTAAACCTATTAACTAAACTAACTTAATATTAACAATTAATGCGTCTGACATTAAAAGGTTGACTAGCAACAGGGGGGTGATGACGTCACGGAATATTTAAAATGTGAATTACTCTGCCGGTATTACAGTAACATTGCTAAAAACTTTGCGACTAATGGTTTGTTCGGTATTCGACAGTATTGTTCGGTATTCGGGAAGAAATTGAATAATAAATTATTTTTAAATGCAATAGTACCTGTAACCATCAGACAGATTAATACAATGATTATTTATTCAATTCGACTAGTGGTCAAATCATAAAAAAATTAACACGTGATAAATTCAGATCATCCCAGGAAAAACAACCCTGACCAAGTGGCAGAAGAAGTTATAATGTATCAAAAGCATGGCAAATTCAGTAAAAAATAGACTTCCAACAGTTTACGCGGATTCCTCGAAATGGGTATAATTACCCTACCCGCCGGCCACGGCCAGTCCAATAAACGGGTATTTATACCCTTCCCTCAAACAAATAGTCAATAGTGCATCACAATAATTACCTTCCGTGCCCTCTTGCCTTCCGCGGCCTACCTTCTCCATCTGCAAAGATCGCACAATCATTACAAAACCACTACCCAGCCAACAATACAGCCATGTTCAACGCATCGAGTTATGAATAACAATATTTAAAAAAATAAAAATAATAATTTACACATATATAACTAAAATTTGGTTTAAAATATGAAAAAGATTTGGTTAAATTATAAAACATTTTTACTATAAAAAAAATTATATTAATAACTAGCAATTTAGCGGCTACAAATAAATGTTTTTCATAAATAGTCAACCATACGTCTGTCAAAACATATCATTTATTTATTTAACACAATTGGGATTATGTCAAGATAAATGAGAAGTACAAAATCTTCTCTTTTTTTCACATAAAATTATGGAACCTTATTATGAATAATTTCAAACTGACATTAAAAGGTTGGCGAGCAACATGATAATAATGACGTCACAGAATATTTAAAATATAAATTTCTCCGTCGGTATTATAGTTGCACAGTTTAAAACTTCATTGATTAGTGACAAATGGTTCACAGATGCCAGTATCGTTCGGTATTCGGAAAAAAAATTAATAATGTAGGCGCAACCGTACCGGTACTGTCATACCACCGGACAGATTAATGCTAGCTAAAATCATAATAACAGTTCCATAATCGGTAACTAGACTATGATAAGAGATATGTAAGGAGTCCAGTATACTAGTAGATGTCTCACCATCGTCTCCCGATGGCGCTATGCCGAGCTCGTTGCCGATCTTGTTGCACTCCACGGCCAGGTCCTCGATGATGGTGGTCAGCTTCTCGATGCCCTGCTCGGCGGCGTCCATGCGCGCCACCATGTTCATCATCTGCCACATCTCGGACACAGACTTGGACCCGCGCTGGGTTCTGGGATCAAAACAAAACCAAAACACTTTAAAAGACTTCAAAGTTAAGAGTAAAAATTAAAATCGAAAGATTAGTTACATTGGGTGGCATAATGGCAATTATCTAAATTCATGTGCGCTAGTTTCAATCTAAAGAATCGGTTTGCAGCAATGTTTAACATTTTTCCTGGTTCTTGGGATGCCACTTGGGCCTTTTATGTAATAGTTTCCCGCTGCTTTCCATATTTGTTTTCAGTAAGGGTTATTTGAACCCAATTACTATTTACAAGTTGTTAGCTATTGATCCTCATGACCTTCTTCATCAACTTGTCTCCATCCACTGCTGGACGTTAGCCTCTTCACCCCCACGCCATCTCTCTCGGTCTCTCGCCAGTGTTCTTCAGACACTTCCTGCTGTCCGCACAAAATCTTCGCTCTCCCGACACTTCTTCGGCCCAACCTTGGTCTCCATTCAATAACCCTCTGGCTCCATCTTCCGTCATAGCTAATCTATCGCCATTTTATTGTCAGTACATCACAATCAAACTTCCATCGCCGGGAATCGAAACCGGGACTTTTGGTATGGCAGTCATAGCTCTTGCCACTCTACAACGTTAGTCGTCTATATTATTGAAAAACATATTACATATTTGATACCCTTGCGGCAATTATAGTGGGCGATTGAAAAATCTATCTCAAAGGGCATAAGCCTAAAAAGTTTGGAAACATTTGATCTAAACTATGAAAACTACGGCCAATTTCTGAATCTAATTCTTCTTCTTGATTTAGGCCTGTTGGCTTGTTATTTTCTGGGTCATGTTCCTTCTTGCGGAGTGGACTGCCAGTTGTTTTTGTATATTTTTAAAGTTCGTCTCTGAGGTCTGCTTCCTTACGGTAAACCGTCCCTTGCTGCTCTAAGGCCCTCGATTTAGAATTTCAGAATGATTCCGATAAACAAATTATCAAGTTATTAGTCAAGATAAAAAATATAATGGAAAAACTGGGAGTGTCGATTCTGAACACAATACGAACCCTTCTCAGAGTACACGTGGCCTAAAAGTTGGAGTAGGTTAAAAAAAAAACACCAAGAAAAGCATATTTAAATTTTTCTTTGAAGATCAAATAATCATTTAAAAAAATTATACACGAGTAAAAGTTATAAAATAAAATTTCCTCGATTTCCTTGAGGTTTTTTCTATTATTGCGAAGATTGACCACCGGGACATCTGCACTTATGATCAGGATTACAGGATAATGTCAGAGAAATTTTCAAGCCAATGAGAGTACAAAACAGAATAGCACTTACATCTTCAAATATCGGATCAGAATATATTGCAATGATCCGGTAGTAACCAAACATTTCAATCAAGAGATACTGATTGAGTACAAGAGTGAAAAGATCTCTAGAGATTATCCTATTCACATATTGGCTGACTCTATTATAGTGGGGAGGAATGTATGATATGGCATGTGAGATACATACTTCTGCAGGAGCTCCTTGTTCTTGGGCATGGTGTCGCTGAGCTGCTCCTCCAGCTGGCTGACCTTCTCCTGCAGCATGTTGTACTGGGAGGAGGTGGCCACCGACAGCCGCCGCGAGGTCTTGCTGCCCGACTTCATGCTGCCGCTCGGAGCCTTGCTGGCCCCCTCTCCTGCCACCACACAATTATCTGCATCACTACATGCGCAAACATGCATAAAAAAAGCACAAACAGAGAATACACTTTAAGAACTAAAAACAAATACGTCTTTGGACAATTCACAATAATAAGTTATAACGCATGTCTGTAAATAATGTAAATAATAAACGATGAAATTACTTCAAAAGAAAACTGACAACCCTGTGTTAAAAACATATGTCGACTGTCATACAAATCTTTTTGGTCAATTTCTGTAAAATTGATAATATTGACTAACTAACTAACTAACAGAAAAAAGTAGGCAGAAAGAATGGACTGTCCCACTTTAACAGATGCGGCAGTCCATCCTTCTCTTTTCGCCCCGCGGGAAACGCGGTGTGATGGGTTGCGAACCTCATCGCCACCAATAAGCATCTCCCGCGCACACTTCGATCGTCCAACATCCACAAAATAAATCTAAGACAAATCATATAAAATGCAATGATACGAAATAAAATAAAATAACAAATAAAAATATTTTAACACATAATGTTATTTTTAGATGGTGCACGTGTTGTCATGGACGATTCCGACTTTTGTGTTTATTTAATTTATTTTTCACGTATCCATCGTTTTTTTTAAATTAGCTGTAATATGAACTATAAATCAATATTGAAGAAATTATTCAAATTGTCATTGGAACAAACAAATAAATATTAATAAACTGTAATATCGTAACCATCACAATAGATGCCTTTATATGTACATTATTCGAATTCGTACAAGAAATTAATTAAAAACAGGCATAAACTTGAGCGAGTTAACTCACTCATTTAATATGGCCGGCCCCACGGGTACGGCAACAGAGAGCGAGTATACTCGCTAAAGGCACCGACTCTGTTAACTCGATAATCCATTGATGAAAGAAATTAATTCCGACCCGAGCATTTTTATTATTAAATATTTTAGAAAAGTTTATTTGGGTGAGCTAAATTTAGGACATAAATAATTTCTTTCGATAACAATTACTTACCTCCTTCCTCGCCTTCACCTTCAACTCGTTCAACTAAAATGATACATAGGCATTAATTTATTTACACTGCAGACAAGTTAAATATAATAGATGATTAATGAAAATTATTTCACTTACCAACTGTGATGGTTTCTGAATGCTTAGATCCTAAAAAAAAATGTTCATTAATAACGCATTTATATTCAATAGTAATAATAAAAAATCACACAGGAACATGGCAAAGATAACTACCTCCCTCTTCCCCTCCCAGCTCTGTTTGCGAACCCGCTTTAGATTCCCCGTCCTAAAAGCAGAATGTTCATAATAATTTATTTATTTATACATGATACACAAATGAGACATTACAAACGATAAAACATTTAGGCGACTCATTTGGACACAAAATGGTATTACAAAAATAAGATAAAACAACATGAGACCAAAAAATCATACATATCAGAAGGAATCCAAATATGTCAACGTCAGTGAGGCAGTACTCTTTCCAGAATTTGCATTATTTTTTATGAATACTGCCTCACTGACACTGAAAATGTCCAAATCCGAGATGATTAGATTCAGCGTCCGAATTGCTCTTCCTACTGGCATCACCAAAGGCAGGTTGGTTCTGCGTGACGGAGTAAAGAACAATTGATGTCGGCGTTGTCGCAGGTAGTTATCAGGAACAAAAATGCCTATTTGCTCCAGAACATAGGGGTTCTCAATAGAGCCCCGAATCAGTTTGAAAAAATGTGTTGACAGTAATCCTTCCCTCCTCAGTTCGAGGGAGTTATACCCCAGCATACCCAAGAGAAATGCCGTTGGATAGAGCCAAGGATATACCCCGTACTCTCTCATGTAGAGGGCTCTCAAGAATTTATTTTGAACCCTCTCAAACATGAGAGAATACTGAGCCTCATGAGGACTCCATATCATAATAGACTGGTTGCAACCCGTGAAATATGCAAGGAAGTAAACATTTTCTACCATTTAAAATCTTAGTTCATTGTACCATCGTATTTGGAAATAAGTTGTAACTAACCATCACGCAGTCTCTCCGAAGGGGTAGGCAGAAAGAATGGACTACCACACTTTTCTTTCCTGACATATTTCTCTCGCACTCATTCATACATCGTGTCATGCACGCACTTCCATTTTTCTGATTCCTCACGTGGTCGATATTCAATATTTGATTTATTTGATCGTGTCACGTTTTCCTCAGTTCTCCTCTATTTCTAGTTTCATTTACATCGTTTGTTCTTCATTCAATATTTCCATGCGTACAAACCATCTTAATGATCATTTCATTATTTTGTTCATAACACTATCATTCTCACCGCATTCACTTCTTAAATCTTCATTTGACACTCTATAATACCCAGATTTTCCTCACATTCGTCTAAAATATCTCATCATAAGATCATCATACAGGCATCATTAGCCGGGACACCGGATATTTGAAATCTTCTTCTTCAAGTGCCCTGTCGGGTCCCCCCAACGTTGGCTATCACCTCGGCAAAGCTGTCCCTGTCCTGCGCCGCTCGGAACAGCTCCTCCACACTTCGGATGCCGGTCCACTCCCTCACGTTTCGCAGCCAGGACATTTGTCTCCTTCCGGGCCCTCGGCATCCCTCAATTTTCCCCTCCAATATCAGTTGGAGGAGGTGGTACTTTTCCCCTTTTCTTTGAAATGATTAAATAAAAACCTTTTGATTTTAACAGTGTATAGTCTTATTATGAATATTAGTCACACCCTTTATGCTTTTCGTAGAAAAATCAATAAACAATATTAAAAATTTAATGGAATTTTTTATGTGATTATTAAAATTGAAGCTTATAGAAATATGAAGCAGAGATATTGATGTTTTTTTTAATGAAATTAAAACTGCGACTGGAATTTTTGTAAATTCACTGTCACTCATACTATTGCAAACATTTCCCCTGAAATGAACGCACGTCGAGGTAGACCGAGGAAAGCATGACATGACCAAATTAATCAAATTTTAAAGGTTGGTCATGTTAGAAGCCGGAAGAATCGACGTGCCTGCATGACTCGCTATATGAATGTGGAGGAAGCTAGAGAGTTGATCCTGATAGAGTAGTGTGGCGGTCCATTCACTCTGCCTACTCCTGCGGAGAAACGGCGTGATGGTTTGTTGTTGTTGTTGTTGTTCAATCCTAGGGCATTAGTTTGCAGCAAAGTGTAATATTTTTTATGATTCTTGAAATGCCACTTGGGTCTTTAATGCGGTAGTTTCCCGTTGCTTCCCACATTTTTATTTACAACAGATTATTTGAACCCAATTTCTGAATACATTTTTTTAGGTATTGATTCTCTTGACATGTCATAGGTAGCTAGTCTATCGCCATTTTTATTGTCACGTGAATTCTACCAGACAAAAGTAATATTTTTTCACACCGTCATCGCCGGGAATCGCACCCGGTGTGGCAGTCATAAATGTTGCCACTCTGCACGAAGTCTGTCTAAGAAAAATTAATTAATATTAACATGTTTTAATTACCCCTGTGTGTTTAGATCCTGTGCCAGATTTCTTATCGTCGTCCATTGCATGATCGGATGGCTCCCCAGATGCCTACAATACAACATATTTATTTATTTTAAAATATGATTAGTCCACGAATTCATACATTATCAAAATTGCATCCGAAACTGCTAATGGATTGGCCATACACACTGACTAGGAAAAGCCAGGACTATTAAAACCTTGCAGACGCGGAAAAGTCTAAAGTTAGACCTTATGAAGTCTCAAAGAATGTACTTGTAAGAGTCCTGCCACTCATCGAAACTGTTAAAGGACACAGCGCCCTTTGGTCAGTTTTGATATTGCTCTTCCTAGACCCGCCCCGTATATACGGGACTGACGTAACTCATATTTATGAATGAGACAAAGCAAGGAGGATCTCAGACCACATTTAATTTATTTCTCAGAGAGTATAGTAAATGGCATTAGATTGCAAAATATGCCAATAAGTTTATTTATTTAATTTACTCAAAAGGTACAAATAATGAAGGGTTATAAAAACTACAATTTAATTAATTATAAAGTCTATTAAGAACTGGTTCTTGGGATGTCATTTGGGCATTTTAAAGTGATAGTTTCCCATTACTTCCATCCGACCATCTTATATTGTAGGATGGTTCATGCAATGATATAATATGGTAAAGTTTCACCTTTTCAATGACGTACTCCGATAGAGTGACGCTCTCCGTCCCATGGCCCAGCTCCATCATGGCCCTGATGGCGGCCCCGTCTTCGCCCCTGAACTCCACCTTGGCATTCTGTATGTTCACCTGCTTGGCTATCACGTGGAGAAGAGAGTGGAGAAGATTGAAGTTAACCGCGCCGGCCTGAAGAAGCAAGATATTTCCACTAAGACCCGTCGAAAGACACCGCATACATAAAATCTGCCATTATAGGACCTATCAACATTTTGAATGTTTACAAATTCTTGTAGACAAATACTGGATTTTACCCATTGCGGATAAATTATTTTTTATAAGGATTAATTGTATCTCAATAGAGACGAAGATGTAAATTATTTTTCTGGGAACAGAATGTGGTGGCCGAGGCGCTTACAGGACTTATGACCTGTCATTGGTTGGGTTGAGCGATCGCTTTATGTTTAACAACATTCCCCATTTCACCCTTCTTATGACCACCACATCTGATCAGTTTTTGGAACTTGTATATATGCTAGCATCCCGCGCTTATCTTTACATGTTTTAGTTCACTCTACACTAGCGTCATCTATTAAGATTGGGAAGCATTAAGCAGAAAATCTTTAGTAATGCACTGTGAAAGTCTCTGCAAATCATACAGTACTAGACTACGCCTGGAGATGTCTCTCCAATTTTTATGCCTACTTGGACAGTTATTTTATACAACATTTTGAATGTTTACAAATTCTTGTAGACAAATACTGGATTTTACCCATTGCGGATAAATTATTTTTTTATAGGGATTAATTGTATCTCAATAGAGACAAAGATGTAAATTGTTTTTCTGGCAACAGAATTATAATTATTATAGGACCTATTTTTTTATATAAAAAAAGTTTATTCTTTCTTAATTTTTATTTATTTATTTAGATGTCATGTCAGGTATCCCCGACGTTGAATATCACTTGAGAGTAGGCGTCTCTGTCCCTGTCAGCTCAAAACAGCTACTCAACGCTCCTCAAGCCAGTGCAGCTCCTTATGTTGTGGAGTCAGGAAATTCACCTCCTCCCAACACCTTGTCGACACTCTATTTTTGCCTCAATGATCAGGTGCAGCAATTAATATTTTTTCTCCTAATCACATGACCCAAATGTGCCACCTTACGGAATTTAATATTGGCCAACAATTTCCTATCAGCTCTGGCTCTCTGGAGAACATTTATGTTGCTGACCATATCGGTCCAGTAAATGTCCAATATTTTACGATGCAGACACATTTCAAGCGCCTCCAGCTCATTGCCGTCTCGAAATTTCTGTTTACCAAGCGAAAATGCTGAATTAAAGTGGGGCCGGTTTGATCTGACTGCTGTCAAATGTCAAAATATAAAAATAAAAATTGCGAGTTTTTCGAAACAATTAATCAACATAAACATTTTTAACAATGTTATTTCATTGATATTATTGTTACTTTACAAATGGGAAAGATTCTACATCAGATTCTTTGAAAATGTTATGTAGAAATTTCAATGTAGATAGATTAGGCCACCAAATAGATATACCAGCAATGCGGAAACACAAATGTATTATATTCAAATGTTTGTAACACGCATATAAGGAGTAATAATACAATCATAGTCATATTTGACATCATTTTTTAATCAAAATAAAATATATCATGGCACGAGACACATCGTAACTTCACGGATTCCAATACTACGCACAGCCCCATAAATCTCCATGTTGCAAATATTGTTTATGGTGCTTACGGCCCGGTAAATACTTTCAAGACGGTATTGCCTCCAGCCGGTTCATATACCAACTTTTAAGGTCCATGACTCAATACCATATAAAATTATGGACGAGACGTAGCATTTGATCATTCTCTATCGAAGCTTCAAATTAATGTTCTCATCACAGAAAACACTAAAAAAATCAGTATACTTTATTCAAAATACATTACAAAAGCCGAGAAAAATAAGAAGAAAGAGGTGGTTCGTCTTTACAAAGACAGGATACTCTTATTTTTGCCTTCTAAAAGTACTTTTTCTAAGACGTTGATCTCCAATGTGATCAGGTTCATTAGGCTGAATAGGAAGATGGGTAAACATGGCACGAACAAATTTTAAAAAAAAATTGAAAACCCTTTTAGAGTTTATTTTTTACACCAAATTATTATGTTTTATCAAATCAACCGGTTTCGCCCCCGCCGGAGCTTCGTCGGGGCTACAAAAAATAAACTGAAGTGAAACCGGTTGGTTCGATAAAATAAAATTAAGTGATGTGAAAACAAAGTATGAAAGTATTTCAAAATATTTGTATAATGCCACACCACCAAATTAAGTTTTCTTACAGAAGTATAAAAATTAATTAAATGCTAATTTTGGATCATCATCGTAGTCGGAACAATTGACGAACGTTCATGTGATACATCTCCAATATCTCTATCTCTCTCTATCCAAATTTCCATTATGAAAAGTCTATAAAATCAAAATATTATTTACCTCAGGGGTACCAAGTGCCAGGTCTATTAATTGCTTCACGTGCACAAAAACCGGGGGTGCCGAAGCAACTGGCTGTGCAGACGAAACTGGAGCTGCCGAACCAATTGGCTGTGAAGTGACAGAAGCTGATGACATTATAACTTGGAAATTTATACCTTAAATATAATTAAAAAAATATGTATAAAAATAAAAAATTCAACACAACAAATTTTACATCGCCATGATAAACAAATTTGTGACACTGAAGTTCTATTTTAAATTCAATTTTTATTTTCATAAATGTTTGTATTTCTTGGGTAGGTAAATATTAGTATTTACCCACATGTGTGAAAATAAATGTTTTTGGATATTTTTTTATTGTTTAAAAAGCAGATTTGATTTAAAGCTTAATTACACTTTTGCATCTCGCCCTAAAGTTAATCTTATGTTATTTTGTAATACAACATAAATGTATACATATATTTTATTGTAAACACAAAAAAAAATTATTGTGTGTTTTTATATTACTCATTTCATATAATATTACTTATTTACCACGTAATTAACGTGGGTAACAAAAAAGTATTACCACAAGAAGTGTTTCAGGCAAAAGAAGTAGAGGTAAATCTTCAGCGCAGTGGTTTGACCAGATTAAAGAAATCATTGGGAGAGACCTCTACTCAGCAGTGTGAGCTGTGGAGAACAAAGAGGATTGGAGGCGTTTTGTTTAAGCCACGGGCACCTCCATGGATCACGGCCATTAGTATTGAGGAAACGGAGAAAGAAGAATACCACGTTATTAAATATTTACACACACAATTCACGCCTTCCCTAACCACAAGTTTTAAATTCCGTAGTCAATATTTCACAGGTTGGTAATTGTATTTGTTTACTAACCATAACCCATAGAAAATAAAATTTCATAGACACAAAACATGTAATGTTTTCACTGTCACTGTCACCGAGCTGTCAAACGTTTATTCATTTGTTTTATTAACATTATGTATTGAGATTTAATATCTCAGAGTGAAAAGATGTCTAACTGTAATGACTAAATGGGTGTAATGTAATGCTATTATCATTGTTCTTTTGAAATACCCGTGATTCCTCGCCTATTTAATATCCCGAGCGGATATTAAGATCTGTCCACTTTTTCGTTCGCATTAAAAAGTACAAGTAGGTATTTATCTAATAATATTCTAATTATCAGTAAGTTAGATTGAATAATTTTTTATTTTTTATGAAATGAATCAACTTTTTTTTTCAATTTAAGACTAAATAACTAACTAACTAACCATCACGCCGTTTCCCCGGAGGGGTAGGCCGAGAGGATGGATCGCCATATTGTTCTATCCTGGCATAATTCTCTCGCCTCTTCTACATGCACACTCGTCGATTGTTCCTAATTCGAATATGGCCGTCTTTCAGTACTTGATAAATTTGGTCATGCCATGTCTTTCTTGGCCTTCCATGACTTCTTTTCCCATTCTATACTAGCAGTGTGAGTGGAAAGAGAAGCAATGAAAGACCAAGAAAAGCATGGCATGACCATATTAATCAAATACTACAAGTCGGCCACATTCAAAGTTGAAAAAAATCAACGAGCATGCATGTTACGATATATGAGATTGTAGAGGAATCTAGAAAGGTATGTCAAGACTGAACAGTATGGCGGTCCATCCTCTCTGCCTACCCCTCTGGAGAAACGGTGTAATAGTTAGTTAGTTAGTAAGTATCTGGGACTATCTGTCTGAAATGTAAATGTAGCCAACTACAGTTAGAGACAATTTTTTTTATTACTGGAAATGAAGCTAGCCGCACAATGGAGGTTAAACATCTGCTTCAATCGTGCCCACTCTTCACACATCAATAATTAAATATAATTTATTGACTTGCCATTCCTCAAGGATGACGTCGGTTCTGGACCAGTTCGAGCAGGCTTCGCAGAGCACGGGGGCCCGTCCCACCCCGCCTCTAGCCGCACTCAGCTCGGGGTATGTGAGCCTCACCCCCCGCGAGGACACGCCCCCCTTCAGCAAGCAGAAGATGAACTTCAACCCTTCCGACATTATCTCCCACGTGGCGGTGGGCAGCGATCAGCTTGTGCTGGCCATGGCTAACGCCAAGATGTTCAGGATTGACCTCAAAAATCCAGATAAACATGAAGGTAAGATAGACGTGTTAAAATTAATTATCTAATATTAAATAATATTAAATGTTGGTCACGTGAGGAGTCAGAAAAATCGATAAGCGTGCATGACAATGTATTAATATTGAGAAAGTGAGAGAAGTTATGCGAGAAAAGAATAGTGTGGCAGTCCATTTTTTCTGCCTACCCTTTGGTGGAGATGGCGTGATGGTTAGTTAGTTAGTTCTTCTTCTTCTTCGATAGCCCTTGAGCCTTGGCCTCCATTATTCCTCGCCTCCAACTCTTCCTGTCCTCGTGATGTCTACTTGGACCCTCCAACTTGACACTTGTAAAAATTTCACTGCATCTCTCCCAACTTCATCCTCCCATTGTAGCTCAGGTCATCCAATTGGTCTTCTACCACCTGTTAGTTAGTTAGTTAGTAAAGATTAATTATTTAATTTAAATTCTTCTAAATACACCAAATTTCTGGTCCCGTGAAGGATTGAGAAGAGTGGCTTATATGTTGAAATGATAAATTGTACAATATATCGCACATTCGATAAGACACCACATTGACGACCTTCGTGGCCGAGTGGTAAGTGCATTGACTGCCACCCCGAAGGTTTCGGGTTCGATTCCCGGCGAGGGCAGTGTGATTGTCCCACTGTCTTTGGTCTGGTGTAGAATTCACGTGACAATAAAAATGGCGATAGATTGGCTACCTATCACATGTCTCGAGAATCACTATGATAGCTACCCTTTACATCAATTTGGCTCATGCTGTCATGATGTAAAGAGCGATTCAACAAAATAATAATAATAATAACAAGGGCATAATTGTTAAAAATTCTTAAAATGAGTTAAGTATGCCAATGTATTTTAAAAACATCCATTTATCTGGAGGAACAAAGTCGCTCATTAAGTCTAGTCTCATATTGCCAGAGGGCGATAGTGTATGATCAATATAGCCAGAATTTACAAAATGTGCAATTGTGCCCTTGTCTTACCGAAGGTACAATATATGAAACCTTAAGTATTTCGACACATACTCGTATAAGACTGCCCAGATTGAGAATGAATAATGACTGAACATCCGCAGGAGTTGAAGAAAGATGCAGCACAGCTTTTACAAGATGTAAATTGGAAGACAGTGGCTGAGGACAGGAAGAGTTGAAGGCAAAATTTGAAGGAGGCTAGGCTCGGGGTTATCATGTTTACAATGACAATGATTATATTAGGTCCTTACATACGAAATTGGCGTTTTGCCGTACTGGCAACTTTGATCTCAAATATCTTCTCTTTGGTTAGGAATTCCAAATTCAAATTTATACAGCTATTTACTCAAGTATTTGTGTTTCGAAAATTATAATTCATTTTTTTTTTCCTGAATTGTTTTTTTTCTTTGCGTCACTCAGTTTACAAAATGGAAAACTTGAAATATCGCGTTATTTACGAGTACGAGTTCCACCGTGGCACCAGTGCTGCAGAAACGGCTCGAAGGATTAATGATGTGTATGGCGACGGTGCCGCAAAAGAAAACACAGCGCGTTTTTGGTTCCAACGTTTTCGTTCTGGAAATTTCGACCTGCAGAACAAGCCCCGTGGACGGCCGGAGACCAAAGTTGATAATGAAGAATTGAAGGCTATTGTGGAAGCGGATCCATCGCAAACCACGTCCGAGTTAGCTGCAGGCTGCGGTGTTAGTGATAAAACTGTTTTAATCCACTTGAAGCAAATTGGGAAGGTGAAAAAGCTTGAAAGGTGGGTACCTCACGAATTGAGTGAAGCAAATCAACAAACGCGCGTTGACTGCTGCGTTGCATTACTCAACCGGCACAATAATGAAGGGATTTTGAATCGAATCATTACCTGTGATGAAAAGTGGATCCTGTATGATAATCGGAAGCGCTCATCGCAATGGCTGAACCCTGCCGAACCAGCCAAACCATGCCCCAAGCGAAAATTGACTCCAAAAAAGTTACTTGTGAGCGTTTGGTGGACTAGTGCTGGTGTCGTTCACTACAGCTTTCTTAAATCTGGCCAGACGATTACGGCAGATGTCTATTGTCAGCAACTGCAAACCGTGATGGAAAAGCTAGCTGCTAAACAACCGAGGCTGGTTAATCACTCTAGGCCACTGCTGCTTCATGATAACGCTAGACCACACACTGCACAACAGAAGGCTACCAAATTAGAAGAGCTTCAATTGGAATGTCTAAGACATCCACCGTACTCTCCGGACCTTGCCCCAACAGATTACTCTTTTTTTCGAAATTTGGATAACTTCTTGCAAGGGAAAAAATTCAACTCCGATGGGGCAGTCCAAACCGACTTCAAAGATTTTATTGATTCCCGTCCGAATGGTTTTTTTAGTAAAGGGATCGATGAACTACCCATGAGATGGCAAAAGTGCATAGATAGCAATGGTACATACTTTGATTAAATAAATATATTATATTTAAAAAAATCAACTTTATATTCCTCCCATACAAAACGCCAATTTCATATGTAAGGACCTAATATTTTGTTTTGTTCATAATCGAGAAAATAAATTGAGGGAATGTTAGTGAATAATGAAGTGAAAACATTTTCAGAAATCTCCATTTCAAAGTATGTACAAGCCAGCTCCAAGTTGACCAACATCTTCATGGACCCTCTAGGCTGCCATCTCTTGCTCTCATTCTCATCTCGTAGCCCCGAGGCCTCTCCAGAACTTCTCTATCTCCACCGCAAGTAAGTCTCCATTTCTTAATATAATAATTACTTCATTTAAAATGTTTTATTTAAGCGAATAATTATTTTCACCGTCCCTCCAGGTCTTCCAAGCCAAAAGGTATCAGATCAAGGTCCAGCGAGGTCACCGAAGTGGCCTGGAACAGAGAAAACCGATCGGAGACTTCTACGGGACCTATTTTGCTGGGGACCTCCAAGGGGCTCATCTTGGAGACGGAACTAGGACCCGAGGGAGACAAGATGTTCCAGTCGGGCATAGAGCAATATTGGAAGCAGGTATATCTCATTCACACATTTATTTCTTTAGTAATACCTAATTATCGAAAATGGTGTTTCTCCAAATAAGGACAACTGTGTATCTCTTTTTTAGTACACATTTGTATCATATTAATTAGTGTATAATACACGCTACTACATTGTTCTCAATGTATAGTTATTTGTACCCAGGGATTGAATTATTTATGATATTTTATAACACCTTTTCTGTTTCCAATAATGATTTATTATATAATAATGTAATTATTTAATTTTAAACATTGATATTTGTTAATTATTTCATTATATAATATAATTCTTACCCAGGCAGCATAATTTCTTGGTTTATCATACTCAGATATGTAATGTTTTTTTTAATTAACCTTTAAACGCCCGTATGCCGCGTGCAATAAAGATAACTCACTGCCCAAGCAAATATTCGCCCAACTTGCGACCCACGCGTAGCTGTTATAAAAATAATTATATCGCTAAAATTAGTCATCCTATTTTGGTAAAATAAAAAGCATTATGGAAATAAAAGATTGTTCATAATTTACAAAAGTTAACAAATAAAAACATAGTAAAATAAAAATATTAAATTTAAACATTCACAACAGCAATGTGATTACAACCGTCCAGTTGAGAAGATGACGAAAAAGTGACATTGGTATTGATTGGTGTGTTTTATTAGGCGGACTGTAATATAACACAATGAATATCCCAAAAGTGGACCTTACGCTTCATGCCAAAAATATTTATCAGAACCGAAAATAAAATTATGGATCGATACCTCAAAGACATTATTTACATAAGCTAATATTCATATTTTGAATACTATTGTCATAAATCAGTGTAATCCGATAGCGAAATCACCGGTCCCGTATGGGACCACTGGGCACTGAATTACGCAAATCTGCGGTTCCGTACGGGACCGCTGGGCGGCTAAAGGTTAATAGAAGTTTAATAATTATCTTTTGAGGGGGAATATTTTAAAGTATAACTTAGTAATGCTACGGGTAGGCATTCACCCATAGAGACCCCTGCATCCACGTGACAAGTGTGGTGTTCCCGTAGTAATGTGTGCCCTTGTTGAATTGTTTAGCTGCCAAATTACCTCCCCCTCTACGGTAACAGGGAGGAAGACGGTCTGGTAAGTCAGCCCATGATTATTCCGTTTAATTAATCGGCTCGCATCTCGAGAAGGCGATGATATCACCATTTGCTGCTTCAGGTAACACGTCTGCTTTGTAGTTAACCCGTTGATGCTTTCATTTCACGTTTGTTTTATTTTACAATTGTTTTTACTTTTTGGTTTTATTGAATTACGCGCTTTGTAACTTATAAGAATTATATATTTTGTTTTGTCTACAGCATTTTCACACCAGCTAGTAATTACCTCAGAAATTGTATTGTTTCTATTTGACAAAAGTCTTATTTATAGGTTAATTTAATTACCTCTTTCTTGATAAACTTGAAGTGTATACGCTGTGGAGTTTCATAATGACGAATCTTTTTTTATGAATTTAAACACTTTTTGCATTTTTGAGCTTATTTTTATCGACATACGAGTATATGACGATTTTACACTTTCATCACCAGGAGAATGCATAAACTAACCAGAATTATTTTTAACAAAATACAAGAACCAAATTTGACATGTTTAAACTATTGTTCTATATCTATATTGTGTTAATCATTATCTTAATCAGTGACTCCGAATGTGGTCTTTATAGAACCCCGGGGGTCTACAAAAACTTGCAAGGAATCTACGTCAATTGTAAAAAAAATTGGGGGTCCACGAGATGGTTCAACTAAATAGAAGCCGAATATTGAAACACAAACCGTTGGCCACCTTTTTTTTTTTGCTCATTTACACTCTTTAACTCAAAGATCGGACATTCAATTTTCCCAAATGAACTAAAAAAAAATGGTGGACAACGAATTCTGGCTTTTTTGTTTCCGATTTTTTTGGCCAGAAAAAATATCTATTTTAGGAAAGCAGGGGGTCTACACAAAATAGAAGAAATCGGCAAGGGGTCTATGGTACAAAAAAATTTGGGAACCTCTGATCTAAATGATAAAAGTGTTAAAACCTTTGAAACATGTCTAGAAAAATAAACTCAAAAATGGAAAAACAATGTTTTAATTCATAAAAAGAAAAATTAATTGATTACCCCTATTATGCTTTCTTCATCATTTCATTATTAAGCATGAATAAAAAATATAATAAATATTATTGATCATGTATATTTATACTCAGCAACAGGAGCCCATTGAATATATAACCCATTATACTTATAGAGATATTAAAATTATTAGAAACAATGTGTAATAGCTATAGCTTCATACAGCATGGAAGGTTGATAAAATTGCAACACATTATCAAATTGCAGGTATTTGACATTGGGAAAGGCACCCAGACGCCCATCACAGGCCTAGAGTTCCACCGCCTCAACAACTCCAGCAAGTATGTGATATTCGTGACCACACCCAAACGGCTGTACCACTTCACGGGGCTCACCAACCCGGAGGACAGGCCGCTGCTGCAGCCCATCTTCAACACCTACCTCAACATCCCCGAGACGGGCTTTCAGGAGCTTCTCTCCTCGCTCAGCTACTCCAGGCTCCAGTTTCACTACGACAAGACCAACAAGAATCCCGTCCACTTTGCTTGGCTGACGGATCAGGGAATATTTCACGGAGAGGTATGATTAGTGCTTGCATAGTAACTAAGGAAAAAGACCGAACACCTTCAATATTTTCATCAACACAGGAAGTCGACGGTCGTCCTAAATTTGAATCGTCCTTGCAGTCATCACGGCCCTCACTAAAACTCTTGATCCACTTAAAAAGGGCAGTTTTCTTCAGTGTCTTAACTCCATATGCAGCATTTAACATTTCATGAATTTCCCAATAAGTTTCACCAGAAATTTGATGTTGACTTGTGGTTCCATATCTGTTTGTCAATCTCCATTGTCGACAAGAGCATAAAACACACGCCACAAAAAAATTCCCCGTTCGAGTGGTACGTTTACCTCGACGGTTTGGTGGTTATGACGGATTCACTTAGTGGCTCACCCGGCAACAAAGTATAGTAGCCAAATGCTCTTGAACAAATTTCAATTGCAGACCTTTTGAGCAAAGCAGTTCACCTATTTAATGGACAGACCTCGTATATTAGAGACATATCAACTGTCATGCAAATTTTTTCAGTAAATCTCTGTAAATTTGACAATATCTATCGTAAATGTGATATTTATTCATCATCCTAATAGATATCTCTACTTGTTCCATATTTTAGATTATTGGAATTCGCTAGAAAGTTCAAGACATTAGCGAGAAACAGGCTTAAACTAAGCAATCGAAAAAAAATAAAGTAATTTAAGGAACCTAGACAGTTAATATTATACTTAAAGATCAAGGGATATTGTGGAGTCAGCAGAAGAAATCTTGGCTACAAAACCTTAGAGAAAGAGTCGCCCTGAGAACAAGTTATAACTTATCTACTTCGGGATGATCTGACAAGACGTAGAAAGAAAAAATATTTATTGAAAATTAATTGTTATTTTTGGTAATTTCAGTTTGACTCGTTGTCTCAAGAGAACAGCAACTCAACCGTCCTTCATGGAGAGATGCTCACATTCCCCCCTCTCTCCAAGGAGCCCGTCTCCCCGCATGCTGCCGTTGCCCCCATCTCCTTCGTCCTCACAGAGTTCCACGCCCTCATCTTATACGAAGACCACGTCAAAGCCATATGCCTGCTCAATGAAGAGCTCGTCTATCAAGACTACTATTCCGAGGCATTTGGAAAGCTCCTAAACATTGTAAAAGACCCAATTAAAAAAACCATTTGGGCCATCACGACAAAAGCTGTATTCCGCTATAAGGTTTATCGAGAAGAAAGAAACGTTTGGCAAATCTACACAGATAGAAACGAGTTTGAATTAGCAAAAAAATATTGCGATAATAATCCCGTTTACATAGATAAAATTAACGTTAAACACGCAGAGTTGCTCTTCGGTAAAGGCGAGTATGAAAAAAGTGCAGAGATCTACGCCAATACACAGTCCAGTTTCGAAGCTATCTGTTTGAAGTTTCTCCAGGCACAGAAGATAGACGCGCTGATGCTATTTTTAAAGCTAAAGTTAGAAACGTTGAAGAGCAACGATAAAATTCAAACGACGATGCTAGTTATATGGATCATGGAACTTTATCTGTCGCAAATAAGTCAATATAGCAAATCAACTAAAAATATCAGTCTACAAAAAGAATTTGAATCGTTCCTCGCTTTACCGACAGTCACGGAATGCATCAAAAGAAACAAAAGTGTAGTTTATAATTTGATGGCATCGCACGGAGATAAAGAAAATTTGATCAAGCTAACTGTTATCAACAAGGACTTTGAAAACGTTATCCGACAAAAGATTTACATGAAGCAGTATGTAGAAGCATTGAGTGTACTGAAATCACAAAGCAAACGTGATTTATTTTATCGTTTTACTCCTGTTTTGATGCAAGAGATACCACGGCAAACGGTGACCGCCCTGATTGACCAGGGGAAGAATCTGAGTCCGGCGAAGCTTCTGCCGGCGCTGGTGTCGTGCGATGCAGACGTGGCCCACGTGACGGAGATGACGCGCTACCTGGAATTCTGCGTGCAGACCATGGGCTGCTCGGAGCAGGCCATCCACAACTACCTGCTGTCCCTCTACACCAGCCACAACCCGGCAGCCCTGATGAGCTACCTAGCTGCTCAAGGCCAGACGGCCTCCATGGTCAACTACGACATACATTACGCTTTGAGGTTTGTTATATTACACTTTGATTTATTCTTCTTCTTCTTCCAGTATCATTTCAATCAATCATTTATTTATTTTATATAAGTTACACAATAAAAATTTATCCCTTGAAACCGACACAAATCAATTAAAGAAGTCTGATGAAAATTTTTACTTCCCATATCTCTGGCTATTCTCTCAACCTATGTTTGTCATCTGTTTTACTTAATTGATTAACAAACAAATAAAAAAGTGCAAAAATTTCATTGATTTTATGTAGAAAAATGATGTTTAGAATTGTTATATGAAAATAAATACGTGATTTTTAAATAATAGCTTAATCATTGCATTCACTGTTAAACAAATCTTTTAGAATTACTGTCAAAATCTATTGAAAATCTCTGTTATTAATATATCTAAATATGTACCCTATATTTCCTTGCTGAAAATCTGCAAGAATTAGTATATTTTGGGAAAATGCGTAAATGATGTATTTGAAATAACTTTTTTTTTAATTTTTGTCAAATGAAAAAGCAATTGTGTCAGGTCTCCCCGACGTTGACTATCACCCAAGAGTAGGCGTCTCTGTCCTTAACGCTGTTCAAGCCAGTCCAGTCTGTTGTGGAGCCAGGAGATTCATCTCCTGCCAACACCTCCTCGACCCTTTATTTTTCCCTCAATGATCAGGTGCAGCAATTCATATTTTCCTCCTCTAATCACATGGCCTAAATATCCCACCTTATGAGCTTTAATATTGGCCAACAATTCTCTATCAGCTCTGGCTCTCTGGAGAACATTTATGTTGCTGACCATGTTGGTCCAAGCAGCCACATATCAAATGTCTCCAGTTGGTTCATGATGCCAACTTTTAAGGTCCATGATTCAACATCATATAAAAGTATGGACCAGACGTAGTATTTGACCATTCTCTGCCGAAGTTTTGATTTATCAACTTATCTTATTTTCTTATACAGCCAATGTCCTTCCCTGCTGGATATAGGCTTCCCCCATACTTCTCAACACACTCCTATCTTGTGCCTTCTGCATCCAGTCATCGTCAATTCTCCTTATGTCATCAGATCATCGTATGGGAGGTCTCACTCTACTTCTTCTATCTTAACAAGGTCTCCGCTCCACTACTCTTCTGATCCATATTTGGTCTACCAATCTGACAATATGTTCTGCAAATGGAGACCCTTAAGGAGCATAATATGGCCTATACATTGGATTCGCCTCTCTGAAATGTATTTGACTCCTTCGATTCTGCTGAGAACCTCGTCATTGGCCATTTCGTAAATATTTCAATCCCCCGTGGTATTTGAATGTCCAGACTATGCCGGGAGAAGCAGCTGACGGAGGCGTGTGTGCAGCTGTCCTCGCTGCTCGGGCTCTGGGAGGCCGCCGTGGAGCTGGCTCTCTCCGTGGATCTGGACCTGGCCAAGAAGATGGCTAATATGCCTGAAGATCAAGAGCTTAGGAAGAAGCTATGGCTCAAGATTGGTATGTAACACTTGCAAAAGTGCAGTTTTTTTAGAATGATTAGAATGATGTAATTTTATATATGGTCTGTTCTACTATATGGCTGGGAAACCTGGACTCTAAAAGTGAATGTAATGAACCGGTTGGAGGCGTTTGAGATGTGGATATACCGCAGAATGCTCCGTATATCGTGGACTGATAGGGTCAGTATTGCAGACGTACTACAGAGAGCCAGAGCCAAAAGAGAGCTTTTGTCCAGTGTGAATGTAAGATTGGTCTCATATTTGGGTCATGTGCTAAGGGGAAAAATATCACCTCCTTCGACTGATATTAATGGGTAAAGTGGAGGGACGTCGGTAGAAGGTAGTTGTCCTGGCTGCGGAACATAAAAGAATGGACAGGAATGACAAAGATGCCTTTGCTGCAGTGATCGCCAACGTTGGGGGGACCTGACACAGCACCGAAAGAAGAAGAAGGTTTTTTAGGATTGAATTTATGCCCCTTTAGTCAAAAAGGAAGCTTAATTTCACTGCATTCCCATTCACCATTCTGCCAACATTCTATGTATTTGTATTTATTAACTCTTTCCAGCTTATTATTTCAGGTAATTACTGTTCATACCAGATTTATTCTCTTCATGCTGATCATCATATATTTAGCTTTTGGAAGCAAAACATAACAATAAAGAAGAGACAATAATATTATATTATTGAATGAAGACATTAAATAATCCGTGATGGTGTGTTTGCTCAGTGAACCTTCTCAATTTTTATTATAAAAATGGAATTTTCATGAAATGCCTCACATGATAAATGATTTGTTTGATCCCCTCAGCCCAGTTTGTGATCAGCGGCAAGGAGGAGATCCAGCTGGCCATGCAGTTCCTGCAGCAGTGCGACCTTATCAAGATCGAGGACATCCTCCCCTTCTTCTCCGACTTTGTCACCATCGATCACTTCCGGGAGCCCATCTGCAACTCTCTTCAGGTTAGTAATACAACCATTTCCTTAACCTCTTGGGTACATGTATCAACAGATGCACTTGTTAAAAACTAACTTACTAACCATCTCTCCACAGGGGTAGACAATAAGAATGGACTGCCACACTTTTCTTTCCTGACATATTTCTCTCTTCCTCAACATTCTTACGGGTGAAACGGTCTCAAGGAAGTCTACTGCCAATAACTAATGCGATTTAAGCAGGCACTGTCTGAAAAACGACAGGAATGGAACAACAGGCACAGCAAGCTGATTCTTCAACATGACAACACTCGACCTCACATCGCAATCGCGGTCATAAACTACATACAAAATGTGGATTGGGAGATTATACCGCACCCGCCTTATTCACCAGACGTGGCACCATCGGACTACCACTTGTTCAGATCCATGACGCATGCCTTAGAGAAGCAGCACGTCCATTTATATGCGATGTCAAGAATTGGGTCTATGCCTGGATTACCTCAAAAGAGGAGGCATTTTTTCGACAATGGATTCCTCTATTGCCAGAAAGATGGGAAAAGTAGTAGCTAACAATGGACAATATTTTGATTGATGTGTTTTTTTATATCCTTTTTAAATAAATGCGATTTTCATACAAAAAAAACAGACCGAACTTTCTCAAACACCCAATATTTCTGGAGATATCACCCAATGGAGCTCCTTAAGGTGTTGCGTTATATAACAACTCTTTGGCGCACCTTTTATTAGTCTTGCTGCCGCATTGAATGTCTGATTTTGCATTTATGCAAGATGGCAAATCACACTCAGTATATAGTAATATTTATTTTAAATTTTTCATATTTTATTTTAGGAATATAATCAACAAATCCAGGATCTCCGAGAAGAAATGGAAGACGCAACTAAATCTGCAGATCAGGTAGTTATTTTTTCAAATTATTTCATTTTGCATTAGACTCCCTCTGTCTATCAAGTATAGAAACTCTTTGGTGTTGGATGCTCACTCACTTGCTTGCTCCTCCCCAAGGTCCGCAACGAGATACAAACGTTCAGGAATCGCTGCACCGTCATCAACGTGTCGGAGCTATGTGTGCTGTGCGACATCACACTCCTACTAAGGCCTTTTTACCTTTTTCCCTGCGGCCACAAGTTCCACAGCGACTGTCTGCTGACTGAACTGCAACCTTTGCTGGGTAAGGATTACAAATTGTGTATTATTCTTTTTATTTTTGTTAATTAATATGAATGAAAACGTCTGTTTTATAGAAGTTTTATTATATTTTATGCGAATGACTTGTTTCGCCTGTCCTAAGGCATTATCAAATGTTTTCTTTATCAACATTTAATAATGCCTTAAACAGGTGAAACATGTCATTCACATAAAATATAATTAAACTTTTAGAAAGATGTTTTAATTCATATGGAGTTTTATATCATTGTTCAAGAAACCTTTTTTTTTTGTCTTTGTGGAATAGCCATATATTCAGTAAGTATAAGTTTTGTTCCATGCTTCACTTCCATGCATACGTTCATGGAATTGAGTTGTTTGAACACAACAACTCAATTCGTGATAGGTAGCCAATCTATCACCATTTTATTGTCACAAGAATTCTACACCAGACCAAAGACAGTGTGACAATCAAACTGCCACCGCCGGGAATCGAACCCGGGACCTTCGGTATGAAAGTCAGAGCTCTTACCACTCTGACACAAAGGTCGTAATATTTAGTTATTTGTATTTATGTATGCTATATTTATGTACATATTTTGTCACTAATAATTCACTTTTAGTTGATTTATTGTGAATAATTGTCACAGAACAGGCTTCGCTTAGTGTGATACTCGTGAATATGCCAAAATTTAAAAAAATATGATGAAATTGTGAATCTTGAACAGTGTAAGAGTGAGAGACAGATACACGTGCTGTGTTCTCCGAGTAAGTTGGCACATGGACGGCGATGTGTCGTTCCCGGGCGATATTTCGTTCTCAGGCCGCAATACCTACCTGCTCACGAAACGTCGGTCCAGAAAGATGACTTAAGCGGATTTTTCCAAGAACCCAACAAACATTATGGGAGAGGGTTGAGAAAAAAATTCTGAGGTATCTCTACATGAGGGATTATGGAAGTTATCTGTGGCTCTATCCCACGGCATTTCTTTTAGGAATGCTCGGAACCAATTCTTTACAGCTTCGAAGAGATGGGCATCTAATTACCCATTTCTTTAAATTAATCAGGGGATATTTCGAGAACTCGGCCGTGCTAGAGGGTGTTGGTCTATTTGTCCCTGATAGATTTCTCCGTCAGCGAGAGCACAGATTGTTTTACCTACCGGCCACCAGAACCAATCTGCCTCTGGTGACACCGGTGGGAAGAGCAATTAGTCTGCAGAATGCGGTCTCCTCAGAGATCGACGTCTTTCATATTAGTGCAGGTACATTCAGGAGACAAATACTTTTGACTTTAGAAAGTATCTTGTTTTCCTAATGTTGTACCATCTCTAATGCTTGGATCTTCTGGCTTACAGAGGTTCAGCTCTAATGGCTATTTCTCTTACGTCTGTAGGAAACATTGTTGGAATGCGATTTGGTAGTTGTTTTATGATGGGGCTAAATGTATTGCCCGGAGTGTCCCTCCGAAAGAGGGCGAGGGGAGATTTAGGGTTTATGATAAAGTCTTGCATTATTGTCAAGGAATGGAAGACCAGTTAGGGTTGGGATTGTATTTATAAAAAAAGTCTGGTTCCTGGTATTATGTTGTATTTTTATAATATCTCTTACCTGTACTCAATAGATGCCTTAAACATTTTGCTGTTTGTAATGTCTTTTGAGTTAATAAACTGATTTGATTTGATTTGATTATCAAAATAAACGGCACCTTTCTAATACACTCAGGTCCGGCCAAGAAGAACAAGCTGGCGGACTTGCAGCGCCAACTCAACTCCCCGTACGGAGCGGGGAACAAGGAACACCTCCGCAGCGAACTGGACTCCATCCTGGCCTCCGAATGCCTCTACTGTGGGGAGTACATGATCCGGGCCATCGACACTCCCTTCATCCCTGACGCTGACTGGGACAAGGTCATGAAAGAGTGGGAGTAGACAAATTACTTCCATCGACTTCACAAAATTTATTTTCGATAACCAAATTATTTTACAGAATCTTAATGATACTGTTTCATATATAGTCCATGTATAATATAAGTTTATAATCTGTAATATTAATCTAATAAAATAAATGTGTAGTTAATAAACTTTTGTTTCTTCACAAAATGGAAGAAGAAAGATGGTGTAAATGGCAATATGGTCAGCGTAGATTGTTCTTTCTGCCGAGTGCAAGAATCAACCTGCCTCTAGTGATACGGGTAAGAAGAACAATCAATCTGCTGAACATGATCGCTTCGGAGACCGACGTCTTTCATATTAATGAAAGTACATTCAGAAGATAAATACTCTTGACTTTAGAGAGGAGTATCTTGTATTCCTAAAGTCAAACCATCCCTCATGCGTTCCTGGTATTATATAATTATGTTTTAAAACTTTTGCTTGTAAATATCTTTGAGAAATAAACTGATTTGATTTGATTTCAAAGGGGCTAGGTTAGGTAGCATATTAGGTCCTTACATATGAAATTGGCGTTTTGCCGTACTGGCAACTTTGATCTCAAATATCTTCTCTTTGGTTAGGAATTCCAAATTCAAATTTATACAGCTATTTACTCAAGTATTTGTGTTTCGAAAATTATAATTCATTTGTTTTTTCCTCAATTGTTTTTTTTCTTTGCATCACTCAGTTTACAAAATGGAAAACTTGAAATATCGCGTTATTTACGAGTACGAGTTCCACCGTGGCACCAGTGCTGCAGAAACGGCTCGAAGGATTAATGATGTGTATGGCGACGGTGCCGCAAAAGAAAACACAGTGCGTTTTTGGTTCCAACGTTTTCGTTCTGGAAATTTCGACCTGCAGAACAAGCCCCGTGGACGGCCGGAGACCAAAGTTGATAATGAAGAATTGAAGGCTATTGTGGAAGCGGATCCATCGCAAACCACGTCCGAGTTAGCTGCAGGCTGCGGTGTTAGTGATAAAACTGTTTTAATCCACTTGAAGCAAATTGGGAAGGTGAAAAAGCTTGAAAGGTGGGTACCTCACGAATTGAGTGAAGCAAATCAACAAACGCGCGTTGACTGCTGCGTTGCATTACTCAACCGGCACAATAATGAAGGGATTTTGAATCGAATCATTAACTGTGATGAAAAGTGGATCCTGTATGATAATCGGAAGCGCTCATCGCAATGGCTGAACCCTGCCGAACCAGCCAAACCATGCCCCAAGCGAAAATTGACTCCAAAAAAGTTACTTGTGAGCGTTTGGTGGACTAGTGCTGGTGTCGTTCACTACAGCTTTCTTAAATCTGGCCAGACGATTACGGCAGATGTCTATTGTCAGCAACTGCAAACCATGATGGACAAGCTAGCTGCTAAACAACCGAGGCTGGTTAATTGCTCTAGGCCACTGCTGCTTCATGATAACGCTAGACCACACACTGCACAACAGACGGCTACCAAATTAGAAGAGCTTCAATTGGAATGTCTAAGACATCCACCGTACTCTCCGGACCTTGCCCCAACAGATTACTATTTTTTTCGAAATTTGGATAACTTCTTGCAAGGGAAAAAATTCAACTCCGATGGGGCAGTCCAAACCGACTTCAAAGATTTTATTGATTCCCGTCCGAATGGTTTTTTTAGTAAAGGGATCGATGAACTACCTATGAGATGGCAAAAGTGCATAGATAGCAATGGTACATACTTTGATTAAATAAATATATTATATTTTTAAAAAATCAACTTTATGTTCCTCCCATACAAAACGCCAATTTCATGTGTAAGAACCTAATATTAATGAATAATTTTTTTTTTTTTAAATTACGTAGATTTAATCTTCATCTTCTTATTTTAATAGATCTGACGATCTGTGACACAAATCATGTCTCGTCGGATTATGAGGTCCAGCTGTCCCTCCATCTCTTCCAGATGGGCGGTGTCTGGAGGGGATTTCATAAATTGACCTTCGTGGCAGAGTGGTGAGTTTATGACTGCCACCCGAAGGTTCCGGGTTTGATTCCCGGCGAGGGCAGCGTGATTGTCACACTGTCTATGGTCTGGTGTAGAATTCATGTGATAATAAAATGGCGATAGATTAGCTACACTATCATGCGTCACGAGAATCACTATGATAGCTATAATACCCTTTACATCGATTTGGCTCATGCTGTAATGATGTAAAGAGCGATTCAACAAAATAATGATAATTATAATAAGCAGCTGTATATGCAAGTTGTCACCATCCATTCGGGCTACATGGTCCCTCCAGTATCTTCTTCTGGATCTACTCCTCTGAACGATATCCTCTATTTCACAAGTTTTTCTTACGTCTGCGTTGCGGACACGATCTCGGATAGTTTTTCCAGTAATTGATCTTAAGACCTTCATCTCCGATGTTCTTAGATTTAATGTGCAGATATTTATTTTTATATGCATTTTCCAGCTTTTCTTGAACATGTATCTACCATAGACAAATCCGTGCTGATTGACCCCTACGGTGAGTAGGGTATGCGGGAGGAGAAACAAAACATAACAAAATAAAATTCGGTTAAGTTTTCATTTTTCTTTAATTTCAAATCAAATTGACAAAATAATAATAATTAATAGAAATAAATAAAGAGTGCAAAACAAGGATGGCAGCTGCCGGCTCCGTATCACACTCCAACAGACTTCCCTCGGTACAATTCTATATCATATATTATTCCATAATATTTTACTTATTATAAAAATGTTTTCTTTGCTGCTGAAAATTAAAATTATCACTATTAAAAAAACATTCTGATTAAAGCTTTTTTTTTACTAAAAGTGTAAAATTTAAGAAGAAAAATAACAGTCTTGATTCAAAATTATTCAACCCTTAGAATGCAACAACTATATATCGTTGTTCCCATTACCTAAAAGATGATTAATTTATTCTTGAATTAAAATAATTTCTGTGCGATAAATAGTGCGTCTTGCTCGCACATTTGTCATACAAACAAGCAAGAGAAAAAGAGATGGTCACATTGGGGAGATTAGACTCTTTCAAGTGGGAACAATAAAATTAATTATATTTTTAATTTTGGAAAAGCATAAAATTGAAATAAAAGTGTATTAATTAAAAATGATTTTAAATCTTTAGCACAAGATTGTTGATTAATAATAATTATAAAAAACTGTTTTGTTCTAAAAGCTATTAAAAATAGAAAAATGTGGTAAGGTATTATTTTTCTTCCAATCAACATTGCTTTTTTTTCCATGGTTCATTTAAAACTATATTTTACGAACATTACTAAGCTGCCCTCTAAGATCTTGTGAATTAATGTATTCCTACATTTATTTAAACCATTGGTTCGCAAAGGGGGTGTTATTAACATTCCTGTGATGTAATTATTGAAGAAATCAATAATGAAATACTTTAAAAAGACTTTTAATTAATAAAAATGTATCTTTCAATTGCTATTTAGAAGCATTTTGTACAAGTATAACATATTTTGATACAACATTTAGTCTCCTGAGAGTAAGAAGGTTCCAACTGTCAAAAGTAAAAAGCTGAGAAAAATGAAGTCAAAGTTTTGTTGGTTTCGGGTGTGTATCTTAGAATAAAAGGGTTCCATCTGAAGCAGATGAAATTCTTTTACCGAGAAGCGTGTAAATTTTCTCTGGTGACAGTTGGAATAATAAAGTTGTAAGTGTAAATGAATCCTTCTTCAGTGAATCGTGTGTTTTGAATGATCAGATGGAACTTAATTCTTTTCGTAACATCAAAATGACGATAATATTACATGTTTTTTTTTAATTGTATGTATAGATAAGGTTAGTAAGAACCCTTTTCACGAAAAAAAGGCAAATGTGAAATTTTGTTAGTTGGAACCCTCTTACTCTCAGGTGACAATTTGTTAACGCCTTTGCTAGGCGAAACATGTAATTTCCATCAAATAGTTAAGTATTGTTGGTGACAAATCTTTGGAAATTGGTATCGAAAAGCCTGATTCGTGCAGTTAAGCATGTTTGATATATAGATAGATAAAATATATACAGTAATAATGAATATTTAAATTTTTATGGAAGAGGGAGCGTTAGAAAAATTTTCTTGTAAAATGGAAGATGCCGCGAATTTTTTTTCGGATTAATTGTATCTCAATAGAGACGAAGATGCAAATTGGAAACAGAATATGGTGGTCGAGGCGTTTACAGGACTTATGACTGGTTGGGTTAGCGCACGCTTTATGTAATACAACATCCCCATTCCTCCCTTCTTACGATCACCACGTCTGACAAATTTTTTTTTTTTCGAAGATGTATATATACAATTAATCCTTAAAATGATAACCCGCAATGGGTAAAATCCAGTATTCGTCTACAAGTATTTGTATACATTCAAAATGTTACTTATTTTTCATATAGAATTGTACCCAGGTAAATGTCCAAAGGCTAGAAAATTGATATTTAGCTATCAATAACATATGAATACACTGTGCAAATCATTGTAGCGCTGCGACTCGGACGTCCGAGCCCCGCTTCCATTCATCAATCCACAGGGGTAGAGCACCATGGCATTATGCAACACAAAATCAACGGATAACACTAATCCGTTTTTTGTACAATAACTATTTAACACTAATCGATATTTTAAGGTTTACGCAGACAGATATAAGGCGCTTCTATCGGAGGCACAACCCCACTCCTCCCGGGCTCATCTCAATCTACAAATTGACTTCCGTGCAAATACTATATTAATTAGGACAAGCAAAGCTAACCCCGTGATAACCGCAATAACAGTCGTACACGATATATCATATTTAATTTTTTTATTAAATAAGTATTTTTATCACGTTTCGTAAACATAATAATTGCATTTGACATTAATTTTATAATGGCTTGGAGGCGAAACACATAATTCCCATAAATTATAATAAAACTAGAAAACAGACGTTTTCTTTCATATAATATAATTACTTGTTTGAAGGGAACAAAAAACTAAAAAGAAATTATGTAGCGAAATAAAAGTAATTGTGAATTATATATACAAATATAATAAATAAAAAACTTCACAAACAGGAAAAAAAAACAAAGTCAACGTTGAATTAAGTATCAAAAAGTTAAAAAAAACTTCAACAACAAATAAGTAAAGCCTTTTTTTATAATATCACGGAATCAGCCCAGCAATCCCCGTCCCCGCGGCTCCAATGAAGACATTATTAGCATATTTTACAAGAGAATAAAGAAAACATACATCAAACTCTGTACAAACATAATACTTATAGCTAGCACGGGCTACTGGCTGGGGGCCTCCACCTCCATGGGAGCCTCAGGCGCCGGCTCCACGTCCATGCTCTGCCCGGCGGGGCTCTTCTCTTTGCTCTTCCCTCGCGGGGGCGCCGCCGGCCCCTCCGGCACCTTCTCCCCGCTGGCGGAGGACTTCACCTCCCCATTGGACAGCTCTGCGGGCCCCTGGTCCATCTGGACAGCCTCGGTTTTGCTTGCCGCGTTCTCTGCGTTACTTTCGGCTTTGGCCTCCAGAACAGCGATACACTTCTGTATACATTTGATAGCCTCTTTTCTCGCGAGCCGGATGTTCTCCTTTCCCTCGGTTTCAATGTCGTCCAGCTTAATCAGATTTCTGGTCAGCATCTCATCCAAGTAAACGTATTCCTTGTCTTTCTTGGATTTCCCTGTGAAATTCTCCACGGAGGTCATTAGCTCTAGGACATCTTTTTGGATTAGTTGAATTTTAAGGATGGGATCATTGAGACATGGCTGCTGAGGTGGGGGGCGCTGGGGTTCCGGCTGTTGAGGCTGCTGGGGCTGCTGGGGCTGCTGAGTCTGCGAGGGGGCTTCGCGCCGGACGGGAGGCTCTTGCTGAGTATTCTGTTTAAAGCTCTGCTGAGCTTGTGGCTGCTGCGGCTGCTGCTGCTGCTGCTCTCGCTGCTGATTGAAAGGGGCTTTGTTTCCACCAAAATTCCGATTACCAAAATTTTTAAAAGGCGATCCAAACGCGCGATTAAAGTGCGGCGTGGGTTGGAAGGGCTGGGGGATCTCGTGGTTCATATAAAACTCCTCTTTCGGGGGGGTGGCTCTCGTTTCTGGGGCTGGGATATCAGACTTATTAATAACGGGTTCGTCTCTACCCTCAACGAAGATCGGTATGTGGCGGACGGTGGGCTGTTTGGTATCGCTGTTCCCCGCAGCCGCCGCGGACCGGGGGGAGAAGCGTCCTTCAGGGGGGGCGGACATGGACCTTTGGTTGCGTCCTTCGTCGGAAGAACCCGATTCAGCTTCCGATTTCTGGCCGAGGTCTACGGTATTCCTCAAACCGTACTGTGGTATGTTGGGCTTTAACTCTGCGGCCACGGGAGGCTCCGGAGGAAGCGTCTGTGTGGCTTTGTCTGTAGAGACTTGGGGCTGGTAGCCGGGCGGGGGCGCCGGCACCTCGGGACGGACCAAATCTTCCTCTTCAGGCTCCAAATGCCTGTTCCACCGGGTGGGGATGTGCTCTCTGAATTCTGGCGGGAGATCGTCAAAGAAAAAGTCTCTGAAGGGCCTATCTCTGGCTCGGGAGTCACGGGCAAACTCTGGAAAGAGAGAATAACAAACATTACCTCTAGAATCAAGTTTCTTTGGTCACATTGCCAAGAGAGAGCTGGTTAACCTGGAAAAAGTATTGTCACAGGAAGTGTTCATGGCAAAAGAAGTAGAGGCAGATCTCCTGCATAATGGTGTGACCAGAGAGGATAGATGACTTTTTGTTTTAGCCACAATGTTATTACATATTACAGGTATAAATATAATATAGATAGACCTCTTTGGATGCAATTATGGCGAATTCGTAAATGCCCTTACGATAAAGGCAGCAAGCAAATAACTGGCTCTTCCTATTCATAAGGTTCTATGTATATTTCTTTTGATATTCTTTTTTTTCATCCTTTACATCGATTTGGCTCGCGCTGTAATGATGTGAGGAGTTTTTTCAACAAAATAATAATAATCATAATAATAATAATAATAATACTAGTGAAGATGAGAAATATCTAAGAATTAATGTAGTTTCCATTAGTATACATATCAATGCACTGAGAGCGGTTGCAACATGTTTGTAATGCCCTTATTAGAGGAAACATATCAAAGCGTATAATAAAAAAAAGGCTCCATTTTAATAAATGTGGTATGGCTCAAACAATTTCATTTCCTTCATCACGCAAGGTTGATATTCCAGGGTAAATGCCTCTATTATAACAGAACGGGGGTATCACAAAATTACCCAAAATTACCCTGCAGTTCAAAGCAAGAAAATTACCCAATTTAATAATTAATAAAAAAAATCCATAACTCTGGCAGAAACAATATGATACTTCAACATTAACTTTTTAGCTTAAAACACTGTATTTATTTAAATTCTATGAAACTGTCGCAACAGCTGTTTCGCCAACCAATTGTTTGTAACACCTATGCAAGGCCTCTGCGAGGACTCAACCGCCGAGAGGAAGCATAATAAATCTATAAAAATGCTGTGATCAAAAATGTGTATTATTGTGTTGTTTTGGATTTTGATGATTTTGATTTTGATTTGAAAGATGGTGTTATGAACAAAATAATGAAAGGATCATTAAGATGGTTTGAACATATGGAAAGAATGAATGAAGAAAGAATGGTAAAAAATTATATGTTAATGATGTAAATGGAACCAGAAATAGAGGAAGACCTAGGGAAACGTGGCACGATCAAATAAATCAAATATTGAATCTCGGCCATGTGAGGAGTCAGAGAAATCGACGCGCGTGCATGACACGATGTATGAATGTTGAGGAAGCTAGAGAAATGTGTCAGGAAAGAAATGTGTGGCAGTCCATTATTTGTGCGAACCCCTTCGGGGAGACGGCGTGATGGTTAGTTAGTTTATTTATGTACATATAAAACCAGGTTTTGCTTATTTTACGGCTCCGTATAATTGAGTGTTTCAAAAGGGTTCCGGGTTCAGTCGCCAAAAAAGTTAGAGAACCGCTGGTCGGAAAGGATGTGCGAGTGTACCTTGTTGCGGCCTGTCGTGCGAGCCCCTGCGCTTGCGCGCGCCCCAGCCGGCGGGGGCCCGGGCCAGCTCCGCCAGCTGCGGGTGCCGCGCGGCCAGCTGCTCCCACGCGCCCCCCTCGCCCTCCTCCGCCCCTGCTGCCTGCTCCCGCTCCGGGAACACGCCCTGCAGACACACACACCATCATATACATTTATTCTTTTGATAAACCTTACAAAATCATTAACACATTGTCGTAGCTTGAAATTGTAACATTTCATTTAATTACTGTTCAAATTTTGGACATATGGAACGAATGGATGAGGGAAGAATAGTTAAAAAGATATATACTCGTACAAGTAGTGACCTATGGATGTGAGGCGTGGACAATGACAGCGAAATCCGCAGAGCGACTGGATACTTTTGAGAGAAGGGTGCTGCGCAGAATTCTGGGACCTGTGAATGACGGTGAAGGCTGGAGAGTGCGGCATAATGACGAGCTGTACCATATTTACAAAGCTCCCAGTCTCTCCACACAGGTCAGACTGAATAGACTGAGATGGGCCGATCACGTGCAGAGGATGCCGTCATCGCGAACGCCAAAAAGATTGCTGGACCAATTGGACGACCAAGGCTGCGATGGGAGGATGAAGTTGGGAAAGATGGGGCAAGATTGTTACGAGTGTCAGAGTAGAGGGTCGAAGCGGAGGACAGGAGGAGTTGGATGCGAAGAATACTGGAGGCTAAGGCTCGATACGGGCTGTAGGGCCATCGAAGAAGACAAGTAGTGTGAATGGAAAATAAGTCGAGGAAGGCCAAGGAAAACAAGGCATGACCAAATTAATCAATTACTGAAAGGTGACCATGTTGGAAGTAGGAACAATCGACGAGCGTGCATGTCACGATGTGTGAATGTAGAAGAGGCGCGAGAGTTATGTCAGGATAGAACAATGTGGCGATCCATCCTCTCTGCCTAACGGAGAAACGGCGTGATGGTTAGTTAGTTAGTTAGTTTTTCAAATTTAAGCGCTGTTATGGCATCATAATATATTTTTTAAAGTAACTTCTTACAAATTTGTTTCGCCTTGCGAGGACATCCTCAAACGCAGAGTTTGAGAATGCTTTTGCAAGGCGAAACGAATGTGTAACTAGTATTTATATATTTTTGTATATAAATAGAAAAAAAATTAACAAAATAATGAAAGGATCATTAAGATGGTTTGGACACGTGGAAAGAATCAATTAAGAATGGTAAAAAAAAATATATATATATGTTTTTTTTATCATGTATACAACAGGTCGTTTGAACCCAATAACTATATTAATTTATTTTTTAGCTATTATATTGATTCTCGTGACATGTGATAGGAAGCTTATCTATCGCCATTTTATTGTCACGTGAATTCTACACCAGACCAAAGACAATGTGACAATCACACTGCCATCGCCGCGAATCGAACCCGGGACCTTCGGTATGAAAGTCAGAGCTCTTTCCACTCTGCTACGAAGGTCTTTAATGATGTAAATGGAACTAGAAATAGAGGAAGACCGAGGAAAACGTGGCACGATCAAATAAATCAAATATTGAATGTCGGCCACGTGAGGAGTCAGAGAAAACGACGCGCGTGCATGACACGATGTTGAGGAAGAGAGAGAAATATGTTAAGAAAGAAAAGTGTGGCAGTCAATTCTTTCTGCCTATCCCTTCGGGGAGACGGCGTGATGGTTAGTTAGTTAGTTAAATTTAAAAAAAAACAATGAAAAACCAAAAAAGCAATCGCAATTTCATTATATATTTCATTATGGAGTTTTACAAAATAAAAACGTCTACAACTAACTTCTCATTTTTTATATTTTATCAGTTTCGCCCAGAAGATCGCGCCTTTTTTGTTTTTGGTACAGCGTACGTCAATGAGGTGAGATTTATGCATAAAAGGTAATGTTCTGGCACAATAGAGGCTCTAATCCAAAGTGCAAACAGCCGGTGACATCACCGCAAACTTCTAAATACGAGTACGCGGGACGGCTGACGCGATGGGCGAAGTTCAAAAAAATATTTTTTTACTGTGTGGTCACCCCGCTGGCGTGTGAATGAGAATTGTAACTAAAACTAACTAACTAACCATCACGCCGTCTCCCCGAAGGGGTAGGCAGAAAGAATGGACTGCCACACTTTTCTTTCTTGACGTATTTCTTTCGATTCCTCAACATTCATACATCGTGTTATGCACGCGCGTCGATTTATCTGACTCCTCTCATGGCCGACATTCAATATTTTATTGATTTGATCGTGCCACGTTTTCCTCGGTCTTCCTCTATTTCTGGTTCCATTTACATCATTAACATATATTTTTTTTACCATTATTTCTTCATTCATTCTTTCAATATGTCCAAACTATTTTAATGATCCTTTCATTATTTTGTTCATGACACCATCATTCGCACCGCATTCACTTTTTATATTTTCATTCGACACTCTATCATACACATAGTATCACACATTCGTCTAAGAGATCTCATTTCTACTGCATTTATTCTACTTTCATCCTTAATACACAGTGAAGCGAAAGTTTACTTACGGTTAAAAGATCGCGGGGGTTAATTCGGGTGACCATTTGTTTGTTTAATTTTATTTATTCCTATACTTATTATCATTTCCTGACAGGAAGGGCTGATCGACTTCGTCAGGTGCAGCCCTCATACTAAATATGTTAAAAAAAAATTTATCATTATTATTATTATTATTATTATCTAGTTGATAAAACGGAGCATCTTCTACAGCGCCCTTGAGATGAGTAATTCATAAAAATGGCGCTTTATAAATTATCCAATTTATTATTATTATTATATTAACTAATCCAGTTGCATTAAAACCAATTGACAATATTAATGATATTTATTGAAATTAAAAAATTAACGTCTAACAAAAAAATATGCGTTAATACAGAGAAGACTTTCGTGGCCGAGTGGCAAGTGGCATGACTGTCACACCGAAGGTCCCGGGTTTGTTTCCCGGCGATGGTAGTGTGATTATCACATCGTCTTTGGTCTGGGGTAGAATTCACGTGACATTAAAATGGCGATAGATTGGCTACCTATCACACGTCATGATAATCAATATAATAGCTATATAAATATATTGTATACAGTAATTGGGTTCAAGCAACGTATTGTACACAAAAATAAATAAATACAGTACACTCCCGATTTTCCGAAGTCGGGTTAACCGAGAGCGGATTATCCGGGATAATTGAGTCATTGAAAAAATATTTTTAAAACGAAAATATTTCACAATAGTACTTATAATGCAAACAAAAACTCGAAAAAAATGACATTTCGTCACCTGAGAGTAAGTGGGTTACAACTAACAAAATTTCACATTTGGCTTTTCGTGAAAAGGGTTCTTACTAACCTTATCTATACGTACAATTAAAAAAAATATGTAATAGTATCGTCATTCTGATGTTACGAAAAGAATCAAGTTCCATCTGATCATTCAAAACACACGATTCACTGAAAAAGGATTCATTTACACTTACAACTTTATTATTCCAACTGTCGTCAGGGAAAATTTACACGCTTCTCGGTAAAAGAGTTTCGTCTACTTCGGATGGAACCCTTTTATTCCAAGATACACACCCGACCAACAAAGACTTCATTTTTCTCAGCTTTTTACTTTCTTACTCTCAGGTGACGATTGGGTGTTTAGTTCACATTCGCGCCACCGCCAACATATGTTACAATTAATACATCTATAGTCGTGTCATAAAGTTTCGAGTTAGCAATAAAGCACCCGCAGCGTAGTTCATACTCATAAAACATTTTCAATGAATTGAAATTACAAGGTGGTTTCAATGCGTCTTCTGCGCTTTAAACAGAGACACAGCATCTGACAAATTTCTATTCATGGCGAAAAATGAAGGAAGTCAGACAAAAAGTGTGACGCTGTCAACACGTGCGTCTTACTAAGCAAGTAGGTAGATATAGGTTTTTTCTTTGTTTACATTTTTTCATGTTTTCACTTCCATACATAACACCATTATGCACTGTCATATTGCCACTTTTTTGATAGCTTTAAATATATAGATGTATGCAAATTCATCCACTTTAAAACAAGATATTAAATATTCTTCAATCAAAAAGCACGCCGGTCGCATTCATATATGGCTAGTTCGATAAGAACTTTCTCGATTTTTTTTTGCAAGTAAAAGTAACGCCTCGAGATCAATCCGTTGAACCGGCATCTGGGCCGGTTCGTCCCACGCGCCGCGAAACATTTACGTAAACAAACTATTATATTTTACGATTTCCATAAAAGGTCTTCTTCGAAATGAGCGTCGTACAAACGCGTATCGCAATAGCGCCCGGTCACTGGGCCGAGAGCCTTCAAGGAGCTGCATGGCGCCGAAGTGTTATGTTATGACATATAAGACGAAGATGATGATTTTTATAGCGCCATTTTCGTGAGAGATTCATTTCAAGGGCCGCTCTTCGTCTGGAAAATTCCTTTTAAAAAAAAAGTTTTATTAGTTCTGATTTTAAAAATTTGGTTTGGTTCATGTGGTGCTCCCGTAAATTTTAAGATATTTCGTGTGTAAGCGAATTATTTTGGTCAATTTGATTGTTGCCGCACTTTATAATATTATAGTTAATTGTGACACGTTATATGTTTGTACTGTTTTAATGTTAAAATTAAATAAGTTTTTCGTTTGTACAAACAATTTTGACAGGCTTATAATATTTTTTTTTTCATTTGTTCCAATGACAATTTGAATAATTTCTTTAATAATGTAATAGAAGTGCGCGCGGGAGATGCCTATTGGTGGCGATGAGGTTCGCAACCCATCACACAACATCTCCCACGGGGGCGAAAAGAGAAAGATGGAGTGCCGCATCAGTTAAAGTGTGGCAGTCCATTATTTATGCCTACCCTTTCGGAGAGACGGCGTGATGGTTAGTTCATTAGTTAATTTTTAAGAGAACTTCCAAAACTCCTTCCAAATCTGTAAACTAAACATCATACCGTCTCCCCGAAGGGTTAGGCAGAGAGGATGGACCGCCACACCGTTCTGTCCTGACATACCGCTCTAGATTCCTCCACATTCACACATCATAACATGCATGATCGTCGATTCATCCGACTCCGAATGTGGCCGCCTTTCAGTATTCGATTAATTTGGTCATGCCATGCTTTTCTTGGAACCCCTCCTAAACGGCTCGACCGATTTAGATGAATTTTTTGTGTGTTTGAGTGGGTCTCTGGATGTTTTAGATTCACAATTGGACCCGGTTTTTTGGCGCTATGTTTTGGTTCTAGGGGAAAAAATCGTTCGGGCAGGACAACGTCTGCCTGGTCCGCTAGTACAATATATAATGTGTGTCGAGAAGGTAATGCTAATAAAATATAACAATATAATAGTGCGAGTGTTGATATTATGAAGTGTGATGATGCGCTTGAGAATTCGATGGTAATAATAACATCGCCCCAATATCACCTTGGTTCAGCGAGCATCATGTATTGTGACAGAAGAGAAATATGTGTGTTGTTCCATTTACTTAAATACCCCCGGTATGAATCAGACCGCCAAGAAACTGTTTACATGGACAACCAATAAAAATATTCAATAATAATAATAATAATAAATCATATGAAGCAATCACTTTGTGGTTAGACATTTTAAACTTAACTAACTAACTAACTAACCATCACGCCGTCTGCCCCGAAGGGGTAGGCAGAAAGAATGTACTGCCACACTTTTCTTTCCTGACATATTTCTCTCTCTTCCTCAACATTCATACATCGTGTTATGCACGCGCGTCGATTTCTCTGACTCCTCACGTGACCGACATTCAATATTTGATTTATATGATCGTGCCATGTTTTCCTCAGTTCTTCTCTATTTCTAGTTCCATTTACTTCGTTAACATATAATTTATTTACCATTCTTTCTTCATTTATTCTTTCCATGTGTTCAAACCATCTGATGTTTTCATTATTTTATTTATGACACCATCATTGGCACCGCATTCACTTCTTATATTTTCATTCGACACTCTATCATACACAGAGTTTCAACACATTCGTCTAAGAGAACTCATTTCTACTGCATTCATTTTACTTTCATCCATCTTTTGCCAGTTTCATGCTTCGCTTCCATACATAAGGGTCGGTACAAGAACACCATTGTGCACTGCCATTTTTACTTTTAAACTTTTAAATTTAATTTTAAACTTATAGATATAAAAAATAGCACATTGCATTTATCCACGGCATGGTTATTATAATTGATGCCAACTAGTTGATACATCGCTCTTATAAAGCTTGGGTCCAAGTGAAACTAGTTGGCATCAATTATAATAATAATACCGTGGTTAAATTCAAAATGTTTTTAACATTTTATATGTATAAATTTAATAATAATAAAGTTCTGAAATGAGATCTCTTAAAAGAATTTGTACTAAATCTGTATATGATAGAGTCTCAAATGCAGTGCGAATGAAATGAACAAAATAATGAAAGGGTCGATAAAATGGTTTGGACACATAGAAAGAATGAATGAAGAAACAATGATTAAGAAAGTATATGTTAATGACGTAAACGGAACGCGGGAAATAAAGAAAGGCCGAGGAAAGCGCAACACGATAAAATATATTTTTATATAAAAATATGTTTTTGAATCAACTTCTAACAAGTAATTCCCAATAACAAATTCAGCAACTACATAATAAATAGCTCAAGGAGATTCCTTCTGACATGAATAGCTTTCTAGAGTAAAAAGCACGCTAAATCACATATTTATTTATTTATTGATCATATATCAAGTACATGGTTTTATGGTAATACCTTCCATCTGGGGTTATCCGTTCTATGGTAATATATTCTCGGTGAATCTTAGTGAAAGTGGATTTTTTTTGTTTATTGCGAAATACCATTTGCAAACAAAACAAACAAATAAACCATCACACCGTTTCCCCGCAGGGGTAGGCAGAGAGAATGGAGCGCCACACTACTCTATCTATATATACTGACACACCTCGCTAGATTCCTCCACATTCATACGAGTGATGAAAGCGAAAACGACCGTTCACAATAGAATTCTGATCCCAACCCTAATGTATAGAAGCGAAGCATGGAACTCGCAGAAGAAGGATGAGTGCAGAATAAATGCGGTAGAGATGAGGTCCCAAAGACGTATGTGTGGTAGAAAGATGTACGACAGAATCTCAAATGCTGATATTAGAAAGGAATGTAGAGCGAAAGAAGGTATTATGAACAAAATTATGAAAGGATCGCTGCGTTGGTTCGGACATATGGAGCGCAAGGATGGAGAAAGAATGGTTAGGAAATTATACGTTAATGATGTAAATGGAGTACGGAGTCGAGGCAGACCGAGGAAAACATGAAATGGCCAAATTAATCAAATTTTAAAGGTTGGTCATGTTAGAAGCCGGAATGAATGTGGAGGAATCTAGAGAGGTATGTCAGGATAGAGTAGAATGACGGTCCATTATCTCTGCCTACCCCTGCGGCGAAACGGCGTGATGGTTTGTTGTTGTTGTTGTTGAAGTTTTTATTAAAACATTTGTTTACGTACGATGTGTACTATTTCAAGTAAATAAATAAATAATAAAAATAATCTATCGCAATTTTACTGTCACGTGAATTCTACACCAGACACAAAGAAAGTTTGACAATAAAACAGCCGGGAATCGAATCCCGGGACCTTCGGTGTAGCAGTCATAATTTTAGCCACTATGCCACGAAGATCGTCAACGTATTACCTCCTTCATTCGAAGGTTTAGTAACTTCACATAATTTATCCGCTATAAAAAAACGTTTTAATAAATAAATAATAATAAGAAACTTTAAATAGTCAATTGTTTTGGCTGAAACACTATGATACCTTAACATTTTAAACTGTTTATGAATAAACTTTGCGTTTTTTTTTTAATCACAAGTAACACCTGATGATGTCAACATTGGTTGATGAAACAGCTGTCCCGTAAAATAAAATACAATTGTGATACAAAAAACAAAGTTTATTCATTAACAGTTAAAATAAAAATAAAATTATTTTATGTATCACAATTGTATTTTTATTATTCGCTACAGCTGTTTCGTCAACCTATGTTGACATCATCAGGTGTTCTAATCATTGTAACACCTGATGATGTCAACATAGGTTGACGAAACAGCTGTCGCGAAAAATAAAAATACAATTGTGATACATAAAACAAAGTTCTTTTAATTTAACAGTGTATAATGTTGAAGTATAGTGTTTCGGCCAAAACAATGGACTATTTAAATAAGTAACTAACTAACTAACCATCACGCCGTCTCCCCGAAAGTGTAAGCAGAAAGAATGGACTGCCACACTTTAATCGATGCGGCACTCCATCCTTCTCTTTTCGCCATCGCGAGAGACGCGGTGTGATGGGTTGCGAACCTCATCGGACTATTTGAATAATAATAAAAATAATATTTATGGAATTCCAAAGTTCATCAGGATATAAGGATATCTTACATGTGAATCCAATTTAGGTTTATCACTAAAGTCATAGTTCTGAGCGGGAATCATCACTGGAGAATCCATCGTCATTGTAATCGTCTTAAAATCACTGCAGTTCCAGTTCAACCACTTTCATCACATTCTACCACCGTGCACGGCGCGGGGATGTCCGTCAAGTGCGGCACGCCGTTCTGTTTACACTCTCGTATCTCTGGCGGGATGAGCCGGCTGCTGGAGCGACGTCACGGATCACAACAGCGGTCACGACACAACGCGGCGCGGGGCGAGAGTGTACTGTATGCCAAGAGGGGGCCGCCATCACCTTTATAAATATCGCGGGCCGCGTGGGACGCGCTGGCCCGCCGCACTGGAGCGCCGTGGAAAATTCTAGACGACCACGCGCCGAGAACGTTCTAGAAGCTTCCGCCATATTCTATACTACAACAGGCATCTCCAAACATCCAGCATGGGGCCATACTGATTACTCCAGTAAGTTCCAAGGGCCAAAACGTATATGTTTATGTCGCACCGTGAGTGTAAAACCGACGTAAGTGCCTTCGTGGCAGAGTGGTCAAAGCTCTGACTTCCATACCGAAGGTCCCGGGTTCGATTCCCGGCGATGGCAGTGTGATTGTCACACTGTCGTTTGGTCTGGTGTAGAATTCACGTGACAATAAAATGGCGATAGATTGGCTACCTATCACATGTCACGAGAATCAATATAATAGCTAAAAAAATAAATTGTATACAGTAATAGGGTTCAAACGACCTGTTGTATACATATTTAAAAAAATATACAGTTTGGGGATATGGGAGTTTAAAGATTTCATATTGCTTGGAAAAACTGTTTTTTTTTTTAAATAAACCAATGATTTTCGGTTTATAGTAATATACCTATAAACCGAAAATCATTGGTTTATTTAAAAAAAAAAAGCAGTTTTACCAAGCAATATAAAACTTTTAAACTCCCATATCTCCAAAATGTATATTTGCACTTACGTCGGTTTTACACTCACGGTGCGATGTGTTTATATGTTATAATACAAGTTGGATTCATTTCAATTATTTGTTGGTTACTAACTAACCAACACGCCGTTTCCCCGGAGGGGTAGGCAGAGAGGATGGATCGCCACATTATTCTATCCTGACATAACTCTCGCGCCTCTTCTACATTCACACATCGTGACATGCACGCTCGTCGATTGTTACTACTTCGAACATGGCCGCCTTTCAGTAATTGATTAATTTAATCATGCCATGTCTTTTTTGGCCTTCCTCGACTTCTTTTTCCATTCACACTTCTTGAATATATCTTTTTAACCATTCTTCCCTCATCCATTCGTTCCATATGTCCAAACCATCTTAGTGACCCTTCCTTGATTTTATTTATCACGCATTCATCCGCTTTACATTCCTTTCTTAATTCATCATTAGATATTCTAGCATACATTGTTTTTCCGCACATCCTTCTTAGTGACCTCATTTCTACGGCATTCATCATGCTTTCATCCTTCTTATGCCAACTCCAAGCTTCACTTCCATACATAAGGGTCGGCACTAGAATTCCATTGTGCACTGCCATCTTTGCTTCAGTCGATATATTTCTATTTGCGGTAATGACTTTCAATGCACCATTTATTTTGTTTCCAGCTCCAACTCTTCTTCCGATATCTTTCTCCATATTTCCATCTCTTGTAAACATGCTTCCCAGGTAGACAAATTCGGTAACTTGCTCTAATTTCTCACCGTTCGCACTTATGTCACAATCTGTCAAATCTGTTAGTTACAATGCTTAAGTTAAATTTTCTGCGTCATTAAGTTTACCTAGAAAGTAAATAAAACCATGTTACTATCATTTTGTGTTTTTATCAAACTTATTACAACAACAATAAGCCATTAGCTGTCACGGGCCTGATTGACGACACTGGTCATAAGCTATCGCGGGCCGGATTGATGACACTGGCGGTTCGGATTTGGCCGGCGGGCCGCAGTTCGGAGACCCCTGTTCTAGAAGAGAAGAAAAACGCGCAGGCGGCAGCCGGTCCATTTTCCGATTAAGGCATACGGAGGCGACGTCACGAAACTGGCACAATAAACAACTTACGCAACTCTGACGTTGCGGTCCTATTAATCGAGAAAAAAAGGCGATAAATAGTCGATAGTGAATAACGTCAATCATAGAGGCGACAAAGAAACGCGGGCCCTGTTAGCGGCCTGGCGCAGTGCCCGCTATGGCGGGAGGCCGATACGCGATGGCCCTCTGAAATAAACGAATCCGCTCTTGTATACTGTAGGTATAGTTGATTCACAAACCGAAGAGCTACTGCTTATGTGTTAGTACGGTGGTCTTTCTTGAAATTTTATTGGTTGGCGGGTTTAGGCACCTCAAACGATCAGTGCGTTACGAGACGTGAGGCGGAGCGCACGCGTTTGGCTGCTCATATACTCGGTGATTCGAAAAATACTTTTTTGCAGGAGTGTAATATTATTTTTTCCTTGGAATATTAACATTGGGAGTATTAGTTTCACCCTTAGTCGCTTTTTCAAAGACAAGTCAAACGAATGATAATTTTAATGAAATTAATTTTTATAATCATTTCAATTTAAAAAAAAACATATTAATTTATTTAAATGTTTGAACATATGATTGAAACATTTTTTGGTTATCCAATCATAAAAATATAAAATAAAAGTAACTTCTAGATTTTTTCGATCGCAAACAAAAGTTATACAAAAAAGCTAAGATGGCAGTGCACAATGGTGTTCTTGTGCCGACCCTTATGTATGGAAGTAAAGCATGGAACTGGCAAAAGAAGGATGAAAGTAGAATAAATGCAGTAGAAATGAGATCTCTAAGACGAATGTGTAGCAAATCTGTATATGATAGAGTGACAAATGCAAGTATAAGAAGTGAATGTGGTGCAAATGAAAGTGTTATGAACAAAATAAGGAAAGGATCATTCAGATGGTTTGGACACATGGAAAGAATGAGTGAAAACAGAATGGTAAAGAAGGTATATGTAAACGGCGTGAACGGAGCTAGAAATAGAGGAAGACCGAGGAAAACTTGGCACGATCAAATCAATCAAATATTGAATGTCGGTCACGTGAGGAGTCGGAAAAATCGACGTGCGTGCATGACAAGATGTATGAATGTAGAGGAATCGAGAGAAGTATGTCAGGACAGAACAGTGTGGCGTTCCATTCTTTCTGCCTACCCCTCCGGGGAGACGGCGTGATGGTAAGTTAGTTAGTTAGTTAGTTTGTAAACGCACTGTGACTCACACTATTGCAAAAGATCTCCCTGTAGTGAACGGAGTATAATACAATTTCTCCGAGCGTTCCACAATGTAAAATTCAGGTTCCAGGTAACGCGAATGAAGCTGTAACATCTGGACGACCTTTGCGCGGTCTATTTGTGGCCCCGGAGTGACTCCGCCAGCACCCTCGGTCCAGCCGGACTCCGGGACAATAATAATAATATTTACATGCGCGAGGATTATGCGGCGGAGAAAGCTCGCCCGGTGCCATTAATCCGACAGTCGCCGTGCTCCAATGCCAAGTTATCGTGACGGCGCGGCTGCCAGCCGATGAAATGCACGTGAAAAACATTCGAGCTAGCTCACGGCTCGCACCCAATGTTTGAATCACGATCCAATAAACACTCTCAATACACCTACATGAGACACAGTGATTCGATAATGCCCAATGATGCTTTAGATTAGCCCAGACCTTTCACAATTTATTCATATGATTGTCCTTCATGAAGTAATCATTTTCCAGACTTTTTAGATGGACGAATTACCGACATTATTATTATTATTATTATTTTGTTGAAAAAACTCCTTACATGAAAACTCCTTACTTAAAAAGAAGGATTAAAGCAGGATAAACGCCGTAGAAATGAGATCACCAAGAAGAATGTGCGGGAAAACGTTGTATGATAGAATACCGAACGATGAAATAAGAGAGAAATATAAGGCAGATGACGGCATCATGGATAAAATTAAAAAAATGATCCTTGAGATGGTTTGGACATATGGAACGAATGGATGAGAGAAGAATGGTTAAAAAGTTGTACACAAGCAGCGCGAGTGGAAAAAGAAGCCGAGGACGACCGAGGAAAACATGGCATGACCAAATTAATCAATTACTAAAAGGCGGCCGCATTCGAAGTCGGAATAATCGACGTGCGTGCATGGTACGATGTATGAATGTAGACGAATCCCGAGAGGTATGCCAGGACAGAGCATTGTGGCGATGCATCCTCTCTGCTTACCCCTCCGGGGAAATGGCGTGATGGTTAGTTAGTTAGTTAGTTAGTAACTCCTTACATCATTACAGCGCGAGCCAAATCGATGTACCTACAGGGTGAAAAAAAAGAATATCAAAGGATATATACATAGAAATTTATGAATAGGAATATGCCAGTTATTTCCTTGCTGCCTCTATCGTAAGGGTATTCACGAATTCGCCATAATTGCATCCAAAAAGGTCTATCTCTTTTGCAACCTCATTTAAAAGACGAATCGCTTTCAATACAGGAGAACTTCGAAGGGCCTCTGTGCGGCAATTTGGGGCATAAAATAATATGTGCCCCCTTGCTCTGCTATAACTATGGGGAACGTATAGATTTAGTTTTCTCAGTATTGCTGGATTGAAAATACCTCCGGATAACAGCTTAAAAAATGCTTTCCCAGAAAGATCATTCGACGAGCTTCAAGAGTGTTGAAACCCAACACTCCTGAGAGAAACAGTGAGGGGTACAAAAAAGGATAATAGTTATACTCCCTGAGGTATAAATACCTTAAAAATCGTTTCTGGATCCTTAGACACGTAATTAGATTCTTATATTTTGTTTCAGGATTAATTGTATCTCAATAGAGACAGACGAAGATGTAAATAGTTTTTTTTAAACAATTTACATCTTCGTCTCAATTGAGATACAATTAATCCTTAAATGATTAACCCGCAATGGGTAAAATCCAGTATTTGTCTACAAGTATTTGTATACATTCAAAAACAAATAAGATATTTTTGATTAGTTTGTATTGATCTCCCGATGATGAAGGTGTAAAACCTTTGAAACAAACCGATTTGATTGATTTTCTCTTGCTGTTGTGGTGGAAGGTTTGGCCGACATTCTGTATTTTCCAGGAACACCGGGTGTTAAAAATATAATAACACCACACGTGGAAGCACCTTTCTTGTCTTTGTGGCATGAAAAAAAACTTGTCGATTGCATGAGCACAGTCGATTTCTATTATTCGCAATAGGAGAGAAGGAGCCAGGTGGGGATGGAACACTCACTATTCCGTATTAGAACGAGATATCCATATAGGATGCTGCGCGTGGGAGGGATGAGATTGGTCCATCTAGGGGCAAGGTCGGACAATGACGGCTGCCTAAAACAGATCTCAATACTATTACGATGTTATTAATGCTAATATATTTTTTATAATAACGCCGATTTTTTTTACGATTTCATAATTGTCAATACAGGTAACTTTATTAGGCAACATAAAAAATATAGAGATCAATGCGACAACGTTTATTTTTTAACACGTTCAAGCCTGAAACAAAACTTTTGGCTCAACTTCCTGAAGCCCAATAAAATATTGTAATCAAGTTAATTAAATTTCGTTATTTTTTTGTGTGTAGTAATGCACTCATTGCCTGGTTGCCATTTTATTAGTAAAGGTTTCAAACAAACTGTAAAAATGATTGTAGTTTGACGTGATCAGGATCAAACCCAAGTCGGAAGTCAAACATTCCTTCCGTTTGTGCTGGATTTGTGAAATAAATATGAACAAATGAATATTCACAAAATTATCTTAGATATAAGAAACTCGTTAAATATTAAATAGATGTTATCAAATAAAATAATAATACATCTTTAATATTTGTATTTAAACCACTTTATTTATTAACACCAACCGGTTTCGCTCCCGTCGGAGCTTCGTCAGGGGGAGAAAATAAAATGAGCTTATTCTCTCGCCCTTACGAAGCTCCGGCGGGAGTTAAACCGGTTGATGTTAAAAAATAAATCGATTTAGATTTTGAAGCAATTAGATGTTTATATTTAGATTTAAAACACGTTTAAATGCATCCTTGATGTGATTACATTACAAAAACCGCGCTTGAAAAGTTAGCATATTATTATTGCCCTAGTACAAATTTCGGGGATCGAGCGTTTGCGGTAGCCGGCCCATCAGCTTGGAACAATCTTCCTTCACACCTCAGATGCATAAATGATCTGACAGATTTCAGATCTAAGCTGAAAATCCATATTTTTCATATTTCATACCCAATTTAAAACCTGCATATTTTGTTCTATTATACTTTCTAATCGATCGTGATTATCAATCAGATGCAGCGTTCACATTTAGATTTAAAACACGTCTTAATCCGCCCTTGAGGTGATTACATCACAAAAACGGCGCTTTAAAAAGTTAGCATATTATTATTATTATTATTCCTTTGTTGTTTTACTGACTATTAAGGATAACAGTAATCTAGAATATCCAGATGATGATTCACGAAACGTTTCGGTGTTTTGAAATGAATAAATCCTCAATAAAGATCCTTCATTACGAAATAATACCAAACGTCTCTTAACGTCACATCTCACGGCTGTTGCACATAATCCAGGTACAATTATAATATTGTATGTTACAAACAGATAACGCCGGTAATAATGTCTTCCGCGTAATAAAGTCGTATATGGCCACCTGGAACCCACTAAATATCCTTGCGAAAATAATTTCCTACATTCAGCATTTCATGGAAATATAAACTAAAATAAAATCAATACAGCATTGCGTAATTCAGAGTATCCCAAACATTTTTTGCAGTGAAACACTTCACAAACACTTTATAATTTTTACTTCAAAGTTAATCAAATTTAAACTTACTAACTAGCCATGACGCCTTCTCACCGAAGGGGTAGGCAGAAAGAATAGGCTGCCACACTTTCCTTTCCTGAGATTAAATTTAAACTAACTAAATAACCATGACGCCGTCTCCCCGAAGAGGTAGGCAGAAAAAAGAACTGTCACACTTTTCTTTCCTGACATACTTCTCTCTATTCCTCAACATTCATACATCGTGTCATGCACGAACGTCGATTTCTTCGATTCCTCACGTGGCCGACATTCAATATTTGATTTATTTGATCGTGCCACGTTTACCTCGGTCTTCCACTATTTCTAGTTCTATTGACATCGTTAACATATATTTTTATTTACCATTCTTTCTTTCCATGTGTTCAAACCATCTTAATGATACTTTCATTATTTTGTTCAAAACACTTTCATTCGTACCGCATTCACTTTTTATATTTTCATTCGACAATCATCATTCACAGATTTCTCACACATTCGTCTTAGATATCTCAGTTCTACTGCATGCATTCTACTTTCATCCTTTTTTGCCAGTTCTATGCTTCGCTTCCATGCATAATAATCAAATTTAAAGTTTAAAAAAATAACTTACCGCATATTTTTACTCTCCAGAATTTATACACTGTTAAGCTGAATATTTTATACGTAGGAACAAGCTGTTTTTTTTATTATCAGGTTTATGTAAAATATTTATTAGCGCGGGGTAACCGTTCTGCCAACCCTGGCAACTGTCGTTAAACTGACATGACTTGTCAGGTAAAAACAATATATCCCATCTCTTTGATGTGTGTAATAATATAATAATAAATTGGATAATTTATAGAGCGCAATTTTTATGAATGTATCATCTCAAGGGCGCTGTAGAAAATGCTCCGTTTTTTTTTAACAAGTTTAAAAAAATAAACATATTTAATATGAGGGCTGCAACTGACGCAGTCGATCAACATTTACATCGGGAAAGGATAATTTGGAAAGGTGTGTTTTGAGTCTTTATCTAAACTCTGACTGATTCTCAATGCACTAGAGGTCTGTTGGAAGGTCGTTTCAGGCTGAAGGCTACCGCGAAGGCTCGGTCGCCAAACTTCCCTTCTTCAATGTATGAATTTTAACCTGTTAAAATTCATACACTGAAGAAGGGAAGTTCGTGTCCCGAAACATGATGGTGAAAAGTGCAAAAAAGTGTTGTAATAATGCAATGTTTCCAAAAAGTTATTCAAATTTCCAAAAAGTTATTCAAAAACCTGAAAGACCGTCCAGCAGAGCTTGTATTTTATTCTTTCTGGACATTTCAGGCAATGGAGCTCCTATTATATGACAACCCTTCGGCACATCCGTCTTGCGACAGTAATCAAACTGCTGAACATGATCGCTTCGGAGATCGATGTCTTTCATATTCGTGAAAGTACGTTCAGAAGACAAATACTCTTGACTTTGGAGAGTATCTTGTATTCCTAATGTCGAACCATCTCTCATGCGTTCCTGGTATTATATATTTATTATGTTTTACCTGTTCTCAATAGATGCCTTAAACTATAAAAATGTTTGTAATGTCTTTTGAGAAAATAAACTGATTTGATTTGAAAAGACTGATAGGGATGTGCCGACAGCGTTGAATGCAGACTGGAGTATATTAGTTTGCTGTTTGGGGATGTTGGCGTAGACTCCTCTGCAGTTATCTCTAAGATGAAGGAATTGATGAATGTTTTAAAACTGTCAACGGAAATATTTGTGATGGTCCTGGTACGAATATGAAAGACATCGATCTCCGAAGCGATCATGTTCAGAAGTTTGATTGCTCTCCCCACCGGCATCACCAGAGGCAGGTTGGTTCTGCATGTTGGGAGATAAAACAGTCTGTGCTGACGCTGTCGAAGATAACCATCCGGAACATAAAGATGGATAGCCTCCAAGATGACGGAATTCTCAAAGAATCCCCTGATAAGTCTGAAGAAATGGGTAAGTGTGTACAAAAATATCCTATATCGTGCCCCCCCCTTCTCAGACTCTTGATCAAAGGGTGTTTCTATGCCCAGTTTCTCGGCGAACTCGAATACCAATCATCTTATCCAGAGACAGAAACCAGGATTTTCAATTTTTTTGTATGTTGATCCCAAGAATGCCTTTCGACAATTCATCCAATGCAGCTGTTAACGCCTCTTGCGTCCATTTAGCACGTGTACGAGCTACCTTTCCTGTGTATTTACGAGGTATTTCTGAAAACATAAGCTTTGGATAAATGTCATGCAAGTTTCACCTTAACTCATAACTTATGAGTTAAGGCGAAACTTCCTATCTAATCTATCTCTTATGAGTCATAAGAGAGACATGCCCAAAGGGCGTATATACCCACAAAAAAAACGAGGTGTGTATATTCAGTAGGGATAGGTGTCACATTTTATAAAACAAAAAACCTTTAGTAAAATTTCAACACCTCTTATTATGAGTGATACGAGTATCATATACAGATTTACCAAACATTCGTCTAAAAGATCTCTTTTCTACTGCAAGTTTACTACAATAATACAAACCATCACGCTGTTTCGTAGGCGAAGAAAATGGACCGCCACACTACTCTATTCCGGTAGATCTCTTTGGATTTCTCTACATTCATACAGCGAGTCATATACGATTCTTCCGGATTTTAGCAGGCCGACCTTTAAATTGTATGAATCATATTAGTTTTCCTCGGTCTTCGTTGACTCCTTACTACAATCACATCATTAAACTTTTTACTTTCTTGGCCATTCTTTCTTCATTTACGCGTTCCGCGCGAGCATGTCCAAACCAACGCAGCGATCCATTCATAATTTTATTCATATTTTTTTTCGCTATACATTGATTCCTGACAATAGTCCTGACAAATTGTCATATCGTTCTATACACATCCGTCTAAGGAATCTCATCTCTACTCCATTTATTCTGTACTTATTCTGTTTCTGCAAGTTGCAGGTTTCGGTTCCATACATACTAGACAGTAAGTACATATGGTCTTGAAACTGCCACTCTGACAAAGCACAGTGCAGAGAGACTAAGAGTCATGCAGCGAGCGATGGAGAGAGCCATGCTAGGCCTGTCCCTTAGAGATAGAGTCAGGAACGAAACGGTGAGGGATAAAACAAGAGTCACAGACGTGATCCACCGGGTGACGACATTAAAATAGAAATGGGCAGGGCATGTCACTAGAGCTGCAGACGAAAGATGGACCAAAATACTGCTGAATTGGAGACCGAGAGACACGAGAAGAGTAGGAAGACCACAAATGAGGTGGAGGGATGACCTGGAACGATACGCTGGTGTGCTATGGATGCAGACTGCACAGGAGAGATCGACATGGAGGGACATGGAGGAGGCTTTCGCCCAAGAGTGGACGGCGATAAGCTGAAGAAGAAGACATACTAGATTTTTTTATTTAAAAAAAGGCAAAACTGACTCATAAAAGATTTTACTACAAAAAATATGATGTCTCAGGGGGGTCAAGCATAAAAATCGGACCGTTATACTCGTGTGTGATTCACGAGATGAAATATCGATATGATGTGACGCGCACGGTGGGAAGCTAGCTGTAGCTAACTATCTGCGAGCTTACAACTGACTGACACTTGGCACAGGTCCCAAGATCACAATACTACAATATCATATCAACACCAATAAACATTCTCCCTTATTTACATTCCTAATCTCTTCTGCATTCATATTTATGTAAGGTCAATGAGTCTTGGTGATAATAATAATCATGTTAATAAAACTAACTAACCATCACACCATCTCCCAAAGGGGTAGGCTGATTGATTGTTTCTTGAACAACGATGTAAAACTCCATATTAAAATAGTAATATGTATAAAATGAAAAAAAAAACGATAGTTTTCAAGGAGCTTTATTATAATATTTATGCATGACATATTTCGCCCTTCTAAGGCATTTAAATGGAGAAAAGAAATAACGGTTTGCCACACTTTTCTTTTCTGACATACTTCTCTCATTTCCTCAACATTAATACATCGTGTCATGCACGCACGTCGATTTCTCCGACTCTTAACGTGGCCGACATTCAACATTTGATTTTTTCAGCGTGCCACGGTTACCTCGGACTTCCCTATATTTCTAGTTCCATTTATATCGTTAAAATATACTTTTTTAACATTCTTTCTTCATATATTATTTCCAAGTGTCCAAAACATCTTAATGTTCCTTTAATTACTAACACTTTAGTTCGAACTGCATTCACTTATTATATTTCCATTCGAGACTCCGAGTAAGAACTTTATTATTATTAAACTTAAATGACTAACTAACTAACCATCACGCCGTCTCCCGAAGGGGTAGGCAGAAATAATGTACCGCTACACTGTTCTGTCCTGACATACATCTCTCGTTTTCACTACTACTATCCATCGTATCATGCACGCACGTCGATTTCTTAGACTCCTCACGTGACCGACATTTAATATTTGATTAATTTGATTTCCTCGGCCTTCCTCTATTTCTAGTTCCGATCACGTCGTTTACATATACCTCCTTCACTCATTCTTTCCATGTGTCCAAACCATCTTAACGACCCTTTCATTATTTTGTTCATAACACTTTCATTCGTACCGCATTCACTTTTGATACTCTATACAGATTAACCACATATTCGTCTTAGAGATCTCATTTCTACTGCATTTATTCTACATTAATCCTTCTTTTACCGGTTCCATGCTTCACTTCCATACATAAGGGTCGGCACAAGAACACTATTGTGCACTGCCATCTTAGCTTTTATGGATAGGCTTTTGTTTGCGATGACAACTTTAAGTGCACCATTTACTCTGTTGCCTGCCCCAACACTTCTTTCAATATCTTACTTTACTCTTCCATCCTTTGTAAACATACTTCCTAAATAAACAACTTATAGATATAAAATGTTAGATACACTTTGTATTTAACCACGGTATGGTTATTATAATTGATGCCAAATAGTTTCGTTTGTACCCAAGCTTTATAAGAGCTTTGCTCTCTTCGTTGCTAATATACTAAATGAAGTGAACTGAGTCTATAGGTTGGGGAAATTTTGATTTAATTTGGATTGTAGATGGAAACATGTCTAAAATTGGACATGATATGAAATAATTTAAAACACTTATAATAATTTCTTTTAACATCTCTTACAACAACAAACCATCCGCAGGGGTAGGCAGAGAGAATGGACCGCCACACTACTCTATTCTGACATACCTCTATAGATTCCTCCACATTCATACAGCGAGTCATACACGCACGTCGATTCTTCCGGCTTCTGACGTGACCATTTTGACATTAACACCTCTTTATATATATTTTTAGAACTAACCGGTTTCGCTCCCACCGGAGCTTCGTCAGGGTTACAAAATAAACTGGTTGATCCTAAAAAAAACAAATAAATTGTTATAAAACAAATTATATTCGTGTTTTAAATGTTTAATTATGTCACACCACAAATCAAGTGCTCACTAAATATAAGTTTACATAACCGCTTTTTTAATATGTTAAAAATTTAAGAAAAATTAATTTGTAATTAAATTTTTTTCATTAAGATTTTTTGGACATATGGAAAGAATGAATGAAGAAAGAATGGTAAAAAAATTGTATGTTAATGATGTAAATGGAACCAGAAATAGAGGAAGACCGAGGAAAACGTGGCACGATCAAATAAATCAAATATTGAATGTCGGCCATGTGAGGAGTCAGAGAAATCGACGCGCGTGCATGACACGATGTATGAATGTTGAGGAAGCGAGAGAAATATGTCGGGAAAGAAAAGTGTGGCAGTCCATTCTTTCTGCCTACCCCTTCGGGGAGACGGCGTGATGGTTAGTTAGTTAGTTAGTTAGTTTAAAATTTTATATCATATATTTTTAAATTGAATGATAAAAAAAACTGTTTTTCACCTGACGACGAAAATGATTGTCACTCGAAACCGGTCGTGATTAACGAAATTGAACATTGCTGTCGATGATTCGTGAATTTTTAAGCAGCGCATAAAACATGGCAGTTAGTACGTATGTAATTTAGATCGATCGGGCGATAGTCGTCCGTCTGCGGCGAACGCCGGAGGCCTTGGATCGAGTCTCGCCGACGACCGGCTTCTCCATCTAAGGGGATTACTATTTTCGCTGGCCGCTTTTCAGACGAGGACACCTTCGGTTCTTGCGAGCACCCGGGCCCGGGAAAGTGAAATTAGTCAAATTAGTACTTACTAGCTTATTCTTCTTTTTGTTCCTCTCCTATCAGACAATATTGTAAGATAACCCTTCTCAAAGGTTTTCTAGTCAGGATTTTCATCTTCTCACGACACTTCGTTTTCCGTTATTTTTATCCTGGATAAACTAAACAATAACTCATATTTGAATTTGTGTATTTAGGTAGCATGTTCACAGCGGATGGCCGAACGGACAATGATGTTGAAAGAAGGGTTGGTGCGGGTAACAAAGTGAATGGAGCTTTAAAATTTGTTTTTTGAAACAAGAATTTATCAATGAAAGCGAAAATGGCCGTTCACAATGGAGATCTGGTCCCAACCCTTATGTATGGAAGCGAAGCATGGAACTGGCAGAAGAAAGATGAGAGCAGAATAAATGCGGTAGAGATGAGGTCAGGACAGAATCTCAAATGCTGATATTAGGAAGGAATGTAGAGCGAAAGAAGGTATTATGAACAAAATTATGAAAGGTTCGCTGCGTTGGTGCGGACATATGGAGCGCATGGGTGAAGAAAGAATGGTTAAAAAAGTATACGTTAACGATGTAAATGGAGTACGGAGTCGAGGTAGACCGCGAAAAACATGGCATGACCAAATTAATCAAATATTAAAGGTTGGTCATGTCAGAAGCCGGAAGAATCGACGTGCGTGTATGACTCGATGTATGAATGTGGAGGAATCTATAGAGGTGTGCCAGGATAGAGTAGTGTGGCGGTCCATTCTCTCTGCCTACCCCTGCGGGGAAACGGCATGATGGTTTGTTGTTGTTGTTACAAATACCGATCAACCTGAAACGAAAGGTCTATGAAGCCTGCGTTCTGCCAGTTGGTACTTATGGTCTTGAAACTGTTACATTGTCCAAACAAAGTGCCGAGAAACTACGAGTGACCCAAAGAGCCATGGAAAAAGCCATGTTAAGAATAAGCCTAAGAGACAGAGTCAGAAACGATACGGTGAGAGAAAAAACAAAGGTCACTGACATCATCCACCGGGTGGCGACTCTAAAGTGGCAATGGGCAAGTCCACGTAGCCAGAAGCTCAGATGAAAAGTGGACAAGAAGACTGCTGACTTGGAGACCGTGGACGGCAAAGAGAAGTGCAGGGCGACCGCAACTACGGTGGAAGGATGATCTAAACAGACGCGTCGGAATAACCTGGATGCAGTCTGCACAGGACAGAATGACATGGAAGCAAATGAAGGAGGCCTTTGTCCAGGAGTGGACGGGAATAGGCTGAGGAAGAAGAAGAATCATTAAGAATTAATTGTATCTCAATAGAGACAAAGATGTAAATTATTTGGAAACAGAATATGGTGGTCGAGGCGTTTACAGGACTTATGACCTGTCATTGGATGGGTTAAGCGATCGCTTTATGTAATAGAACATTCCCTTCTTTATTTCAGTATGCATAGATTGTGAATATCTTCAAATATAGTGAAATCAATGGATGCCGTCAAAACTATATCTAAAAATTACTTCAGTTATTTTTTCACTTTTACGTTTCATATATCCAATACATGTTACCCAATTTACAGTCGTATCACACTTACCGAATATTTTTTTTTATAATTTAAAATGTTCGTGAAATATTCGTGAAAAATATATAAAAATGATAGTTTCATGGACGTTCATTGATCCCCCATCGCTGTTCCGTTCCTCGTTGCCGTCACGCGACCGCCTATTTCGGGGCGAGTCGGACACACCGTGGCGCTAGAAAATTACATTTGTAATTGGGGTGAGATTGGAAGGAGTGGGCGATTCCCCATCGCCGCAAATCGGGGTTAGCGTGTCTCTGGCTTACTGGCGCTCTAGGGCGAGAACTCCTCATGCCGTGTAGCAACCGACTGATATATTTGATAATGCCTTAACAAGGTGAGACTTGTCACTCCAATAAAATATAGTAACACATACAGAAAATGCATGATCAGTTTATTTCATCAATAGACATTACAAATAATATATTGTTTATAGTATAATATCAGGAAAGCATAAGAGATGGTTCGCCATTAGGAAGACAAGATACTCTCCAAAACCAAGAGTATTTCACTAATATATAAGACGTCAATCTCCGAGGAGACCGCGTTCAGCAAATTAATTGCTCTTCCCACCGGTGTCACCAGAGGCAGGTTGGTTCTGGCGGCCGGTAGGTAAAACAATATATGCTGTCGCTGTCGGAGATATCTATCAGGAACAAAAAGCCGTGCATCTTCCAGCACGGCCGAGTTCTCGAAATACTCTCTCAGTAATTAAAGAAATGGGTTATGAGATGCCCATCTCTTCGAAGCTGCAGAAAGTTGATCCGGAGCATTCCCAAAAGAAATGCCGTGGGATATAGCCACGGATAGCTACCATATTCCCTCACGTAGAGATATATCATATATCAGTAAACTAACTAACTAACCATCACGTCGTCTCCCCGAAGGGGTAGGCATAAATACATACTTCTCTCGTCTCCTCTACATTCATACAACGTGTCATGTACCCACGTCGATTTCTAGCTCAGATCACGTTGTTTACATATAATTTATTCACCATTCTGCCTTTATTCATTCTTTCCATATGTCCAAACCATCTTAATAAGCCAGCTGAAGTGCGGAACTGTCAAAAAAAAGATGAAAGTAAAAAAAGTACAGCAGAAATAAGATCTCTTAGACGAATGTATGTTAAATCTATATAGGATATAGTGTCAAATCAAATATAAGAAGTGAATTAAGTGCAAATGAAAGTGTCATTGAGATGATCTGAGATCGGAATGAATGAATGAAGAAAGAAAGGTAAAGAACGAATATGTTAAGGATGTAAACGGAACAAAAAATAGAGGAAGATCGAGGAAAACGTGGCACGATCAAATCAATAAAATATTAAATTTCGGCTACGTGAAGAGTTGGAAAAATCGACGTGCGTGCATTACACGATGTATGAATGTTGAGGAATAGAGAGATGTATCTCTGGAAAGAATAGTGTGGCGGTCCATAATTTCTGCCTACCCCTTCGGCGAGACGACGTGATGGTTAGTTAGTAAATTAGTATATATTTCGGACTGGAGCGAGGCCAACGGTAGACATCGGATGGTCCATTGCCCCTTTAAAGTGTTTGGTCTAAGTTAGCATATAAATTGGAGTGACATTTCCAGGCGTTATCTAGCAGTGCGTTAATAGGCGGTAGCCTTTCACATTGCGTCATAAAGATCTTCTGCTTAATACTTAAATCTAATCTTCATAGATGGCGCATTGAAACTGACATATGAATTGTAGTGTTGGATATTAACATATATACAACTTCCAAAAATTTGTCAGACGTGGTGGTCATAAGAAATGTGGAATGGGGAATGTTGTAATTACATAAAGCGTGCGCTTAACCCAACCAATGACAGGTCATAAGTCCTGTAAACACCTAGATCACC